>ML677348.1:33171592-33272672 GCA_007922305.1 Dermatemys mawii | reverse complement strand
GGAGAATTGTGATTTGGAGGCACTTGACACCCATTTTGCACAGGTGTCAATGATACTTCAAGATGAATGGTGGTGGAATTAATCAGGACCAATATATTTAACCCTTTTTATTATAAGATTATGGCTCTTAAGAATCCAATCATACTATAGAACATTCAGTCGGAGTTTGTCACTGGAAGATGTACCATAGGACTAAAGGATGGCAAAGGTTCCAGTTATTAAGGTTATGCTGACCTTGAAAAGGTGTCAAATACCTACATATTTTCTGCATTTTAAGTTTACTTTATTAATGTATTATAAATAGGCCTATCCATTCCTCCAGGAATGGAATTGATAATAGTAGAAGGTTTCTTTTCATCAGTTGAATTGCATTAGTCTTGAAATCATGCAAGTCTCATCCAGTGAACTAAACCTAGAATGATAATTTGGAGCGAAGCTTTATAATTTCCAAGTTTTCCAGTAAACAGTTGCATGCTTTGACTTGCAGTGAAGTAGAAGGGCTCCGAATTAAAGCACTTGCCAGTTTGTACTAGATTACAGTTTGGTAGACCCGAGACTCTGTATGCTATCATATGCAACAATTAAATAAGAAGTTGCTTTCTAAAACCGAACACTATCACAGCTGAGATCCAAGTTTCTTCTTGTAGATATGGGGAGGCACCAGGGTTCAATATGGGCAAAGAAGATTGTGGTGGAAAGAGGGAGGAAGTGAATGATTGCAGAAGTTGGAAGGACAGTTGATGCGTAAAAGAAGAGGAAAATACATGTTTATTGAGCAATAGCCAGACATAATCACTCCTAACTTGATTCCTCCAACTGTCAAAAATGCCTCCCTCATTCCCATGTGACTAGCCTACCTACTTGACACATCCCATCTATATTTTCCTGAAAACCCTGCTAAAACTTATTGACCTCAGCTTGAGAACTACCTCAGTACTGCCAGAACATCAATTCAACATCTCTCCCTCAGCTGCCAGAATTTCCAACGCACACTGCCCATGATAAAGTTGGGAAAGGTTCTCTGTTTTAAACCATTGTAAATGTTTGTGAAGGGTGCCTACAAATTCTCATAGTCTTGTTTGTGTGGTGTTCATTTGGCAGCCCTGGATTATTACAGTCAATTGTTTGTCCATACAGCAAGTATATCAGAGAGAGTAACTGTGCAAATTTCCTGAGCATTAACATGTGTCTTATCTCTGCTTTAAAGCAACCACCTCGTCTAGTGAAAGGGTACTTTTAGTTTACTTAGTGCTATTTGTTATGGCAGTTTTGGAGATGTGAACATTTATTAGAAACTAACCTGAGTCCAATTAAGTCATTTCACATAGGGCACTAAACAAGTATCAGATGGTGATGACTGCCAGTCACTACCAACTCAGGGTGCATTTAACCTGAAAATACAGAGGTAAAAGATTGTTATCTCATCCATGAATAATCTTGTCAATCTTGGGTTTTCATATTAACTCTATACAGGCATTTATATTTGTTTTCAGATGTTTTTGCTCTAAACTTTGTATAGGATAAATACAAATACATGTAAAATGAGACTAAGAACAAAGTTTTACCACTAGATCATCCCACTTATACTTGAAAACAAAACTAGGCACAGACCTAGAAATATGCCCATTGGGCTTGCAAATTTGAAGACTATTTTATTATTGTTATTATTTCAAAATGAAGCACTGAGCATCCATAATGGTTTTCTTCCTATAATGACCTACTCTAACAGCATCCTAATATCCTCTCTAATATTGTTAGCCCTGCCAAGAAACTCTTTCATGGCACTAACTGTGCACTCCTCAATCCCTTTAGAATTACCTGTCACTCATATACCACACTAGGTTCCCTAGTCACATAGTGTGAGATTCCTTCTGACTGCTGGACATCCTGCTGGAAACTCACCTCAGCCATCAGGCACCATTACTGACACATCTTAGCAATTAATGACTGTGTTAAACAGGTGCATAGCTGGAGATAATTATATCAAGATACTGTAAGCAATGTTGAGAAACAGAAGAAGTTAATTAGCAAAAACTGAAGAAACCACACACACAGCAGCTTAGGAAATGAGCAACTTTAGGAATGCAAAGAAAACAGAAATGTAATCATTACTACAGTGCCTATTAAACTGATAACATACGTTATCTTTGTCACGAGGGTCACTTTTGAAGTCTAATCAAGATTTCTGACTCCTACCTCTTCATAGCTGCTCTGTGCTGCATGATTTTTTCCACAGCTCTCTCTTCTTTATCTTGCTTCAGAAAAAGTCATTTAAAAGTTATTAATTCATGAGGCTGGTCAAAATTTTCTACTTTTTCACTATACAACAGCACTTACTTCAAAAAGTTTGTTAATAACAATATTGCTTCAAATAGTATGTGCTGCAGACCTCTAGCAGTTCCTTCCTGTCCTTTGTTCCTCTCAATCAGGCTGACAACAAATTCAGACACACAAGCAGTGTTAGATTAGCTCAACCTTTGAATATTTCCAATGTATGAATCTAAATAATAGAGGGAAGAGGGGAATAAGTCTAATGCTGACTTTGGTGTTTGAGAGAGTATCACCTTGTTCAAAATTAAGAGTACAGATAGTAACTTATATTTTCAAATAACAGCAGTTTAATGTGATCACCCATAACTCTTCCAGTAGAGAAAATAGATAACATTCTCTTTGGCAATTGCTAAGCATTCAACTATAATCAGCTTTCTAACAAAGAAAATCAAGATGTACCGCTAGATGGTAATTAAAAGTCAGGGTAAGATTATACTGCACACAAAATGTGTCAGCATTAAATCCAATTATTAAAAACAGAAATGAAGTTACACTGTAGAACAGGGATCAGCAACCTTGGCACGCAGCCCCCCAGGGTAAGCACCCTTGGCGGGCCCGGCTGGTTTGTTTACCTGCCGTGTCCACAGGTTCAGCTGATTGCAGCTCCCACTAGCCGTGGTTCACCGCTCTGGTCCAATGGAGGCTGCGGGAAGCAGCACGGTTCCTGCAGCCGCTATTGGACTGGAGCGGCGAACCGCAGCCAGTGGGAGCTGCGATCGGCCGAACCTGCAAATGGGGCAGGTAAACGAACGGGCCGGGCCCACCAAGGATGCTTACCCTGGCAGGCTGAGTGCCATGGCTGCCAATCTCTGCTGGCTATCTGGATATTAAACATGCTAACATTTGGGATGTTTCAATCTGGAAGTTCGTCTGTTTCAGCCATGGTGCACACTGCTTTTAAGTATTGTGTCCAGTTATGTTCCTCTGACCATCAGATATATCTGAGATTGGACAGGTTCAGAGAAGGGCAACCAAGACAATTAGATATCTTATGGGTCTTACATACAACAAAAAACAACAATTATGGTAGTTAGTATGAAAAAGGTAAGTTAAAGAATATTTGATATTGATATTTAGAATTATGGAGTGGAAATTATTCACTTCCTCAGTTTCACTGATCTGTAATACAAGAACAAAGGATACTTTATCTATTTATTTAGCATGTGCATAGTCATCTAGACAAACAATAGCATCTTTAGTGGTGTGATGCAGCTCTTTTAAATCTAGTCAGCAGGCATTCATCGACAATGTGCATCATTGTCTGTGTTGCACCACAGGTGCACAAAGGGGTGTCATGAAGACCCCAGCAATACTGATTGGCTGCACAGAGACCTTGCCCAGTCCAGAATCTGTTCAACATGGACCACTGGCAACGAGACAGGTCAAAACCAGGCAGGCAAATTGTGGGATCAGCGACAAGGGACTGGTCAGGGATTATAACAGATATCCATTCCTCTTGCCAGTGTGTTTCTGCCCTAATATCCTGGCATGGCGGATGAGACCATAATGGGTGATGTAATGGCAAACATGAAGCTGGTGGTTTGAAAAGGTTATTATGCAGCAGTGGGCTTGAGTTGGCGTGTACTTTCTCCAGAAACTTGCCACCGGCGACCTCTCCTCTGATAAGAGGAGGAGCAATATTGCTTTGAACTAGAAGCCATGGGAGTGGAGTCGGATGCAGAGTGCTGGAGATGATACACATGGCGACACAACATCCACCAGTTTGGTGTGTGACAATCAACTCCTAACTGGTGCGCAGGACTCTGCCACAAAATACAAGGTGGCAAGAGCTAACATCCACAAAGCTGGAGCATAGGCATCCCCCAACGAACCTGCCAGTTTGCTGAGAAGATTGTTGCACATTTTAACTTTAGTTGCTGTCTTCTTCAGATGGGCATGGTAACTCAATGTGCAGTCTAAGATCACACCTAGATAAATCAGTTCTACTTCATGCTTCGCCTTCTGGCCATTGAGATAAACATTCAGTTCTTTGGTTGTGCTGGCATTCTGAAGATGGAACAAACCAGAGACTGTTTTTATGATGCTTGGCTGGAGGTGATAAGTCTTACAGTAGTCAGCTAACTTTGTCACGTTCCAATTTAAGGTGGCTTCAAGCTTGTGAGACATCCGGGCCTGGGTACCGCAACAGATGTCATCTGCATAAATTAACTTTCCTGACTCCGTTGTTAGCAGATCACTGATGTAAAGGTTGAATAGGGTTGGAGAAAGCACAAAGTCCTGGGGTAACCCATTGTTTTGTTATCTCCAAGCACTCGTCTTCTCCCCGATATGGACTCTGATCTGCCTACCACAGAATAACAGTTCAATGACTCCTGTGACTCCAAGTAGCAGGACACGATACCTTCATGAGCAGGCCAATGTGCCATACTGTATTGTACGCTGCTGTTAGATCAATGAAAACAGCATCTGTTTTCAAGTTTCGTCTGAAGCCATTTAAAATAAATGTGGTCAGTGTGAGTACTTCGTTGCATGTGCTACGGCTCCAGTGAAAGCCAGCTTGGTCAGGGCTCAAAATTTTCTCCACGTTGGTTAATATGTGCTGTAGGACCAAGCGCTTGAGTGCTTTGAAACACATCAACAATAATGATATGGAATGATAGCTTGATGCTTGAATTGGTTCCTTTCCAGGCTTTAGGAGGCCAATGAGTTTGCTATGTGCCATATCTTCTGTAGCCTCCCTTTACTGATGTCCTTGGTGAAGAATTTCACAAATCAACGCCAAACACAGGGTCCAGGTTTTTCAGCAGCTGTTCCACACTTGATGCTACCCAGTGTCTGTTCCAGCTCTGTTACAGTGAATGGTTCTGGACAGCTTCTGTTCTTGTGTACATGTTTAAACATACACCATTCATTCCTCACTTGTCTTCACACTTGTTTCTCCAAAGGTGCTCTGGCCATTTTAAGTGGGTGACCAGCTACCTCATTCGGTGTTATTGAGGGTGAGCAGAGTGTAGGTGTCTTCTGTGGTGCTCCATGGCATTGGAGCAGAGTCCAACACTTCTGGCTGGAATGGGTAAAGCTCATTCTCTTAGTCGTCTCCTCTCATCTGCAACGGCGAGAAGTGTCCAATGATTCGATCAGATGGTCAGTGATATCTCTGTCACCAGATGCCTCATACTTCTTGAGCAAGGCAGCACTCTCCATGTTGAGACAGGGGATGTAGACTGGATGGCAAGCACATGGGATGGCTCTGCAGGCTACTTTTTAGATAGCACCACAGAAGGGATAGTAGATCTCATTTATCAAGATATGCCAGGCTGGTATTGTCACCACACTCTTCTCCAGGACTTCCAGGTATTTTTCCCAGTCAGCCTTTCAGAAGTTCCACCATTTCTTTTTGCAATTCTTGACAACTGGGAGCTGTAGCCCCATATGGATCAGCAATGGGAAGTATGGATGCATGGGAAGTTATCCAAGACTTGGCATGTTGCAGGCTGAGGATGGCAATGATGGCCACTAACCCAACACAAGTCAGGAGAGTAGTCAGGATCCCATTTAGAAAAATAGAACGTGCCTCATGGATAAGGGTGAGGTCATTTTGAGATGCCCAGTATGTAAGTTGTTCACTGTTGGTGTCAACCTCCTTATACCCCCAGTCTGTGTGATGGCTGTTGAAGTCTCTGACGTAGACAGCTGTGTATGGCTGGGTGGCAGGCTTGGTAGAACCTGTTGGTTCCAGCTCATGCTTGGAGGCTTGTAAACATTTGCCAACCAGAACCCCAAAAACTGGATGGTGATACAGACCTTTTCAGGGCTCTGGAAGGATTTCTTTGTCATATGTACAGCTTTGCATAATTGACCAGATGCATTTTGGAGGATTTTTATCTTTCTCTGAAGCTTCAGATATTGATGGCTGCTAGAGGCAAGATATTGCATTTGATGGACCAATGATATGATTTGGAATGGCAAGTCAGGTTCCTCAGTTCCAACTCCTTTTTTTGTTGTTTAACTCAATCTTCTTCAGACAAAGGCCTTCAAACACACATACAAAAACACACACATAGGCATACACTTTCCTAATTTCTGCTTGCAGTTAACATGAATGCTCACACAAACAGGGGTTTAAAAGATGCAATTGGTAAAAAGATCATTGAACTCAATGAAAGCTTTTACGTGGACTTCAAAGGATTTGGACCAAGCCCTAGAGGTATAGAAGTGTTACACAGAAACACCAATGAACATTGAAAAGTTTCCTGAGCAATTTATTCCTATAACAAGAGTTTTGCCAGGCAAAGGTGAAGCATGGTCCTGGTTTAGGAAAGGAAATACGTATCTGTGGCCAAATACAGATGCCTTTGTGTTAGTGAGTACAATGTTATTGAAGACAGTCGAGTCACCTTGCTTACATCATGTCCCTGAGCAGAGAAAACATTTTTTCCCCATCAGATGTCATAAGTTTATTAGCCTAATAGGGAAACTGCACAGTGTTAAATGGATAATGAGATACCAAATGATGAAGGGAATAAACAGAAGAGAATTTCTGAAGATAATTGAACCAGGGGGAGGTTTAGTGACTGTAAAAATGGCATGACAGAGTCCAATGATCATTGTAGTCAATGATTATATAACAAGAAACACTAATAATAAAGATTCTGTAACAGAAATAATTTTCTTAATGACTGATACAAAACAGAATACTGCTTCAGTAACTGTGCTGGCTTTGCAGTGTCAGCAAGAGAAACTTCCCGTACATGTTCATTTTTCTCACCAAAGTAAGCAGATATGACTCTTTTGGCTTGATTCATGACTACATACTCCAGCTTTACATGAGCATAGTTCCACTGCTTTTGTATTTTTCCATAAAACAGAGGACACACTATTTTCAATCCTTCTGGCATCTTTGCTTGCCCCTTGTACATGTACTGGATAGAATACTATTTTATAAATATTTATTATTGAAGATATTTATAATTATTATATTTTTGTTTTGTAACATTTCTTTTTTGTATTTTTTTCCAATGACTGGAAGTTGAAGCCAGATAAATTCAAATTAGAAATTAGGCAAAAATGTTAGTAGCAAGGGTGATTAACCATTAGAACAAACCCAAGAAAGTGGTGGAGCCTTCATCTCTTTCTGTCTTCGTATCAAGATTGAATGCCTTTCTGGAAGTTATGCAAGTTATGGGTTCATTACAAGGATAAATGGGTGAAATTTAATGTCCTATGCTATATAGAAGTCAAAGTAGATGATCTGATGATCCCTTCTGGCCTTAAACTCCATGATTCTATGACTCTATAATATATTTGCTTTCATAGTCATTGGTGTTTGCTGTTGACAGCAGTTATTGCAAAAAATAATAAAAAAGGATTCAGCTTAGAAAACTACAGCCAACTGCATCCAGAGGAAAATAATTCAGAACACATGTACTTAACAGGAAGGAGAAATCTGGTCAGCCCTAATGCTAAAAGAAGCATTAGAGTAACAGTGGCTAGTACATGAGACAGCGCTTTCCAGTTGATTTCGGATTGTATTTATGAAGGAATCAAGTCATGAAACAAAAAGGCAATAGTCCCTCCTTCTATATTATTATTTCATTTTCATAATAATATCTTCCAGATAAAGACTGAGGCCCCATTGTGCTAGACATTTTACAGATACATAGGAAGAGACATTGCCTGGCCAAATGAACTTACAGTCTAAATAGAATAGGTAGACAAAGTGTGGCAGAAAAGAAACACTATGATCACCACTAGACATGAGGAACTGAAGTACAAAGAGATTATGTGATTTGCCCTCGGTCACCCAGGTAATTAGTGGTAGAGTCTGAAACTCAAAACCCCATTCTCCTTAGTCCCAGTTCAGTGTCTTAACCATGAGAACATCCCTCCTCTCAATTGACTATGGCTCTGATGCAATTGAAACTGAAGTACTCTATTTGGGTCAGAGCACAGCATTACCCAATTGGTAGAGACAAACTGGATGGATTTCTGTGAAACGCAGCAAAAATGATCAAAAATGATGGAACAATTGAAGCATATTGGTCACATGTAGGCTTAAGGGTGTCACTTTCTCTTATGCCTTCAATCCAATTTTGAATGTTTCTAGAGTTGTGCCCCCCAGTGCAGTGGCAAATTATTCCATGGTCTAACTGACTTCACAATTATGGAATCGTTCAAAATCTCTAGGTTAAATTTTTACCATCTTTTCTTTTCAGGCTGTTTCTCTTTGACATCTGATCCCGCAGATAATTCCTTTTCCTTTTGAGAGTTTACAGACACTTATTGTATCCCCAAACACATACAACATATTTTCTTGTCTGTCATCTTTTCTCTAGGTTGCATATACTAGAAAGGCTACAATCGCTTGCTTAGCTTACACACTTCATTTTTACCCTTTTTCTCTCTTGCTTATGTTATTTTATAATGAGAATCACAAACATGTTCACAGCACTCTACATTTTATGTTACCATGGCTGTATCCCTTGTTCTTATGCATGATACCCCTGTCTATACACATCACAATACAGCAATCACATTTTTCGCAACAGCATCATGCTCTCAGATCTGGTTTGCTATTAGTTATTCACCATATTAGAACTTACACATTTGCTAAATTTGTACTTCTGCTTAATATTATATTTTCTTAAGTGTATTTATTGCCTTCTATTTATCTAAATTAATTCATGTGCTCTGAGGGTCCAATCTTATAACAAGGTGTAATTGATCAATTACATGCCAGTTGTAGTTATTTTGCATGTCAATCCATACTTCTGCAATTCAGAGTCCAGACTCATTCAGATTTTTTGCTTCTGTTTGTTTGGTTTTTTCCCCTGGGAGAGGGGGCAAATTGTGCTGTACATTTCCAGCTCCATACTGACAATTTAAGCATTGTTATTCTTATTCAGAGTGGGAATAAAAATCAAATTTAGCTTCTTCAATCAAAAAAAGAAGATAGAATGAGGTGATCAACCCAAAAAAACTTCTTTGTGTTAAATACCACTTGCCTCTATATATAAGTTTGATAAGGTTTGTAAGGATCCTTCTGCAATCTTTGGTTGTCTATTCCCATTACAATCACTCCTAATTTGGTATCATCTCCCTACATATCTATACTGAGCTGTGGTTTCAAAATACCTATCAACAAATTGTATCAAATGTACCTCAACTTCAAATTCATTAATGAAGAAGACATTAGCCTGTTGAATGAGCCCACTACTGAGGTCTGTGACTGATCCTATGGTACCCTGATTGATAATTCTTAATATAATTATTTATGTTTGATGAGGTTTTTTTAATGCATTAGATGATTTTGTATCTCTACTATCAGATTCATACTCAGATAACACATTCAAAATCTCTAATAGAATCTCACACATGAAGATACCATTAGCTTTACTAAATGTTAAATATGTTAATTGTTAAATGTTAAATATCTTAAATCTACTGTGTCCCTCTTTGTCTACTAGGATTCTATATGCATTAAAAGTTTGGGGTTTGGGCTTGCATGACGTTATCTGTTCTTCATAAAATAATACTGCATATTGTTCATCAAGTTTTAAATGTTCAAATTATTTCTTAATAAATTCACCTGCATGATTTGGCTGAGAAAGCTATTCAGGCTTAAAACTACAGAAGAAACCAACAATTAGTAAAAAAATATCCTCATAATTCAGCACCCTAGTGAAATACACAATTTTGGCTTCAGCAGTAATGCTTGAAGATTGAAAATTTAAAAATAAGTATTAAATTATGTAGTTTACCAATTCTAATTCTAATGGCTTATTTATTGAAATTCAACCGACTATTCCTCCCTCCAAATAAAAGCTAGTGTTTGAATTTTCTGCAGGGTGAAGCTGTAAGTGCATTAATATAGTGCCATCTATGGTTGGGCGGTATTATGGAAGGGAAAAGGGTGAAAACAGACTGTTGTAAATATATGAATTAGTAGTTCTGCATTTCACAAGGAATAATATCTCTATTTTTCCAATATGTACAGATGGCTATTTCATCCATAAGTCATGTGATAAGTGGGTGTCAGTGTTCTAATGGAACTAACCCTTCATACTGATTAACAAAAAGCATCTGTGCTTGTCACATAAATACAACAATATAATGCCAAAACAATAACTGAAGAGAAATATGCCTTATCCTTGTTTGAGCTCATTAGTATAGATTAGATGTCTTAGCTGAAGTGCTACCTCTTGGGAAAAATACAACACTCTATTACAATAAAGTGAACCCCAAACTATCCATTCTGAGATAATTAATTTTGTGCAGAATTGATGAGGATGAGGATGCTTCATAGCAGGATGAAGTTAGAAATTGAGAAGCTATTAAACCTAACTAGAAAACTGAGAGTGGGATTCCGGGGCACACATTTTATTTAGTCAGTTTGTTTATTTTAGTTGATTTTTTTGTTTATTTATATATTCAGTAATCACCAGGCAACCTTAATGATATCCAGTGGCTAGAAGCTGGAGCTAGGCAAATTTAAACTAGAAATTAGTCACACAACATTTTAACAATAACAGTGAAAAAGCATTTGAACAACTTACCAATGGAAATGATATATTCTCCGGCAGTTGAAGTCTTCAAGAACGGATGTCTTTCTAAAATACTTGCACTAGCTCAGCTAAATGTTATAGGCTGGATGCAGGAATTACTAGGTGAAATACTATGTCCTGTGTTATGCAGGACTCCCCACTAGAAGCTCATAATCATCCCTTCTGGCCTTAAAATTATGTGTGAAATCCCGATCACATTGAATTCAATGGCAAAACTCCCATGAATCTGTCCAAATTCTGGTTGTTTCTAATTTTGAATGCCTGATTTAGCAGCCTTAACAATGTTCTTTAAAAGTAAGGTTGGAAGGGTTTTGGGGGGAGGAGGTTTAATCCACACACATATGCAAACACTATAAACATTGCAATAGATTGGACCTAAATTCTGTACAGCAGTCCCTGATTTAAGTGGCATGATGATGCTGAATTCTGAGGCAAACCAGGAATTCTGTGGCAGCATTAGACAAACAGAACGCCATTCTGAAAACAAGCTTCAAAAATGCATTATTTTCAGCATTATCTCATATTATATTTATTTTAAGACTTACTATAGTGAAAGCTACAGCACATATCAAGGGCTTCCTGCAGCTCCTATTGGACGAGAGCGGTGAACTGTGGCCAGTGGGAGCTGTGATTGACCAAACCTGAGGGCACGGCAGGTAAACAAACCAGCTGGGCCCACCAAGGGTGCTTACCCTGGGTGGGGGGGCATGTGCCAAGGTTGCCGATCCCTGCTTTAGTTAATTTACTTGTAAGCTGAGTCAGGATGAGCTCTATCCTGACATCTGGTGGCAAGTTGTGGAACATGACTTCATAGGCACATGTCGTTTGCATAGGCACACACACCCCGCCTAGCATGTGTGCACAGCAGCCCAAATGGTCACTTTGGCTGCTGTGGGATCCCCAGTTTCTTTGTTATTGGTGCAGGAAAAATAAAGTGTTATTATCCTGGTTATGTGAATCAAGGACAGTGGAACTGTACTTGGCCTTTGTTATGATGGAGGCACTCGCCATCATCTAGGTAGCACTCACTAGCCAAGAGACAGGGTTTCCAAAACCCAGTGAAATTTAGAGAGGCTGGGAACAGGCATTTGTTCCTTGTGGTATGGTCCCCACATGCCAATTGCACCTCCTCTTCTCTCCACTGTGGAATATCAGAGCTAATTTTTCATTCCATTAGAAGTCTAGTTACAGATTGTTAAGCTGAATTCATTTTTGGCCAATGGTGCACCTGCACTGAGGCTCCCCTACTACAAGCTAAAATCACTGAGTGCTGTGTTAAGCAGTGGGGCCCTGAAGATATATTGCTGAGCAGCTGGTTGAGTGGAGTAGTTAGCAGAGCAGTTAATGGGATGGCTGACGGAGTGGAACGGAGTGACTGGTGGAGCGGCTCGTGGGATGGCTGGAGGAGCAGAGCGGTTCATGAAATGGCTGGTGGAGCAGAGCGGAGTGGCTTGTGGTGAAGGCTGCAGCAGAACCCCACGGAAAGGCAGTTGGCCTCAGACCAAGTAAGGTGTCCCTTTACCATCCCCCCCATCCGTTTCCACACAGGCTGGGTGGAGGAGGGGGCGTAAAATGCTGCAGATGAACTTTTGAACTCTGGCACTGCACTGACCAGGGACAAAGACTTTTGGGTTGCTGGACTTTTGGGAGTTTGGGTGGCTGATGGGATTGCGGGACTCAAGAACCAAAGGGAAAGGACACAGCCCATCTGCTGGGGGGGGGGGCGGTATTCTCGTTCATGGTTTGTTTTATGAATCTATCTGTGGTGTTTCCCTAACATAATGCCACATTGTTTGTCTCTGTTATTAAAAGGTTTTTGCTACACTCAGACTCTATGCTTGCAAAAGGGGAAGTATTGCCTCTTAGAGGCACCTGGTGAGGGGGTATATATTTGTCCCAGGTCACTGGTGGGAGTTTGAGCCGGTTTCGCATTGTGTTATTGGAAAGGAACCCCTAGTTACTGAACCCGGCCCTTGTTGCTGCTGACTCTGATGGGCAGAAGGGCTACATACTAAAGAATTGTCTACCAGTGTTGTTCTTGGTGTAAGGTACCCATTGATCTGGGGTAAATGACTGGTCTCTTGGGACTGGGAGCAACTTAAATGTGATGTAATTTTTGGTTTTAATGACCTTTATAACAAAGTCTACTTTGTTTGAGTGGCAAGATAAACTGGAGAGTCCAAGGAGGCTGTCTCTGACTCCATGGTAAGAATGGTATAGTGATCCAGGAATTGACATTTGTTATTGGCTTGATGAAATCTAATTATAGAACACACCACTAATTTGGGGGGTGTCTGCCTTGTTTTCTAACAATCTTCCCTGATGCAGGCACTCATGACACTCCAGAAAGTGGGACAGTAGCGTTCCATAATCAGTGACCTAGCCAAATGTCTGTCTGTCTGGGAAGCTTTTGCTCAGTGTTCAGATGTAAACTCATGGGCCCTTGAAAATTTGCGGAAGAAAAGGAGGAAGCAGGTAGGTTGTACAAAAGGACAACACCAACAGCAACAAGATAATCCCAATTATATTTCATAATTGATAAATGTCTCTAATGAGAGACATTTTGGATGAAAAATGCACATGTCATCATAACAAGTTTCAATGCACCTGAATTCACTGTTTAAGTATAGAAAGTGCCACACAAAGTTTCATGTCTGTGCCATTTCAGTGCTGGGGTTCACTATTTCATTAGCATTCATTTAAGGCCTAAGTGAGTCAGTTTAACAGCACCATAGTAAGGAAACTTTTCCTTCTTCTATAAATAATCATGGGAGAGAGAAGGCTACATTTTAATATATCAGTGATCTTCTGCCAAATAGTAACAAACACTGGGATCTTGCAAGTTGACTTCTCACTGCAAGATAAATCACTGACACAGGGTATGAGTCTATGCTTACAGAAAGCTATTTATTTTATGCTATTTTACACCGTCTGTGAACAGAGCATACAGACAAAATCGTCTTTCAGGAATCTCATCCCACATAGCAATGCCTGATTTCCCAGGAGCAACACTGCTTCAAGAATCCATTATAGCTGGAGAGATTAAGGTGAGGAGTAAACACCTTTGCTACTTGCAACAGCTACTCCTAATACAGACTACATCACAAAACTAATGCAACATTTCTTCTGAAACTGAACAATGTTTGCATTCTAAGATAAAGATTATGAAAGAATGTGTACCAGCACCATGTGGAGACTACTGCTATAACAATAATTTATAAGCATATATAACACATGTACAGCCAGAGGACATTTGATTATTATTATTTATTATAATAAGACTTCTCAGGCTACCTTAATATGCAAATATACTGACTATTACATGGATCGGCAACATTGGAAAGTGGGACCACAGGGTAAGCACCCTTAGCGGGCCCCACTGCTTTATTTACCTGGCGGTTCACCGATCGTGGCTCCCACTGGTCCCGGCTCACCGTCCCGGTCCAATGGGGGCTACGGGAAGCGATGGCCAGCACTGCGTCGCTTGCTGCAGCCCCCATTGGACCGGGACGGTGAACCACGGCCAGGGGAAGCCGCGATCAGCGAACCACCAGCTAAATAAAGCAGCAGGGCCAGCTAAGGATGCTTACTCTGCGGTTCCGCGTGCCAATGTTGCCAATCCCTGGACTATTAATTTGTCCCCCACTTATTGTGTTTATCATAATTATAGACTCATAAATATATAGGGCTGGAAGGGACCTCAAGAGATCATTTTGTCCATCCCTTGCACTGAGACAGGACCAAATACACTTAGATCATTTTTGATGGGCACATGTCTAACCTGTTCTCCAAAATCTCCGATAACAGGAATTCTGGTGGAAGCCTATTCCAGTTCTTAATAATCCTTATACTTAAAAAGTTATTCCTAATATCCAACTTAAATTTCCCATGCTTAAGATTAAGCCTGTTACTTCTTCATCTACCTTCATTATACATGGAAAACAATTGATCACCAGTTCTTAACATATATGAAGACTGTTATCGGGTCTGTCACTTTCCATGGTATAATCTAGACCAGTGAGACATTGTGACACTGCCTGATCCATAACCCTGGGGCCTCAGAATACTTTGCCGTTGTAGCTCCCAACCTGGGCCACTCACAAACAGCCTTACAGCATGCAGGTTACACCCCGAGTGTCTGTATATAGCTACATCTCTAGTCCAGGAGCTCTGATCCCAGCAGCCTGTCAGCAATACTCCAGTCACACTCTGGCTCGTTTACCCTTGGTAACTACTTGCATGGTGGCTCCAACCCACTCCTAGTCCTAAATTTTCCCCAAAACATATGTTCTGAACTACAAAGAGATAGATTTTAAGTAAATACAATGTAGTAAAGTCAGAAATGGTTACAAGAGAAATAAAAATAAAATGCATTCTGGCAGCTAAAACTTAACAAGCTGGACTTGGTTGAAGGTAGAATCCTTACCACATGTTTCCAGAAAGAGGGCTAACTAAATTCTCATGTCAAGATCTCCCTCAAAGTAAAATGACTGGTTCCTTTGTCTTCTGAGGTGAGAGAGATGGATGCCTTTGCAGGAAGGGGTTACCACACAATTTTGTAGTCCATTAACACTTTGAAGTGGCTTCTTTTGAGGATTACCCAACATATCAAAATTTATTTTAGCAGAAAGAAGGCAACATAGGGTCAGGTGGCGAAGGTGGCTCCATGCTCTTTCTTCTCCTCTGCATATGTTTAAAGGCAGATTTGCCTTGTCACCTGCATTTCCTCCTCTTGTTGCCTCAAGGACCTTGTTCAATACTTACATGTAAATGGAGCGAACACACATTCCTTTGTTTAGGCTAGACCAGTTTAATTTTGCATAGTAGGACTGTGTGAGTTTAAACATCTGCTAACAACATTGTGCCAGGGAAATTCAAAATTTTACATACAATGTAGTTATATACATTTCACCATGATATTATTGACCAATGAGTGGTTGGTTTTCACATGATACCTCACAAGGCATGTTTTGTTCAAGGATTATTACAGTAATGTGTATGGTGTGAATACAGGGGTGCTTTTGATCACAAGGTCCTTCAGTCTTTTTTTTTCTCCAGACTAAACAAGCCCAGTTTTTTAGCCTTTGTTTATGTCAGGGTCTCTAAATCCATTCTTTTCTATACCAGAATTAAGTCTTAAAAGGCTGTCTCCCTAACTAATGGTGTGTAATTGGCTGATAATCTGAAGATGGAAGGTAATTTGGGTGAAGGTGATCATGAAATGATAGATTTCATTATTCTAAGGACAGGAAGGAGGGAGTTGAGTGGAATAAGGACAATGGATATTATGTTTTTTGCCATATATTACTTTTAACTAGACATTTATCCCATTACTACCAGTTCTTATGATTTGGATATTTCTATTCATTTTAGAAAGGCCTCATTCACCTGATTCTCATGATTTGCAGGTCTACAGCAGATCCCTTCCATGACACTGCACCTTGTCTTTTCCCTTTCTATCTTCACCCAGAGTCTTTCAAATGGTCTTCCTCTCACCCCCTTCTGGATCTCAGAACAAGTATATATATTCTTTATCTATAATGCAACTCCTTGTCCCTTTTTTCCCTGCCTATCTTATCTCAACAAACTAACCTCTCTATACCAATGTGCAAGTCATGAGATTTATCCCACCAAGTCACAGTGATATCAGTTAAGGCAAAATTTAGCTTATATATTAATGTTTCCAATTCTTCCTGATTATTCCTCAAAATCATTGCATCAGATTATAGACATCTAAGCTACTGAGCAGATTCTCCCACTGTTTTCCCTCTTGTTGCTTCATAATCCTAGATTGTTGCCTCTTGGGTAGAGACTGGCTGTTTTACTCCATTCTTCAGTGCATAGCAAAATGAGGCATTAAGTTCTGGCTGGTGCCTCTAGTAAAATACTAATAAAGATTTAAAGTATCCCAAGTTTATTGCAGCAATGCCCTTGTTATTAACCTATAAAAACAAGTTCAGAATGTGGCATTCTAATATTTAGAGTAAATTCCACTTACATGATAATAACCATCCAAATGTCTCTCAAAAACATTTATAGAATAAAAAGCCACTAAAGTCTATTAAATGGCTAAGTATATAACAGCATCTCTGAAGCTACATTAGAGCGGGAAGAGCAGGAAGGGAACCCTACTCTTCCCACTAGTTCAGGAAGCAACCCTAATTGGGCACTCAGGCATCTGTAGCCCAAGATGTGCAACTAAATAATGCTGCCAGCAGCACTTAGCAGCCGCTAGGGAACATGTTAGAGAAGGGTAGTGGTACAACCATATCCCTTTTCTCCCTCATGCACTGGAATGCTGCATGAAGTCTAGACTGACGGTTAATGCTAATGGTATAGCTGGAGCTACCTTGAACCACCTTTGGGCCTGATGTCTAATGCAGACAAGAAGCAGACATGAACTCTCCTCTCCCCTTGTCCCTTTCCCAATGTGACTGTGCCTCTTTAGGGCATAATGCAGCTCTAAAGATTTAAGCAATTGCCAGAATTTCTGAATCATGGGTTTAATGATGAAGCACTTGTTAAATGATGACATTAGAATTCATGTTAGGAAAATAAAATGAAAACCATTACACCTTTGCCAACTTGGTGCCTTCATTTTTATATCTCTTTTGTTATTAGTTGTATCTGCGGTGAATAGAGATTTGGAAAAGTTCCCTATAGGTTTCACAGATAAAGAGAAATTCTTCTGGGGGATTCCTGGAACAAGAACAAGCTTTCTCCAGGGACATTAGTTGTGACTTCAGATATCTAAAGAGCAAACTGTAGAGGAGTATCCAATTTGTTGTTAAGTGCAATACATCTTTTTGCTCTAAGGAAATAGATGTATTATGCTTGTCACAATATTTGTCTATATGGAGAATACAAAGTGCAGGTTTACGGAGAATTTGGAGGCTTTTATTGCTTCTGTCACCTCCAACAAAAGTGGAACAAGACTAAAACATGGAGCTCAAAGGCAAGTTTATATATACCCCAGTGACAGAGAGAGAAGATCTCATGAGAATAAGGTGTGTCTAGTAGGTGTAAAGTAAGTCCTGTGCAAAGCTGTACTTATAGCTATTAGTTCTGTGATGAGTTTTTCCACAGGAGCTTCACCAGCAGTCATCTGCCTATTCTGTGTTAAGATTTCTGGCCCAAAAGTCTGTTAGATTTACGTTGCAAATAAGAGTGTGATGTAATTCTTTATCCGCACATATAGGTACTGTCCTTCAGACAGATGTGGCTATGGTCATCACAGCTCAGTTATCTAAATATTGTAAGTTTATTTTTTATTATTATTTTGGTTGAAGAGAGTGACCTGTGATCAATAAAATAATGTTCTAATTTTAACAATCCATGTCCTTTTCATTAATATGCAGATTTAGGGAACTTGACAGAAGACAAGTAAAAGTGGAATTTGAGGACACAATTACCTTAGTAGTCACTTTGCATGCTGAAACTATTTTGAATGTCTGATATGTTCTGTAATCAGAGATGCTACCAAACTGCAAATGTGACTGTTATTTCTGTGATTTCTCTAGATCCTGGGTGATGAAATCAGTCCAGGTTCTCATCATGTTCCCCACCCATTCCTTTTGTTTGTGGAAACCAGTTCAGCAAGTGAAATGAAATTGCAATTGTTTTTTGCTTGTATGCTTTTTTCATTGAGGTGCGTGTTTTATGAAAAAAATAAAGTAGCAATATACATTAGGGAGTACTAAGCCTCATCTAGGTAGAGGAACATAAACAGTGTTAATTTACTTTTCATGGTCCTTCTAAATTATGTGAACACCATCTTCTTAAAAAGAACAGGAGTACTTGTGTCACCTTAGAGACTGACAAATTTATTTAAGCATAAGCTTTCGTAGGCTACAGCCTACTTCATTGGATGCATAGAATGGAATATATAGCGGGAAAGTATATATATATATATATATATATATATATATATATATATATATATATGTATAATATCTAATTATTAATACTGCTTTGGTGGAACTCAATGGCAAACTATTGCTGCTAAAATACTGTACTGAAATTCAGTTGACTCTCATTGGAAGTCACATACAAAGTTAATGTAATTATTTCCAAAGGCAATATCCAAAATATAGATTGGTTTGTAACTTTCTTCCTTTTTTCCATATTGTTTTGGGTTTCACCGCTTGATTTCCAAGCTCAACTTCTGAACAAAGTTCTGATTGAGCACTGTTTTTGGTGGGTTTTTTGACAAACTCAATGCCAGCTAGAATCAAAGGCAAATCAGAGTTTTCTCAATAAATTTAAATATAATCTGAGGCAAGCACTTCAAAGCTCATGCAGACCTAGTTAAAATTATGGATATCACTGATAATGTTATCAAATTTAAGCATGAAGATATTAGTATAAATGAAAACTTTTGCTTATGTGCCAGCTTATGGCTGGTTTATGAGAGTCTTTTTCTATGAATATTTACATGTGTAGATAATTTCACTACATACACGTTTAAATGTATAAATCTTTAAAACACCAATTAGTTATGTTGATGCCATAGTTAAAAGGATTCCAAGGTCAATGTGCCTTTCAAAAATTTAAATTTCTCTTACATTGTTGTTGCTATCAACTTTAATAAGTGTCTGGAAGCTTCATACTGATTGAAGTTTGTTTATTCAAGAAGTAAAGAGCTACATAGTTCCCAACTATAATTTACCTTCTGAAGATGAAATAATTAACACATTACTTAACATTTGTTCCAAGGGATTCCAGATATTCCAGTGTGAGAATTCATAATAATAAGCATCTAGTGGGAAACTATGTAAAACTAGGTCTCAGGAATTGATTACTAGTCCTAGATCTCCTTGAATATTAATAGGAAAAATATGTTAACTTTTGTAGCAAAGCTAAGAATGGCAAACAATGAACGCATTATCCTTATGAAACTGAGATCAGACAGAAATGTATTGATTTAGGATGTAAAGCTTTTACAATGAAATTCTAGCTCCCTTGAAGTCAGTGGTAAAACTCTCACTAACTTCAAGGAAACCAGGATTTCAACACAAAATCAGGGAGGACCGTGCTGATAGTGACTATGTATTTTTTCTCTCTGATAGCTATTTTCTGTTTTCAGCGTAGCGATAATAGATAAATGTCAGCATCAGAAAATCAATCACCATAATTGTCCCTAGTATATGAGCTGGCAGTCTCAGCTGACAGGCAATAAGCGTACACTGTACGCTATAGCTATACACTATCCCCTCCTCAGCAGTGATGGCTAGGGTTAAGGCATATGGAGGAAAGACAGGTAAGTGTATTACTTCTGCCTCTTCTGTCTCTGTTCTGAAAATAAATTGAGGACCATAATGTTAAGCTGTCTAGTGTGGTTCAGAGCATGAGTATCAGCTTCAGGGCAGATTGTTAAGAAACAATGCACCCCAAACTGGTTGTGTGTTCTAAACTTAGATTTCTCCAACCAAGTAGCAAGTGTGAACTCCTCAAGCACTATAACAACCTTAACGTGCAGTCACAGTCTACCTAGCCAAGACTGCCTTTGTGATAAATGGTCCTGCACACCAAAAATCACAAGAATATTCAGGTTACTCTCCATTCCAAATGACCAATCAGTGCAGGTCAATTGTACCTCAGGTCTCCCACCAAAGATAATACATGTAGCCAATTCTATAATAAACTATCTAAAGATTTATTAACTAAGAAAAATACACAAGAGAGTTATTTGCAAGGTTAAATCCAGTAAACATACACTAACAAATGAGTTAAAGTCTTAGGTTCCAAAAAGATAACAGAAGCTGTCATAATATGCAAGTTCTTTATGTCCTTTAAGGCTAACCTGGCCAAGCACTTGGGAACATTTGCTTATTCTTTGAAATCTTTGCCCCTGAGAGTTCAAGGAGCATAGAGTTCCTCTTTTTCAGAAATGTTTATTCCCTTCTCCCAGAGTTCAAGCTGATGAGTCAAGTCCACCAGTATGTCTCCTATGTGATGGAGGAAGTAATCTATAAAGTCTTTGTTCTTTGGTATTTCTCAATGGCTCGTTTGGTTTCAATGGGCCTTCTTGTGGACAGGACCTCTGTGGGAAGCCATCATTTCTGCATTAATTAATTCTCCTTTCCTGTTTGATGACTTGCATAATTACAGAAGATTATAATGCAAACACTTAATATAACCATATAACATGGGGTTCAGGTCTAGATCAATACATGCAGTATCCTACAAGCATTTCATAAAGTTTAAACACTAAACACATTTTTATAAATCTAATACTTATTTTAATAATACTAACACACAGGTAAGGAAAGCTGGTTTCCAGCTATACAGTTACTGAGGCCTCAAGCTTTGGCATGAGCTGGCACCTGCTCTGCCAGCATCACACCCAGTCTGGTTAAAGTTTAATTTAAGTTCCTTGATTAGCATCATATAGGGACTGTCCAATATTTCAGGGCAGCATTCAGCCACATGAGCCATCAGGTCATTCTTTGTCTTCCTGTAATCCTGTGCTTCTGTCATAAATATAAAGTGAAGGGTAACAACCTTTATGTATGCAGTAATATAAAATCCCTCTTGGACAGAAATACAAAATCGCTTACCTGTAAGGGGTTAAGAAGCTCAAATAACTGGTTGGCACCTGACCAAAAGGACCAATAAGGAAAGAAGATACTTTCAAATCTGTACGGAGAGCTTTTTTTTGTTTCTTTCTGTATGTTCTCTTGGAGACAAAGGGAGACCAGGGTAGGAAAAACCATCTCCTAAAATCCTATCTGAAATAAGCATCTAGGATTACAAAATTGTAAGTAAAGTAAGGAAAGGTGTTAGATTGTTCTTTTTAGCTTGTGAATTTTCCCTGTGCTAGAGGGTGATTTATTCCTGTTTTTTTGTACTTTAAAGTTAAGTTTAGAGGGAAATCCTCTGTGTTTAAAATCTTTCATTACCCTGTAAATTTACCTTCCATCCTGATTTTACAGAGTGATTCTTTTAAATACAATTCTTCTTTTAAGAACTTGATTGATTTTCAGTGTCCTAAAAACCCAATAGTTTGTTCTGTGCAATTAATCGTTCTGTAAATACCAAAATACCATTTATTTAAATATTTTGGGGTGTTTTCTACATTGTCAAATATATTGATATAACACAGAATACAAAGTATACAGTGCTCACTTTATGTTAATCTTTTATTACAAATGTTTGAACTGTAAAAAAGAAACAAAAATAGTATTTTAGAGCTGTCAGTTAATTGCAATTAACTCATTCAATTAACTAAAAAAAATCACAATTTTAAAAATTAATCACAATTAAACACATTGTTAAACAGTAGAATATCAAGTGAAACTTAAATATTTTTGGATATCTTTCTACGTTTTCAAATATATGGGATTCTGTTACAACACAATACAAAGTGTACAGTGCTCACTTTATATTATTATTTTATAGCAAATATTTGCACTATAAAATGATAAACAAAAGAAATAATATTTTTCAGTTTACCTCATACATATACTGTAGTGCAATCTCTTTATCGTTAAAGTGTAGCTTACAAATACAAATGCTTCCTGCAGCCCCTATTGGACTGGGATGGTGAACCGCGGCCAGTGGGAGCCGCAGTCAGCGAACCGGCAAGTAAACAAACCGGTGGGGCCCGCTAAGGATGCTTACCCTGCAGTGCCGTGTGCCAAGGCTGCCGATTTCTGAGCTAAACATTCATATGCCCCTTCATGCCTCGGCCACCATTCCAGAGGACATGCTTCCATCCTGATGATGCTTGTTAAAATATAACACGTTAATTAAATATATGACTGAACTACTTGGAGGAGAATTGTATGTCTCCTGATTCATGGTTTTCCCACATTCTGCCATATATTTTCTGTTATGGTAGTCTTGGGTTATGACCCAGCATATGTTGCTTGATTTAAGAACACTTTCACTGTAGATATGACAAAACACAAAAAAGGTTCCAAATCAGATTTCTAAACCTTCTCTGTGTTTTGTAAAATCTGCAGCAAAAGTGTTCTTAAAACAAACAGCTTCGAATCATAGAATCATAGGACTGGAAGGGACTTTAAGAGGTCATCTAGTTCAGTCCTCTGAACTCATGGCATGACGAAGTATTATCTAGACCATTCCTGTCAGGTGTTTGTCTAACCTGCTCTTAAAAATCTCCAATGATGGAGATTCTACAACCTTGTTAGGAAATTTATTCCAGTGCTTAACCATCCTAACAGGAAGTTTTTCCTAATGTCCAACCTAAACTGCCCTTGCTGGAATTTAAGCCCATTTTTCCTTGTCCTATCCTCAGAGATTAAGAAAAAACATTTTTCTCCCTTCTCCTTGTAATAGTCATTTACATGCTTGAAAACTGTTCTCATGTCCCGCCTCAGTCTTCTCTTTTCCAGATTAAACAAACACACTTTTTTAAATCTTTCCTCATAGGTCATGTTTTCTAGATCTTTAATTGCTTTTGTCACTCTTCTCTGGAGTCTCACATCCTTCCTGAAATGTGGTGCACAGAACTGGACAAAATACTCCAATTGAGGACTAATAAATGCAGAGTACAGCTGAATAATTACTTTTTGTGTCTTTCTTACAACACTGCTGATAATACATCCCAGAATGATGTTTGCTTTTTTGTGGCAGCAATACACTGTTGACTCATATTTAGGTTGTGGTCCACTATGACCCCAGATCCTTTTCCGCAGTGCTCCTTCATAGGCAGTCATTTCCCATTTTGCTTGTGTGCAACTGACTGTTCCTTCCGAAATGAAGAACATTGTATTTGTTCTTATTGAATTTCATGACTGTGATCCAGTGATAACTATTCTTTGAAAATGGTTTTCCAACCAGTTTTGCAATCACCTTATAGTAGCTCCATCTAGGTTGCATTTCCCTTGTTTGTTTATGCAAAGGTCATATGAGACACTATCAAAAGCTTTACTAAAGTCAAGATCTACCATGTCTACCACTTCCCACCTATCCACAAGGCTTGTTATCCTGTCAAAGAAAGCTATCAGGGTGATTTGAGTGATTTGTTCTTGACAGGTCCATGCTGTCAATTATCACCTCATTATCTTCTAGATGTTTGCAAATTGATTACTTAGTTATTTGCTCCATTATCTTTCTGGGCACAGAACTTAAGCTGACTGCTCTGTAATAGCCTGGGTTGTCCTTATTTTCTTTTTTATACATTGGCATTCTATTTGACCTTTTCCACTCTTCTGGAATCTCTCCTGTCGTCCATTACTTTTCAAAGACAATTGCTATTGGCTCAGATGTCACCTCAGTCAGATTCTTGATTATTCTAGGATGCATTTCATCAGGCCCTGGTGACTTGAAGACATCTAATTTGTCTAGGTAACTTTTGATTTGTTCTTTCCCTATTTTACCCTCTTCTGATCCTACCTCATTTTTACTGGCATTCGCTATGTTAGATGACCAATCACTACCAAACTTCTTGATGCAAACCAAAACAAATAAGTCATTAAGCAACTCTTCTATTTCCACATTTTCTGTTATTATCCCCCCTTCCATCATTGAGTAACGGACCTACCTTCTCATTGGTCTTCCTCTTCCTGTAATGTATTTGTAGAATGTTTTCTTGTTACCCATTATGTCTCTAGCTAGTTTGATCTCATTTTGTGCCTTGACTTTTCTAATTTTGTCCCTACAGAATTGTGTTATTGGTTTATATTCATCCTTTGTAATTTGACCTAGTTTCCACTTTTTGTAGGACTCTTTTCTGAGTTTCAAATCACTGAAAATCTCCTGGGTAAGCCAGGGTGGTCTTTTGCCATACTTCCTGTCTTTCCTATGCAGTGGGATAGTTCACTCTTGTGACCTTAATAATGTCTCTTTGAAAAACTGCCAACTGTCTTCAGCTGTTTTTCCCCTTGGATTTGCTTCCAATGGGATCTTACCTAGTTTGCTAAAATCTGCCTTCTTGAAACCCATTGTCTTTATTTTACTGTTCTCCTTCCTACCAGTCCTTAGAATCATGTACTCTACAATTACATGATCACTTTCACCCAAGCTGCTTGCCACTTTCAAATTCTCAAATTTGAAATTCTATTTGTTAGAATCAAATCTAGAACAGCTTTCTCCACCTTCTGAAATAGAAAAAAAATTGTCTCCAATATATTACAAGAATTTATTGGATAATCCATGCCCTGAAGTGTTATTTTCCCAACAGATGTCTGAGTAGTTGAAGTCCCCCATCACCTCAAAGTTATGTGCTTTGGATTATTTTGTTAGTTTTTTTAAAAAAAACTCATCCACCCCGTTCTTTCTGTTTAGGTGGCCTGTAGTAAACCCCTACCAAGACATCACCCTTGTTTTTTACCCCTTTTATCTTTACCCAGAGACTTTCAACAAAACTGTCTCCTATTTCAATCTCAACCTTAGTCTAAGGCCTGATCTATTGTACGCGATTAGGTCAAATTTAGCCATGTTATGTTAGATTAAAACTCAATCCATCCACAAACCAACTCTATTTTGTCGACTTAAAGGCCTCTTAAAATCAAATTCTGTATTCCACCTTGGCAATGGAAGCAGCACTAAAACCGGCATCGCTGGGTCGAATTTGGGGTTTTGTGAACGCAATTTGATGTTGTTGGCCTCCAGAAGCTATCCCAGAATGCTCCATTGTGACCGCTCTGGACAGCACTTTGAACTCTGATGCACTAGCCAGGTACACAGGAAAAGGCCCTGGAACTTTCATTTCCTGTTTGGTCATCTTGGCGAACTCAGCAGCACTCAGCAACTCAGGTGACCATGCATTCTCCCCCGCCCCCATCATCTCCGTCCCTGAGGTTATTGCAGATTAGAAGGTGAAAAAAAATGCACACGCACTTGCACACACACTTGCGATGACATGTTTTCTGAGCTCATGCAGTCCGCCCTCACTCATAGAGCGCATCTGAAGGCATGGATTAAGAAAAGAATTAAGTGAGCGTGAACAGCGGAGGCAGGACGCGATGATGAGACTAATGGGGGAGTAAACAGACAGGATGAAGCATCTATTGGAGCTGCAAGAAAGCCAACAAGAGCACAGACCCCCATTGCATCCACTGTATAACTGCCTACCTTCCTCCCTGTGTTCCATAGCCTCCTCACCCAGACACCCAAGAACGCAGAGGAGGGAGGCTCCGGGCACCCATCCACCCCACCCCACTGAGTGGACCAAGCAATAGAAGGCTGTCACTCAAACAGTTTGATTTTTAGTGTGGCTACAATAAGTAATGTGGCCTTGTCCCATCCACACTCCACCCGGGCTACCTTGTCTATTATATCTTTTTTTTTTAATTAATGAAGAAAGAAAGCGATTTGCCTCAATCTCCCACCCCACCATAAACATCTCCCCCTTACTCTCACAGAAATTATGAATCACACAGCAAGCAGGAATAACAATGGGGATGTTGGTTGTTCTGAGGTCTGACCAACAGTGCCAGCAAGCTTTTAAACATCCACAGGCACATTCTACCACCATTCTGCATTTGCTCAGTTTATAGATGAACTACTCCTTACTACTGTCCAGGCTTCATGAGCCATGGGAGCAAGGGGTAAGCTGGGGTAGGTGTGACCATTTGGTGCTGCCGGCTGGGAGAGCAGCCTGAGGCAGAAGCCTCCAGCTCGCAGGAGAGCAGAGTTGCCCACAACATCAGTGGTGATGGTGAACTTAGTGGGCTCCATGCTTGCCCTGGTGTCTGCACGGGTAACCCAGGAAAAAAGGCACAAAACAATTGTCTGCCATTGCTTTCCCGGAGGGTGGGGTGACTGGCGACATGTACCCAAAACCACCCAAAATGTTTTTTGCCCCATCAGGCTTTGGGAACTTAACCCAAAATTCCAATGGGTTGCAGAGACTGTGGGGACAGTGCACTGCTCAGAGAGTCGATGCTAGCGATGGTACTGTGGATGCATGAGCCAGCTGTACCCTTCTATACCAATATTCCAGTCCTGCATATTATCCCACCACATCTCTATGATGACAGCTGTGTCTTAGTTTTATTTACTAGCATTTCGAGTTCTTCCTTCTTATTCACCATACTCCTCGCATTAGTATACAGACATCTCAGATACAGATTTGATCCCCTTCCCCCAGTTCTGTCTAGTCTTTCCTTTACCCCTGCTATAGCTCCCCTAAATTCCAAACCTTTACCCAGGTCTCCATGTTCTTGTCTTACCTGTGGGCTTCGGTCACCTGCCCCCTTCAAACCTCAGCATGTGCTGAGTCATCATCCGAGACTGCTGTGCCATTCAATATATGGCAAAATGCACATAAAACACAGAACAAGACATACAATACTCCCCAAACAGTTCTGTCATAATTTTTTTTAATGAGCATCAAAAGCATGGAAGGATGTCCTCTGGAATGGTAGCTGATGCATGAAAGGGCATATGAATGTTTAGCATACCTTGCAATGCCAGCTACAAAGTGCCATGCAAATGCCCGTTCTCACTTTCAGGAGACATTGTAAATAAGAAACAGGAAGCATTATCTCCCATAAATGTAAACAAACTTATTTGTCTTATCAACTGGCTGAACAAGAAGTAGGACTGAGTGGACTTGTAAGCTCTAACGTTTTACATTGTTTTGTTTTTGAGTGCAGTTATATAACAAAAAATCAATATTTATAAGTAGTGCATTCATGATAAACAGATTAGACTACAGTCCTTATATGAAGTGAATTGAAAAATATTATTTATTTTGTTTATCATTTTTACAGTGCAAATATTTGTAATAAAAATAATAATATGAAGTAAGCACTATACACTTTGGATACTGTACTGTAATTAAAATTGATATATTTGAAAATGTAGAAAAACATTGACAGGTATTTAATACTTTTCAATTGGTATTCTATTGTTTAATAATGCAATTAAAACTGCAATTAGTTAAAAAAAATTTTTGCTTTAATCGCATGCATTAACTGTGATTAATTGACAGCTCTAATATTTAGATACAGTTTCAAACTCATGTAGTTCCCAGTTGAAATCACATTTCCCCTATCATTTCTTAATCACAAATTATTAGTGAAATCCATGCCTTATTCCCTAAAATTTATATGCATTGAAGTCAATGGAAGATAGGAGACAAAATACTTTTCAAGTTCTGGCCAAAGATATTACAAGCAGTACATTGCCTGAGATAACAGAGTTGTTAACTATTCTAATAGTTATACTGTGATAACTCTTATTAAATAAATGTTGACTTTTAACGACAATCATTGTATCTGATGCTACTCTAGCTTGAGATACATTATTACTTAAGAGACTCATTGAAAGGACATTCAAAATCAGTGGATATATTCCCCACTGACTTCACTGAGCTTCACATTAGGGCCTAAATGACCTACAATCTCATTACAAACTCCCAAAGACCCTATTCAAAAGGCTTTGTCCCAAGGCTTCCCTGGATATAGAACAGTGGTGGGCAACCTGAAGCTCGCACCACTTCCCGCAGCTCCCATTGGCTGGTAATGTTGAGCCACGGCCACTGGGAGCTGTGAGCAGCTGTGCCTAGGGATGGTCAATGTAAACAAACTGTCTTGCGGCCTGCCAGTGGATTACCCTGATGGATCACGTGCATCTCATGGTCCCCAGGTTGCCCACCACTGATACAGAACCTCACAAATAACACACTGATCTCACCAGTGTAGACAGTACACATAAATACATGGATAAATTATGACCAATGGCTTCATTTTACAAGTTAAGGAATTAATGGGTGTTGATGACACGAACAGATATACCATTTTTTGCACATTTAGAAATGCAGAAAACAGGAAAGTTAACTCTAAAGCCATTATTTGCTATTTAAAGATGTAATTGTAGATTAGGGAATAATTCTTCCGTGATTTTCTTT
Source organism: Dermatemys mawii (assembly GCA_007922305.1). Taxonomy (NCBI): domain Eukaryota; kingdom Metazoa; phylum Chordata; order Testudines; family Dermatemydidae; genus Dermatemys; species Dermatemys mawii. The sequence goes on along the minus strand of ML677348.1, from coordinate 33,243,992 downwards.
TACCTCAAAGAATTCTACTAAATTCCACACAGAAACAAAACTCCAGGTAATATATGGAACATCTAGAAGTCTTCTGTCTCAGATGGATATTTCTCAAACATATGGCTCATTTTTACTGGAAGAAAAGTAACCTACAATGAAGTCCCAATGCCAATCAATAATTGAACAAGGGTGCCATTATGAATTGATGGTGGACTAACGAAAGATAAATTGGAGATGACCTACTTTCTTTTTTGTACTTGCAACATCTCACTATTAATATAAGCTATATAACTATTCTTCTCATTGTAATAACAGTAGAGCAAACAAATATTGCTTGCTTACTTTTTTTTATATTTGCATTTTATATACCTTGTATCCCAGTTTAACATAGCAACAAATTGCATGCCTGTAATGTAACACTTTATGCAACCACAACATTATGCATTCTGGACCATCATATAAACAGCTGTGAATATTTATATTGGTGTTAATTAGTCTGCAATGGTATTAATTAAGATAAGGAATGTTGGCCAAATCCCAAAGTGTTACAGGATTTTTAACTTGCCTCTGAAAAATCATCAAAAACATGCAAATAAAATCCTGATGTAACATCACATTCCAAAGTCTACGCTTTTCAGAAGTGTAACCACCTCCCTTTATTCCTGCACTGCACTATCATCGCTACCAGCTAATAGGATTTGAGCCCAAACTCTTCTGTTCAGAAAGATGAATATTAACAACTGCGTTTTGCTGACATTCCAAACAGGGAACCAGCTGTCACAACCTCACGAAGAATTAATAGTAACTGAATTGGAGGAGTAAATAACATCAGTGTTTCAGCAGACTAAATCAAAGGGGCTGATTTGTTTCTTTCCCTAAGGAGTGTTAAATCAGGGGAAAACTCTTATGACTGAGATGGGAAGGCCCTAAAGATACTATATTGCTGTTGCGGGGAAAGAGAACCGTGGCAGATTTTCCATTCTCTTGGCATACTTATTGCTTATGTTTCTAGTTTGGAAATGTAAAAGGATAGATTTTTTCCCTTGTGCTAAAAACACCAGCACTCAAACTTGGAATTACCAGTTTCAGCTAAAACATGTATACAACTGTCTAAGAAGCAGGTCTGTACTCTCTAAGAACATAAGAATGGCCATACAGAGTCAGACCAATGATCCGTCTACCCAATAGCCTGTATTCCAACAGTGGCCAGTGCCAGATGCTTCACAGAGAATGGAGAGGCCAGGGCAATTATTGAGTGATCGATCTCAGCTCATCCAGTCCCAGCTTCTGGCAATCAGAGGTTTAAGGACACCTGGAGCATCTCTCACCATCTTGGCTTTTAACCACTGATTGACCTAGCCCAGGGATCGGCAACTTTGGCACGCGGGATCTCAGGGTAAGCACCTTTAGCGGGCTCTGCTGGTTTGTTTGCTTGCCAGTTGGCTGACCGCTGCTCCCACTGGCTGCAGTTCACCATACTGGTTCAATGGGGGCTGTGGGAAGCAGCGTGGTGCTGGCCACCGCTTCCCGCAGCCCCCATTGGACTGGGACTGTGAACCACAGCCAGTGTGAGCCGTGGTCAGTGAAATGGCAGGTAAACAAACCAGCAGAGCCCGCTAAGGCTGCTTACCCTGTGGTCCCGCATGCTAACGTTCCTGATCCCTGACCTAGCCTATATGAACTTATCTAATTCTTTTTTGAATGTCGTTATACTTTTGGCCTGCACTGTGCATTGTGTGAAGTACTTTCTTATATTTATTTTAAGCCTGCTGTATACACTCATAAAATTCTAACAAATTAGTGAGGCATGATTTCCCTTTGCAAAAGCCATGTTGACTCTTCCCCAACATATTGTGCTCATCTATGTGACTGTTCTTTACTATAGTTTCTTTACTAATTCTGTTCTTTACTATAGTTTTAACCCATTTTCCTATCACTGAAAGCAGATTTACCAGCCTGTAATTGCCAGGATCACTTCTGGAGTCTTTTAGAAATTAGTGTTACATTAGCTATCCTTCAATCATCTGGTACAAAGTCCGATTTAAGCAATAAATTACATGCCACACTTAGTAGTTTTGCAATCTCATAGCTGAGTTCCTTCAAAACTCATGGGTGAATACCATCTGATCCTTGTTACTTATTACTGTTTAATGATTTGTTCCAAAACTTCCTCTATCGAAACCTCAACCTCGGATAGTTCCGCAGATCTGTCACCTAAAAAGAATGGCTCAGATGTGGGACTATCCCTCACATTCTTTTGAGTGAAGACTAATGAAAATAATTCATTTAGCTTCTCTGTAATGGCCTTGTCTTCCTTGAGAGGACCTTGATCATCCTTCCCTAAGGATTCACAGCTAAGGTCCAAATCTCTCAAAAAGAGGATGCAGTGGTGAAAATATACTAGAGGTGCCATTATCAGTAGGAATTGGTCATGTTATGTTAAAAATCTTAAAGACTGTACCCTGAAAATTGGATCTTCTTGAAAGCTCTGATGGTTCTCCATATAAAGAGAACCAAGATATTGTAGGTGTTTCTTTTATCTGATGAAGTCATAATTTATTACTCCAAAGACCAAGAGATATGGTGAATACCAAGTTAACAACACCTCAAATTATTATTATTAATAATAAATTTAAAATTAACTATTGAGTTTCTAAATGAAGATGAAGAAATTGAAAAACTAAAGTGGGCTGTGAAAGTGCTGAATGATCAATTATTTATTTATATTTCTAATGTTCTATTTAGTCCTTTCTTTTTGCTTTATAGAACAATGCCTCCTACCTGTCAGTTACTTCCATCCTAATTTTCATCTTTCCTTATTGGTAATGGAAATCTCTCATTGTAAATTAAAACAAATATATGTCGCACAACAGCCTTTCATAGATTTTAAGGACAGTAAGGGCTGCACCAGTTTCAATCCATGGGCCAATATGGAGAGGGGTGCAAATATGTTCTTGTCTTTTGGGCCCCCTCTCAGGGTGCCACATGCTCCTGAGGGAGAAGGGACAGAGAAGTCCTTGTGCTCACTTGACTGCAGTTCTGACTATTCTTTCCTACCTTCACCTTCAGATTGAACACCTATGCAAAAACCAGGCAAAATCTGGCCCACTGAGATTGTGCAAATTATTACATTCTGATCAAAATAATTTTGGTAGTTGCCAAGCAGAGTGCCTTACTGTCACTCAGTGGAAAGGTCAGAAAAGTCAGAAAAGTTTCACTAGTTTACACCATCTAAGGATCTGACTCTATCTTTTTATTACTGCAACCATCACCATGGTACATTAGTTTAATTAAGGGCTACCAGGAAGTGTACTCCATTTTCCTTATCAATAATCTAGTCCTTTGTAGATGATTTACTGTATTAGTCTGAAGACTAAGTACGTTAATCCAAAGAGGTAAATTGATTATTGCTGAGTTAAATGGAGCACCTCCTCCTGTTTCATTATATACTCCAAGTGCAGTCAAAGATTTTAATTTACAAATTCTAACTAACATTTCCTGGCAATGCTTTCATCCCTTCTCCCTCCCCTTGACGGAATACCATAATTCTTGTTTTAGGAAAAATCTTCCCAAAAAAATTGAAATGCATGTATTTTGCCTACTTCTTTTCTATGCCATTTTACCTTACATTGAGTTATGCTGAGCTCAGCAGTCCTTCCAGCTAAGTGTGTTGGTTGAAAGAGGGGAAGCCACATGTTATGTTCCTTTAAAGGTATCTGGCTAGTCTAGGGGTGAAACTGATGATGGGTAATGAAGTTGAAATGGGGAATACGATCCTATGGAAAGAAGGCATGATTATATTATCACAATCTTTTATTCAACAGTGGATACATTTACACATTGGTTCCCAAAATTTCAGCATAACCCCATCACAGCCCATTTTTAATTTTTGAGAAATCCTCACACTCCCCACCTTTCCCTTACCATCATTCAGACCCCCTTTTAACAAATCCAATTTGTAATTTAAAATTAAAAATAAGCACAAAAACTTGGTATAATTTTTTTATTTAGAATTAAAAATAAGCACAAATAGTTTTTCTTGGCACAAAAATTTAATAAAAATGTAATTTAAAATAAGAAATAGCATAAACAAAATGCATTTAATGTGAAGGATGATGCTGCATTTTCTTCACAAGTTGGGAAATCCTAGGTTTGCAAGATGAAAGTGCACAACACAAATCGTTTTCAACATCCAGCCTATTCCTTTGTTTCATTTTTATTATGACTAAATTTGAAAAGCTTTTTTCACAGAGGTATGTTGATAAAAATGGAAGAATAATAGGTAGCACTTCTTCTCCAACTCTTGGGTAAATTGGGAAATATTTTATCCAAAATTCCTCCAGGCTTAAGTTTTTGAAAATATCTTTTGCACTTGAATCATATTTCATTTTGAGTGATTATTCTTGCAATACTTCTGGCAATGAATCAACATCAATGTTGAATGGATTATGTGCTAATTTATGAACGGGATTGCCAGAAAATCTGTCTGGAAAATAGTGAATGAATTCATCAGCAAGGCAGTCCAGATGAAATATAGTTTTGTTCTTTGCATCCTCTTTACAAAGTTCTTGGAAACTTTCATTTTCAGTGAGTGATGAAAATGTTGGAAAAGACAAAAGTTAGGTGTCTGAGCTTGCGTTTGACTTTTCCAAAACTTGATTTTTTTCAGTAAGCCCTCTGATGGCATAGTGATGCACTATAATATTTGCAGTGTTGTTTCCCTCAAACTGGAATTGTTCAAAGATTCAAAAATGTCCACGAGGTACGCCAGTGAAAGTTAAAACATTTGATCTGTAAACACACAATATAACTCTTCTTTTTTCTGTTGCTTGAGGAAAATTTCCACTTTGTCATTCAGTTAGAATATTCTTGAAAGCATGTTCCCTTTGGAAAGCCATAGTACCTCCATGTGAAACAAAATAATTTTATGATCTGTTCTGAAACTCATGCAAAGAGCTGCAAAAACTCTTGTATTTAAAGTGCTGTTCTTCACAAAACTGACAACTTTTATGGCCAAAGTCAATGAGTCACATAAGTCATCTGGATGGGTTTGTGCTTGTTTGTGTATGATGCTGTGAGTCATGGTTACATCTTTTTTTTTTTCTTTTACCAATGTCACAAATCCAGAGCAAGAGCCAAGCATCACTGGAGCACCATCTGTTCATACACCAACCCGTGAAAGTCCATTTTCTTCTAAAAAGTCAGAAACGATTTTCACAACATCAGAAGCTTTTGATGTGCTCATCAATTCCTGCAAAAAAAGCAATTCTTTCACAGTTCCATCGTTAATTAATCGAATGAAGATGATCAATTGACAGCATTGTGCTACATCAGTGATATTGTCACACTGAATTGCAACAAAAGGAGAACTTTTCACTGCTTCCACAACTTGAAGTTTTAGACCTTTCACCATGTCATCGATGCAACATTTCACAGAACTGTCAGAAAGCAAAATTTCCAATATTTTTCTTACTTTCCTCACCAACCACAATATTGGCTGCTTTCAACAAGCAAGGATTCACAAGAGTTTCTCCCCAATTTTGTGTGCTTTCTTGGCTTTAGCGATGACAGTTCATAAGATGCTTCTACCACTTTTGCTGACGCTTACTGAAAAGCTTTGTGCATTTTAAATTTTGAAGTTTGAAGATGACTAGGTCTCAAGGCATCATTGCTGAGAACTGTGTGGCATACTACACATTGAGGATGATCAGTCCGGCTTTTTTCCATGATGGTGAAACCATACTTAATGTAGTCTACATCGTACTTCCTTTTCTTAGTCATGGCCAAAGTATACTAATAAAAAACCCTATAAAAATAATTTTCCTGATTCATGAATAATAATAACAGATACAAGTAAATTTGAGTTATCACAAACGTTTATTTACATGCGCTGCCCTATAGTTACCCCACCACCAGTCCAGCAAGTAGCTGGTCTTGTGCAGAGAGTGGGGGAGGTGACCACGCCTCCAGTAGAACAGTCTCTTCTTGCGAGCTCACTAGGAAGTTTAAAAAGTTCCATCACTTTCTACATTGTACTTCAGCCTCTCCACTGACCAAAACGGCACTCCTACACATCAAAAGGCAAAAAAATAACAAAAAAAATAACCTTTTGTGGAATTAAATTTGAAAAGATTGGAGTTACATACTTTTATTTATACTTGTATTTTTATTATTATTGTACTTTATGTTATACCTTTATTCTTGTCTACTTATATTTATAATGAAAATCAAGAGGATTGTTAATATTTTATTATAGTTAAATAATATAGGCCTGTAATTGGACAATTTTATGAATAGTTATTATTATGTATATAGAATATGTATAATTTATTGTCTGTCAGTCTAGTTAATTAATTAATTAATTAATGCTGATAAAAAAAATTGTTATGCAAATTTCACAGTCTTGTGCCCTCCTTGGAATTTCCTCACTCACAACCCCAGTTTGGGAACTGATGCATTTACAGATAATTATAATACAAGTAGATATGTGATGTATTTCAGAATGCAGTATTCAGTGAATAGGAAGGGCCTGATTCTGCTATCACTTCCACTGGAGTAACTCAGGAGTAAATCAGTCAAGTTATGACAATGTAAAACTGAAGTGATCAGAAGCAGGTGCCAAATGTTTTTCGTTTCTCTAATGCTAGTGAATGATGACCCCTCTCTTCCTCCTTCTGGGATAGAAAGACCCAAAGCTTCATGTTGTTGTCAAGCCCCCTCTTTCCCTAGCAAAGACCGGAATCATGATCTAAATATTATTGGGAATTTGAGGTCAGGTAGGTAAGAAGGTGCTTTTCAACCACAGTGCTATTTAGAGTTGAAACAACCATAGTGCAGGAGTTCCAATGGACTGTGAAAGAGCCCTTCCTCTCTGCAGGGTAGAAGAAGCGAAGTCCCTTCCTAAATCAGCCTCCTTGTCCTCAAAGCCTGGAGGAAGCAATGATATCCTTGGCAACTCTGTCAGTGGGGTCCTGTTACCTATTTGCTGAAAACACTAAATCTAAATACAGTACTTTAAGTCCATTTGCCCACCATTAAATGTCTCTTGTGACATCATCATATTTATGAGTGTGACAAAGAGTCCTGTGGCACCTTAAAGACTAACTAAAGTATTAGAGCATAAGCTTTCGTGGGCTAATACCCACTTCATCGGATGCATGCAGTGATGCTCTGATCCAGTGTTAGGTACTACTGCTTTATAAACAATCTCTGTGCTTCCTACACTGTGGAGAGTTCAGAGTCTGCTCACTCCTACTCTGAAAAGAGAGAGATGAAGTGGGGGGAGGGAGAGAATAAGAGACAGGGTCATGACCTTATTCCCTTTCATATGGGCCTACAGAGCAAGGCCAATGTACTGACTCAGGTGCAATCTATTGCACTCTAATGTCTGAGGTCACAAACTACCCCTATATCCTAAGTGGGTGGTTATTTCAATGTATCTGATCTGATTTCAGTTGTTCTTTTTAAGAAGTAAAAGGACTAAGTGCTTAGGATCTTAATAAATACAAATAATCATATGTGTACAGTTCATAGCACACTGAGTTTTGCATAAAATAAAAAATCAAGGTCCCTGATAGTTGGCAGGATAAAGTAACATTCCTTTCTAGGATGTATTACTATAACAATTAGCAATCATGGAAAAGCTTTAGTGTCACTTCCTTTTTATGCAAAATTGGGGACACCCACACACAACTGGATTAAAGAGCTGTGTCAGTCAGAAAATATAAATACTTCTGTTTAAAAAAGTTTAGCACACTTACTTTTTTCTTCTGTAAACATCTCAACTAATTACTTACAGTTTTTAAAAGTTTCATTTTATCCTCAGAGCTCCCTAGATCTAGAAATCATTATCTGGATTGGGTAATTGTGGCAGAATGCCAATTGCACTAAGTGATCAGTGAGATGTTGTCTACTGCATTTGATGTCATAAAGCAGAAAAAGTCACAGAAAATGCTGATATGCTAGAGGCCTTAGTGTAGCGTGTCTCACTGAATGGGTAAACAAGCAATTCCATTGTGTCTCAAGTAAAATAATATTCATGAATTGTGCCAAAACATGTTCTCCTACTAGAGGTTATCAAAAACAAAAGTCATCACTTACTAAACCCAAAAGAATATTGTCTGGCTGCTCAGATATGTGCTTGTATGAAAGACATACAACCCAGATTAGCTAAAACTGATGTCTTATATTTTTCTGTGACAACACCTTTATGAAATAAGAGTTAATGACATGTCCCATGCTCCAGTCTCAACTCAGGTAAGACAATGAAATGAAGCTTCTGCATGGACATAGGCATGTATAGGGGGTGTGCCAGGTGTGCCCAGGCACACCCTAATGCACGGGTGGCAAAACTATGGCCTGCAGGCCAGATCTGGTCCATCAGGGCTCTGGATCCGGCCCGCAGATTTGCCGCTGCCATGGTCTGCGCTCTGCTTAGCTCTGGGAAGCGGCTGGCAGCACGTCTCTGTGGCCTCTAGGGGATGGGGAGCAGAGAGCTCTGTGTGATGTTCTTGCCTGTGGATACCTCCCCTGAAGCTCCTATTGGCCAGGAATGGGGAACCGTGGCCAATAGGAACTTTGGGGGAGGGAACCACAGGCACGTGGAGCCCTCTGCTCCCCCTCCCCAAGGGCCAGCAGGCCGGGGTGCTGGCTACTTTCTGGAGTGGAACAGCGTGGGGCCAGGGCCAAGGCCAGGCCAGGCAGGTAGGGAGCCTGCTCTGGCCTCGCTGTCAGCCTGGAACTGCTCCAGGAAAGTGGTGCCAAGTTGGAGCCCACACCCCAAATCCCTCCTGCCCCCTGCTGTATCCCAGACCCCTGCCCTGAGCCCCCTGCCACACCCCACACCCCTCCTACACCCCATCTCGCTGCCTCATCCTGTACCCATCCTGTACCCAAACCCTCTGCCCTGAGCCTCCATCCACACCCTGTACCGCAGCCTCTTGTATACGCCTGGTTATCACTACAGCAAAAATTTAGTATTTTGTATCTCATTTTTTGTTTGTATTTTTTAAGTAAAATTTAGTTGTTTATTTTAAAAAAAAGTTTAGTTAAGTTTTAGTTTCTTTAGTTTGTTTGATGAATAAAAATAATGTCCTTTATGACTGAGTATTCAATAAATGTTCGCCTTTAAAATAAATAAAAAATAAAATTCCCTGGGTGCATACCCTAAAGAAATGTGCTGCACCCGACTATGTGCATGGAATATTGTTATGAATTTACCCATTAGTAAGAGAACCCAGTTCTTAAACCACTAGTATGATGTGTTAAGGATGCAATAAATCCCAAAGGGTGCTATTTGCTGAATCTCAAATAGTTAAACCTTAGTATCTGGCAAGTAGCCACTCTGAATGCAAAAAAAAGAACTGATCTGGAGTTGTAAGAGGGAGATAAGTCTCCATTGGGAAGTTGAGACCAGAACATTGAATCCCACATTCGATCCCACTGAAATGACCTGTGGTGCCATCTTTGGAATTTAAGCTTGAAAATGCACCATGTTTTTAAGTGGAAGATTCATCATTTGTCTCATTGCCTTTGCTAACTTAATTTGTTCTCATATACAACATTATCCCCAAACCCATTCTGTTCTGAATATATCCATATTTCATCCAAATCGTTGTATTAGTTTTCTGCACTGAAGTGACTGTAATAAGATATTAATACAGACTGTACTCTAAGACATAGGCAGAAGGGAAAAGGTGTTTGTTCATTTTTATGAATATTAAGCACATGTCAGGTAGACATTAATGACTTTGTAATGCTTCTAACATCACTCAAGCATAAACAGTGAAGGGTGGCATTTTGACTGGTCTATTTATTTGAGTGGAGTATGGGCAAGTTATTTGGTATCAGCAGATCTTGCAAAATGTGATGACCTGGAAAGGAATATCAAAATTAACTGCAGATGTTACATGCAATAATCAGAATGTTCTCTATACTCTTGTGTTTGCATAAGCAATTCTGGTAATTAAGATAGTTTGCAAAATTTGGAACATGAGTTTGACTTCTGTTGAGAGAAAGGAAAAACTTGCGGTTAATGCAGTGACCTGGAATGTAGGAGATCAGGGTTCTGTTCTCTACTCTGTTCAAACTTTTTGTGTGATCTTGGTCAAATGTATTCTCTGTGCTTCAGTTCCCCATCTGTAAAATGCGCACAACAAAGCTTTACCTCTTCCCTCCCTTTTGTTTGTTTCCATTGTAAATTCTTTGGAGCAGGGATTCTCTGTTAGTATATGTTTGTGTGGTGCCTGGAATATGAGTCCCAAATCTTCATTGGGACCTCTACTGTAATACAAATGATACAAAAAAAGTTATCTCCAGAATGCTATATGTAGTAATAACAGTAAGAAAGTCCCTGTACAATTCCCCAATCAATATTTCTGCTTGATCTCCTTGCTTTATTCTTTACTTGCTTCCTACTTCAGTTGTATTCCTGGTTTTAGTTTCTTCCTCCTTTTTCCAGCAAAGATTAACCTTGTATTTTATACTAGTCACACTAGCTAGTGTGCTGGTGGTACAGTTCAACATATTGTCATATATTTGATACTAACAGAAAGTGCTGAATTAAATGATCATAATAAATGGAGCTCTGCATCTTATTGCAGAATGACCATGGCCCTGGTAACTGTAGAAAACCCACCTTGATATGCATTGCATTGCCAATACACCTCTGCCCTTACCTGGAGGGACCACTAATTTAAACTGAGTTCGTATATTTGTGTTTTAATTTGTATGTGAAAATGCTAATCTAGGTACAGAAATAAAGCCCATTATCTATAAATAATGCAATAAATTACAAGACAAATTAACAAACTCAACTAAAGGCCTAATTAATTAGCTCAGTCAAATCTCCATCTCATAAAAGGATCGTCACCCTCTCCTACCCAGCCCGAATAATCACTTCATATACAAACTCCACAAGGGAGTTATGCAGGATCAGAAGCATGTTTCCATTAAAAGAAATGCAATGTCCTTCTCTTGATACAGGTGTTTAATTAGCAGATATAGTACATACATACATACATAAAATCATGCATACAGAGAAAAAGAATCGGAGCCTGAGGTAGTCATCAGGAGGCCGCACAGTTAGAAGTGTAGCTTTAGTTATGACAAAACTTCGTAGGCTTCAACTTAAGAGACCATGTGTTTCTGGATACCTAGACACTTGTGTACTGGATAAGTGAAATCTAAACCCTGGGCTACACAGGGAGGATCAACTTAAAATACACAACTTCAGCTACAGGAATAGTAATAGACCTGGCCTAAGAAGGGTTAGGTATGCAAATGGCGACACAATAAACTAAGGGCAGGACTACACCACCCACCAACTTAGCGATTAGTGATCAATCTATTGGGGATCGACTTATCGCGTCTAGTCTAGATGCACTAAATCAATCCCCGAGTGCTCTCCCATCAAAGCCAGTACTCCACCACCACAAGAGGCGCAGATGGAGTCAATAGGGGAGCAGCAGCAGTTGAATCAGCACCTTGAAGACACCACAGTAAGTCAACCTAAATACGTGGACTTCACTTACACTATTTGCGTATCTGAAGTTGCATGTCTTAGGTCAACCTCTCTCCCCACCCTCAGTGTAGACAAGGGCTAAGAATCACCCAGTTTATCTTGTAAATACGTAATAAGTCTGCTAATAAGGACAATGTAGATGTCTCTCTGTTTTTGATTTTCCATTAACTATAAATAATGTGAGTTTTAGTATTAGGAAGTGCCTTGAACTGTGCATGGTTATGTGGACCAAAATGTCTTCAAAAAGCCTTATGATCAGAAATACCGTTTAGAGATTTAAAATGTTAAAGCAAAAATAGAAACATGTACCACTGTTCTTTACACAAAATTAATTAAAATTGGTTATTTTTTCCTGAGGCTTCTGTCTCCTTTCATCTACATATAGTTTAACCAAATTCAGTATAATCCTCTGGGGAAAGCCAGTTGCTATATTGTTTGTGCTTGTGTATTAATCATAAAGAGAAAGTCTTTAACTAACATAGAACTGCACCTAAACATCACTGAAATATGACTGGCATTTTTGATTACATAGAATTTGCAGTGTACTAGGATAACCCAGGTGGTTAACCTTAGCACAGTCTAGCAAAGCCCCAAACAATTCCAATTAATAGGGGCTAAAAAACCATGTTTGAAATAAAAGCAGTCAAGCTGAGTACCTGTGTGCGCCCTATCATCTTACTTTTATACTTACATGTACAAATAGATTAAATCTGTGCTTCTTGATGGTTTTGACATTTTTAACAGAATTTGTCTCCACAGGTGGGTTTACATCAGGGGAATTTTACTTGTTTAAATTCTAATGTAAATCCAAATTATTTGAGTGAGGGAGAACTGTAGGTTTGTTGTACATTTTTTGACTTTATATATATTGCACATTCCATGTATTTAGATATATAAAATGGCCAAGTACCTAATGACAATGTGCAATGCAAAACTATATGTTCCTCTAGATTTACGGTGCTATCTCAGATCTGAAGTAGAAGCATGGATATGACTTTGTAAAAAATTTATAGAACATAACATTTCATCATTTTGCTAATTTCTTTAGTTCCACATAGACATCTTTATTCAATTTCTACTGCTTCAAATTGTTCGACTATTTTTGGTTTGGTAATTTTAGAGGTTATTATGCTTTTATGAAGTAAATTTGTAACCCAATATCCTAAAATGACAGATGTGGTCTCATAGGTCAACTTAAACATAGTAACAAAACGGTATCTCTGAAATGACTCCACTAAAATATTAAAGCACAGAAACCTATGTTAAGAGTAACATTCATTCTTTCCTCTGTGCTCTCATTGTAGAGCCATTTGACTAGCTAATTTTCAAAGAGCCATGCATCCTGGACTTCCCATTGAAAAAGAATTCAAGAAGGGGTCAGATGTGCCGCTCACCTGCCACAGCTTTGTGCCACACTGGAATAATAAAGAGACTGAGAAGCCAGATTAATTTGCTTCCTGAGGATTCCTCCTTCACGAAAGGGTTTTCTAATTTGCAAAGAGCCAGTATAGAAGCCCTATGCAACACCCTTGAACCTCAGGCATGGGAGATATTCCTGGAAGAAAGGGCTGTGGCTTAGATACCTCTATACCTAGTGATCCCCAGCTGTTGGAATGGCCTTTGGGGGTAACAGGCAGCTAGGTACAGATTAGGGAAGCCCCAAGGTTTACATGTGTAACTCACTAGAAAGTTGTTCAGAGAGGACAGGAATCTATCTCAGCCCGAGCTACATAGCCTGACAGTTCAACTCAAGTTGTAGATATTCCTGGAGCAGATGAGGTTAATGGGAAAGGATATATGAACTATGCCTTAATAATGGTACTTGAAGATTTTGGATATTAATTCTGTGTTGTGTTTAGTGTTGATTATTAAAAAGATGTAATAGTAGCATTCAGGTACAAAATGCATTTCAGTTAGCACTGATGACACATTCGCTTACATTCAATTTCCTCTCTGTATGAGATACATGACCAGTTGATGAGATTAATCCTAATGATGAGTAAACTTGCAAACTTTCTATGGATCAGAAACGTTTGTTTCAGCCACATACTTTTTTTCCTGGGTCTCACCAATGCTTCTGATATGCTCTTAGTGCTGCTTTCTTAAACTGTGCTCCTTGCCTTTGCACCACTTCCCTGATTTTTGCAAAATATTGTGCTTGGGGGTTATTTATACCCTGGGAGCACATCATAAAGTCAGCTGAAGCTGTGACTGAGCAACCAGATGGAATAAAAACAGAAAGGAGAGTCTCCAGATTGGAGAGGCAACCGGGTAGAAGGAAAGGAAACAGGATCACAGTGGCTATCTTGGAAAAGTAGCTCTTTTTGGAGTATGTGTCTAAAACTGAAACAGAAAGGGAGGAGATTTTTTTTTCTTAGACACATTTTTAAAAGTGTTTAGATCTATTTCAGAGAACCATGTAGGACAAGGTTTAAGGTCAGAAAGGACACACAGTACTTCATGTAGGATGGTAAGGGGATGACTTTGCTTTGACCTAGGCTCCAGGGGATGACTTTGCTTTGATCTAGGCTCCAGGTGCCTACAGAGTAAATAACAATGGCCTAAAATGAATTTTCTATCTAAGTGGACACATTGCTCATTCATCATTCCCACAAAATGTATTTAGAGGGAAACAGCCCCTTCTCTGCTTTATCTTTCTAGTCTTCAGCCTTAGCCATGATGCATAAAAAACCAAACATGATAGCTCTCTTCTTTAACTTGTTCTGCAGGCAGCAATCTGTTTCAATCTCTCTTTCTGTGTTGGTATGAAACTCACAAAGGGTCTTTGAGAGTGTGCACTGGGAGTAAATGTGTCTGCTTAGAAGTTTAGAAGATGTGCTCTAAGGTACATCTAGCTTCAGCTTTCTGTCATTGTTGCCATATATCTTTGTCGATCAGTGCATCTGTCTCTCTTTGTCATAGGTTAATCCCATTTTGCGCTAACAATCCCCTCCACTAGCTGGATATTTCCTCTGAAAAGTCATTTCATTTAATAGGATTTACCATTTCCTCAAGATACCATATTCCCAAGAAATTTATGAATAGATCTAAAGTGCATAGAGTGTTTTATTGGGGTGGGACAATTAGGAATATCACCATACAGCCTTTTCCTCTAAATGAGGTATACCACATTGATTCCTTTGTTTCTAGAATCACTAACATTAACCTTTTGAGTGACCATTATCCCTTAATGGAGATCCTTGTGATACCAGATCTTTCATTAGCCTGTTATAGATTAGCTCTGTAGTTAAAAGTGAGGAGTAACGTGAGATAAACTGTAAAGTTGAAACAAGTTGGTATGTATCTTTTCCTTTGCCCCAAGGAAAAGGTCATTTACTTTTCTTATATTTGTCCAAATGGACAACTAAGTACTGGTTTAAAAAATGACCATGGATAATTTTCACCTTATTATCCTAGGCTAATGGTATCTTCAGATTTCCTTAAAAATAACCTGGATATATGTCAATAAGCTGTGGGGAAATACATTCCCAGACCATACATTCTGTCCAATATGCGTCATAGTTATTACTAGTATTGGAAGCATGGAAGATGGGAAAAACTCAAGTCATTAAATATATACCCCTTTACAATCAAATAGCTCAATCAGGTGGGATAAGTCAATCTGATCCTAATGACTGTTCCTTGTTCAATGCTCCATCAGAGACAAAACATAGTGCACAATTGCACAAGCAGCCACATAACTAAAATCACTCTACAATACCCTTGGTAAGTTTCTCAGCAACTCTGCCAGAAAATAGGGGTTAAGTTACAGAGCTTGTTGATGAAAGCTCATCAAACTTATTATATTGTCTTTCCCTGCAAAAATTAGTATCAAGGGCTTCATCCATTTAGGGGTCATTTAAGGGTGTGCGTTGAGGGGGAAAATTAGTGCTGTTTGCTCTCACAGTGGAGAGGTGAGATTACACATCTCACAGTTTGACTGGAGGCATTTCAAGTCTTCCTTTTCACTTCCACCATATCTGGAGGAATTTTGCCTGTTTCATCTTCTAAGGACCAGCCATCTCTTCACCAGGAAAAAATGTGTCATGAGGGGACTAGAACAGGAACCAAATGTCACTAGCAAAATTTATGGACAATAATAGCTATTACCAGCATGTATAACATATTATGAGTTTACCCTTATATTGTTTTCTAAACAAAACACAAAACACTCCAAGGAAGATATCCTAGCATGCTGCTTCTGCTGAGGAGAAGTGGCAATGCCAGGTAATTGTTCAGTTGTGCTGTATCCAGCAATTACCTATGACTGTAAGTGAGGCTTCAGGAGCAATCAGTAAGACAAAAAAATCCTCTATGAGTGAAATTCACTGCAGTCATTGAAAATTTTGCCTTTGATGTAAGGGATTTCACGGGCTGTGGGAAGCAGTGCTGGCTGCCGCTTCCCACAGCCCCCATTGGACCGGGACGGCGAATCGCGGCCAGTGGGAGCCACAGTCGGCAAAACAGCAGGTAAACAAAGCAGCAAGGCCTGTAAGGGTGCTTACCCTGCACTCCTGTGTGCCAACGTTGCCGATCTCTGACATAAATTTAGGGCTCTCATGAGTTTTTAAAAAAGTAATTGTGATTTATTGTAATTAATCGCACTTTTAAACAATAATAGAATATCAATATTTAAGTATTTGGGGATGAATTCTACATTTTCAAACATATTGATTTCAATTACAACACAGAATACAAAGTGTATAGTGTTCACTTTATATTTATTTTTCATTAGAAGTATATGCACTGTAAAAAAAACAAAACAAAAGGCATTTTATTTTTCAGTTCACCTAATACAAGTACAGGAATGCAATCTCCTTATCATGAAAGTTGAACTTGAAAATGTAGAATTATATACAAAAAAATACATTAAAATAAAATATAAAAATTTAGAGCCTGCAAGTCCACTCAGTCCTACTTCTTGTTCCTCCAATCACTCAGACAAACAATTTGCATTTGCAGGAGATAATGCTGCCCGCTTCTTGTTTACATCACCTAAAAGTAAGAACAGGTGCACTCATGGCATTGTTGTAGTTGGCATCACTAGGTATTTACATGCCAGGTGCACTAAAGATTCATATGCCCTTTCATGCATCAACCACTATGCGCTAAAGATTCATATGTCCTTTCATGCACCAACCACCATTCAAGGGACATGCATCCATGCTGATGATGAGTTCTACTTGATTACAGTTCAAACCAGTGAAGACAGATGCATGTTCATTTTTATCATCTGAATCAGAGGCCACCAGCAGAAAATTGATTTTCTTTTTTGGTGGTTTGGGTTCCATTGTTTCCTCATCTGCGTATTGCTGGGTTTTTTTTTTAAGACTACTGAAAGCATGTTCCACACCTCATCCCTCTCAGATTTTGGAAGGCACTTCAGATTCTTAAACATTAGGTCAAGTGCTGTAGCTATCTTTAGAAATCTCACATTGGTACCTTCTTTGCATTTTGTCAAATCTGTAATGAAAGTGTTCTTAAAATGAACAAAATTTTCTGGGTCACCATCTAAGACTGGTATAACATGAAATATATGGCAGAATGCAGGTAAAACAGAGTAGGGAATATACAATTCTCCCCTCAAGGAGTTCAGTCACAAATTTTATTAACACATTTTCTTTATGAGAGTCATCAGCATGGAAGCGTGTCCTCTGGAAAGATGGCTGATTAAAACTGTGATTAATTGCGATTAATTTTTAAATCACAATTAATTTTTTGAGTTAATCGTGTGATTTAACTGCCATTAATCGACAGCCCTAACTAAATTTAACATGGCACAAAATAAAAGGATTAAAAGATAGCTAATTGATGTGTTTTCAAAGGTAATTGTAAATAGAGAATCAACACTGAGCAGGTGGGTTTCTAGTGGAGCTTTTAGGGCAGGGGTCGGCAACCTTTTGGACGTGGTGTGCCGAGTCTTTATTTATTCACTCTAATTTAAGGTTTCGTGTGCTGTTAATACATTTTAACATTTTTAGAAGGTCTCTTTCTATAAGTCTGTAATGTAGAACTAAACTATTGTTATGTGTAAAGTAAATAAGGTTTTTAAAATGTTTAAGAAACTTCATTTAAAATTAAATTAAAATGCAGAGCCCCCCAACCAGTGGCCAGGATCCAGGCAGTGCGAGTTCCACTGAAAATCAGCTCGCGTGCCGCCTTCAGCACCCGTGCCATAGTTGCCTACCCCTGCTTTAGGGATTGGTTCTTGGCAATGTCTATTTAACATTTTTATTACTGACCTGGAAGAAACATAAAATCATCACTGATAAAGTTTCCATATGATATAAAAACTGGGGGAGTGGTCAATAATGAAGAAGACAGGTCACTGATACAGAGTGATATGAATTACTTAGTAAGCTGGGTGCAAGCAAACAATATGCATTTTATTATGGCTAAATGTAAATATCTAGGAACAAGAATTAAGTCCAAATTTCAGTATGGGGGACTCTATCCTGGGAAGCAGTGACTGAAAAAAAAAGTTGGGGGCAATGGGGAATATTTATCTGAATGTGACCTCCTAATGCAATGCTGTGGCCAGAAGGGCTAATGCAATTCTTCAATGCATAAACAGGGGAATCTTGACTAGAAGTAGATAGATTGTTTTACCTCTGTATTTTACACAGGTGTGACTGCTTTACTGGAAACTGAAGCTGGATAAATTCAGACTGGAAATAAGTACATTTTTAACAATGAGGACAATTAACCATTAACAATTTGAAGTGTTATGGTGGATTCTCCAGCACTGACTATTTTTAAATCAAGATTGGATGTTTTTTTCTAATAGATATGCTCTAGGAATTATTTTGGGAAAGTTCTGTATTAAACAGATCAGACTACATGATTACGATGGACACTTCTTGCTTTGGAATCTATGATAGAACCAAGCAGAGACAGCTAATAATATTTTATCTAAATGTAGCACTTCCTAAAACAGAAACATATTCAATACATTTCTTGTGTTTTTCCATTTTCTATTCTTTCCCATCTTTCCTTTTCTTTTACCTTGGCTTAAAATCTGCAGTATTTTCCTGATGATGAAGTCTGATAGATACCTCCCTCAAATTATTCTTCTGCCAAAGCAGCCTGATGAGTCTTTATCTGCCTTTGCAGACAGCCATCTATCTGAATCACCTACAGATGAGGATGATAACCTCATCACCTACTAGACAGAAATATCAAAATTCTGGTTACCATTCACTAAGATAGCTTTTTGTTATCTGAAGGCATCTACAAATGTGTAAGGACAAAACACACTATCAGTAATGTAGTTGGTTGTAGCAACCAGGAATACAACAAACTTCCTGCTAGGTGATGTTGAATATCTCCCCTACATCAAAATAAAACAGAGTACTCTGAAAAAGGTTGAAGGAGAAGATAACTTTCACTTAAAATCATATTGGAAGTCTGATAACTAATTCAAGGGATTGCCCATTTGACCTTATTTTTTGAGTTATACAATATAGTCAGTACATAATAATATTTTTCAACATGACAGTTCAGTGAACATCTTTATTCTTTTGGGTTGTGTTATTCCAATGTTTGGTGAGCCAACTAACCTCACTTTAACCTAATGGAAATGATTCAAACTTCTGCCATTACAGTTACTGCTAATTTTACTGCAATCAATCCTCTCCATGTTATTTTTCATGCTTGGAGTTTGCAAGATAGACTTTATCTGTCACTGTTTATGAAGGAGACAAATTACTTATATTTTTCCTTCGTTATTGTCCATTAGAGCCAGTGACGCCGTTAGCTTTTTCACCACCATAGGTGGCAAAGCCAAAAAAAATCTGCTGCCGCTGAAATGCCGCTAAGGAGGGGAGGAGCACCACCCCAATTAGGGACGGCGCACCGCCCCCACATGGTTTGCTGTTCCTCGGAGGAGCTGTCACTGAAATGCCGTCGAAGCTGGCAAAATGCCGCCCTGCAAATCCTGCTGCCCTAGGCAACCGCCTAGGTCGCCTAGTGCTTGCGCCGGCCCTGATTAGAGTACATATACAAATATATCTAGTCAGAAATAAATATTATATATTAAAACACAAAAAGCTGCATAAAATATATTCATGTTAAGAATGTAGTATAATGCATACACACAAAAAGGGAGGTAAATTAAGGTTGCACAGACACCTTTAATTCTGGCATTTTCAAACTTCTGAGTGCTTGATTTTTCAAACATAATGTTATTTTAATGTTGGGCAGAAGAGCGGGGTAGGTAGATGTAATTAAATACATGCTATAAATGTGACAGGACTTACTCCAACCTTCTGAAGTCATAACAATTTTACAAAAGGTAATAGAAGTTTTTAAAATATTTTAGTTATATTCCTTTCTCTCTATTACTTCTGTATGGTTGGACAGCTGGTAAATATTGCATTTGGCTTTACAAGTACAAAGATATAATAAATAATCCCTCCTTCCTTTTCTTTAATCAACAAAACATTTCTAAACTTAAGTACTTGATGATGAGGCATGAGAAGGTTTTGGATGACAGCATGATTGAAAGCATTGCATGAATTGGGCAGTTTTTTGCAAACAGGACTTATTTTGTATTATTTTTCACCTTATATGCATTCTTGATGTTCCTCTGAGAACTCCCTGCCTTTTTGTGTTTCTCTTTTCCTCTAGACATTTTTTCTTTAGTGATTTTGTAATTTTTCCCTCTCACCTCATTTCATTTCAATCTATCCTTCTCTCTCTCTCTTTCCTCCATCTTTTTCTCTCTTCTACCACTTCTTCCTCTTGTCTCATTTTACCCATTCATTAGCTCACAGTACTTATCAATCCTCACCCAGACCAGGACTCATTCCCAACATTTTCCTTGTCCATATCCCACTCCCGATCCCCAGCATCACAGTTTGTGTTCACAATATTTCAACTCACTGCCACGTTTCAGTGTTTTCACCCATTACTATGGAATGTTTTAGTCCACGCTCACCAAGGACATGGAAGTATGGTATAGGCACTCATTGTCTGTAACATCCTCCATTTTCTATTTTCTTCACAGCTCTGTAGAGCTAGCTGGTGGGATTCTGTTGACTACAGAGGACTCTATCTTTGTCTCTCCCTCTGAAAAATCCCTCCTCTCTAATCTTGTTCTACTCTTTACATGTTTGGATGTATTTGTTGTTTAGCCTCCCAAGCCAAAGACACAGCATTGTCTGTCATTTTTCATGCACACCAGCAAATGCAATAGTCTAAACATGTGTGTCCTTTTTATCTAGGCCTGTCTGTCTATCAAGAACAGATGTCATTATCTGTGCAAGAAAAAAAAGTAGGACTGGCAAAAGCATAATGCAACAGCGCATAGAGATTATAAAATGAACATCAAAAATTATAACGCACACACACACACACACACACACACATATATTTATATAAATGCAGCTTCTTTTCTTTATTGGTTATGTCAGTAATACAATATAAATGCAGATTCCCCCACACAAAAACTTCACATTTTGAAAAGCACAAAGATGTAGCCACAATCATGTGCACTGCAGATACAGAGCTGGTAGGTACACAAGTTCCCAATTATCTTCAAAAAGAAACCAATGGAATCAAACATGTTTGCAAGTGAGAAGTGTTCCCTGTCAGAAAATGTTGCTGTGGCCACTACATGCAGGCAAGGGAGGGAATGTGCTGAGAATGGTCCAGATGCCTGCACCTGAATGTTTTTGTCCAGCAGGTTTTCAAATGCTCTTCACAATAGGAGAGATCAGAAGGCCAGTGCCAGAAGAAGCAATCATAGAAAATCACAAGAGACTGCCTGGCACCTAGGTGTAATTCTAGCAACATATGTATCAATCCAGGGATATTTTCTGTGCTCAGACTGCAGAATGGACATGTTGTGTCTCCCCAGACTCATCACCACCACCTATATAGGACAGCCACATATGATGGCCAAGAGTTAAATGAAAAGTAGTAATAGTAACAACTCATTCAACCATGCTCTGTAGAGGCTTGATCTCTAGCATCTTCTAAAATCAATGGGAGTCTTTCCTTGACTTGAGTTGGCTTTGTGGTTATATTTTATGTTCAGGATACATTTATAAATAGGGTATAAATGATTACATGATTAACAGGTTGTCTAAGCATGTTCTACACTTGAGCAGTATGTGTCAGATTTTCACAAATCAGTAGAAGGTGTTATAGATAGTTACACTTCATCCTTGGAATCCTTAGCAATCCATTAACCATTAATTAAAACATCACCCAATCCTCCGTTAATCATTTATAAATTATTTTAAAATGTATAATAAATAAAATGTGACCCTGTTTTGTGTTCAAAGTGCACCTCTACAATATACTTCAGCAGGTATATAAGGTAGCCTATGACCCCGACATCGACCAAGTGCCTACTACAT
The DNA here is from genome assembly GCA_007922305.1 of Dermatemys mawii. Classification (NCBI taxonomy): domain Eukaryota; kingdom Metazoa; phylum Chordata; order Testudines; family Dermatemydidae; genus Dermatemys; species Dermatemys mawii. The sequence goes on along the minus strand of ML677348.1, from coordinate 33,222,125 downwards.
GACTGGAAAATGTCTGGGATGGGGAAGAGATGAAGCACACAAGCACACAAACCAGTGACACCAATTTAACTTATTAACATAATCCTGTTTTTAAAAGCTGTTTGAAATTAAGTCAGAAATTGCAAATAATTATGAAAATAGGCTAATAGTTATACTAAGAATCCCTAGGGAAAATTCACATATTCAAAATTCTTTCCTCCTCACTCATTAGATTATACATTACTCCCTCACCTGTAAGATGCTTCATTGATTTTAGTAAAAAAAAAAAAATACCCTCATTACCAGCCTACTAAAACCATTTCACCCAAAAGTATCTTAAAATTTGGATCCCTACAAGTGATAAGCAAATGTACCACTCTCAGATTCCACTGTCTTTAATCTTGATGATTTGTGCAACAGAAATTGACTCATGATCCAAACTCTTCCCTCATTTTTAGAGCCCTCATTAATTATAATGTGACTTCATTGCACATTTTGTCTCACAACAGAAGTATTATTATTAGCTTATATCTTACTTTCAGTGTAAGTATGTTATACCTATTCCAACCAAAGTCAAGTACGAACCATGAAAATGCTTTATTGAAAAGGTGTGTGAGCAACAGCATTATAAGAAAATGACATCTTCTAATTGCCTGCAGCACACGTTCTAATAAACCTCCAGGGTGCTCAAAGCTCTTCCAGGATAAAGGCCAGCACTATTGTAAAGGCTAAATTATTAATTAATATCATGCAGCTATCATAACTTGCTGGTTTCTTGCCATGGTACAGCAGGCTAGTGGAGGGTTTAGAAGGAGGGCAGGTTTTATGCATGAAGATTGCTAAAGAGTGTAATAAATCTTCTGCAACCTTCATTTGCACTAGCAGTCATACTGGAAAAGCCATGATGTCTTAATCACCTTACATAATTTGTTGAGGGTTGAAATTCAGTAGAAATAGATTATGTCTGAGAATGTATTAGCAAAATCTAAGGTTCCTTAATATCCTCCTAACCCTCAAGCAACTTTTTGATTGCTGAATACTAAAGGACTGCTTATTTATTAATCTGCCAAATGCTAGCAGGAAGAAGTGGTATTTCTTCCTGGTGCCTCCATGAGCAAAATTATTCAGACTATGGGACAGTATGTGCAAATGTCAAGTTTCACCTACCCAACACTTAATGGCACCTACATAGAAAATTAATAAACAAAGGACATGTGGATTTCAGAATATGAGGGAATAATGAAAAGGTAACGATGATGCAAATCAGTTCTATTTAAATCCGTGTGTCTTGACGTTAAAAGGAGACATTCTATAAAAAATTCTAAATAAAAGAAACTAATGACTTAAGTTCCATATTTTATTCCTAAAGCTGTCAAGATGTTTTTATTTTGTTTAAATTTATAATCAGTGTGCACTGCTGCTTGTGATTAGCATCAAGGAATCATATCCTCCAGTGGTAACAATTTATTTGTCGTTGTAGCTGTATTAATGCTACTGGCGGAACCACTTTATTGGGAATGTCTCCCTCATTACGATGTGTGGCCAGGAGTTAATTTTATGCGATGTAATTAATAGACTTCAAATATCTGTTTGATTGAGATGGTTCTGATTCAGGGACAATTTTTAAATGTCTATACACAACAGATGTGAAAAATGTAAATATAATTTTAAAAATGATTAATATATGGTAAAGTATTTCAAAATTTTTTACATGAAGTTTTAAAAGTGTTTGGGTTTTTTTTCATACAGTATAAGGCAGTACTAACAACTTTTAAATGTATTCAATACATTTATAAAAGGATAAATAATAAAATGTCTTACTTTGCACATATGTCCTTGAGATTTTGTTTTCTGTTTACAGTTCCTGAGTTATATGCTGTCTGAAAACTCAGACTGCTTTTCTTAAGGATATTTGACTAATATCCTTTTAATACTGACCTCCATTTAATTCAATGGGAGTCTTGCCATTCACTGATTTCAATAGGGCAAGGATTCTGCTAAGACCCTATGAAAAGGTTTGAATTACCATCAAAGTTTCATCTGGGATTCAGATATGTTTGTGTTTCATGAAAACCTGTGTTTCCTCCCAACCATCAGTAATGGAAATTCCCACAGGGACCTTTCAGCTCACGGCATGTGCTTTGTATTTACATACCCCCATAATGTATACACTAGAAAAAAAACAAGGTTTCAGGTGAGCCACTGTCAGTGTTTGCACATTAGCATTCAGAGCTATAGCTGAAACATGCAGAGGACAGAAAAAATGGTTCTTTTCATTATGATCAGCGCAGTATGGGAGAGATACTACAGTGATATTTTCCACTTCTTTTTATCCTGACAGATTTCAAAGCACCTACACAAACTATATAGTCCAATATCACTGAAACACAATTATACTTAGGGTGGATGGAATCAGCTAGCAATAAACAATACACTGAACACTGCTGGATTCTGGGAGATAAAATGTATGCCAAATGCATAGGAACTGACTTACTATTTTTTTCAGATATATCCTGGGATATTTAGTGTCTATGAAGGGAAAGCTGTACATCTATTATTGTAATATATAATCACAGAATCATAGAATCGTAGGACTGGAAGGGACTTCAAGAGGTCATCTAGTCAAGTTCCCTGCACTCATGGCAGGACTAAGTATTATCTAGACCATTCCTGACAGGTGTTTGTCTAACTGGCTCTTAAAAATCTCCAATAATGGAGATTCCACAACCTCCCTAGGCAATTTATTCCACTGCTTAGCCACCCTGACAGTTAGGAAGTGTTTCCTAATGTCCAACCTAAACCTCCCTTACTGCAATTTAAGTCCAGTGCTTTTTGTCCTATTCTCAAAGGTTAAGAAGAACAATTCTTCTCCCTCCCTCCTCCTTCTAACAACCTTTTATGTTGAAAAGGAATTGAAAACCATTTTCATGTCCGCCGTCAGTCTTCTCTTTTCCAGATTAAACAAATCCAGGTGTTTTTGTTTTTCAATCTTCCCTCATAGGTCATGTTTCCTAGACCTTTAATCATTTTGTCACTCTTCTTTGGAGTCTCTCCAATTTGTCCACATCCTTCCTGAAATGTGGTACCCAGAACTGGACACAATACTCCAGTTGAGGCCTAATCAGTGCAAAGTAGAATGGAATAATTACTTCTCATTACTTGCTTACAATTCTCTTCCTAATATCACCCAGATCGAAATTCGCTTTTTTTGCAACAGCATTACACTGTTGACTCATATTTAGCTTGTGATCCATTATGACCCCCAGGTTCCTTTTCACAGTACTCCTTCGTAGGCAGTCATTTCCCATTTTGTATGTGTGCAACTGATTGCTCCTTCCGAAATGAAGAACATTGCATTTGTCCTTATAGAATTTCATTCTATTTAATTCAGACCATTTCTCCATTTGTCCAGATCATTCTGAATTTTAATCTTATCCTCCAAAGCACTTGCAATGCCTACCAACTTGGTATTGTCTGCAAACTTTTTAAGTGTACTTTCTATACCATTATCTAAATCATTGATGAAGATATTGAACAGAACTGGACCCAGACCTGATCCCTGTGGGACCCCACTCATTATTTCCTTCCAGCAGAACTGTGAACCCCTGACAACTACTCTCCAAGAACAGTTTTCCAACCAGTTTTGCACCTACCTTACAGTATCTCCATCTACATTGCATTTCCCTGGTTTGTTTATGAGAAGGTCATGTGAGACACTATCAAAAGCTTTACTAAAGTCAATATATAGCATATCTACTGTTCCTCCCCATCCACAAGGTTTGTTACCCTGTCAAAGAAAGCTATCAGGTTGGTTTGACATGATTTGTTCTTCACAAATCCCGCACAAGGCAGAACAGGTTTAATTAGGTTAATTAACCTGATAGGCTGCATCTAGGGGAAAGCCAGGGATTCATCATCACCTGACTGATGATGGAGCCCAGCTGAGAAGGAAAAAGTGGAACTGGTGTAAAACCAGGAAATTGACAGTTGAAAAGAGGTGCAGGGGAAATTATCTGAAGTCACGCATGAGAGAAGGGAGGCCTGACTGGGGCTATGGAGTTAAGTAGTCTACAGTTGCTCCCTAAGGCCTGGTCTACACTACACGGTTAAGTTGATGTAAACTGCCTTGTGTCGACCAAGCTGTGAAAGTGTCTTCACTTAAATGTTGGCTCTTACTGATATAAGTATATCTCTATGCTGATTTAGTAACACCACCTCCCTGCGCAGGGTAAAGTCACAGTTAATATAATTAGGTCAAGACACTGCATTGCTTACATCGACAGTTACTGGCTTTCAGGAGCCACACCACTATGCCCACACTGACAATACAGTCAATATAAATGCACCTCCGACATCAGGAGACAAGTGTGCACACACACCAGCAAAGTAATAACTGCAGTGGCTGTGTAAGATGAGTTGATGTATTTTTGTAGGGTAGATATGGCCTGAGAGGAGACAGTTTGGGCTGATAAACTCAGAGAGGAGGGAACCAATATATGTAGAAAGGAGTCTATGAGAAGGCAGATCATAGTTGTTAGATATAGGGTCCCTAGACTGGAACCTAAAGTAAAGGGTGGGCCTGGGTTCCCCTACCAGCTATTGGAGAAGTGACATGGTCAGGGAAATTAAGGAAAGACTACCCTTTTGTATGGAGAGACTTTGATGGCCTAGAAGGGCAGTACTATAGTGACCTGGCCAGAGGGCCAAATTATGAAGAGCAAGCCACATAGAGACAGTACTTTGAGCAGCAGAGAGTGAAAGAGAAAGGCAGCAGGGTGCACAAGTAAGCAACAAAAATGGGCATTTGACCTGGAAGAAGCTAATCCCCAGAGCAGTCAGGAGGAGGCATTCTAGCGGTGAGTGGACTCCGTTACAAGAAGAAAGAGGCCTACCTTTATTATTGAACAGTTAATGTTTCCTCCCACTTTTTGGGGCGAGTGGGTGGGAGAGTTGGTGTTATAAGTATGAAGTAGCCTAAAATTATTGTTTACCTGTAAGGGGTTAAGCTAAAGGTAACGTGAGAGGTGGACAACTGACCAGTGAGAAATTTTTTAGGAGACAAAGGATTTTAAGTTTTAGGTTTTTTAGGGGTCTTTTTTTGTTCACCTCGGCTATGGGATAAACACAGCTATGTTTTTTACTGTAACTATAAGATTTTAATAAAAAATGGTGAACAAAAAGAAACCCAGAGAAAAACTAAAACTTAAAATCCTTTGTCTCCTAAGAAATTTCTCATTGGTCAGTTGTCCACCTCTCACGTTACCTTTAGCTTAACCCCTTACAGGTAAACAATAATTTTAGGCTACTTCACACTTATAACAGTTGGTGTGCAGGGAAAAAGCGTAGTTTATCATGTGAAAGACAATGCTGTGAACAATCAGTCCAGCGCTTTGTGTGCTGTTGCTCTATAGCACTGAATATCCAGGAGCCTAGACATATGAGAGTTGTGAACTTGAAATTATTGTCAGAGTTTCACCCTAGATAGATATTAGTGACAAAGCAGGTTTGTAATAGGCACTCTTTTTTCTTGTCACTGGCAGGTATTCAGTTTACCCTATGTTTTGTAAGAGACCCAGGTTCATTTCCACAACATTATAGTAATGCTGAAAATATGCCAACATCATTTATAAAATGCTAGAATTAAATTCCTTCCTACTAGACTTCCAAGGATAATGAACAATTATCTCACCGGCAGAGGTGATAGTGCTGGTTGGGGTTTGGCATCCAGTAGGATTTACCACCACCAGCTTGTGTTATGCCAGCTTGTTCTGAGGGAGAAAAAGAGAGAGAGAATTGTATTCACAGAGATGAAACTGAAGTTACTGATGGATCAATTATTTCAAGCAAAAAAGGCAGGAGAACACGAATATCTAACAAATTTATTCATGAATGGTTTGTCTTCAGAGTAAATTGAATTTCTAAATAATTTGCAAAAAGAAATGACCAACTAATGCAAGACATAGTTTCCTATCACTGTTTGTAATTTCATTTTATATTCAATACAAACATTGTAAACTGGAGATTTATAAAGCAGGTGGCACCAGTATTCAAGCTAAAACAAAGATCTTTATCCCACACATAACTGCCTCTTTTATATTTCTTCCAGACAGAGTATCTATTACATCATTTGCAATCTTTGAACAAAATGGGTTTGCAATGTGCCATTCACAATCCTTCACTAAAGAAATGCAAAGGGAGAAAGTGAAGCAAGTGTGAAAAACTCCAGTTATAGGAAAACAAAAGTTACTTTAGCATAAGATATCTGCTAAATTAAGCCAGCTTTGAAAATGAAGAATATTTATTTAAATGATCTCCTCAAGCAAACTGAAATTACTTCAATTTTTAACAGTTAAAAAAATTATCCTTAAAAAATGTAAATAGACAAAGTCTCAGGGCCTGATTTTCTTTGTACCTTTGGTAGGGATAACATTTTCAAAAAATGTAAGTGACTTCAGAGCCCAAACCCATTTTCATATGTGACCTCGGGCCATTTTTTTTTAAATGTTTACATGCACACAGGTGTTCAATTCAATTTTTAAAAGCATCTAAGCATGTAACTCCCATTTATTTCACAAATGATCTACATAAAGGTAAGTATGTATTACTGAATTCATGGCCTAACACCAATATGAAGTGGGTGTAAATGGTACTATTCGGATGTGGTAGCATTTTGCCCTGTCTTCAGACAGGTGTGAATGACTACAGAAGGAGCAAAGAAGATACTCAATGGTTTTTAAAAAAAAATTTTTTTGTCTATCAAATGATTTTTTTACCATATTTTTCAATATTTTTGGTTGTTATCTCATTACCATTAAGTAACCTAGGAGTGATTCTAGACAGTAAGTATCTCAAATTTTTGTGATCCTGTAGTTTTCTGCATATGTAAGTTGGCTTGTCTACCAATAATAGTCCTCACTGAGGCTTCCTTTCATAGAGGCAGATCTGGCACATTTCATAGGGCGTAGAACCCAGCCTTTCTTTTTCCAAAGAGTCTCAGAGACAGTCCAAGCCTTTGGGGAAAAATGGTTTTTGATAAGCAAACAAATGCATATTATGAAGCCACTATATAGATCCATGGCATACCCACACTTTGAATACTGGATCCAGTGTTAGTCATCTCAAAAAGGATATACTGTAGTGGGAATGGAAAATGTTCAGAGAAGGACAACAAAGATGATCAAGGGTATGGAATAGCTTCCATACGTGGAGCAGCTAAAAAAAACTAGGGCTGTTCATCTTAGAAAAGAGATGATTAAAGGGGGATCTGATAGAACTCTATAAAATCGGGATTGGTGTGGGAAAAGTGAATAGAGAAGTGTTATATACCCTTTCAAACAATACAAAACCCAAATACAGTGAAATTAAGAGGCAGCAAGTTTAATAAAACAAGATGAAGTACATTTTCACACAATGCACAGTTAACCTGAGGAACTCATTGCCATGGGACGTTATGATGACCACAAAAGAAGTAGATAAGTTCATGGAGGCTAGGTCCATCAATAGGTATTAGCCAAGATGGTCAGAGATGCAATCTCATGCTCAGGGCAACCCTAATTCTCTGACTATTACAAGCCAGAAGATGAAGACAGGGTTGGATCAATGCATAATTGTGTCCTGTTCTGCACGCTCCCACTGAAGCTCTGGTATGGGCCACTGTTGGAAACATGTTTCTGGACAAGATAGATCATGGTCTGACCCATATGACTGTTCTTATGCATGGTGTGAGTTGTTGTCAGAGGATGTGAGTGCCTTTTGGTTAACCAGGAGTGTCAGCTACATAGAGGGGTGGAATCAAAATTTTGTTTTATTATTTTTATTATAATTTGTATTACCGTGCTATATTAAATCCTCCTTGTAGGAAACATCTACAAACTCACTGTGAGTTTTCTGTAAAACTAGTGTCAAATTCTGCAGTAATACACTGTATCTGCAGGTTTTTTAGTGGTTTCAATGAATTGGTTTCCTCTTTCACTCAAGCAGATAGGAGCTCTCACCTAATGGCAGCTGAAGAACATGTCCTCACAATCATCTTTTTGCTGTGCTCATCCAAAAAAAAAAAAAGACCCTCTGTATTGCTGGAGCGAGCTTCATAAATTAATCTATACTATATAAAATTCTGTAGCACCCATCCTCTTTATGGGTCAAATCCTCAGATGGTGTAAATCAGCAAAGTTCATTTTACTACAATGGACACATTCCACTTCACACCAGCTGAGGATCTGTTCCTGTCTTTGCAGCTAAAATACCTAGTAGACCTTGGCACAAATTCTGCCCTTCTACCTTTTTTACATTTGATATTACTCCACTAAAGTGGGCTAAAGTCAGTAGAAGTTCTCAGGGGTGACTGAGAAACATGATTTGGCAAAGTAAAAACAAATATGAGAAAAAGATCCATGATTGTGCTGTTTGTCTTGATGGAAAAAGTGATATCAAAACTGACTGTTTTCAGTTTCATATAAATACAGGATATCATAGGATAATACAATTTTACATTCAGACCACCACGGTTAAGTTTATGTCAGCATTTTCTATTTGAAAGGCTTCATCATTTTGCAATTCCTTTTTCAAGCAGAATCAATATTCACAGATTTCAACCTGAAAGTAGATGTTGTTATAACTTTTTAATAAAATTGGTTTGGGTTTATTTGAAAACAATATATATTAAATAATGTTCAATTATGTTCAAATAGACACTGCCAAGTTATCATTTTTGTGGATTTATTAGCTATACTGTGTCTACAGTACATCTATTATACCCATAAAACTCACAAATGGAAGAAAACTCCAAGTAAACCTGAAGTCTCAGATTCCAATTTCATTTACACTGTTGTAAATCAAGAGCTACTTCACTGAAATCAGCTCTAATGCCAGTAATGTCTGTTGAGTCAAGCTCCATGAAAGCACTTAGCAGAGTATCTGTTGTGAGTAGGTACTAGAGGATATATGCTACTGTACATTTCATGGCAGCTCCAGATTTCATTTTTTAAAAACAAATCTGGAGTAACTTTATAGAGAGCAGAAGGAGCCTTTAACATTATTTCAGTGTACTTTTTGTTATTCAGATATTGTTTGGAGTTGGAGCTTAAAGTGGAACAACCAGAAATAAGGTAAAATATACTGTATAGACTGCATACGGTATATTGAAAACAGTATATTTGCCCATTGCTCTGCACATTCAATATTCACTCTAGAGTAAAGCAATATCACCTTTAAATACACCATTTCAATTTTTATATAGCAAGATATGCATATGACAAATACAATGGGCAAAATTCTTTATGACTTACTCACTGGATTTAATCTGTCCAGAAGAAATATATAAATGGTAAAGTAGCCTCATTTGCATTTATTTGGCATTCATACTTTACTTACATATATCGGGCCACATGCTCAGGGGGAAGAAATTAGTTTTGCTATGCTGATGAAGCTACTCCATCAGTGCTATGCTGATTTATACTAGCTTTGGATCTGGATCTGAAAGATGTCAAGAAGCTGTTGCAGAAAAGGGGATACAGTATATCAAACCAAAATGAAACTATGTCACAGGGAAAGTCCTACAAAGTCAAATCTAGGGAAGTGCAAAAAAGCTGGAGGCAACTAGATAACAGAGTGGCTTTCTTGCCTTATAAAATCCATTAGCCCAATACGAGATGTCTCCAACACACCCAGCTCAGCTACTATGCACGTCAGCTGCTTTGGGTTCCTTTTACACACAGAACTAAAGATCTGTGAAAGGTCCTTGGATCTTGTCAGTTTAATCTTCCCGTCTGTAATATGTAATCTGTGTTGTACCAGAGGCAGCCTTCTAATTGATATCTGCAAAATAGAGCCACAGATCTGCTCTCAAAATCACAATACTCGGACCCAGATTGACCTCACCAGCTTATTTTAACAAGAACCACAACCTGGATTTTCACTCTTAGCCACAACTCCATATTTGCACCACAAATGCAAACTGGCCCATGGCTTCCAACAGCTTTGCTCTGTGCATTCTCACAGTGGAAAGCAGGCTTCACAATTATGAGATGGGGAGGAGGTGAGGAGTTTGCTAAAAGCACTGCATAGCAGGTGGAATTCAGCTGAAGATGATTAAATAGGGTTTGCAACACAAGAGGGAACAATACAATTATATCAATTTCATTTTGCATGTGGCAGAGCAGGAGGTTCTTTCAGGGTGTCAAATTTTCAATAAAATATTATATGGAGGGTAATTTGTCATTGTTAATGACTTCACTGCTTACCCAGACCTTGGCAGTGATGTTGACCTTATATTGTGGTTTCCAGCAGTAGCTCTGATAGCTGATGTTCAAGTTTTTCTATTTGCTTTTGTTCTATTTCCCTTTGTTCATTTCATTCTGAATAAAATATTAATATTAACATATGTTTTCATATCAGAGTGCAAGTATAAAAGTACATTGCTGAATATGTCATCAGAGGATGGGGTTTCTGGCTCATTGGCAACTCTATTAGGTATATCTGTTGGCCTGTGATTAGCCCATTTGGGTCTGTGGAAGTTGTGTGCATATATGGAGAATGGAAGCAGACATTTTAGTTTTTGGAAACTGACAACTTGAGTGGTTGTGTTGCACTTAGGTGTACGGCTAGTGAATTAAAACAACATCTTATAGGAACCAACCTAAGCTAAAAACCTGGTCCTTGAGTGGCTTCATTGCCACTAACTTCAATAAAGTCAGGATTTTATCTTTGGAATTCATCATACAGCCAGTAAATAAAACCTTAGGAAAGTATATAGGAGAGTATATATTAGTAAAACAGCTATTTAAACAGAAATAGATCCCACTGAAGTTCTCTAGGCACTGTGTATTTAAAATATACTAAAAACAACCATTACAATATAGCAGCGACTTCTTTTTGCGGAGGAAAAACTCGCGCGGTCCCCTGGGAAGGTATGTCCACAGAAATGCCGCCACAGAAAGCGGAAGCTTCCGCTTTCCGCAGCGGCATTTCGGCAGCACAAAAATAGACCGCCTGGGAGTTCGGCGGTCTCCCGGGTGGGATCGACAGCGGCGCTGGGGTCTTGCGAACCCCCTTGGGATGGTCTTGCGCACCCCTGGGGATGCATGCACCCCAATTTGAAGACCACTGCAATATAGAATTAAAATATTAAAATTTCTCAGCTGTAACATTTTATCTAGATGAGAATTGTACACGCAAGCTGACAATTAAATCAAAAACCATCTCTGATACACAAGTATGGCCAAAATTCCATATTTGCACATCCTCTTACCAGGGGAAGACTTTTACTGGTCGAAGCGAGATGAGAAAAGTCTAACCCTATGCCTGGTAGGGAGAGGGGGCTGGCCCCCATATCCTTCCCCCTTGAGTTTTCTGCTTAGCCATTGGCTGAGTAAAGAGGATGAAACCATCTAATTGTCTGCTGTGTGCACCCCACTTCACCTATCTGAGCTAAGGACCAGTTTAACAAAAGTATCTTACTGGCTGATTCACTGCCACCCCTCCCCCCCTTTTGCTGTAGATTAGAAGCTGTGCCACTTATAATGCTGCAGGTCTGACTGATTGCCTATTTTTAGGGGTCAGGAGGGAAATTTTCTACTGGGCAAAATTGACATGTAGCCTGCTAAGAGGTTCATCTTTTTCATAGCCTCTCAGTAGCACAGCTGGATTACAAACAGTAGGATATAATGATGTTATGATGACTGACTCCTTGTAACTTGGTGTCTAGTGCATGTAAAGGGTAAAAGGTCCAGCTCCCAGAGGGAAATGAGACCCACGACTGAGCAGTTGGACCTTGAGTTTATTTGGAAGGGAAGAGCTTGAAATCTATGAAGACTGATCTTCCACCAACACATCATTGTGGTCACTGTCACTCCACCCCCTTTATGCTGGGGTTGGGGTTAGAGGCAAAAGGTTTCACAACTGAACTGAGCCCCTGGGGTAGACCACAAAGGTCTACCCTAAGTTATTGTGAGGTTTGTGGTAAAAGGCCTGTAACCCACACTGGAACCAATTAAATTCCTGTTATGTGGGAGTTGGGGCTGGCTATATAGTGCCCCTCTCCAAGGTATAATTAACAAAGTTGCAGCTTGCCGTCAACCCATGTTTTGGTCAATCATTCACCCGCTTATCCTTTTCAAATCACTGCCATCAAGAAGTGCACTATTAAAGTCAATGCATAAGCATATGACCTCTACCTCCCTGGTATTTTTCCTCTGATATATTTATAGAGAGCAATTATATCTCTCATCAGCCTTCTTTTGGTTAGGCTAAACAAACCAAGCTCTTTGAGACTCCCTTCATAAGGAAGGTTTTCCATTCCTCGGATCATCCTAGTAGCCCTTCTCTGTACTTGTTCCAGTTTGAATTCATCCTTTTTAAGCATGGGAGACCAGAACTGCACACAGTATCCCACATGAGGTCTCACCAGTTCCTTGTACAACAGTACTAACAACTCCTTATCTCTACTGGAAATACCTCGCCTGATGCCTCCCAAGACTTGCCATTACCTTTTCTCATGACCATATCACTTTGGCGGCTCATAGTCATCCTGTGGTCAACCAATACTGCAAGGTCCTTCTCCTCCTCCGTTACTTCCAACATATGCATCTCCAGCTTATAACTAAAATTCTTGTTATTAATCCTTAAATGCATGACCTTGCACTTTTCACTGTTAAATTTCATCCTATTACTATTCTTCCAGTTTACAAGGTCATCCAGATCTTCCTGTATGATATCCCAGTCCTTCTCTGTATCAGCAATATCTCCCAGCTTGGTGTCATCCACAAACTATATTAGCATACTCCCACTTTTTGTGCCAAGGTCAGTAATAAGAAGATTAAATATGATTGGTCCCAAAACCGATCCCTAAGGAATTCCGCTGGTAAAGTCCCTCCAGTCTGACAGTTCACGTTCAATATGACCCACTGTAGTCTCCCCTTTAACCAGTTCCTTTTCCACCTTTCCATCTTCATATTGATCCCCAGCTTTTCCAAGTTAATTAATAATTCCCCATGGGGCACCCTATCAAATGCCTTACTGAAATCAAAGTAAAATAGATCCACTGTGTTTCCTTTGTCTAAAAAATATGTTACTTTCTCAAAGAAGGAGATCAGATTACTTTGGCACGATCTACTTTTTATAAAACCATGTTGTACTCTGTCCCAATTACCATTGACCTCAATGTTCTTAATTACTTTCTCATCCAATTTTTTTCCAAGACCTTGACATCTTGGGGGATATCTCAGTGTCAACTTATGAATTCCATATTTTAAATATAATCTTTATTGCACCTTTGAGTACTTATTCTGTAGCAGACATTTGACACCTAGTGAAGAAACTATGTTTGGGAAGCTGTGACAGAACTAAAAATGACCATCAACAATGAATGGCTGAATCCCTACTGGAGCAACAGTGGTTCTGCTGGCAGAACCACTGACTATGAACAACATTCTTCCCAGAAGCCTACCATGTGACATTGGAGCAGGAAACTCTCCAGTGTAAGAGCAAGGAAACAAAATTGTCACAGGCTGTCTTAAAAGAAACATGGCCTCTAAACAGAGGTGTGCTTGGTATTTTAAGTAAGGTATGCAATTCTATGTTTGTATGATAGCCATGATTTTGTATGCATGGCACATGGAAGTTCAAGCTGTACAGAGGATGATATTTTTGTACAATAAATGACTCGAAGGGATAATTGAGCAAAGCCCATAGGTAAGTCAAGAATATGGAGAGCTAAGAGGAGTTTCGAAATTTATGGGGAGCATGGGCTATTATAGCAAGGATAAAAGACAAGGCAGAACTGCAGAGGGGAGAACAGTAAAATAAAGACAATTGATTTCAAAAAGGCAAAATTAGCAAACTCAGGAAGTTAGTAGAAAGATCCCATAGGAAGAAAGTCAAAGGGGAAAAACAATTGAAGACAGTTGACAGATTTTCAAAGAGATATTATTAATGGCACAAGAGCAAACTATCCCACAGTGTAAGAAAGATAGGAAGTATGACAAGAGACCACCTGGGCTTAACCAGGAAATCCCGGAAAGATAATGGAGCAAATAAATAAGCAATCAATTTTCAAACATCTACAAGATAGCAAGGTAATGGTCAGCATGGATTTGTCAAGAACAAATAATGTCAAACCAACCTGATAGGTTTCTTTGACAGGGTAACAAGCCTTGTGGATACAGGGTATATCTTGGTGTTAGTAAAACTTTTGATACTGTCTCACATGACCTCCTTGTTGTCAGAAGCTACCAGTGTGGTGCTCTGCTCTTGTTCAATGATGATAACAGTCTGCTGTGTGCGTGTTCCCTCTGTGTGCTGCCCTGGCTCTATGCAGATCGCTGACACATCAGACCCCAAGAGAATCCCCAATGACCGCAGACTCTAGTAAGGTATGAAGGAATCCAGGCCAGGTTTATTGTCAAACGAAGCACAGTAATAGTTTCCTATAGACCAGGGATCAGCAACATTGGCACGCGGTACCGCAGGATAAGTACCCTTAGCGGGCCCTGCTGCATTATTTACCTGGTGGTTCACTGATCACAACACCCACTGGCCGTGGTTCACCGTCCCGGTCCAATGGGGGCTGCGGGAAGCCCGCTAAGGGTGCTTACCCTGCAGTCCCACATGCCTACAATGCGGATCCCTGCTATAGACTGTACAGGACATACAATAAATCTGTACCCCCTGACAATGGACACAGCTCAGTCAGTGGTGGGACTTTCCACTGCCCCCTAGGCTGGACAAAGATGACCATTCAGTGATGTATTCTTATATATTTTTGCAAATAGATTACTCATAATTCCTGACACATTGAGGTGCATACCCTCTCTTAAGGGTTGCCTTTTCCCTGGCATAGGTTGGTTCGAATGAACTATCTATCCATCACACTTTATCCATCGTATTGTCCTTTCATATTGTCTATCCCACATATTGTCCTTTTATACTGTCTTTAGACTAGGTCTGACTGTTCTTTGTTATCTGTGTGGGATGTGTTTGTATCTAGCTGTTCTGGTACCATCTTGGAACATGTTCATTTTATTAATGATTAATACATACTTCTAGCACTCCTCTTCTGTTTTTGGCTCACAGAACAGCTTTACTTAGCAATGTTTCTGACTATTCATAGAATATCAGGTTTGGAAGGGATCTCAGGAAACCATCGAGTCCAACCCCTGCTCAAAGCAGGACCAATCCCCAATTAAATCATCCAACAGGTTTTTGACCCATATCCTTAAATGGCCCCCTCAAGGATTGAGCTCACAACCCTGGGTTTAGCAGGCCAGTGCTAAAACTACAGAGCTATTCACCCCTGGACTGTTACTTTAGTTCAGGCTTCATGTCTGATACTGTGCCTCTGATACAAGAATTTATGCTTCAGGGCCTCACCTTACTACACTTTTCATAAATAAACTAGGCAAATGCAACCTAGATGGAGCTACTATAAGGCAGTTGCATAACTGGTTGGTAAACCATTCCCAGAGAGCAGTTATCAGTGGTTCACAGTCATGTTGGAAGGACATAATGAGTGGGGTCCCGTAGGGATCAGTTCTGAACATAAGAACACAAGAATGGCCTTACTGAGTCAGAACGAAGGTTCATCTAGCTCAGTATCCTGTCTTCCCACAGTGGCCTGTGCCAGGTGCCCCAGAGGTAATGAACAGAACGGGTAATCATCAAGAAATCCATCCTCTGTCTCTCATTCCCAGCTACTGGCAAACAGAGGCTAGGGACACCATTTTTGTCCAACCTGGATAATAGCCGTTGATGGACCTATCCTCCATGAATTTATCTAGTTCTTTTTTAAATCTTCTTATGGTTTTGAACTTCACAAAATCCTCTGGAAAGGAGTTCCAGAGGTTGACTGCGTGTTCTATGAAGAAATACTTCCTGTTGTTTGTTTTAAACCTACTGCCTATCAATTTTATTTGGTGACCCCTAGTTCTTGTGTTGTGAGAAGTAGTAAACAACATTTCCTTATCTACATTCTCTACACCAGTCATGATTTTATACACTTCAATCATATCTCCCCTTAGCTGTCTCTTTTCCAAGCTGAAGAGTCCCAGTCTTATTAATCTCTCCTCATACAGAAGCTGTTCCATATCCCTAATCATTTTTGTTGCCCTTTTCTGAACCTTTTCCAGTTCCAATATATATATTTTTAAGATGGGTTGACCACAATGACATCTGCACACAATGAGGTGACCTCTGCACACAATATTCATCGATTTATATGGAGGCAACATGATATTTTCTGTCCTTTTTCAATCCATTTCTTAATTATTCCCAGCACTTTGCTCACTTCTTTGACTGCCCCAGCATAATGAGTGAATGTTTTCACAGAACTATCCACAATGATTCCAAGATCTCTTTCTTGAGGGGCAACAGCTAATTTAGACCCCATCATTTTATATGTATCATAGGCGCCAACTGAGGGATGATTAAAAAATTTGGGTTTGTTTATCCTGGAAAAGAGAAGACTGAGTGCAGACCTGACAACAGTTTTCAAGTATGTAAAAGGTTGTTACAAGGAGGAGGGAGAATTGTTTTTTCTTAACCTCTGAGGATAGGACAAGAAGAAATGGTCTTAAATTGAAACAAGGAAGGTTTAGGTTGGATATTAGCAAACCTAACTGTCAGGGTGGTTAAGCAGTGGAATACATTACCTCGGGAGGTTGTGGAATATCCATCATTGGAGATTTTTTAGAGCAGGTTAGCCAAATACCTGTTAGGAATGGTCTAGATAATACTTAGTCCTGCCATTTGTGGAGGGGACTGGACTGGATGATCTCTCAAGGTCCCTTCCAGTTCTGTGATTCTGTAATACATAGTCCAAACAATAACCAGTCCAAAGTTTTATGTCATGAATATTTATAGGAGCCGTATTATAGCACAAAATATCAAGAGGTGAGTATATCACATTATTCCAACATATCCAACATTTTATTTGTATTTTGTGACACTGAGTAGATAGAAGGTAAAATCATTTCAAACTATTTTAAACACTGACAACATTTTAAGTAAGAGGCAGTTCAGATGCAGAAGTTAGATATCCAGCAATTGTATTAATTTTGTACATTAGAACAGAGGATAAAGTCTATAAATGTTTTACAGGAAAATAAAGTGTCTACATTTCAAGTTCTCCTTGTTTCTCTACTCTTCTCTTATTATATTTTAGAAATGGTAGCTGGATGTGTGAAAAAAAATGGGTTCCCCTTTCTCAGCTCATCAATGCACTTTTCCATAAGAGAATCCCCTGTTCTCCTGAACAATGACACTTTATCATTAGGAGCTCTCATTTTCCAAAATTCTTCCATGATGTTATCAGAAATTGTAAGAGAAAGTCTGTATTCTGCAGTGGATGGGTCTTTTTATCTTTTTAGTTCAAAGTCTGGACCAAATGGTCCTTTGTTAAATTTCAATTTCTTTCTATCTGTTATATGATTTAAAATAATTGATTCCTGTGCTTTGGGACTTCCCACCAAATATGGATAAAGGTATCATTCATTCCAGTGCACTCTCTACAGCAGCCTCCAAGTATATCTTTGTAGATTTCTTTAAATGAGAGAGTGTGTGTTAACATGGAATTTAGTAATTTATAAGGATTTTATTTTACCATTCACACATATAGAAGTGGATGTTCCGCTGTGCCAAATGAAGGACCACTGTTGAAGGGGAAACATCCCAATCTAAAGCCTTTCCCTAAGCAATTACATTTATCTTCTATGTCAAATTTAATAAATTCACTACATTGTTTTTAAATGATGCCATTGAAGTCTCCTGGAATTCATTATCGCCTTTTCAATCTCTGAAAGTGGTCTCTTGAAGCCCACCATTTCTTGAGGGTCTGAAATGTGTTTTAACTGTATGTAATTAGATGGTAGTACTTTATATATATTGAAAGCTTTCTGTGAAATATCTAGGTCCATCATTTTCTCCCCTTTAATTAACTGAACTACTTTTTGAAGTCCCACTTTGGATTGTAAAGACTGCCTCTAATTCTTATTTTATTCTAGATTTTTAAAGTAAAGGGTTGGGTGGAAACTTTTGATCCAGTCTCTTGGGTTCAACTAAGAAAATTATGAACTATAAAGGGGTAGTTTGAACTTCCCATTCTGTTATAATCCATGGTTTATTGCTATTCCCATTATACCAGCTTTCTTACATTTCTGTGGTTAAATGCTAGAGCTGGTTGAAACACAAAGTAATTTTTTACATAAAATCTTTCACTTTTTTCAATAAAAATATAAATGTGGATAAAAATATTCTGAAATGGGAAATTTCAAAAAACTTCAACCAACCCTATTAAATACATATATGAATTGGTCAGTTTGTATGCATGTTTATACATACACTCGTTATAGGCAAAATCCTTCTCATGCCTCCATAGTAATGGAAGTTGCTATGGCTAGCAATGCTGCCACAGTTCTGTTGTGTGGGGGTAGAAAAATAGAAAGAGAGAACCTCAAAGAGTCTCCAGACACCCTTCTATTAGTGATCTATGGAGATTTGGTCTATGGATGTGTGTGATAGGGTTTAGAGTGCAAGATAGGTCCACACTATAGCTAAAATAAATCTTTTAATCTCCCCACTCACCAGCACCTTTTCCACCTCCTTTCTTATTCACTGTGGACACCACCACCACTTAGGCCCATAACCTAGGCATCATCTCCAATTCAGCTCTCTCTCTAGATCCTCACAACTGGGCTACGTCTAAAATGTGCAGATGCTTTCTGCATAACATCTCTAAAATGTGGTCTCTCTGATCCATCCACAACCTAAAACTCTCTTCCAAGCTCTCATCAACTCAGAATTCAGCTGTAAAGATCATTTTCCGAATCCATGACTTTGACCACATAACACCTCTCTATGCATCCCTCTAGAGACTCTCCATTCTCTACCACATTAAACATAAGATGCTTCTGTTTACTTGCAAAAGCCTTGGATGTCTATCCCCACTCTACTTAACATCTCTTACTTACTGAGTTGTAGATTCTTGTCACCAACCAGTCAGTATCCAATGCCTATATGTTACATTTTCTAACAGGTACCCCTGTTCTTTTTTCATGCTGCACCTCATGTTTGGGAGGAGCTTCCAATAAACATCCACAAAATACTCATCCTCCTCCTTCAAATTCCTCCTAAAAACTTCTCTTTGTCATAGTACCTACCAAACACTTGACAATCATTAGACTGTTGGCATGTTGACAGCATTTCCTATCACATAAACACTATTTCCTCATTGTTTTCTCATCAGTCTGTCCATATCCATCAGTTGTCTCTTCTTTTATACTTAATTTGTAAGCTCTTTGGGGCAGGGACTATCATTTTATTCTGTGTTGTACATCACTTAGCACCATGGGGTCCTCGTTCAAGATTTGGTCTTCTAGGTATAACTGTAATGCATATAATTGATAATAATAAATGAAACTACTCACCAAGCAAAGAATCCACATTTTAAAACCATGGCATTAAATACCAGCAAAAACTGGTGACCTGACCTTGTACTGTGAAATCTGTGTTGAAGGTTTTGAATTGGTTGAGTTTAGTGTGAGAGAGTAAGGAGCCGGCTTAGATCTAAATCTAGAACTAGAAAATAAAAGATGTGCTTCTCCAAATAGTGTGTATTTTTTTTTCAAATTTTCTGTTAAGCATCCTCAGTTTGGGAAGAAGGGTGAGGGAAAAGATGTAAAATTGTAATTGTATTGCCGTATTGGTTTGCAGATAATTTGGGTTGTGGCTATCTGTGTGCATATAGGATATGGGCTTAATCATACTCCCATTAAATTCAGGGGGCATGAAATTTACCCCCATGTACAGGGCCAGAAAAAGGCCAATATGCAACTTATGTTCCACCTAAGTAGAATCTTGGCTCTTTGAAATCAAGGGCAAAACTCTCTGTGATTTTAGTAAGCTAGGATTTCACCTTGGATGTAAGCCCTAAATCTGATAATATTTATGCATCTGACTAGCCCGTGTCATATTGTCTGGACTGATTCATGACCATCGTTGTTATCCATATAGCAGACTATCAAAAAGCAGGGCAGAAACCTCAAACTTGTTGTATGTTGTATAATCAGATTTCACCAACCAAGTAACAAGCATGAACTCCTAAAGCACTATAGCAGTATTACAAGATAGAGTCCCCTTGGGTGTTCCAGTCTATTTTGGTACCCAGGCAACCTAGATTGTATGATAGATAGTCACTTTATATCAAAAATCACAATTATATTCAGGTTACTCCCAGTCACAAAGGACCAGTCACTGACCCTAGGTTATTTGTACTCAGATCTCAAACCAAAAACAATGCCTTTAGGCAATTGCATAACAAACTAACTAAAGATTTATTAACAAGAAAAGATACAAGAGAATTGTTTACAAGGTTAAAAAGGGAAACACACCCACACCAATGAGTTAGTCTTACATTTAAAAGAAATAACAGCTTCAATAATAAGCATTTCTATATGTGTATATGCCAAGAAGCATGGGGATTTTTTGCTCTTGTTAAGGAATCTTTGCTCCGCAATGTCCAGACAGGATGAAGGAACCAAGTTTCTCCTTGTCAGGGATTTTTTATCCAAGCTGATGGGATGAATTCATGTGCTGGTTTCTCCTTCCTGGAAGGAGTTAGGAATGCAATCAACAAGGTCTTTGTCCTTTTTTGTTATACAATGCCTCATTTGCCTTCAATGGGCCATGCTGTGTGCCAGAACAGCACTTCACCTAATTAATACTTCTTTTCCTCTTTGGTGAGTACACAATTACAGAGGTTTACACCGCAAACACTCAATACAACTTTGTATTATGGGATGTGCAGGATTAATACATAGAGCATCCTACAATAATTTATGAAGTATAAACACTAAACATGTTCTTGAAATACTAATATAAATTTTAACTATACTAACCCACTGGTAAACCACATTGGTTTCCATCTATGCATTTGTCAGTGTTCAGTGAGCCCCTTGGGATGAGCTGACATCTGGTCTGTCAGCATCACAGTTCCAATGAAATTAGGGCAGAATTTTTTTTCCTTCAGAGTGACATATGCCTTGTGTTGTCTCTCTGCATAGGATGAATTTCACCCTGGGAACAGGACTATTCGCTATTATTGCACTAGCAAAAACTACCAACTTTTCTGAGTGCACGTCACTTACATCTCCTTTGGTAGCGCTCTTGTGTACCTAAAGAAAATGTCTCTAAAACTAATTTTGTAAACCAGTTTTTAATTAGATGGCACTTTTCAGAATCTTGGCTAGTAGTGAGCAAGTCACCTGATCATCAAATGGGTATGTAAACATTAAGTAGTCTATTCCCAACCCCAGTCACTGCATTTCCTGTTTCCCTTTTCATATAATTACAGCATGCACAATCTTGTTTCACCTTTGTTCCTTCCCAGTTTCACCAGGATTTGGAGTTCTATTACCTCAACTTTCAATTCATAGGCAAATATTTTGAGCTGTTAGATTCCAGAAGTCATGTTTATAATCATTCCATTCTTTATGGGACAAAGCTGTCAAATTATTATTTATTTATTCATACTGTTATTTATCTCTGAATGCCTTAAAATAGTTTTCAATGGTCTTAATTCAGAAGTAATACTAAGATATATGATTTAAGGGTATAATATTGTGAAAGAGATATGATAAAAATGGTAAAAACAGTCTCTTTTTTTACAATGTTGACTGATCGTTTTTGATCAGAAAACAAAGGGGAAACAATTGAATTTCTTACATTAGCAGAACTCGTGACATTCATAGTTAAAATTTTATACTGACTCAAAAAAAAAAGACAATGCAATGCATTGCATAACTTAGGAATATCCTACATGCAGTTTGAACACAAAATATTCGTACATCATTTATGTTTTGATTACACTTTAAGTGCTGATAAGGTACTGCATTTATGAATAATGCAAAGAAATGGAAGGAATGGCCTTTTTATATTCCATGCATAGCCTCTGTTTTTCAGCCAAAATGATTTAACAATGGTAAACACATGTCATTGATGGAATATGATTAGAAATACATTGTGTTCATGACAGTTAACAATTATTCCTGTGTGCTTTAGTGTTGCAGTCACAGTAGCTATAAAAGCTAAATGTCAGGTAGCTCCAAAAATATAAGACTACAGTCACTTCAATGATATCTAAGACTTGCAATTCTATCTGATTAATATTTTACCATTAATATAAATAATCAGACAAGAAAATTAAAATATAACTCTGTGGCATTTCCATTGATCAATTTAATAAGCATCAAGGAAAAATGTGGTTATATTAGAAATTCATTCAGAAGAACTATAATGCTCCACTGCAATTAATTCAAAAGGGAAAACACAAGTCTAGAACCCAGGCATCCCCATGCTGAGCACTGAAACTGAAAACTCAGAAAATCTGTTGTATTTTTAATTGAAATGCACTGCATGATTAATCTTGATTTATGAAGAATCTAATGCCTGTGCTCTTTTCATTTTCCTTTACTGAAATATCTTTAATCATCTTCTTAATCAATACTTTTTTAAAAAAATCAACCTTGTCACAATGACAGTGGAATCCCACAGAGTCTAACCCCAGCACAGGCAGAAATTTCAGTCTGGCAAATATTTCATGTTGGGTTAAATTAGAGCAATTAGCCCCATTCATTAAACAGCATTTATGTGTTAAACGATTATTTCTTTCAAGTGATTTAAACAATTACAATAGATTTTATAATCTCAGATGAGGCAATGTTGCTCATTAAGATTTAAAGAGAAAGTTATTTAATTTAGTCACTGTAGCTTTATGCAGCCTTCCTGTGTAGGTAGGTGTAGCGGCATGATGACTCACCCCTGCAGCGCCTCCTGCTGGCTGTCTGGGAATTAACTCTTTCCAGCCCTGAGCGCACTCTGTAGGCTGATGTCTCGCTGTCACTGGCCCCGTGTGTCCCTCCCAGACCCCGGTGCCCTCTTACCTGGTGTGTTGCCTCCTGGCAATAACCCCACATTCTGCCTCTGGGTCTCCCCTCCATGGGAAACCCCCAACCCTCTAATCCCCACTTTGCTTCAGTCTAGGGCTACTGCCAGTCATCATCAAGCCCCTGGTCCCTGTGGCAGACTGCAGTGTAAAAGCCACTCATCAAAGGCAGTTGGGTTTGGATCAGCTACCTATCCTAGGGTGACCAGATGTCCTGATTTTATAGGGACAGTCCTGATTTTGGGGTGTTTTTTCTCATATAGGCTCCTATTACCCCTATCCCCTGTCCCAATTTTTCACACTTGCTGTCTGGTCTCCCTAACCTATCCCTGCAGCCAAGTACGTTTCTTAAGCCTCACTTCAGGCCTGCAGCACTGGGAGTTGCTAGGCTGGAGCCCCCCAGATCCCTTGCCTATTTCTCCAGCACTGTTCCACCCTCTGTACTCTTAGCTTTCAGGCAGCTAGGTCCATCTCTCTCTTCAGCTAGAGGGAGACTGCCTAGCTCCTGCCTCTCAGCCCTTTAATCAGGACCAACTGTGACCTGATTGAGCTAGCCACAGCTGTGGCTGCTACTCTAATCATCCTGGGTTTTGTGGCTTTCCCCAGCCGCAGCCCTCTCCAGGGCTGCTTTTAACCCCTTTGAGGCCAGAGCGGGCTGACTGTCCCACTACAGGTCTCTTTTCCTCCAGGACTTTTCTGTCCATCATTTGCTTCAGACAGAAGACTGTAAATAAAGAATCAGAATTCTGCTCTGTTGTCACTGAGATGGCAAACACCTTATTTGATTGCTCATGGCCAGAAGTACTTCCAATTTAAAAAAATAATAATTTGAGATTGCAGCAAGATTTAAATGGGGGATGGAATCTACACATACATATAAGTACTTTAAGGTAAATAATTTAGAATCCCAGTAAACTTCAGTTACTAGTTTATATGAAATCAAGAAACCAGATGACAGCATTACAACAGGACATTCTTAATAATGAAGAAAGTCATTCTCATACAGTATTGGGTTATGGCATGTAGATATCACAATGACAGAGGAGTTAGAAACACTTAAGAATAGAATGTTTTCAGCTGATCTTGGCATAGAGGGTCCCTTCATTTGCCTATATCCCTCTATCCATACAGCTGGGTGGGGAAAGAGGTCTATTCTAAGGTCTTCTCCATAGACCTTGGATATTCATTTCAAGGATGTAATATCGTAGTAGCGGGAGTGGGCAGACCAAGTGCAAGCCTAAAAAACCCTGTGAAACCATGGAAACTGATGCTGTATTAAGTTTATGTCTAGCCTTTTCTGTGTTGTAGAAAGCCAACTTAGGTAGCAGGTAGCGGAGTATAACAGAACTGTGGTGCCAGGAAGACAGAGAAGTGGAAAGGGCCCTGGAATTGGTACAGCAGCACGAGACTTATATGTGGATAGCCCTATACAAGAAGTGCGTCTCTCACCGACTACATGGATATTGTAGCATTTTTTGGCTCTGGAAGCAAAACAGCTCATTCCACAGATGGCGGGATGGTAAATATGGCTCCCTGATGGAATGCACTGAGGAAGCCTCAGAGGTTTTCTTCTCTGTAAACCCACAGATGTTCATCTGACCCAAAAGAGGTTTTAATAGATTGATGAGATTAGATGGAGTAAGTGTATAAATGCATGGATAATCTCACATTATGTCTCCATTGTTTTTCAGATGTACTATGGTACTGGTCATTTTACAAATGAACATTCAACTCTCAGAAATACTAACATTTCCTCCTTTAGAGAAGATAACAAAATTCTCAAGGAAACCACCTGGAACATGCTACAGATTCCAAAGGACCCTAGCTGAAATATTCTGCAGTTCTAAGGTTGGAATATTTTTCAGAGAGATCTTCCCAAACTGCTATTAGAAAACACGAGGAGGAAGCCTACAAAATGAAAAAGAACCTAAAGAATGCTGAGGCTAATGTTTGTGGCAAAGTTTTGTGAATTTCTTTCATTCAAAGACCATTTCTGCTGCTAAAAGAAAAGCTTTTAAGGGATCACATTTTACCTTTCAGACAGTAGCACCTGAATTTTTTTCCTGATTGATCTGTTAACTTTTATGATCTTACTGAAGTCTAGCCAAAGTCATACATCACTGTTAGCTATTGATCCTAGTCCTTACATGCTACTATGACCACAACTCTTGTATTCTCAGTATATATATGTATCTATATATATCTATATATACAGGGCTGCATGCAAGACCTGAACAAGACTTGTTTTGTTTTAATTTAATTTAAAACCAATTTGACTGACTCTTCTCAGGCAATTAACTCTCCAACAAGAGTTTTATTACATGTGGTGTTAACTCTGCTTCTGGCAGAGTTAGTTGTCATTCAGTATGTACCTTTTTCACCCTTGAACAAGGTTTGCAGAGTCATCAGAAAAGAAAAGATGTAATCATCATAGCTGCTTCGTGCTAGAGTGCAGCAACCTTCTAAGGTAATAGTAGGATGCCAGGTGTGCCAAGACTCAGAGGAACATTATAGCTAGGATCAATTAGTGGTGTATCTCTTATTGGAGCGCCTCTACACTGGCTTCCTGCACAGTTGATGCTGTTCCCCATAAGTCCCACACAGACCTGGTCCTGGTTACAATGTCTAATAGCCTGTTCCACAGAAGTTCCCTGCCGTCTGCTGAAATCTAGTTTGTATGTGGTTCCCTCCTGCATCTCTCTTCCCTGCAGTTCCTAGCTAGTCTTGTAGCTGCTGTTCTACAAAAGTGCTTGCTTCCAAGGGTCTTTCCATGGCATTTTTTGCTTCCTACTCCTACCGGATGAGGAGAAAAAGAATATGTAGTGAAGAGGAATTGATAGGAATGGCAGTCTCCTGTTCATCAATCACAATGTATATAATGGAAAGGTTAATAAAGGATTAAAGTGACTTGACTTCCAAATTTTCTGATGAAACTCCAGGTGGAGAGCTCAGAACATAAACTCAACTACATACAAAGCTGCCCTGGTTTAATTGGTTAACCATTGCAACAACTTACTTAGGGATGTAGGGCAGTGTTAGGGGTAGTGTTTCTATCACTTCAGGTCTTTAAATCAAGACTAGAGATCTTTCTATAAAATATGCTGTAGCTCAAACAGAAGTTATGGGCTTGATGCAGGAATCATTGCATTACATTACATTAATTTCAATTATCAGAGGGGTAGCCGTGTTAGTCTGAATCCACAAAACCAAGGAGGACTCTGGTGGCACCTTAAAAACTAACAGATTTATTTGGGCATACGCTTTCGTGAGTAAAAATAACTTCTTCAGATGCATGGAGTGAAAATTACAGATACAAGCATAAATGTACTGGCAGATGAAGAGAAGGGAATTACCTTACAAGAGGAGAACTAATGCTGACAAGGCCAATTCAGTCAGGGTGGATGTGGTCCACACCCAATAATTGATGAGGAGATGTCAATACCAAAAGAGGGAAAATTGCTTTTGTAGTGAGCCAGCCATTCCCAGTCCCTATTCAAACCCAGATTAATGGTGTTAAATTTGCAAACGAACTGCAGTTTCTCTTTGAAGTCTGTTTCTGAAGTTAGTTTTTTGTTGTTGTTGTTGCAGGATGGTTACTTTTAAATCTGTTATTAAATGTTAGGGAGATTGAAGTATTCTCCTACTGTCTTTTGTAAATTACCATTCCTGATGTGTCTGATTTGTGTCCAATTATTATTTTTCATAGAGACTGTCCAGTTTGATCAATGTACATGTCAGAGGGGCATTGCTGGCACATGATGGCATATAGTAACTTTGTGATTTTGTCCTCACCCACAACCATTTCAGATTTGGGGCAACTTATATCTTCACGTCAGCGGCACTGCAATGGGTGTTCACATGGCCCCACTATGTCAACATTTTTATGGCTGACTTAGAACAATAATTCCTCAGCTCTCATCTCCTAGCAGCCCTCCTCTACGTGTGCTATACTGATGACATCTTCATCATACGGACCCACAGAAAGGATGCCCTTGAAGAATTCCACCTTGATTTCAACAATTTCCATCCCTCCATCAACCTCAGCCTACAACAATCCACACAAGAGATCCACTTCCTGGACATTACAGTGCAAATAAGTGATGGTCACACAAACACCACCCTATACCAGAAACCTACTGACTGCTATTCTTACCTACATGACTGCTATTCTTATCTATATTCTTCCAGCTTCCATCCAGGACACATCACTCGATCCATTGTCTACAGCCAAGCACTAGATACAACCGTATTTGTTCCATTCCCTCAGACAGAGACCTACAAGATCTTTATCAAGCATTTTTAAAACTACAATACCCACCCGGGGAAGTGAGGAAACAGATTGAAAGAGTGAGATGGGTACCCAGAAGTCACCTACTACAGGACAGGCACAACAAGGAAAATAACCATAAGCCATCACCTACAGCCCCCAGATAAAACCTCTCCAGTGCACAATCAAGGATCTACAACCTATCCTGAAGGACAATCCCTCACTCTCGCAGACCTTGGAGGGCAGGCCAGTCCTTGCTTACAGACAGCCCTGTAACCTTAAGCAACTATTCACCAGCACCAACTCATCACACCAGAGAAACAGTAACCCAGGAACCGATACCTGTAACAAACCCCATTGCCTACACTGTCCCCATATCTGCTCTAGCAACACCATCAGAGGGCCCAACCACATCAGCCACATCATCAGAGGCTCATTCACCTGCACATCTGCTAATGTGATATATGCCAGCATGAGCCAGTAAAGGTAGTTAATTTTCCAATCAATTTTACTAGCGACAATCCTTCAGAAACAATTGGCTACTTGGCATAACAAGCAAAAGGATAAAACAATCTCGGAGAAACAAGAGAAGAGAAAATGACTGCACTATATATGATTTAAATACAATAAAACAGCATACAGTAAATTTAATCCAATATATAGTTAAACCTTCACGCACGCACACACACACACACACACACACACACACGTCTCTTACAGTGTAAAAGATTTACATTCAAACATTACATTTTCAGTTCCATCCCTTGGCTACCTCTGAAAACTTTTCTTTCTTCAAGTACAGTTCCACTTGGAAAAATTGTGTGTAAAAGGAGCACCTTCATTCTCAGAAGAGCTGCTCCCTTGTGCATTCATAGTCCCAGCTGCTGAGTTTAGTAAGAAAAGTTTGTGCTACTTTTTACCTCTCTTAGCATGAAAGAGCCAGCATAGCTATATTAGAGTAAGCTGAATTCTACTACTTCTTGTGTATCATTGATTGAATTTTTTATTACATTCCTATTTCTTTTTCAAAGACATTGAAGACAATGGGTATGGATTGTATATAGGTCACTGGAGGTATACTCTGGAAACAAAGGGCTTGTATTGGCATCACTAGGGGAATTCCTCCTTATACCCCACTCCCCTCTTTCCCCTCCCCTACCCCTCACCCTTACTCTTGTCTGCACAAGTAGAAAAGAATACACCTTGACTCTCAGAACACAGGTGTTGTTTGCAGTGCTGCAAATTAAAAGAAAAGACATCTTTTGATTTGGAAACTGAACATGTTTGATCTGCAGGCTTTGACACACAATAAAATGGATCCCCATGATACCGTTCTTACAGTCATTTTTTACTATAATAGAACTTTTCTCTCCCATTTAAACAATTCATACAGAATTCATTGTTTCACAAAGCATTTCCATTCTCTGTGGAATACATATTTTATTTTTCAATGTTAAGAAGATTTAGTTCCAGTGCTCACCTACGTGACGTGTCCTTGCAAAGAGACGACTCACTCTCAGAGAGAAATTACAATCCCACATATTATGTTCACATACTTACAGTATGACACAAATTAAATTTAATTTCATCAGTATACATGAAGGTGGACTGACTCAGACCTTGCATAAGACAATTCTCATGTCCTTGGACTCCCCCAAAAGGCAGTGTTATACATGGCCCCACTTTCCAGCAAGTCTTCTACATTGCACACAGAGAATCACACCAATGAAACATGCCCTTTTAGTGGAGAGAGAAAGAGGGTGTAGAAATAATGACAAAACATCAACCTGGCATGATCTAACTCCTGACAATTAGTGCTCTGATCTCTTGCAGTGAGAGTAAGACCTAAACCTAAGCTATGCAGGACCTGATTCCAGACCCTTGCTGCTCGACTTCTGGACAATGAGCATATTGAAAAAGTTGATCTTTGAGGGCGAGAACTCTGGTACCTTATGATGCAAAGATGGAAGTGACGAGAACAGAAAGGTGTCTGGAGGAGACAAAATATCATACTGGGAAGGGAGTATACCTCAGGATAACACAGTTCCCTGTTGGTGAAAGTGCAGAGGGTAGATTCCTTATAAGGGGCTGTTCTAAAATGGAATGTTGAAATAAGAAGCACCATTCTCTGAGTGGGAAGATCTATTCCTTCCTTAAGAACACCTACGTAAAGTCATGTTTGAGTAAGTGTCTTTCTATAAATGCCTAAATTTTCTCCATGGAGCAAGCCTATCTGAGATAGAAATCTTAAGCATAGTCTACATGAATTCAGGCAATATTCCAATTCACTTATTTTTTCAGATTATTTTAATAAATTATTTACTGCATATTGTAACTACTGAAAAGTAAATATTACTATATTTTACATCATTTTTTTCATTAGGGATACTTTAACAGTTTCCTCCTCAACAAGCTAGTACTACCAATATGCCAGACGAAACCTCAGGTGTTTCTTCACATTTCTACTTTTGTCATAGTATTATCTGAGTTTTAAAAAATCTCATTTTAGTATAGGCCAGGTCTGTTTGGATTTGCTGTGCGCATGTTTATCTTGATCAGCCAGAGTGTGTTATCCCAAAGTATGTGAATGAAGCCCAGAAAATCTAAATATGAGTTTGATTAGAAAATGATGACCAAAGCCCAGTCTGGCTAAAAAACACCATCCTCTGAGTAATGCTGCATCATACACAGGTCACTGCTCTGAGGAAATTAATCTGTGAAGCCACCTGTGTGACAGAGTTAATGATATATTAGTGTGATTTATCATTAGTGATCATCAGCAGCTGATGATCTATTAGTGTATTGCTCCAAGGATGGCACCATCCAGAAAGAATGAACCCTTATTTGTTAAATTATGGCATAAAAGTCAATGACAAGACTGTAGTCTATCACAGTCAGGAGCAGGTAGGCATATTGACACTAAATCAAATTCACTAGAACTTTTGTCTTTTGGATTTCTAGTGTCAACTTTGCAGCTTTGATAATCAGGTTTCATTGCCCTCATGCAAAAAAGAGGAAGAAGAAGAAGGCGGAAGAAAGCCATTTGCCTATAGCACTTTTGTTCTGCTGTTCTGTGATGGTAGTATTATACATCCATTATATAACGTAATCAGAGTCTTCCATGCTTGCTCAGTTTTGGGACAATAGATGTCAGTGAAATGAGGAAGCAAAGAGAAACTAGGACAGAAAAATGATATTGGTGGAATAGTGGCTACAATGCATACAACAGAGCATTTGTTCTCCCATCACTTTAGGTTCTTGTCTTAGGGTTAGCACACAAAAGCCAATTTGTCATCATACCAATATAGCAACATAGAACAGGATATCATGTGCTGGCCAGACATTGGTTATCTTAGGGATTAACTCCACACATGCAAGTCAAGAAATATACAGAAGAGGCTCACTTCTCCCACTTTATGGTATCATATGGCATTCAACTGGGCATTTGCAACCCTTTTTTCAAAAATCAGTGGTCCATAAATGGTCAGATTTTATACCCAAATCTGCTAGCATCTCAGAGGACAGGATACTTATTGAGCTGTTTTCTGCTATGGGGAGTACTTCATACCATCCCCAATGACAATGAAGCTCCTTCACAGGAGGTTTTCAAAAAGAGGTTGCATGGCCATCTGTCTTAGATGGTTTAGACATGGGAAATCCTGAATCTTGGCAAGGGGTTCGACTTGTGTTCCCCTCTAGCCCTACGGTTCTATGATTCTATGAGTCACAATCATGGGCTTTAAAGCAGTGGTTCTCAACCTGTGGTCTGCAGACCCTGAAGGGTCTGCCAGTATAATCAGAGGGGTCAGCAAACATGCCAGCAACTATATAATAACAGTGACATACCATGTTCTGATGCTTTCAGTTCACACATTCCAAGTTGACAGAGACTTGGTACTGTCCATATATCACCTAGCAATGCTGTAATTTATCATTTAAAACACCTTCAATTTGTGAAAATAATTTGAGAATGATGCACAGGAATGCAAGTCTGATATGTTTAAATTACTGAAGTAAAAGATGAGATTCCTCATTTTTTTTTAATATCCCATGTGCCAATCATCCATCTTGTTTATACCAGTTGTGTCATTTGTTTTACTTCTATAGTGGATAAGTTCGTTATTTGTAAAACAACTGAGCTGACTTCAATAGTTCATGAAGCAGAAAACGTCTCAAATAAGACAGAAGAGCAAGAAAGAAGCAAAATTGAGCCCCCTTCTGAAAAACAAAAACTGAGGAAACATGATGAGAGCTACATTAAACTTGGTTTAATGTATGTATCTGCCAATGGAGAATCAAGACCCCAGTGTGTAATTTGTGGAGAAATACTTTCTAACGAAGTACTTAAGCCTGCAAAACTTACAAGACATCTGAGGTCTTTGCATGTAAAAAGCATTGACAAGCCAATAAAGTATTTTGAAAGGAAGCAGAATTGCTTACTAAAACAAAACAAAAAAAGAGTATACAAACTGTGTCAACTGTACAAGAGAAGGCTTTCTAAGCATTCTAACAAGGTTGCAATTAGAGTTGCTAAAAACAGAAAGCAACTTACAATTGCTGAAACTTTCCTAATGCTAGCTACAGTTGATATGTTCCATGAAATGTTGGGGATGAGCTGCTAATACACTAAATGTGTAAGTATCAAACACCATTAAAAGACAAATTACAAATTTTGCAGAGGATATGAAAAACCAGTTGTTACACAGATTAAAGCAAGTGGGAAATAAGGTTACATTTGGACAAATCTTTGGATAAGGTTGAGCTGTTAGTTTATGTGCACTACAACTGTGATGGGAAAATAGAAGAAATGATGTTTTGCAGATCACTGCTGACAAAAGCAAGTGATGAGATTTTTAAGTGTCTGGATAATTTCATTATAAGAAACAGCCTAGACTAGGGGCAGTGTTATGGTGTGGGCAGAGATGGTCCTGCTGTAATGATGAGGAGGCAAATGGGGTTGCAAAAAATTTTTTACAGAGGTTGCAAAATCCACAAACCTCACTCATTGCATGCTTCACAGGGAAAACTAGTCATAAGAAAAACTCCAGATGACCTGAAAGATGTACTTGACAAGACAGTAAAAGTTTTTAACTTTATCCAGGCACACCCACTGAATGCAGATTTTTGGCAACATGTGCAGAAATGGGTGAATTGCATCACAACCTTCTTTTGCACACTGAGACCAGATGGCTTTCCAAGGGAAAGTTTTGAATCACATATTTGAGCTTTGTGAGTATCTGAGGTATTTTTGGAAGAGAAAATGCACAAATCAGCAGGTAGATTTTCAGAGGAGAATTGTCGTGCTCAGCTTTCTTTCTTGCTGATATCTTTGATCACATGAATTACCTTAATATTAGCATGAAAAGGTGACAGTTAACTCTTGTCACACTGTCAAAGTGACTGCATTCATTGAGAAAATGGATCTCTGGCAGAAATGAGTGCACAAAGGGAACATGAGCATGTTTCTGCTCCATCAGGAATTTTTGAACTTTGACAAAATCAAGGCCAACCACCTGAATTTATGTGCTATTATGACAAAACACATAGATTTTCTTCTTTACCGGCTCAGAACCTACTTCAGCGACATGTTAAACAATACCGAAATGATGTGGATCACAAGTCCTTTTTTATCTACTGATGTGGAATTGCTTGAATTGATTCCCAAAAAGGACGATGAGTTTATTGAGATGAGAAACACCACCACTCAACCATGCCTGTTGCTGAATTCTGGTTTGCCATGTCTGGTGAACTTCTCAAACCGGCTAACCACACTTTGCAAGTCCTTGGTCCATTTGATACCACTTACCATTGTGAAAATGGATTCTCAGCCCTTGCCAGCATTAAAAACAAACTCCATTCAAAAAAGAATATTGAAGATAATCTTCACACTTGCCTAACTGAAATTAATCCTTAACAGGACAAGTTGTGTTCTGTCAAGCCCAAGGACTGCATTAATATCAGTCTTTTTTTCGCAAGTCTAAAGATGTCCAATTTGTTTAACCTTTCCTCATAGGTGATGTTTTCTAACCCTATCTTTGTTGTCGCTCTCGTCTGGACTCTTTCCAGTTGATCCACATCTTTCCTAAAGAGTGGCACTCAGAACTGGACACAGTACTCCAGCTGAAGCCTCATCAGTGCCAAGTACAGCAGGACAATTACCTCCCATCTCTTACACATGACACTCCTGTTAATACACCCGAAAAGGAGATTAGCATTTTTTGCAAGTACAACACATTGCTGACTCATTCAATTTGTGTTCCACTATAACCCCCAGATCCTTTTCAGCAGTACTTACACCTAGCTAGTTATTCCCTATTTTGCAGTTGCGCATTTGATTTTTCCTTCCTAAGCACTGTTCTTTATTGAATTTAATTTTTATTGATGTCAGAATAGTTATCCAATTTGTTAAGGTCACTTTGAATTCTAATCTTGTCCTCCAAATTGTTTGCAATTCCTTCCAGACTGATATGTGCAAATTGTATAAGTCATAAATGAAAATACCGACTATCACCAGATATAGGAATGGGCCATGCAGGTCTCCACTAGGTATGCTCTCCCAGTTAGACAGAAAACTGATAATAAGTACTCTTTGCTTAAAGTCCTTCAACCACTTATGCACTCACTTTATAACAGTTTCATCTAGATGATATTTCCCTAGTTTCCTTCCGAGAATGCACTGTGGGACTGTGTCAAAAGGCTTACTAAAATCAAGCTATATGGCATCTACTGCTTTCCCCCATCCACTATGTCAGTAATCTCTTAAAGAAGGAAATTAGATTGGTCTGGCATGATTTCTTCTTGACAAATCCATGCTGGATATTCCTTATAAATCTATTACTCTCTAGGTGCTTACAAACTGATTGTTTAATAATTTGTTCCAATATTTTTCCAAGTATCAAAGTTAGGCTGACTGGTTTATAATTCCTCAGGACCTTATTGTTCCCCTATTAAAGATAGGTACCATGTTACCTCAGTCCTCTGGGGCCTCACCCATCTTTCATGAGTTCCAAGATTTCTTCAGCTAGTTTCTAAAGTGCCCTAGATGAAGTTCATTAGGCCTGGCAACCTAAATTCCCCTAAATTACCTAAATAATCTTTAATCTACTATCTTTCCCTATTTTGGCTTGTGTTCTGTCTCCCTTGTTGTTAGCATTAATTGTATGGAGTATCTGGCCACTGTCAATGTTAGTGATGACTGTGGCAAAATAGGCATTAAATACCTCTGCCTTCTTGATGTCATTGATTATTAGTTCTCCACATTTAAGTAGTGGACCTGCACTTTTCTACACCTTTCTCTTATTCCTTAAATACTTAAAGAACCTCTTCTTATTGACTTTTATGTTCTTTGATAGGTGTAATTCATTTTGTCTTTATACTTTCTGATTTTTTCCCTACATGCTTGTGTTGTTCTCAGGACTCATAGACTTTAAGATCAGAAGGGACCATTATGATCATCTAGTCCAGGGGTAGGCAACCGATGGCATGCGTGCCGAAGGTAGCACACAAATTGATTTTCAGTGGCACTCACACTGCCCGTCTCCTGGCCACTGATCTGGGGTCTCTGCATTTTAATTTAATTTTAAATTAAGCTTCTTAAACATTTTATTTACTTTACATATAACGATAGTTTAGTTCTATACTATAGACTTATTGGAAGAGACCTTCTAAAAATGTTAAAATGTATTACTGGCACAAAAAACCTTAACGTAGAGTGAATCAATGAAGACTCGGCACACCACTTCTGAAAGGTTGCCGACCTCTGATCTAGTCTGAGCTCCCGCACAACGCAGGCCACAGAATCTTACCCACCCAGTCCTGCAATAAACCTCTAACCTATGTCTGAGCTACTGAAGTTCTCAAATCATGGTTTAAAGACTTTGAGGTGCAGAGAATCCTCCAGCAAGTGACCCATGCCCCACCCTGCAGAGGAAGGCAAAAAAAAAAACAACCTCAGGGCGAAATATGGCGATCAGCTAAATCCTGAGCACGTGGGAAAAACTCACCAGCCAGAAACCCAGGAAAGAATTTTCTGTAGTAGCTCAGATCCCACCCCATCTAACATCCCATCACAAGCCATTAGGCATATTTACCGCTAATAGTCAAAAGATCAATTAATTGCCAAAATTAGTCTATCCCATCATACCATCTCCTCCATAAACTCATCAAGCTTAGATTTGAAGCCAGATAGGTCTTTTGCTCCCACTGCTCCCCTTGGAAGGCTATTCCAGAACTTCACTCCTTTGATGGTTAGAAAAAATCTTTGTCTAATTTCCAGTCCAAACCTCCTGCTGGCCAGTTTATATCCATTTGTTCCTGTGTCCACATTGGTACTGATCTTAAATAATTCCTGTACCTCTCTGGTATTTTTCCCTCTGATATTTATAGAGAGCATTCATATCTCTCCTCAGCCTTCTTTGGTTAGGCTAAACAAGCAAATCTCTTTGAGTCTCCTTTCATAAGACAGATTTTTCATTCCTCGGATCATCCTAGTAGTCCTTCTCTGAATCTGTTCCAGTTTGAATTCATCTTTCTTACATATGGGAGACCAGAAGTGCACACACAGTACTCCAATTGAGGTCTCACCAGTGCCTTGTATAACGGTACTAACATCTCCTTATTTCTACTGGAAATATCTTACCTGATGCATCCCAAGACTGCATTAGCTATTTTCATGGCCATATCATATTGGCAGCTCATAGTCATCCTCTGGTCAACCAATACTGCAAGGTCCTTCTCCTCCTCCATTACTTCCATCACATGCATCCCCAGCTTATAACTAAAATTCTTGTTATTAATCCCTAAATGCATGACCTTGCACTTTTCACTATTAAATTTCATCCTATTACTATTACTTCAGTTTACAAGGTTATCCAGATCTTCCTGTATGATATCCTTGTCCTTCTCTGTATCAGCAATACCTCCCAGTTAGGTGTCCTCCGCAAACTTTATTAGCACACTCCCACTTTTTTTGCCAAGGTCAGTAATAAAAAGATTAAATAAGATTGGTCCCAAAACCGATCCCTGAGGAAATCCACTGATAACCTCCCTCCAGTCTGACAGTTCACATTTCAATATGACCCACTGTAGTCTCCCCTTTAACCAGTTCCTTTTCCACCTTTCCATCTTCATATTGATCTCCAGCTTTTCCAATTTAACTGATAATTCCTCATGGGGCACCCTATCAAATGCCTTACTGAAATCAAGGTAAAATAGATCCACTGCATTTCCTTTGTCTAAAAAATATGTTACTTTCTCAAAGAAGGAGATCAGATTACTTTGGCATGATCTACCTTTTATAAAACCATGTTGTATTCTATCCCAATTACCATTGACCTCAATGTCCTTAACTACTTTCTTCTCCATTTTTTTTCCAACACCTTGACAGCTTGCGGGA
This sequence comes from Dermatemys mawii, assembly GCA_007922305.1. Lineage (NCBI taxonomy): Eukaryota > Metazoa > Chordata > Testudines > Dermatemydidae > Dermatemys > Dermatemys mawii. The sequence continues at coordinate 33,185,555 of ML677348.1, read as the reverse complement.
TATCTCAGTGTCAGCTTATGAATTCCATATTTTAAATGTAATCTTTATTGTACCTTTAAGTATTTATTCTGTAGCAGACATTTGACACCTAATGAAGAAGCTATGTTTGGGAAGCTGTGACAGAACTAGAATGATCATCAACAATGAATGGCTGAATCCTTACTGGAACAACAGTGGTTCTACTGGCCGAACCACTGACTATGAACAACATTCTTCCCAGAAGCCTACCATGTGGCATTGGAGCAGGAAACTCTCCAGTGTAAGAGCAAGGAAACAAAATTGAAATCAAGGTAAAATAGATTCACTGCGTTTCCTTTGTCTAAAAAATCTGTTACTTTCTCACAGAAGGAGATCAGGTTACTTTGGCACGATCTACATTTTGTAAAACCATGTTGTATTTTGTCCCAATTACCATTGATCTCAATGTCCTTAATTACTTTCTCCTTCAATTTTTTTTCCAAGACCTTGCATACTACACATGTCAAACTAAGAGGCCTTTAGTTATCGGAATCACTTTTTTTTTTTCTTTCTTAAAAATAGGAACTATTTTAGCAATTCTCCAATCATACGGTACAACCCCTGAGTTTACAGATTCATTAAAAATTCTTGCTAATGGGATTTCAATTTCATTTGCCAGTTCCTTTAATACTCTTGAGTGAAGATTATCTGGGCCCCCCGATTTAGTCCCATTAATCTGTTCAAGTTTGGCCTCTATCTCAAATGTGATAATATCTACCTCCATATCCTCATTCTCATTTGTCATCCTACTATTATCCCTAAGCTCCTCATTAGTCTCATTAAAGACAGAAACAAAGTATCTGTTTAGATGTTGGGCCATGCCTAGATTATCCTTAAACTCTACTCCATCCTTGGTGTTTAGTGATCCCACTTCTTCTTTCCTTGTTTTCTTCTTATTTATATGGCTATAGAACCTTTTACTATTGTTTTAATTCCATTTGCAAGGTCCATCTCTACATGGCTTTTAGCCTTCTTCACTTTATCCCTACATGTTCTGACTTCAATAAGGTAACTTTCCTTGCAGATCCTTTCCATCTTCCACTCCTTGTATGCTTTCTACTTTTTCTTAGTCACCTCACTGAGATGCTTACTTATCCTGCTTGGTCTACAGCTCCTGCCTATGAATTTTTTCCCCTTTCTTGGGATGCAGGCTTCTGATAGGTTCTGCAGTTTTGAACTGAAGTAATTCGAGGCCTCCTCTGCCTTTAAATCCACAAGTTCCTCTGTCCAATCCACTTCCCTAACTAATTTCCTTAACTTTTTGAAGTTAGCCCTTTTGAAATAAAAAACCCTAGTTGCAGATCTATTTTTGTTTATCCTTCTATTTAGTTTGAACTGAATGAGATCATGATCTCTCGAACCAAGGTTGTCCCCTACAGCTATTTCTTCTATGAGGTCCTCACTACTCACCAAAATCAAATCTAAAATGGCATTCCCTCTTGTTGGTTCAGCAGCTGCTTGATGAAGGAATCCATCAGCTATTACATCTAGGAAAATCTGAGCCCTATTATTATTACTAGCACTTGTCTTCCAGTCTATATCTTTTGTATTCCTCCTTAGCAATTTGTCCTTGTTTCCAATTTTTGTAGGATTCTTTAAAGATTATCAGGTAATTAGAGAGCCATAGCAATCCCTTACTATTCTTCCTACCTTTCCTTTGCATTGGGATAGTTTGAAAGTTCGCCTTTAATATTCTCTCCTTGAGAAACTGCCAGTTTTCCTGAACTCCTTCATCCCTTATATTTTCTTACAATAGAACTTTACCTACCAGTTCTCTAAGTTTTTTAAACCTTGTTTTATGAAGTCTTGACTGCCTCTGATTGTACAAGATGGGAATGTAATCTGGGTAGTTATGTAAAAAAATAATGAAAGGTGTGTTAGGCAAAAAATATTTTTTGTGTGTGTAATTATGTAAGGTTTCAAAGACAGAGACCAACACTCATGGTTTGTAAAATCATGTTTGTAAGTTTTAAAATCAATTGATTTAATTTTGTTTTTTTTTTAATTAAACAAACAATGCCACTAAAACTCCATTTAAATCTCTCATTCAAATTTGCAACACTGACAGATCCTTGTGCTAGACATGGGCAGCTAGCGTGGTGTGGCTTTGGTATTTAGCATTTAACCCTTTGGGTACTTCCATGTTTTTTGTAAAGTTTAATATCTTTTAAATAAGGACCAGACAATCTGCTCCTGGCTGGGGCAGCCAGAACTGGAAGAATGGAGAGAGATTTTGAATCCCGTCTTTGGTAATAAATAGCAGCTAAGAACTGCAGGAGAGGAACAAGTACCGCAATAAAGAAATTTGTTTATTCAATCTGCCTCTGGGTCCTCCTGCTCATTCTTTCCATCTCTAACAAAGTCTGTTGAGTCCGCTGTTCTCACTCCTTCCTTTCTTTCCTTTCCTTAGAGTCATGAAATCTATCGTTTCATGATCACTTCCATCCAAATTGCCTTCCATCTGCAGATTCGCAAGCAATTTCCTTCCTGTTGATCTGGTCAAGTTAAAATGTCTGTCACCCTGATTACTTCCTCTGTTTTCCGAAACAAAGTGTTGCCCCCGATAAGTTTCAAGAACTTATTGGAAATTTTGTGTTTTGCTGCATTACTTTTCCATCAGATGTCTGGATAATTGGACCTATCTTGCATAACAATGTGTAGAAGGTCCATCATCGGGGGAAATGATCTGAGTGATCCATAATTCGATATCTAGAGAAGCATAAACAGAATATAATTAGAAAAAAAGTCTTAAAATACAACTGAAGGTACAGCTAAGCTAAATAATATAAGCATATCAAACTAATTTAAATTCACTAGATGAAAATGAGAACTCAGAGATTCCTATATCCCACTGTGGAAGAGAGAATCACAAAGTACTACAAGTCAAATGGATTTCTTCATTTCTCAAGGACTAGCAGTGAGAATCCTACAACAAAAGAAAAATTGTTATTGAAAGAAACCTTGGTATTTTAAGAGAAAATTGCTGTTTCCCTACTGCTTTGAGATAACTTTCATTTCTATTATTATGTCCAAAGATAGAGAATTCCTCCTATATTTTGTCAAGCACCAAGTATATTGTCAATATGTAACCAATATTAAAATATTTTTGACAGCTCAGACGTGACCATTCAGGACAAACAGAAAAGGAGGAAGCACTTAGCATTTCACAGGCCTGGTTTCTATGTAATTCCTTTGTAAGAGCAGAACTGCCATAGGAAAAAAACAGGTGAAAGGTAAATACCAATACAAAATTGTTCTACCCTAGCAGATTTAATGTTCCTAACAGATATGAGCGATTGAATATAGAATAGCAATGTCAACAGATATAGATATGTATATCTGAGATAGCCTCTCTTTCTCACTGGATGTAATGAGGGCTTCCAGATTGTGAACTCATAGAATAGTATTTTCAGAAATTCTCACTATGGGATTAATCCTGAATTATGAAAGTCAATGGAGATTTTGTCATTGGCTTTAATGGGAGAAGATTCAGCTCCTATTAACCTAATTCTACTCTCTGCAAAGTTAATAGGATTTTTTTTAATTATCCAAATTTTAAAAGCATTCAGGTTCAGGCCACAATTTTTCAGTTTTGAAAGCTAGGTCACTGTTTCCTGAACATAAGAACAGAAGTTTGGCCGTACTGGGTCAGAGAAATAGTCCATTTACCCTAGAATCTTGTCGTCTTACAGTGGACAGTGACTGATGCTTCAGAGGAAATGAATAGAACTGGGTAATTATTGCATGATCCATCCCCTTTAGTTAGCAGCACCTTCTGTCAGTCAGGCCAGCACTGTGCAGCTTCCCATAGGCCCCACTGGACCAGATCGGCGAATCACGGCCAGTGGGAGCCACGATTGGCTGAACCTGTTTACAGCAGGTAAACAAACACCAATGGTACTTACCCTGTGGGGACACGTGCCAAGGTTGCCAATCCCTGATCCAGATCATGGGATTGGGTCCTGAAAATCTTTACTAAAGCCATTACCTAATAACTATTGGGTCCCTGACCTCATTCACTAGTAGCCAGGATCTATCCTCCATGAACTTATCTAATTATGTTTTGAACCCTGTTATAATTTTGGCCTTCACAATATCGCCAGGCAATGAGTTCTATAGATTGACTGAGTATGATGTGAAGAAGTACTTCCTTTTGTTTGTTTTAAACCTGCTGCCTACGGTGACCCCTGGTGCTTGTGTTATGTTGATGGGTTGAATAAAACTTCCTTATTTACTTTCTCCTCACCATTCATGATTTTACAGACCTCTATCATATCCCCCCTTAGTTGTCCCTTTTCTAAAATGAACAATGCCAGTCTTTTTAATCTTTCTTCATATGGAAGCTGGTCCATATCCCTAATCATTTTTATTGCCATTCTGTGAATTTTTTCCAATTCTCATATATTTGGTTTGAAATGGAACGAACAGAACTACGTGCAGTATTCTAAGAGTGGCCATACCATGGATTTATATAATGGCATTATGATATTTTATGTCCTATTAACTATCCCTTTCCTAATGATTCCTACCATTCTTTTAGCTTTTTTAATTGCTGCTGCACACTGAGCAAATGTTTTCAAAGAACTATGCACAAAAACACCAAGATCACTTTCTGGAATGGTAACTGCTAATTTAGATCCCATCATTTTGTATGTATGGTTAGAATTATATTTTCCAATATGCATTACTTTGCACTCATCAACAGTGAATTGCATCTGCCATTTTGTTGCCCAGTCACCCAATTTTTGGACATCCTTTTGGTATTCTTTCCAGTCAGTTTTCAACTTAACTATCTTGAGTAATTTTCTATCATCTGCAAACCTTGCCATTCCACTATTTACCCCTTTTAACAGATCATTTATATGTACGTTAAACAGCATTGGTCCTGATACAAATCCTTATGAAACCCCACTATTTATCTCTCTCCACTGTGAAAACTGGCCAGTTATTCCTACCCTTTGTTTCCTGTCTTTTAACCAGTTACTGGTCCAGAAGAGGCTCTTCCCTCTTATCCCATGACAACCTACTTTGCTTAAGAGCATTTACTGATGGCTTCGCTTGTTAAAGACTTTCTGAATTTCCAAGTACACTATATCCACTGTATCACCCTTATCCACCTTTCTTGACACCCTCAAACAATTCTAATAGATTGGTGAGACATTATTTCCCTCTATAAAAACCACACTGACTCTTCCCCAACATACTGTGTTAATTTATGTGTCTGATAGTTCTGTTCTTTACTATAGTTTCAACCACTTTGCCTGATCGTGAAGTTAGGCTTGCCAGCCTGTAACTGTGTTTTTAAGTAAGCCTTACTGCAGTAGGCAACATTCCACCTCTAGGCAAATAACTTTAAGACGTTCTTTGTCTCTACTTGAAAATGAAATTTTAGTCCCTTTTAATGCCCTGCAATAAATTTTGCCCATACTTTATTATTGGATCAGTATATCAGTTCCATAGTGACAGGGACTGTCAACCATATAAGCTGGAAATGTGACAGATCTGAAATTTGTGTTTAAAAATAACAGCATTTCAAGCCAAAGTGCATTCAGATCTACAATATGTTTATTTATACTTCTGTCCATGGTGAAAAGACACATGAACTGTGTAATGTCAAAGAAAGTGAGGAATTCTGTGGATATTTATGTCCTTTCAAATCACAGTGTAGCACAATTTCTTCTAAAAATTTATAGACTAACTTAGTGTCATTGCTATCAATATTCCAAAGTTTTAAAAAGCTTAAAGCCATTATGTATGAGTAATAATGTCTCATTTAAGCTGTTACAACAACTAGATTCAATATTTTAGACATTAAATTATAGTTATTAACCTATCAAAATGAGAAGATTCACACTAAGTACCAGAACCAATCACCATCAACACCTCATTGTATTACAAAATGTCTCCCTAAGACAAAAAGTAAATGATTTCATATGTTTAATTAGCCATACAAATATTTTTACATAGCTTCCACCAGCTCTGTGGTCTCTTAAGATGACAGGATGCATGGAACAGAAAACAAAGGACAACTGGTTTATATTTAAAAGAGTTTTTTTATTGGTTTATAGGTAGATGTCTCTATTAAAAAGTCAATATTTGAGAATAAGAGCATTCTTATGATTAAGTTACCGAACTAGGATTCAGGAAATGTGGGTTCAATTATGCTACAGACTTCTTGTGTGAATTTCAGCAACTCACTGTCACAGTGAAGGTGCTGACAGTCTGGCCTAGCATTTAAAGCTAGAGTCAGGTGCCCAAGGCCAGAGCCAATGGTCAGAGTCAGAATCTGAGGCCAGGAACCAGAAATGAGGGTCAGAACCAGAGCTGGAGGCCAGGATCCAAAGCAATAAGAAGAAACAGGGTCTGTAGTAGCAGCCTGCTTGGGATCCTCCTAGTTGCAGACAACTTCCTGGTGTCCCCATCAAGCATAAATAGTGCACCTGGACCAATCAGGGACCCCAGAAACACTTTCAATCAGGCCCTTTGTGGGCAACACAGCCTGTCAATCACTGCCCCGTAATAATAATGATATGGATAAGGCAGTCACCCAGGGACCACTAGACCCAGGTTCTAGTTCTATGGCTCCTCATATCACTCCTAACTACCACAAGGGGTGACTCTGGAGCATCACAGGGCCAGGATGTCTGGGGGACTCTTGTGGCTGGCCTCCTCCAATTCAGAGGCATGTACATGACTGGCAGGTTCCCAAGACTATTCATCGGGGCTATAAACTTCCCAGACAACAGGCCTTGGACCTGAACAAGTGAAGGAGATGATTGTATCCATCCAAGGAGCAAGTTTCAAGAGGGAGATGTGGAAGGCTGAGTGTATTTTGAAAGACATAGGCAAGTGATGGGTTTTAAAGTGCTGAGTTAAATTTGTTGGCAAATTTGCTGCAGCCTGAGATATTGATGGCCCAGTTTGTAAAATGGCTTCTCCATGTGGAGGTTCTTGAAAAATACCCAGACCTTCTGACCCATCATAAAAGCTAGACCCTCTTGCCCTTGACAGCCTGCATATCACCTATAGGCCCCCTTAGTGTTATCAAGGTGACCCTTCAGATCTTCCTGGATGTAATGAATCTTTCAAAGTGTATTGGTATCTGTAGGATTTTTGGAGGTCATGGGTAGCACAAGGTTGAAATGGGGATGAAACCGAGAGCTGGCAAAGAAAGGGCTTTGCCAGTGGTGGCATGATCAGTGTTGAACTAAGCATAGGAAAGGTGAACAGACCAGTTGTCTTTGTGACATTTAATAACACATCATAAGTACTGGTCTTGCTGATGGCCCACCTTTTCTGTTCACCTATCCATCTGATGATACACTCACAAAATGAAAAAGTTTATCAGCCAGAGGCCTAACACCAAAAACATGAGACAAACTGGGCCTCAATCCAACATGATGTTATTAGAGAAGTCATGCAGCCTCCTCAGCTGATGGTAGTTGGGCACAAGGAATGAAATATGGCATCGTGGTTAGCTGGTCTACAACAGTGAGTACTATAATATGGCCATTTGGCTTGGGGAGATCTATAATGAAGTCCATGGTAATAACTGCTCACAGTCTAGACAGGGTTTCTATGTCCCCTTGGTTCATATATGAGGCTTGGTTCATAGGGCCTTGGTGCAGACACACAAGTCACATTTAATTGGCACGCACTTGGATCTCAGTCTGGTTTCTATGTCCCCAAAAGGTGTGGAAGGCCAGATGAGAGGTTTTGAAGTGGCTGAAATGGCTCATTAAAAGTATATTTTGGCATATCTGCAGAACCTCCAACCAAGTATGTGACCATCAACATATCTTATCCCATCCAACATAGTATGCTCATAGACTTTAAGAACATAAATGTTTTGTTGAATTGTACTATACTATACTAACACTTACTATACTATAATATTGTATGTAAAATCATGAATGGTTTGGAGAAAGTGAATAAAGAAGTGTTATTTACCTCTTCACATAACACAAGAACCAGGAGTCACCCAATGAAATTAATGGGCAGCAGTTTTAAAGCATAACATAAGGAAGTACTTTTTCATACAACACCTAGTCAGCCTGTGGAACTTGTTGCCAGGGAATGTTGTGAAAGACGAAAGTAAAACTAGGTTCTAAAAGGATTTAGATAAGTTCACGGAAGATAGATCTATAGGTGGCTATTAGCCAAAATGGTCAGGGACACAACCCCATGCTCTGTGTGTCCCTGAGCCTCCAACTGCCAAAAGCAGGCTGGATGATGTCATGCGAAATTGCCCTGTTCTGTTCACTTCTTCTGAAGCACCTGGCACTGGCCACTGTCAGAAGACAAGATACTAAGCTAGATGGACTGTTTATCTGACCCAGTATGGCAATTCTTAGGTTCTTAGGTTCAGGAGGCCTGCAGCCATACCATCTTCTATTGTGCTTGTGATAGATCACACAGACTAAAAAGGGTGGAGGTCAGGTCAATACGTAAAGGAAGGAAATCCTGGAGGATGCAAGAAATAGCACTGGTGAATTGGTATGTTGTATTTCTTCTTGTGATTCAGCATTGATCATGCCCCCTGGCTGCTTTTAGAGGACACTGTGCAGTTACAGTGATGGTATTTCAGAAGACAGGTAAATCCGACAAGCCCTGGCCATGTGTGGTCAAATAAAAACAAGTTTAGGGGAACACTCTTGGCTAAATTTTCACCTAGGTAATTACTTTCCATTGCACATACTCTTTGAAATGACATTTGAATACAACATTTTTTCTTTATACTGTTGAAATAGGGTAGCTTACCCCTTTAAAGGGTTGCCATATTTCACATTCTTTTCAGTGATCAAGTGATTCCTGTAACTACCTCAATGACCTGCTTTATAGGAATGTTTGAGCTTAACTAATTAATCTTTATTAAGCATCGTGGATGAATGCATCTATATAGATGAAAAGTATTTTCAGTAGGAGAAGTAATAAGGACTCAAACCAGGTGATTGTACCATAAGACCTTCTGTACAATACTAAAATTTAAATGTAGTGGAAAATGTAATTGTGCAGGTATTTCATGGGTTCCATAATAGTATGCCATGAGTTGGTTTTTGACCCACAGATGATGCTGACTTAAAATACAAAGCACACTTTTAGATCAAGAATTGAATAGGTGTAGCACAATATCTTATTTCTGGGTCTTGTGATTGCACTTTCTTTCTGCAGCACTCCCTTAACATTTAGCAAAACTCCAAAGGAGGAGCAGGGGAACACTATATTATGTTATCAACAGTCTGAAATGAAGATGATACTGATAATCAGCACTGCAAAAGTCACTTAAAATACCCATGAGATTCTGCAAAAATTGAGAACATGTATACAAATCTGTAGTATAAGCAGCCAAGTAGTTTTCAGCACTAATATTTTATTATCAAATAAAATCTGTTGTGTAGACTCTTGAGATAAATCCTGTGCAGAGCATTTTGGGAAACATATTGTATATTATGTTTGTTTCACAAAATGAATGAGACCAAAGCAGTAAAAAATTAATGGTGCATATAAGAAAAGAAAAATATGCTTATTCTCTTGTTTAAATAGGAGATTGGGATGTACTTTGCCAAAACTAAAGAGCACTTCTTGCTTGATCATCTTATATTGACTTTTGCTTCAAGATACAGCTAGAGCTATGTTTCCTGGAGATTAGCACTCATTCATTTAAATAAGGGCACTCACATGTATTGCTACTGCAACAAAACCAACAAAGGTGTATGGATTCACAAACAACAATTAATAAGTGTTCCAAAATCCAAATCCAAAATAAATTCCAAATTTAATATCCAATATTTATTATCCAATATATCCAATTTATTTATCCAATATTTTGAATACTCCAAATCCAAAATAAAGATTTGGGACCCAACTCAAAGATGGTGTAAATCCGCATATCTCTGTTTAAATCAGGGACCCAGTAAACTGTGGGCCAAATCCTTGCTGGTGTGAAAGATCATAGTTCATTAACATCTCTGAATAGATGCTAATTTATACTTGTTGAGGAAGCAAACCTGTAGGTTTAGCTTTGGGGATGCATTAGCGTATACCTGAAGTAATCCACATATATAAAAAGATGCTGAATTCTTAAGAATTTTTAAAACCAATAAAAAGGATGTTAAACTTGATTCTAAAGTTTGGAGTTACCTGGAGAAAATAAATAAATAATGGAGCGACAAAAGAATAACAAGAACAGGAAAAGAAATTTAGTAGGCATCATGTTACAGAAATGCCTATAAAGAGGAGACAGGAAAAGAAAAGGGTTTACAAAAAAAAGAGTGGTATGGTAACTCATAGGAGAAGGGATTCATTTGTGAACCAGAGTTTTAGTACTAGAAAAATCAAATAACAGAATATTTCTGCAATAAGTAAGTTAAACAAGACAGGATGGCCAAAATATAATAAGAGGTACAGGACAAAACACTGAAAAAAGGACTGAATCCCAATAACCACTAACTAGCACTGAATGCACACCATAAATTCCTTTATACATTCACTTGATTAAAAGCTTACATTTGCCTCAATTGTGTCTGTGCAATTTTTGTGTTTGTTTTCCATGAATATAATAGGGAATTCCTTTACTAGCAGGAATGCTCATGGGAAAGGTGTATTTTAGGTGAATGCTAGAAGCATTCTACCCATAAAATGCAAGCATTCACACACAGAAACTTGATTCTAAGAGTTACGCTTATTGAATCAGGAAAAAAAATGTATCAAGTGCCCTATATGTTCAGCAAAACTATCCAATATAGGTCAGATTTTGAACATTGAAGCTGTCATTCTGCCTGGTATCGGACACAGTTAAGAGCGCCAATCTCAGGTCAGACTGCCAGAAAACAGGATATGTACCCTAAACTGGTGGTACATTCTATCACAAGATTTCACCAAGCCATTAATAGATGTGTGATTCCAAAATACTATACTAATTATTATGAAGCCAGAGCGAATCCCTTCATGCATCACCCAGACAAAACAGACTTCTGTGATAAATGACTTTTAAAACCAGAAATCACATATATTAGGTTCATCCAGTTCCAAAGAACAAGATAAACACTCTGCATGGAAATATATTATAGCTTTTACCCAAAAACCATGCTTGTAGATAATCCTTTAGCAAACTCTTTATAAAAATATATTTTTACAAAAAAATATTTTAAAAGGAAGAAAGCTATTAAAGGGTTAAAATGCGAACAGGAGCAGCTAACAGGAGAGATTTGTAAGGGAGTTCTCTAGGTGAAGGAGGAGCAATTACATGATAATTTGTGTGTTTATGTTTGTGGTGTGCTCACTGCTTAACTGAAATATAATGTGTAGTCTGTTTGTTTGGGGGACCGTGCGCTGACTGTGTGGGTGCCTAGCTTAGAGGCCTGCTAGGGTGAGAGCGTGCCGCTCTGCAGCACTCTGTGGGGCGGGAACCAGGCTGTGTGTTGCACTGAGGAGCCCAACACGCTGTTCTGAGTTGCATGGTAAGGGAGCCAGGGAATGGAGAAGGGGCAGGGGGTTTCTGGAGGGGGCAGTCAGGGGACAGGGAGCAGAGGGAGTTGTATGAGTTGCGAGTTCTAGGGGTCCTCTCAGGGGGTGGGGAGCAGTTGGCTAGGGCGTGGGAGTCCTGGGGGTCTGTCGGGGACAGGGGTGTGGATAAGAGTTGGGGAAGTCAGGGAACAAGTAAGGTCCTAGGGGGGCAGTTAGGGTGGGGGGGTTCTCAGAAGGGGGCAATTAGGAGACAAGGAGTAGTGAGGTTTAGATAGGGGGTGAGGTTCTGGGGGGGCAGTTAGGGGCAGGGGTCCCAGGAGGGGGCAGTCAGGGAACAAAGAGCAGAAGGGTTTTGAACTGGGCAATCAGAGGGCGGGAAGTGGGAGGGAGTGGATGGGGCAGGGCTAGAGTGGGCCAGTGTCCTTTTTTTTTGATTTTGGAAATATGGTAACCCTATAAATATTGTACTTACATTTCAGTGTACCCGAAGACCAAGCCTCACCACCTGTGACTGACGCTGAAGCCTGAGCCCGCACTGGGCTCGAGCATGTAGCTTAGCTTCACGGGGCCCTCTGTGGCATGAGGCCCCAGGCAATGGCCCTGCTTGCCACCCCTTAATGCACTTGCCACCCCCTAAACCCATCATGTGACCCGTCTGGGGCACAGATTGAGAAACACTGAACAAGGCAAATATCTAGAGGGGTTTACGTAGGCCCTGGAAGAGCTCTCTGTACCCCCAGGGGTACTCATACCACTTGTTGAGAACCACTGATCTAGCCCATTATGAATAAGCTAAACATTTAAGATGTTTTGGTTTTTATTGATTAAAAAGGAATTACATTTCACAAATATCTTTGTAAAAAATTTCTCTCTCCATTTTTACACAGAATCAATTGAATCAAGTTCTAGAGATGAAAGAAAGTAGAAAAGGTGCTCACTCATTGGAAAATTCCTTTTTCTCCAAGGTCATTTGCCCCACCCTCAAATCTAGTCTCTCCTTTGATCTGGCTTCTTCCACAGATGAAGAGAAAGATGCTATATTAAATACTTTATATCAACTTATTTAAACAGTGGAAGAGAATTTTTTTTTCCTAAAATTCAGAACACAGAAACTTCTGTGGAACAGATGGGAAAAATCAGTCTGTTGTAATTAAAAAAATAAGATCAAATTAAGATAGATTTAAATAGCTCTAAAATTATCAAATACAATAAAGCAAGATTGTGAGGAGCTCCCTACTAAGTAGTAGGCTTAAAGGAGGATGTGGAAAGAGACAATCCTCTTATTACTTTGCCGAACTTTGAAGAATTGTTGGTTAGGAAATTTGATTTGATGTTACCTATACAAAGGGCATTTTGATTGTCTTCATCTCATGCTATTTTGAGACAAAAGGCTGCTGTAAAGCAGGGGATTTACTGAATTTTGTTAAACATATAAATGTATTCAAGGATGTTATAACATTTCAAAAATAATTGCAGGAAGGAAAGTTATCTATCAGAGCCATCAGCTTCTAATTTTTCATGATGTGGCCCAGGAGACACAAACCCACTGATTAAGGCATAAATCATGAAAAGAAGAATTCTGTAAAAAAGAAAGAGCAGAATTTGCTATTCTTTTATTTAGCTAAACTTCCTGTTATACAAAAGACTGAAAACTTTTTCTTTTTTTTTACATTATGACAAGACTTATAATTTCTTATTCCTCCAGTTGTTGTTCTGGTATTTGAAGAATCTAATGGTTTTGGATTTACTAAAATTCTAATCTTCCTAACTTTTGATTTAGCCAATAATTAATTTAGAATGTATTAGCTACAGAAAGCAAGATTTAATCAGCCTATTTTACCAGTGAGGATCAGGCCCAGTGATTTTTTTATGCTCTGGAATGCACTGAATGTGTTTTTATGCTAGCAGCATGACCAGATATTTGATTAGCCAAATATTGTTTTACATTACAGACAGAAATATAGTTTATCAGTTAATATATTATTATTATTATTATTATTATCAATGGTTCTGTTGAAGAATACTATTCTGATGTAATATAATCCCCTTTAAAATGATAGGTAATTCTTTTAAAAAACCTTAAAAATATCTAAAATAGTTTTAATATGTATACACAAACCACAATTATTTTTTCCCTTCAGAAAATGTGATGCAACTGAGAAGGAACTAAGTGCCACTCTGTTACAGGAAGGGTAATCTGTAGCTTTTACATGAAAGTCTCTTTCACCTACAAAGCAACAATATGCACAGATCAATGCTATGACATTCAAGACAGGGGTGATCAGTACTTGCACACGGTGGGCATACTCGATGATGTGATATGTTTTAAAGATTTCATTAGCGTGAGCTTACAATGGCTGCAATATCATGACTGCTAAATAGCAAATTAATCACCCTCCATACTGACATATATATGGTTTATACACACTAACATCTATCTATCTATCTATCTATCTATCTATCTATCTATCTATCTATC
>ML677348.1:33045444-33171582 GCA_007922305.1 Dermatemys mawii | reverse complement strand
ATCTATCTATCTATCTATCTATCTATCTATCTATCTATCTATCTATCTATCTACCATACCCTAAACCTATCAATGCAGGAATGACAATGGCATGTATGTGGTGATATGGTATAATGTCTCATATTTAAAACTGATTCATATTTAAACTATCACTTTCTGTATATATGGAGAGAGAAAGAAGTTGGGGGGGATTGGTTTTGTTTTTTGTCCCCGTAATATACAGTTGTCATTGCTTTTAGCCTGAATCTCCAAAAACTTTGTCATAACTCTGCCATTCACCATATGATTCAAGAAAGTTTAATTTCCTATATGTATTTATTTGCAAAGTTGTGAGTGTTTTCAGTAAAATGAAAGGTAATTCACCATGGTAAACAAAAATATAGCAAAGTAAAATACCTGTTCCTGCATTCAGAACAGGAAATCTGAATGAGGAAGATCTGTCAAGATTAGTCTTTGAAATCATATCATGTTGTCTCTCATGCACTTACTGTATAATAACTTGCCATAAAACAAAAGCTTCAGCTCAGAAGCTTAAAAGCCCTTACAGTTTAAACTGGTCTGTAGATAACTCACTTAGATTACACTGATGTCATTTTCAAGAGTGCTTGATTTATTCCATAAGAATATTTATTTTTCTGGCTTCTCTGTTTTCCCAAAGCACAAGAACAGCAGTTGTTAATTATTTGGAGGAAGGAATATTTGTTGCCATAGTACAAATACATGTGTTCTTAATAAATCACATTCAAGTTTAAAAAATGTTACATCAGTCACAAAGGAAGGTGGTTTAGAGTTATCAGCCACATTCTTGTGGAACTCAGAATTATCAAGGTCCCATTTTCAGAACACAGACTAGAAATCTGCCTGGCTTCTGGAGAAAATGGAAAGGGTATAATACAGTAGCCAGGTGGACTCTCCTTCTGCCCCCAAAGGGAGCCTAAAATATTTAGTAGATATTCACCCCTGGTGAAAATGAATAACTCCTTTGAGAGTTGCTAACAAGAGTGCTACATGTGCAACCAGTGTGAAACTAGATATTCTCTTTGGTCAATGAAATACTGCAGACAGCTAGTGGTTATTTTAACTCTAACTTTTATCGGATGCTTTATAATGACTCAAGAGCACAGTCCAAAGATGCTTTATGGTTATGTAACCTTTCATTAAAATGCAATCCTGGCCTCAAAGCTTTCTATCTTAATCAGTGGAAAAGAAGATTAGTGGCTCCTTTAAGTGTCCCCCTACCTCTGGGACTAGGAGAGGGGGATAGTTGGAAGAAGGGAAGCCAGGTTATGTAGGCTACTGGGGCTCAGGTAAGCTATTGGCTCCCAATGGGGTATATAAGCCTTGCTCATCCAGCCTAAAGCCCTCTCATGCCTGATTTAGCAGCACATGCTAGACCAGCAGCGGGAGGTAGATAAGGAGCTGGCCATCCATACATGCAACTGTGCCCCACACGCCCCCTGCAGGATTCCAGTGAGGATTGGCTAAAAATAACCCCAGATCCACATCAGAGGGAGCCAGGGCAGCAGTGACAGCACATACATGAGCAGTCAGCAAACACTAGTGTCTTCCCGCACTGGCAGTTTCTCCTTAGCTAGGGTGGGTGAGCGGTCCCTGGGAGATAGGGGGAACTGATATCCTACCCAGTCTCTCCTCTGCCCCAAGCAAGAACACGTGCAGAAAGAATGGGGGGGGGGGCAGCAAGAAGAAGGTGGTGAGAGTAGCTGCTTTCCTTTTCTGTGCAGGAGCTGAGGAAGGGGAAGTCACCCCTAAGGGGACAAGGTGGCTTACTGGGCTCTACCCACAGCACAGAGTTGTGAGGGACAGGGACAAAACCATGGTTTGAAATCACAGTGTGAATGGGTGACTGGAATGGACCACACTGAGAATGCCACACACATAATTAGATTAACCAAACCGAAATGAGCTTCTATAGCACCACCTACTGAACAAGAAGTCAAACACAGTCCTCTTTTGGCATTCCAGCCCCTGCCACCCATCCAGAAGAGCAGGTCTAATACAGGGAGAGGTTATTGGAAACCCAATTCACCATGCATATAGTTCTACCAAGCCCAAAGGATCAGACATATACCCCCAGGTCAATGTATATTATGGATGTTACCCACATATCACACTGTCAGTCAATCCTTAGTAGACTAAAGGTAAAATGGCTAATAGATTCTTTACATACAAATGATTGCAACATCCTTAAATCAGGTTCGTAGAAGTGATGGAACAGACTGCTGGCTTGCAAAATTCTCTCCACTAACTTCCAAAAGATTGGAAAGTTCTCAGTCTATTGTTCAAAACACTCAGCTGTAAATCCAGTGTCCAGAGAATTCGGACAGGAATTAGGCAAAATGGAGATATCTCAGGTGTCTTTGATATCTTCAGCCATGTGTATGGAAATGTACTGTCCTAAACAAAGCCCACAGTCCCTGTGTATGGAAAGTTACTAACAAAGATGGAGTCTGAGGTCACATGTCCATATCAAATGCCTTGACACACTTTTCTGAATCACAGGGGTGACTATTGGCTCCTTGCTATCTGAGGAATCTTCAGGAAGAGTTATCTGGAGATTTGATCCTTCTTAATGCCCCATCAAGTTTGAACAGTCAATTCACAATGGGCTGGCCAAACTGGATATAAACTACGTTGTGGGTGTCACCTCAAGTACAAAACACATTGGAGATACAAATGCACAGCCAATACTCATAAGTTCAGATACAGTGATGATACATGGATTTAATCAGGATAATCATACTTGGCAGATTTTATCTTTTCCATTGACACTTTACATGATACACGTATCAAATTTTGTGAAACTGTGCAACAGCGGATGGATGGGCAAACTACATGGAACAAGATGAAGGATCATAAGAGCTGATTTTTTGATGTGTGGGCACAGGCAGGCCTCAGTGGTGAGATGAGTCTGACATGCCACGTTAGGAGGGGACAGTGCTTAATTTGTAACGAATTAAGCTCAAGCAATTATTTCACATTTATAACTGATGCAGCAAGCCTGGAAGTGCTGGTGCTACGAACTGCCAAGCCTAGAGGTGCTGGGGCTCAGTCCTGAGAAGGCCTGGCACAAATTAAGCACTGGGAGGAGCATGCTGTGGAATCAGCTGATTCTCTTCTGCCCTCCTTGGCAGCCAGGAAGCAGCCACCTGAAATGATTATTGTACACCTGTGTGAAAATCATTTGGGATTGTGTAAGGGGGGTGACTCAGTGCATCAGCACACAAAGAGATTTAGGGCAGATCCAGGATTTTTTACAGGGATAACTCTAACCTAGTCTAAATGATTCAGTGGAAAGTACGGTGCGGAGCCACCAGGTTGCCACAGGTTAAAAAGGCCAGAGATGTGTGAATCATCGGGAACAGGGAGGATTGGTAATTACCCACTAAAAAATCATCTTGGGTACTCAACTTATTCAGTGATGAAGGGGTACACATCTTAGGTTGAGGAGTGAATATATTTTTGGCCTGAGATTGCGGGGAGGGGCTCCAGGGAAACATTGATGAAGGCTGAGGACAGGCAGCAAAGCTATCTGCTGGTGCCTCCTTGTGGCAGGTGTCCAGTGCAGAAACTCCTTCCAGGGAGACTCCCTGGCTCTCTAATCAACCAAAATTGAAAGTGGATGTAGGGGAAAGCACCCCTACTAGTGCTGGAGAATAGGGTTGGAACTCCTAGCAGCTGGTACAGCAGCGAGACAACCCCCTTGTCCCAGCCCTTGAACTCTCATGCAAGGGGAAAGGAGCAGAAGTCCCAGCAAACCACTGGAAACTAGGTGTGTGCTGATGGCATCTCTATCAGGTGGAAATTATTAAGGAAAGAGTCATGACCTGCACTGTATGGATTGTCCCAGAGGAGTTATTAAAATGGAGGCCTGGTTAAACCTCTTCCCTTGTCTATCTTTCCGTGTGTGGGGGACAATGGACCATTTTGAAAGTGCAGCTATCTCACCTTGCAGACATTCACTCTCACTTGAGAAGGCTCATTTTACAGGGGGTGGACACTCCAACTAAAAATGCAAAGTATTTTCGTACTTAATCGCTCTCTCATTCAGTAGCCTTCAATACTTGTTCAGTGTTGCCCTGCTTGCAGTATTTATGGTTTATTGTGCTAGCAAATTATAGTCAACAATAAAGATTTTTTTGGCAGCATAATGGTCATTTGAACTTTTCTTCACAATCGATGAGATGGGAAGAAGAAATCAGAATCACCAGTCAATCTTTATAGTTCTACTGCAATAATGATGCGCAATGAATGCTAACACAGGAATTAGTATGCAGCATTACCAAAACAACAAAAAAAGAGAGAAAATATGTGCTATAATCTCCCATGTGTCATCTACTATTACAAAAAAATCAAATGGCTAACTGGGTGTTTGTTTTAATTTGTTTTAATTGAACATTTGTTTTAATTTCCTTTCCCATTTTCCCTTGCATTTATTCTTTAATCCTTCAAAAAAAACAAAACCTCAGCCAAAACAACCAACCAGTTTATTATTCACACCTACATCAATATAGTCCCTAGATAGCACACCCAACAAATAGGACTGCTGGCATGATTGTATAATATGCCCAGCAGGGGGTAATATTACGAAGCAATTTAACCCTTTACTATATTTCCTATGACATCTATATTTACTTTGGGGATTATTAGCGCTGACTGCCTTGGCTTTATGATCACAGACCCTGTTAATTGTAGTTTTTTACCATGAAGCAAGCAGAGGAAAGTGGTGAAATTGCTTTGAAGGCAATTTCATTACATATGCAAGACGAATATTTTCTATGCCAACAACTTTTTTTGTAAGTGCAAAGAGTTCTTCTTTATTTCCTGTTGGAAGGGAAAAGCTGAATAATGGCTCATATTCATTCTGCATCTGCTTAGCACAGACTTATATTTGACAGTTTATTTAGTGTATTATTCTGTTATGACATTCTATCATTAACCCTAATCAAACTCTTGCACTCTAACAAGCGGTAGCCTTAAGGCCTAGTATTAAAACAATTCAAGTGGATTCTTCTTGCTCTCCAGGACTGCTTGATGCTATTTAAGTCAGCATATCTAATTCTAGGGATAGGCGGTATAATACTTAGTCATTTTTTAGCTCAAAATACTTTACAAAGGGTAATATGTCTTGTTATCCAGTATCAGAGATAGGGAAAATGAGGCACAAATGAGTGATCCAGTTCAGGGCCCTACCCATTAGACAACATTTCCCCTTCGTTTGAAAACTCTTCAGGACAGAAACTCTCCTCTCCTACAGGTTTTACCTCAATACAAATAATAAATAATAAAAAGGTAAAAATGGGAACAGGATACTCAAGAATTATTAAAACTAAATATTGTGAATACCCTTATATAAGGTTCCTCTTCTAAAAAAAAAATTAATTCAGCCTTAGGAACATATGTCCGCAGAATGTGCACAAGTTCATTTTATGTGTAATGGTTATACTCTTCTCTCCGGGCCAACATACCACTTGGAGAATACCCCTTGTTTCTTATGAATTTTGTCTATTATGGCCTATAAAGAAATGTAATATGCAAGTTTGCCCTTTTCGGTAAATCACTGCTATATTCTGGATAATTCTGGTTTGTAAATGTAATAGTAACTGCCATTTACAGTTTAGATAGGGTTAAGCCAAAAAAAAAAAAAATGAAAGAAATCCAACAACCATGTACTACAAACTGGACATAACCTCATATACAAACTCTATATTTTGTTCACGTGACATGAACACTCTAACTTCTTTGTAAAAGCCAGAATCAGAATAATTAATCCCCTAAAATATATAAACAAGCATGAATGAAACAAGAAACATAAGCAGCGAGCAGTGTTCAGTCATGTGGCGTTTTCCAACTACTAAGCCTACTAAGGCTGATCTGCTGATATAAACCTTCCCTCACCTATCACTTAATGAGGTTGAGAAAATAGTTGCATTTATATAGGGCCCAGCTCCCATTTCCCATTCTCAGGTGTATGTATTTACAGCACTCATCCTTTATAAGTAGCTTCATCTGGGTCTCACTGTGTGCAGGAATGTCATGTTAGAGAAATGTTTCTGTCTGAGGCAACCTATGAATATTTTCTTTGACTATGAAACTATATTAAGGAACGTTAAAGCAATTAAATGCTGATACAATATACTTTTGTAAACTTCACAGGCACAGGATGCTCAAAATATGCTATGGATTTTTAGTGTCTTTCCTTGTAAGATGCATAAAACAAGCTGAAATAACCCAACCAGCCATCAAAATTAGAAACATAAAGCAATATAAAAAAGGAGGTGGAGAAAAGTAAATGAAGGAAGATTTGTGGAAACAGACTAAAGGAGGAGAAGTAATACCAAAGACAAGCCAGCTAACCCAACATTATTTCCCTGAATTTTAACTGTTGTTAGCTATGGGTGGAAAGTACAGGTAAAGCTTGAGCTTTCATTTATCCACTTTAGGATGACCAGATGTCCCGATTTTATAGGAACAGTCCTGATATTTTGGGCTTTCTCTTATATGGGTGCCAATTATTCCCCATCTCAGTCCCAATTTTTCACACTTGCTGTCTGGTCATCCTAACCGGCTGAAATCCTGGCTCCTTTGAAGTCAATGGGAATTTAAACATTGATTCAAGCGGAGCTAAGCTTCATCTTTCCATTCACAGGTATTTGGTACATTTTCCTCAGGAACTCAATTATGAGTTTTTCACACTCTAACTTAAGAGCTGACAAAATTAACTATGTGTTAAAAGCTTTCAGAGGATCTTTTAGCTTTCAGAGAATGAACTGCATTGCCATGATACTTCTGAGTACAAGAAGTCACTGAATAATTTAGTGAGAGGCCAAAATTTCAGGGGGACTCAGGTCATAAACTTACATTCAGATAAACACATTTCTCATATTACTTGTGGGGGAAGAACTGCATTCTTCCATAGGCCTTGCTTTATTGGAAACAGGCTCGAGTTGTTAGTTAACACTGTAGCCATGAAAGCCAGTTTCTCTGACATACTGCTTTTTCAAAACTTCGTATTTGAAATAGGTTGTTAGGCAGTGCTTGAATATCATTACACTGGAATAGCATTGGCAAAACAATTTTCTTGCTATCTGGTATACAACTCTTCTGTATCAAAATGATCCTTTTTAATGAAAAGTGTAGATTTTTTTACACACTTTTATAGCAGCTTGATCATATTTTGGCATAATCAACCTTGATGTAAATCTAGTCTACCTCTCGAAGGAGAGTGTTTTACTGAATAAAAAATTACACAGATCCCAGTTTTCCATGCACAGTTTTTAAAATGATGCTAAAATATTATACAGAACTATGCTGTTTAGGCAGTCCTTTAATGAACCCTGGTGATTTATAGGATTTTCTATAAACAAACAACCACACAAAAACAGTAAAATGGAAAAGACGATTCATAGAATGGCATTATGTTAATCCCTAGAAACTAATTCTACTGATGTACCACAACAACCACTGTATGTATTCCATTCACCCCAAACAAGAAACTACACCATGGAGACCATTCAAAAGTTATGTCACAGTGCTTTATAGCAAGTTAATGTCATATGCATTATCGACATTAGGTATTTCTGGGCACTTATAAAAGTTCACCAATTCCAAAAAGGGATGGGCAAGCAGTTTTCATGAATTCGTAAAACGGAGCTTTAAAAAGCTTGCCTAAATTATATCATTTGTATATCCTCAGCCCACACCATCACACCATCCCTGTTCTTGCTAATGTTATTCAGCATACTTCTTGAGTATTCCTGCAATTTGACTGTGTACCATTGCATATATTATTTATTCACTGGGAAAGACACCTATGTACGTATTCTCTTCTTTTTTCTCACCCTTTCTCCAATTTTTATTACTGAAAAAAATGAATTTTTTAACTTTACCTCATTCAAATTTCAAAACTGACCTGCAAAGGGATAATATTCTTGTAAAAGTAATTATAATATCTTCAGGTCCCTGCAACCATCACTAAAAGGCCCTATGTATGTGATTTAAGTTTGAGTACCCATCATGGATATGGACACTGGGTCTTACTCCATTCATTGTGGGTATCATAATAACATGTATTTTGGTATGATGATATAATAGCATATGTTTTAAATTGATTGAACATTTAAACTATCATTTTCTGCGCTACTCTTGCATCCCTTACTGTGGAGCAGCATGATTGACACAACCGGTAATGACACATCACAACATGATGCTAGCCTCGAGGAAAACAAAAGCTACCTGTCAGAAGCACATGATCAAAGTAGCCAGGCTTTTGGAGGACTTTTGTTATAAGAAAATAAATACAAAAATAGATGCACATACACCCCATTGTGTCTGCAATTTAAAATTGCATAAGCAAAATTTAGCAGAACAATTATTTTTGCATGCCTCCCTACAGCCCCAGGTGGTAGAAACAAGTTCCTTATGCGGTATTTATACAGACAGTTTATGTAATTATAAAGCTGAGTAGCTTAATTGTTAATGGTCTTTATTCCCCCACTTCTGTGAAACACCTGTCTTCTCCTTTTCTGCCAGGAGGGCTAAGTAAAGAACACAAGGGAAAGGTTAAGCAGATCCTTTAAATAAAATTATCAAATCCATAGATTATACCAAACCATTAATATGCTGGGTTTTATTAATACTGAATAAAAGCAATTTAATGACAGTGTTTTTTAACAGGGTTTTAAATGGAAGGTTACTATTTCTAAGATATGCAGCCCCATCAACTACTGGAGCACAGAAAATCCCATGGGATTCCTGAAATGTTCAACATCTGATTTCATCTGGTAATGGCTGTGTAATAACTAAACACATCTGATTTCATCTGGCAATGGCTGTGTAATAACTAAACACAAATTACAGATGTTACATTTTAAAGCAAGAAGAGACCATAATGATCGCCAAGTCTGACCTTCTGTATAATACGGCCCATAGAATTTCACATTTCTTTGCACCAAACCCACAACTTCTTGTGCTGGAACATATATTTTAGGGGGGAAAAAAATCCAGTCTTGATTTAAAGAGGTCAAGAATGGAGAATTCACCACATCCTTACATAAACAGTTCCAATGATAATTATCCCCACTGTTAAAAATGTATTTTATTTCTAGTATGAATTTGTCTAGCTTCTGCTTCCAGCCACTGGATCTTGTTATGCTTTTGTACACTACATTATTGATGCTTTTACTATCAGGTACCTATCTTTCCATGTAGATACTCAAAGACTGGGACCAAGTCACCTCTTGACATTCTTTTCAATGAGACAAATACACTGAGATTTTAAAACAGGGATCGGCAACGTTGGCACGTGGGACTGCTGGGTAAGCACCCTTAGCTGGCCCTGCTGCTTTATCTACCTGGCAATTCGCTGACCGCGGCTCCCACTGGCCCCAGTTCGCCGTCCCACGCCACTTGGCCAGCACCACGCCGCTTCCCGCAGCCCCCATTGGACTGGGACAGTGAACCATGGCCACTGGGTTTCCAAAATCACTGGATTTCCTGAATTTGATAGATACCATCAGTGCCATGTCCTGGAATGGAGTCCAAATCCTCCTGCACTGAAAGCTAGGCTCTTACCCCAGCACCACCACACCAATCAAAGTAACATTTAGACTGAATAGATTGTGAAACAGTTTCCAAAGAGAAACAGTGGCATAGAATCATAGAATATCATGGTTGGAAGGGACCTCAGGAGATCATCTAGTCCAGATCCGGCCCGCGGCATCGATTTGTCTGCCCGCCCACCCAAGATGAGCAGACATGTGGAGAAGCCACTGCTACCCCCACCCCCCACCCGCGCGCGCTGCTGCTGGCGGCCCCATTTGTGGAGAGATGACTGACCCTGCAGTGGAGCTGGAGGAGCAAAATGGGTGTCATGGCAGCGGTGTGGCTGGAGGAGAAAAGGGGGAGGTTGTGGCAGCGGCTGGAGGAGCAAAGGGGGGCACAGCAGAGGCCGAAGGAGCAAAGATGGGGACGCAGCAGCAGCGTGGCTGGAGGAGCAAAGAGGGAGGTCACAGCAGTGGCCAGAGGAGGAAAGGATGTGGGGGAGTGGCAACGGCTCGCAAAGCCCCTTCAAAAATCTAATATGGCCCTCACCTCAAAAAGTTTGGAGACCCCTGATCTAGTCCAATCCTCTGCTCAAAGCAGGACCACTCCCCACTTAAATTACCCAGCAGGTTTTTGCCCCATGTCCCCAAATGGCCCTCTCAAGGACTGAGCTCACAATCCTGGATTTAGCAAGGCGATGCTCGAACCACTGAGCTATCCTTCTCCCATCCTCATATGCTTCCTCAGTAATTTAAAAGTGAACAGGGCAAAGAACTAAGGACTATACTATACTGGGCAGTCCTGCACTGGCAGGAGAATGGACCTATGATCTAACAAGTCTTTTCAAATTTAATATCATGGCTACCCATCTCTGCTTACTTCCCAGGGTGAAGTCATACATGATATTGTAGTGAGGCAAGTGACCTCCCCTCCCATGAAGAGGGGGTGAACTCTCCGTGTTGGGCACAATTAGCAACCCTGCCCCCACCCCAAGGAAGTGCAGGCACAGGGCCAGAAGGATAAGGGCAGGGTCCTGCAGCTCAGAGAATCATAGAATATTAGGGTTGGAAGGGACCTCAGGAGGTCATCTAGTCCAACCCCCTGATCAAAGCAGGACCAATCCCCAACTAAATCATCCCAGCCAAGGTTTTGTCAAGCCTGACCTTAAAAACCTCTAAGGAAGGAGATTCCACCACCTCCCTAGGTACCCATTCCAGTGCTTCACCACCCTCCAAGTGAAAAAGTTTTCCTAATATCCAACCTAAACCTCCCCCACTACAACTTCAGACCATTACTCCTTGTTCTATCATCTGGTACCACTGAGAACAGTCTACATCCATCCTCTTTGGAAGTTGAAAGCAGCTATCAAATCCCCCCTCATTCTTCTCTTCTGCAGACTAAATAATCCCAGTTTCCTCAGCCTCTCCTCATAAGCCATGTGCTCCAGACCCCTAATCATTTTTGTTGCCTTCCGCCGTACTTACTTGGGGCTGGATCAGGGAACAAGGCAGATGTCCCTCGCAGGGAGCTGAACCCCCAGCTATGCCTATGATCTTAAGCAGTGAGACGGGACACCTCAAGGACAGGGTGGAGGAAGAGCTTCCTGACCACAAAACAAAGAACCAGGTCCCAGCTATGACAAAGCAGTGCCATAAGGAGCTGGTAGGAGGTAGCCCAGGGAAACTTTTGCCCTGATGGGGTGCTGGGAGGTCAGGCAGAGTCTGCATGTTTTCCCACTGATTCAGTGGTGGGATCCCCCATCATTTCTAGGGCCCAGGGCTGGGACCCAATGGAGCAGGGTGGGCCTGCATTTCCCTATCCCCATCCACATACACAGGGCTGGATATATACTAAACTTTAGATCAAAAGTCCGGAAATACTGATACTTTTTTTGCCTGGCCCTTGCTCAAGTGGCTGGAGCCTGAGACTCTTTAAGTACTCAGATCTCACTTTAGAAGGCCTGAGCCATTGACTATCATTGTTTGCTCCAGCCAGATGATGGGAGTCACATGTGATTTAAGTACTCAGCCCTCAATCTCAGAGGCCTGAAATATAGACTGCCTGTTAACTTGCTGAAGCCTCACCAAGTGAGTTGAACTGTCAAGTGTGCAGTTGCATGACCACAATTGTGCAGTTATCTGACCACAGGCTGCCAACCACTTCATTTGGCAGGCATCTCAATCCCCCAATGCCATCTCAGAAGACATTTCAGCCTGGCAATGTGGCAAGCTTACACATACCCATCCCAATTGAGTTTAAAGCATCCCAAAGACTTCCTGATATCCATAGCTCAATCTGCATTGAGAGAACCTATTTAGTTTGTTTCAATTTCCAATCAAAGTTCATATCAAAGGTTGTAAGTGCCCTAGCAGAGAATTACAAACATAATTCTCAAAAAACAACAACTCGTGGCTAAAGCCAATCCTCACTCAGTCAACCATTAAGTAGCCAGCAATCAATGATATAACAGAAGAATTCCGCAAAAGCATTCAAATCATAGAGATACAAAAACTCCAAAAAAATAAACACAGGTCCTAAGATCCCATATTTCTCATGATGGAACCAACTCAAAATGCCCACACAACTAGACGAGTTTTTCAGGATCCTTGAACATCAGCACATGTACACATTATTTTTGATGCAAACAACATGGCCCTGGAACCTCCTTGTCAGAGCCTGTTCAATTCATGCTGTTTCAAGTACCTGTCCAGAGTCAGCACTAACAAATAAAACGAGGAATACTTGTGACACCTTAGAGAGTAACCAGTTTATTTCAGCATAAGCTTTTGTGGGCTATAGCCCACTTCATCAGATGCATAGAATGGAACACACAGAAGTAAGATGCATTTATATACACAGAAAGCAAAAAAAGTTGTACATTACCATACCAATTCTAAGAGGCTGTTTAATTTGGATAGGCTATTATCAGCAGGAGAAAAAAAAATCCTTTGTAGTGAAAATTAGGTGGATCTATGTCTGACAGTTGATAAGAATCTATAAAAGAGACTTAACTAGGGAAATGTATTCAGTTAGTGTAATGACAAAGCCATTCACAGTCCCTGTTTAGCCCTTGGTTGATAGTGTCCAATTTGCAAATAAATTCCAGTTCCTCAACTTCTCATTGGAGTCTGTTTTTGAAGTTTTTCTGTTTTAAAATGGACACCTACAAGTCTTTAATAAAATGGCCAGGGAGATCGAAGTGTTCTCCTATTTGTTTATTGAATGTTATGATTCCTGATGTCAGATTTGTATCCATTTATTCTATTGCATAGAGACTGTCTGGTTTGGCCAATGTACATGGCTGGGGGGAAGTCTTGTGGTGTAGAAATCATTCTTAATCCTGCATTTATAGTCAAGGTCTCATCCTCGGTTAAATCATGGATGCCTAAGACCTTACAAACCACCAACCTCACATTAATCATAAAGAAGAGAAGACTAAAAACTTGATCCAAGATCCCCACCCTCCTGAGAAAGAAAAAGGAAAACTAATGGATCAATTCAAAGTGTCTCTTTCCAAAATATGTCTCACATAACTTCTCATAGCTTGTTTCCTTGTACCCACTACCACAGGAATCAAGGACCGTAAGTACTCAAAGACCCCAGCTAGTGCCAGACCAGTTGCACTTGGCTACCATAGGGTAACCATTAAAAAATCATTGCTGCTGCAGCTCTGCATTCAAATCATGACATCCAAGTCAGGCTTCAAAGGCCATAACCCTAAAATGACCATCATGTAAATAAAAAAATCAGCAATAACTGTCCTTTGTTATACTCCTGCAAAGTACACTAATTTAAGATGATGGCTATCATTTCAGATTTTACAGAAAATATCAAATAGTCTAATTATACAACTCCACACATCACATCAGAACAACAAGCATGATCCCATTCCCCAGTCTCCACCAAAACATTTAGTGGGAAGAGGGAAAAAGAACAAGGAGGGAAGTGTTTCACTCCTTAACAATCTCCAGCAAAGTACAGGTTATCTCCACAACCTCTCTCTGAGATGCTGGGTAAGGAGCCCTAAGTAATTAGGGATGATAGATTCCTCCCCCAATGCCACTTGCCACGACTGTATTATTGTCTCCTCTTCTAGCACCAGTGTCCTGTTCTGACACTGGTGTAGCCTCTCTGCTGAGAGGCAGCAGAATTCAAGAGCCTGGCTAGGTTACATCTGGTGTAGGAGTAATCAGCGACACAGTCTGGGTATACTCTCTATATATCTTGTTTGTTTACACATAGATACCAATCTTGAGACAAGAAGGAGAAAAAGCAAGCAGGGTTATCTCTTAATTCAGCGAATACAACCCAACACCACTGCCCAGTTCCCAAGGAGCATGTTTGTCTCAAAAATAGACTTTAATCAGAGACTACTGCCTAGACCAAAGTCTCCTGCTCCTTGCACAGTCCACCTTATGCCCAAACCTTGCATAACCCAAAGCTAACAACTACATAGCACATGAAAAAAAGAAGATGCAGAGATTACTTGATCACAGTGTATAAGTCACTTTGTGAGGAGAACTGTCAAGGTACTAACAGGCTCTTTAAAGTAATGGAGAAAGGCATAAGAAGAATGAATGGGTAGAAGCTGAGGTCAAACAAATTCACATTAGAAATAATGCACCATTGGAATAAACTAACAAAAAAGTCATGGATTCTCCCTCTCTTGAAGTCTTCAGATCAAGACAGGATGCCTTTCTGGAAGTTGTCTTTTAGTCAAACACAAGATTTTGGTGTCACTATAGGAGGAACTGGATGAAATTCTATGACCAGTGTAAAATAGGAACTCAGACTTCATGATCTAATGGTCCCAGCTGACCTTAAAATCTATGAATCTATAACTCTTCCCAAGAGTGCTAAGGAAATTAATTTGGAAGTCTATGTGCCACTTGGTGAGGTCAGGTATAACAGTATTAATTACTGACTCTGGGGCCGGAAATTCCTCAAAGACTTGCAGCCCCAATACAGAGGGAGGGACTGAAGATAGAATGGAGTTTGTTGGCTTGTGGGAGACAGTGAGATACATTGCATGCCCCCAGGCAGCTCCACAAATCCATAGCTTGCAATTAGTTTTTAAGTGTTCTTTGCTGCCTTCTGAACAGATCAGACTTTTCTTCAATAAGGTGTCTGCAAAAGATAGCATTGTAACCTACATAACTCAAAAAAGGATGGGGATACATTAAGCTACTTAGATTCTAAAATGTATCTATATATCTTCCAAAAGATTTTAAAAATGAGTAGGATTGGGAATAGTTCTGTAATATCCCAAGTCCACTCATGACCTTTCTATGCACTTAGTTAGTAATGTGAAACCAATATATGTCAGACAATCTGTTTCAACTTTTTACATTGAATGGATGGACAAAATGGCTGAACATGTTTTCCATTTCTAAATTCTATTATTAAGTTAAATTAAATTGGCAAGATATTAATATAAAACACTTAAACTAATGAAAAAAATGCTATTCTAGATTGTTAATTTTCATAGCACTGTTGGTAAATGACAAACACTAGGGAATTTGCACACAGCTCAGTTAAAGCACGAAGGACTCCATATATTTAAATTAGAGAATGATTATAATAATAATACTTTTCTATTTTAGATAACCTTTCATCTAGAGATATCAAAATGCTTAATAAATGAAAGGCTTTCTGTTTTGCAGAATATGGCATGTAAGGGAATCATAGACAGAACATTGTTTTATTTTGTATCTTAATAGTGTAAAAAATGTATCCACGCTTGGACTGATCCAAAGCCCTATGAAATAAATGAGAATCCTTCCATTGAATTCAACAGATTTTTTCAGAACCTGCATGTATATACATATACATGTACATGTACATATACATATACATATGTATATGTATATGTATATGTATATGTATATGTATATGTATATGTATATTCTGGGTCAGATCCTCAAGAGGTGCAAATTGTCATAGCAGCTTTGAAGTCAGTGAAGCTATGGCAATTTACACCAGCTGAGGATCTGCACCTATACTTGTAAGATCATATTTTCAAAAGCTCAAATTGCAAAGGCTGTGTATACAATGTGCCTACAATTTTCATTCCTAATTTCTGCACACAGTTAAATTATTATGCAAAGCAAATATCCAGTTAGCTGAGCTTTAGAAATTCTCAACTTCAACATATCAGCTACACAAAATCATAATAGCTTCTACAAGTGAACATTGTTGTTCATACATGAATGTTAATATTATATCATTTCATATTCATGTTACATTAGTGCTGAAGTGCATTATCCCTCTTTTTCATTCCTTCTCACTTACAATGCTGTCGGAAAGCGTTAGCATGTTTTGCATATTTTTATGCGGGGGAATAATACTAAACTCACTTTCATCTGTTAAAATGTCATCAGTAAGCCCTATAGAAAGAACTAAGAGTAAATTTGTGTGAAGAATAGAGTCTCCCTGGACATTGCTTTGTGACACATCATGACCTGATTAAAGACCATAATTATTTTAAAAGAATGGTTACTCTCTCTGTAATCGGTAGATTAGGGGCTGTCCATAAATTACATAGAATACATTTTGGTGATTTTCAAGACCCATCTTGTAGCTCTGAAACAGGCATGCAAAATTAAGGACCCACCCCCTGATGCGTTGCATAATTTATGGACAGCCTGTTTTTTCGAGCTGGAGTCATTTAACATTTTATGTCTTGATTCTGATCTCACTCACAGCAGTGTAAAACAGGAATAATGCCACTGAAGCCTATGGAATTACTCTACTCTAAAGCTGGTATTACAGATCTGAATAGGGCCCTTATTTTTTGAGGCTTGAACTTGGCAAGCAAACCAGCTGCATTTTGTACACAACATACTTGGGGCCCACTAACCTTTTATCCAAACTCAAAAACATTTTTTTTCCTTTCAATAGGTGAGCATCAATTTTTCAAAATTGAGTTTTATGGTTTGTCTTATAACAAAACTTGTAATAGCTGGCCAGAGAGTAGTAGGCCTTCACAAACCTTTATGCATATATAATTATTAGAACATAACAAAACTTGCTTGAAATCAGAATTTGATGGACAAAAAACTACATATGGCAAAATCAGCTAAAGAGTATCTAAACTAGACTGAGCAAAATTCTATATTTTCATTTTTCCATTGAAATTCATGGCATTTTGTACATTGCATCCCACATTTCTGTTTCTACAAAAATTAGACAAAGTTATTGGGTCACATTCTCTCCCCTATTCCCATTCTTTTGTATTGCTGAGGCAAGAAAATAGTACAAAAATATTTGTTTAATGCCCACAGTGTATTTGGTGCTGTCCAATATGTATAGAGAGAGTAACAATCCCTATCTTAAAGAGCATATATTCTAAATCAATGAACAATTTAATTTTTTTAAAAAGAATCAGCAATAGCTAGAGAAATTAGTGGTATTGTATGTGAGAGAGACTTTTGGATAGAGGAGCAATTGCTCACTGCTACTTGCTGCATCCTCTGAAAAGAAAGGAATGAAACCAGTCAAGAAAAAACACAATCCATCCCTTCTAAGGTTCACAGCTGAGACAACAAAATCTCATAATGAGTGGTATCAAAGGCTGCTGATGAATATAAAAAAATGAGGATGGACATTTAACTTTATTCTTTTCCAGGAACAGCTAATTGACCAATGCAACCAGTGCAATTTCTACCCTCTATAAAGGCTTATAACCTTCTTGACTATAGTCAAGAAAGTCCAAGGACTCCAAAAAACATCACTTTCCTTGCCACAACCCTCTTAGTGACTTTTCCTCAAAAAAGGAAGGTCATAAACAAGGACTTATTAAAAGCCCTGATAAAAACTTCCAAATGTGGAAATAAAAGGAGGTGAAGTCATAAATGACAAAAAAAAGTTCTGTTTTTAGCCAAGCAAAGGTTCTGAAATCTGTTATACGCAGTTTTCTTCCTCTGTGTCTCCCAGGCATAATTAGTAGTAATATGCAGATCCAGCTCTTAAGAAACTTTGTGGGTCTTTCTGAAGTATATTATTAATGTGGTTGCACATGTAACATTTCATTTCTAGTGGATTCTAAGTTAACTATGTGTCTGTAGAGCACATGTACTTACAGCACACTAGATGCCAGTAATCTGCATTTACTTTGATAAGTGTACTTTCCCACATCAATATAAAAGAAAAGAAAAAATACTAGTGTAATTAATTTTTTCTCCAGTTTTATAATTCAGAGACAAATAATATTACCCAATGTCCACTGTCTCTTCTGAGGGCTAGTGGTTGTTTAAAGTACAGATTATTTTTGACTGAGTTGCTTTGAGTTGTGTTTCTGATATCCTGGGGTTTCCTTGCTTCTGTCCTTGTCAACCTGGACTCTCAGTGTTGACCACTATTCTCAGTATGTAAATGACAATCAAACCCATAGTGCTCCCTCAGCTACAGGCATTTATTAAAGAAAACTCATACAAGTAACACAGGATTTCCTCAGCAACTTCTTTGCAGTTTCATACTATCCTCATTTCCCTTTCCTGACAGATATCATGCCATTTCTGGAACTTTCAATACACCTCAGAGTCATCTAGTGGCCCAGTAGCATAACTGCAAGTAAATATCAATACTGCTTTCAGAAATTATCAGTCCATTTCCCTTGTCTCTCTTTAGTACCCTGCTGCTGCTCCAGCTATGGAAATTCTGTTCTGACAAACCACATCCTCCCAGAAAGTTCTTTCACTCTGCAGATGCTGTTTGTACACACAATGATCAACACCTTTTATGCATGTTTCTGCACACTTCTGTTCCCTCTCATGAATGTTGAGCCAGAAAAGCTGTGATCTGGAGTTCCCAAACAATTAAAATAGCCCTTTCCCTAGAATGAGTGTCATGGGACTCTGTTAGGGGCAGGAAAACAAATGTTATGGGGCATGTATTTATAATTTTCAAATATTTGTTCATAGACTGATTTGTGAATTAATTCACTGAATTCTCTATCATTTATTCTTCATGATTTTTTGTAGTTCAATCACAAGTTATTGGGTTCTATGCAGGAATTACTGAGGCAAATTCTATGACCTATGTTATGAAGTAGTTTGGATCAGCTTTGATCATAAATGTCTTTTCTGCCTCTAACATTTATCAATTTAAGTGTTAAAACATTATCTTATAGCATCAGGTATAGCACGATACCTAATGACATAAAAATGTTAATCTACCAAAGCAAGTAAATGGAAATTTAATGTTTACAAACACTATTTCAGGAAAATATACTTTAGTATTAACCAATTAGATTTTCATTTCTAGGTTCTGTAAGTAACACGATCTCCACAAACAGTACATCAACAACTGTGATGGGTTGCCATATATTTTGTTTCTTATTTGGATATATAGAATTATCAAAACAAACATTCAAGCTTATATCATTCACTGATATAAACTTCAAACTCACTTCCACAAACATCTCTGCCAATAAATTTGTTGACTAAAATATTTACAGAAACCAAGCACAAAAAGCGTGCAAACTCCACTGAAGAACATTCCATTTCTTATGTAAATAAATGTGTAAAGGAGAGTTTTTTGAGGTATTAACCAGTCTATACAAGTGAGTGATCAGTGTTACTCACAATATAGCAATGGACCAGCTTTTCTGTCAGTCGCTGATACACTTGACCTTACACAGTTCAGCATATCCTTATCCCTTATGAGTGTATCAGACACAGCCGATGGTGGGAGTTTTGAAAACAAAAAACATACTAATTGCTAGTCCAAATTTTATGTTAGCTATAATTACTAATAATTTAAAGAGAATAACTTGGATCAATCTGAGCTGACAATTTAAATTGATTTAGAAAAGATACTTACTGAAATTAATATACACTTTCAGAACCTGTACCGCCAATCAAAAAATGCCGTCACTTGAAGCCATTTTAAAATACTCATATTTATTTTGTGAAAAGTCTACAGTTCAACCTTACCGTGATCTTTTTGCTTTAACAAAGCAGGTTCTCATTGTATGATCACAACATAAAGCTATTAAAAAGACAATGCTGATGTTTTATTTAAGTGTTTTTTCCTGTTCTTATTATACTACATATGTCAGTTTAACTCTTACATTACCAATGGATATTTTCTGTTTCGTGAAGTTTAAAGGTAAAATGTAAAACCTGAATGATGAATTAAATAAAGAAAATACACATTGTGATGCACTTGAAAAGACATAACATGCTGATATAAGATCTGTAATATAAAGTTTGGAGTGCTACAAAATGCAACAAGTTAATCCAGGGGTTCTCAAACTGGGGGTCAGGACCCCTCGGACAGTCACAAGGTTATTAGATGAGAGGTCGTGAGCTGTCAGCCTCCACCCAAAACTGCACTTTACTTCCAGCATTTATAATGGTGTTAAATATATTAAAAAGGGTTTTTAATTTATAAGGAGGGTGGTCACACTCAGATGCTTGCTTTGTGAAAGGGGTCACCAGTACAAAAGTTTGAGAACTGCTGAGTTAATCAACCCACACATAATTTTCATTAGTGAAGATTCACCCTTTTTTTCTTGTTTTCAGTGAAAAACTAAAATATCTATTTTAAGTATGAAAAGGAAATCATTCTCATCGCAGTGGAAATATCAATATCAATTAGAACTCCACTCTGCAATTGACAGCAGTCCACTTAGGCTCCAATCACTTGCAGCACTGAGGCCTAGCATTATATTTGTACTATATATTTATATTTCAGTCAGCCTATACAGATTCTGCCCAAATTTCAGCTCTTTTGAAGAGAAATGAAACAGGGAATTCTCATTTATTGTAAATAAGAATTCTGTCATCTATAAAATAGATTGTATACTGGGGACATACCCTAGTAAAGGGTCAACGTCAGTTTAAAAACAGTATTTGAAAGCAAACAGATATGCTTCCCTTTATTGCAAATACATCCTGGGTATTAAAATTGAAATACATTTAAAATCCAGGTTTCTTTTTACTGTAATTCTCTTTCCTTAACTTCTGCTTTTCTCTCAGCCTAGACAATGAATATTAATGAAGTCCATTTCATTTTTGTTTGTGTTAAGATTCACTTAATACAGGGATCGGCCAACGCATTGCTCGGCCCGCACTGCTTCCCACAGTCCCCATTGTCCTGGAGCTGTGAACTGCAGCCAGTGTTTACCTGTGGACAAGGTAAACAGCTCCCGCTGGCTGCAGTTCACGCTTCCAGGCCAATGGGGGCTGTGGGAAGTGGCATGGGCCAAGTGATGTGCTGGCCGCCACTAAATAAATTCACATACAAACAAACATTTCCTACATTTTCAAATATGAAGTGATGATTATATAATTGAAGTTCAGACTGTCTTTTTGTTCGGAGTTTGAACAGTTCCCAACATAATGACATCCTGGTCCATGAACAGTTCCTAGGACTAGAGCAATATAAATAATAATATTTACTGCAGTAATACTAGTCAATGACACAAAATGCTAGAGACATAATAGTATATATTAAAGAAGCTCATAAAAGGGATAGCTATTTTGTGAAAATATTATTGAGAAAAAATTGTTCATTTCTATTTTGTTTTAAAAAAATCTCAAAATTCAATGTTTTTCAACCAGCTGCCATATTTTTTATTTGTGACAGTTTGGAGGTAGTTCAATGTTTAACTCCTGCATGTATCTAGTAAAAAGTCTAGAAGCAATTGCTCAAGGCTCAGTTTTGTTACAGAATATGCTACAGTTATTTGCATTACTCATCAGTGTGTTTACACTCTGCCTCTTGAACCATTGCCGGCTACAAAGGGATTTTCCCTGTGAGTTTGAATAAAAGCTTTACAGAAAAGAACAGCTACAGCAGCGCTATTGTGAGTTGGTGATGAATGCATGGGCATCATGAACACCTGGAATTTCAATGAACAGCATGCTAACACATTTCTGAAAAAAAATATGAACTATATGTTGTGCCAAAAGCAAACCCAGTTTTTATTAGATGCAAATTCCATGAGAAGTACTGAGATTTTGGACAGTTTCTAGCTTGAGATAGTGAGTATGGAGGATAAAAAAGAAATTGTGCACATCCATGTAATGTTTTGAACTATTGCTATTTATTATTTCTCTTAACCTATTACAATAGCACCTATAGGCCACAACTGAAATTGAAGTCCCATTGTGCTGGGCTCTTTACAAACATATGATAAGAGACAGTGTTTGTCCTAAAATGATTACTATCTAAATGGACAAGACGGACAAACAAAATATTTTATTGTTGGGAAACTGGGCAAAAAGAGACTAAGAGCTTGGGTAAGAGCCCAGAGAAATCATTACAGTGACTTATATGGATTTTGATGAGGCCCTAAGTGACTTGGTCAAATTCATAAGGGAAGTCCATGGAAGAGCCAATGTCTGAACTCAGCTCCTCTGAATCTTAGTCCAGAGCCTTAAAGACAAGATCATCCTTCTTCTCCAATTCTCCAATTCCCCCTGAATTAAAGAAAATATTATCAGGGTTTGAATTCTACTTTCTCTAGAAAGAGCAAATAGCCATTCATATATCAGGGCTACAATGACAATATGAATTTATTAAATGTACAGATATGGAGTGTTGCTTGATCCTATGAGCCAGTTCAAGCACAACCAAAAACATTAGCTGCAAGAAGATAAAGTAAAAAAATGAAATAATTCTGCAAATGACTTCAATGTACTCTTATTGTCCACCACATGACAGCAATAACATTTCTGATCACAATTTGTGTTTACTGATGCAGTCAGAACTAACAATGCTTAAGAATCACATGGAACCTGCATGGATCAAGAGTTTACTACTGTCACTTTAGTCCCAGATGCATAGATTTTAACTTGAGAATGGAGTCTAAGTAAACATCACACCAGAGCTCATATTCTGCATATTGAACCATCAGATTCCACTGCAGTAAACTAACAAGTCTCTACCTATGGAGGTGCATAGTCCGAACTACACAGTACAAGAAAACTGAACAGATACAAACATACCACATGCAAGTTTAAAGTCTTGTCAAGATTCAGACAAACACCAAGTGTGGACATAGACTCAGAAATGAATCTTCAACATACAAACCAGATATTGTCGATACAGCCATTTGAAAATGTGAAGCTCAATATCCCACTAGAACATACAGACATTTCAGAAGAGTTGAATTATTCTCCAGGTCTTTCACTTGACCCAGGAGTTACCCCATCATCCAGATATCAAGAAAGGGTACTATTTGTGCTCCCTGACCATCTTAAACAGCAATTAGATTACATAGGGCTATATTATGCTTTAAAGCTAAGCAAAGAGGGAGGACTGTAGAACCACCACTAGACTTGTCAAAAGATTGTCTGTCATCTACCTCCAGGGTGTTCATAGATCTGATTCTGATGTTTAGAGAAGAAATAACAACGCAAAGAGCATAAATCAAATTAAAGGTTAATATCAAATCATCAAATTGATCTAATCATCAGGTTGATTAAATTATACATATAAACCAATTCTGTATAAGTTTTATCTAATAATCTGGGAAGTCAGCAATTTGGTTTAGTCATCAGCTCCAAAGCCTTCCAGTTCTGGCTGACATTGCTCCCTGAATCACTAGGCATGAAGGTAGGGCTTTAGCCACATTACTGTGCTGCCAACTATCCAGACAGCTTATTTCACAATTTCATCTCAAAGCTACATCAGCTACACCAGCTAATGTCAAGTCATCGCATTTCTAAATAGTTCAGACTCTTAGACAGTATATCAGACATGACCTTTCTAAGGACCAGTGGTGACAAATGATGAGGAACTATATTTTGGATCGATGGTGTATTTCTTTTCAGATAGACAACTGAGATCTGCATCCCTCAGTCTCTCCAGATCAGCTTTCACATGCACATCGGAATAACTATATAACCTAAAATATCCCTCTTTGTTACAACAGGATATATTTTTTCTCACGGACTTGCATCTTTACCACTGCAGTTTCTTGAGCTCCCCATCCTGCTCCTGTGGAACTCAAGAGCAAACAGCAGGCCTTCTGGTTGTGGACCACCCTCTTTGTCAGCTTGGTGGTGCTTGATGTCTCCAACTAATGCTGCCTTGTTAGAGTGGTTATATCACTTACCCAACATGTAATTCACTGGTTGCGCCAACAGAAGCCATATACTAAAAGAAGTCTCAAAGGAAGAGAAAATTATCTGTGTCAGTGTTAACTGATATGTGTATATTTCAGTCACATTACTGTATGGGAAAGATCAAATAACTCCCAGGCTGAAGCTAACATTGAGACTATAGCTCTGACGCCATTAAAGAGGCCTGCTGATCTCTACCTCTGTCCAGCACAGGGTTACATGAAGCTTTACAATGTCATTTGAGATGACAAAACTTGTTACATTTAAAATTTAAAAGAATAACATCAGTAAGAATAAAACAATTTCTCAAGATTAAACATATCTGTAAACCTGTAAAATATGTGTTTATAGTCTTGTAGCCATTGAGGTTGTTTAATTTAGGACTGTTTTTGGTGTTTGAAAAACTATTCTGTAGGCATTGTCCTCATATAATTTTGGTGAGTTCTATGTACTCATATATCTCTATTAATACAAGTTGAAAACAGGGGAAAAACAGAGGTTTTTATTATACAAGATGGTTGCTGCAAGGAACTGGTACTTGGCTGTAAAGAGGAGCCAGTGGTATTCTCGACTCAGCAGGTTAACACTGATGGACTTGCTGGCTACAGATTACTTGCCTGTAGCTGTCAAATATTAAATGTTGTATATCACCAGACTCCTACCCTTCAGAAGTCATCCAGTAGTTTAGAGAAACATAGGATGTGTGAGGGGAACGTCTCCTATCCCAGTCAGGAAGAGTTTAATTAACTCTGCTGGGCACAAGCTGTTCCAATCCAGTGCACATGTGAGGCCTGTTGCACCTGGAGAAGGGCAATGCCTTAAAAAGATTGAACCAAACTCAGTGAGGTGTAGCACTCAGAGGGAAGCATAATATGTCACAGATCTCCTTAAACCCACAGCGCAAGGGCTAGTGGCTAAAAGAACTGCTGGAGATCCTGTGCTACCTGGGCCTTGTAATAGAGTAGAGGGACATTCTTTACCTTTTCTTTCCTTTTTCCATAGAGCTCAGAAAGCTCAGCCTGGGCCCTCAGACTGACAAGGGGTTATAAATTCAGCCCTACATCAGACTACTGACCTTTCAGGGTTGCCTGGCAATGAGAATGGGGCAAATCTCGCTTGTTTGTGGACTGGAGAACGGTTGAATTTTGCCATTTTTGGTTTGGAGTACTGTGAACCTCCAGAAGAGGGAGAGAAACTTCCATCCTGTTATTTGTAATTGGAGGTGTTACCGGCGTTTTCTGAACTTTAAACTATGGTAACTTCTATTTTCCCCTCTCCAGATGGTTTTAGGAATTAATTAATGGGGTCAGAGCTCCTACGTCTCATAAATGCTTGGCACAAACACAAGTGCTTTCACCACAAGCCCCCCAAAATCCTTTTGTTGGGTCTAAAGTATCAGTAGTGTAGAGCAACTTTCTTATCCTCTGAGGAGTGAGATGTCAGACTCCGAGGTCACAGAAATCTTCTCCAACTTACACATTCTGACTTATCTTTTTATAAGTTGCTCAAAACAAGGCACAGAACTCATAGTAACCCCTTGAAAACTAACAATTTCCTAACATCAGCAAGTCCTCTCCTAATCACAACACCAGCAAAACCTCTTAATTAGGAACACCCAGATCCAAGTTCAGCTATCCACACTTCCGCCCATTCTCATGTTTCTTCCAGTTTTTACTTTCTATCCTTATCAGCAAAACTGCAGCTGCAGCTATTTCATATGCTTATAGAAAGCTCAAGTCATTCCTGACTATATGGTGTTCTCGCTTCCCATTAATGGAGGCTGAGTGCACAAAAGTGGCTGTGCTTTTATCAATTTAATTTCTCTTGTAACAGAGGGACATAGCTGCTCTTCAGACTGACTCTACAGCAAACCATTCTGCAAAAGAAACTTACTAGGGATGAGGGAAGCACTCATGCACAACCCCAAAGGGTAAATCCCATGGCAGGCCTCTTCATCAGGCATGGTGTGATCAAATGTCCAGAGGCCAAGAGTCAATGGCAGCAGCAACAGCCCAAACCAAGGGCTAGAAATAATGGTTTCTTCTTTACCTTCAATTTGTGAAGGTGATGACTTGGCTGGTTCCTCCTCAAAAGTTTTTGCTAGCCAGATAAGAAGGGGCATCCTCTTTTGGAGGTCATTGGCATCACCCAGTTGGATTTGATTAGAACATATTCATTCCAGCAATATCAGGTTTTAAAAGTCCACAGATCCAAAAATATATAAGCACAATCAGTTTGCAGGTTCTAATATTTTGAGAATAAATAAAACTAGCTCTTATTGATCATAGGTCAGAGCACAGAACTTATCTGAACCTGCTTACAAAAGCCAACAACACAAACATAAAGAGCTAAAACTACAAATCTAAGAAATAGTGAAATTATCAGAAAAAATCACTTATTCATTCAATTATGCACTGGATATAAAGTCCCTTGAACAACAGAGAGATGATTTAATTCCCTCTTTATATTTTCAATAGAATAGTTGACACACAAAACATGGGTGAAATGTTAAACATTAACTCAGTCAGAATAAACCACATTTTTCCTAAAAGCACATTATTTTAATATACATGCCTCTAGTGGTGGGCAACCTGCAGCCATGGGCCACATGCGGCCCATTGTGGTTAATCACAGATGGGCTGTGAGACAGTGGCTGCGGTTCACCATTCCCAGCCAATGGGAGCTGAAGGAATTGACAGCCAGCCCATGCTACTTCCTGCAGCTCCCTTTGGCCGGGAATGGTGAACCACAGCCACTGGGAGCTGCAAACGGCCATGTCTGCGGATGGTCAATGTAAACAAACTGTCTTGCAGCCTGCCAGTGGATTACCCTAACGGGCCGTGCACAGCCTGCAGGCCGCAGGTGACCCACCACTGCTCTAGCTGCTTCACCATAAAGTAAATGACTTGCATAGCTGTAATCAAA
Organism: Dermatemys mawii; assembly: GCA_007922305.1. Taxonomy (NCBI): domain Eukaryota; kingdom Metazoa; phylum Chordata; order Testudines; family Dermatemydidae; genus Dermatemys; species Dermatemys mawii. The sequence continues at coordinate 33,145,021 of ML677348.1, read as the reverse complement.
CTCAGGAACCTTCAGAACAAAAAGTAACAATAAGACTGCCCATTGGAAGAACAGAAAATAAGGGACATACAATTGGTGACCACTTGTAAAAAGTTTGGTTTCCATTACATATCTAGCATAACTTAAGAACTCTGTGACATAGGTAGGGAAATAATTCAGTCTCCGAGGGCAGCATTCAACTGCTTTAACCACAAGACCATCCTTTCTCTTTCTCCAGTGCCCCACCTCATTCATTAAACACCTTCCAGCTTCTGCAACAAATAAAGCAGGGGTTCCACAGGCACCGCATATCCCTCATTCATCCCCAGAGCAGATCCATTCTGTGTTCTGAGTGAGGAAGAGGTTCTATGGAAAAGGTTGCAATTAAAGATGGTACCAAAACACATACACGTTGGCAATTGTACTTGTGACATTTCCTAATCTTTGAGAGCTTAATTCTGCAATCTCAGTATTCTTTAACATGGATTTTCATGTGTGTGATTTCCTAATAGATTGAAAAAAACTAGAAATTGCATCATGTTAACAATGTGACATAGTGTATCTCAAAACGGCATCCTGGAAAACCCATATTCACAAATATGATATGGTTATGATATGTTTTGTACAAAGTATGCCTTGTGAGATATCGTTTGAGAAGTCATGATCCATTGAACATTACTACCCTGTTGAATTGTATGTTATCATTGTAGCTGAAGTTATGAAGTATTTCTACGTGCATGATATTGTAATATGTTGTGAAGTTGGGTGATGCCCCCAGCCAGCTTTTTCAGTGGCAACAAAGGAGCATCTAGGGAGACAGACATGTCGACGGTCCTTCAAGGGAAATCCTCTCTCCAAATGGCCACCCAAGAGACTTCACACAGGGCACATACATGATGGAGGTGACCTAACTCATGTGATACAGCGAGGATCTTTGTAGCAGTTGGAGGAAAATATGAAAGGCAGACAATGACATCACCACTGGGACTCTCTCCTCCTCCATACCAACACCTGGAAGATCATTAGGAAAACAAAGACTTTGAATGGGGAGACTGGTCTCAGGCTGAATCGGAATCCAGTCTGTGTATTAAGAACTGTGAGTTGCCTGTAACATCTATTAGAGTGAAAAATTGCTTGATGCAAATATAGTTTAGTCTATAGCATTTAGACTGCGATTTGATTTTTATTTCTTATATGGCCATCTTTGATCTCCATACCTGCTACTTATTAAACAGCTTGTGTTGTGCAAGGGAGTCTTGAGCAGGGTAACACAGTAGATTTCTGGAATGCTATGCTAAGGTCTGGGGTGATTGGATAGTGCCTTTTTCTACACAGTTTATGAATGGCGTAGACAGCATACATGAAATTTATCTGGGTGTGGGTCTTCATATGCTCATGGCTAAGGCTGCCGGTTTGCCACAGAGCTCACAAAAGTCAGGGATTTCGTGACTTTCCTTGATCTCCATGATTTCTGCAGAGGCCGGTGTGTCTGTCTATGGGGCAGCTCAGGCAGCCCCTGCACCAGTCACACCCGCCGCTGGGGCAGTCTCATGGAAACGTACCTCCTCCCCCTGCCCAGCAGCAGCAGAGTCTGCCAGGAGGCATGGCCAAGCAGTTCTGTGCACTCCTCTGCCCAGAGTATTGGCTTTGCAGCTCCCATTGGCTGGGAACCAAAGCCTATGGGAGCTGTGGGGGCGGTGCCTGTGTAACCCACACACTTCCTGGGTGTGGTGTTCAGTCCATCTAATGGCACTGAAACCACGTAAAGAGAAAGAGTTAAATGAGCCTGATCTACAGCCTTAGCTATCAGGCAGTTGGCTTTTAATTTATGCAGTAGAGGCTCATGCACTAAGCTCCAGAAGGCCCTGGTTTGATCGTACTGCTGACTACTGGGGTCTGTCAGTGTTACAATTGGGGGCTTGTCCAGGATTTCAAGTGGGAAGTCTCTGAAGCTTGGGACATGTTTCCCCATCTAGGGGAAGTATGTAACCCCCACACCTCCTGGGTGTGGTGTTCTGTCCCAGCTAGTGGCACCAAGACCATGTAAAGCAAGAGAGAGAGAGTTAAATGAGTCTGCTCTATAACCTTAGTTAACAGCCAATTGGTTTTAGCTCATGCTGTGCAGGGAGATTTTGGCTAACCAGTAAAATGCCTGAAACCACTATTACTTATTGTTAAAAGCAGCCAAGTCAGCATGCTTTAAATTGGCCATGCAGCAGCCTCAGCTTAACCAAGACAGGAAGGGAGGAGGTTCTGGGTGCCACAGGAAGTACAGCTTTACCCCGGGTCCTTCCTGATAAGAATTGTGTTGAAGTTGCTAATACATGCATTTTAGAAGAGCAGGATATGCCCCAGGAATGTCTGTTAGGGCCTCAAGGCTTCAAACTCCGGAAAAACCCACACCTGGTTAATCAATAATGAGAAGGAACCTCTTGCTTGGCCATTGAAACTGCTTGCTTAACAATTTTTCTTTAAGGGACATGTCATTGTATTTCTAATGTATAAATATGTATAAATAAGGGAGGAAAGTTTGAGGTAATTGGACTGTTCAGGACTGGACTCTCCCTCTGGATAAATCTTGCGGTCCCCACTGGCAATGGAAGATTTGGCCACCAGAAGGTGCTGCTGTGCCACTCAAAAGCCACACTCAACTTTGGTAATTATCAAGGGTTGGGGGTGTTTTACTAACCTGTTGTGGATATGTGTAAGAGCTTGAGAGTGAGTAAAATTTAGCTTTAAGTGAAAGCACTCTTGTGTTGTCCTGTTCGTGCAAGCCATCTGTCGGTCGGACAGCCATGTCTCCCCAATTTATTTCCTGACACCACCTTGCATAGAGTAAAAGTTACCAAGAGCTTTGGGTTAAAAGAACCCCAGGTAACAATGTGATACAAACTCGTGCACTAAGCTCCAGAGATCCCTGGTTCAATCTCACCTGTAGACAACCAGGCTCTGTCAGTGTTACACCTGCAGGCGAAGGTGGCCATGCCTCTGCCTAGCAGCTGAGTGAGGGGGATGTCGCCACTTCCAGGGAGGCCCCCAGGTAAGCGCCACACCCAGAGTCTGCCTCACCCCATCCTGTGCCCCAACCCCAATCCCACACCCAAACTTTGCTGCTGCTGGGGGAGAGATGCAGAGCCAGGTAGGAATCCTGCGAGCCCCACCAACCCCCTCCCTCCCAGCACCAGCAGGGATTCCAGGCCACGCACCAGACCTTGATATAGTCCAGTCGGAGCACTTCACCATCCAGGCTTCACTGGTAATGACCCCAGCCTGACACAAGTGAAATGTGCTCTCTCTTTCCTCTCTTTTCATGCCTCACTATCTGTCTCCTATCCTTTCACCTTCTCTTGACTTTTCATCTAATCCTGAAATCAACTGTATCAGCACGGCAAGATGAGGCATTCCATGCAGCGCTGCTCAGTCTAAAAAGGACCAGTGAAGGACAAGTACCTCACCAGAGTCCAGATGCTGTTCCTGACTGGGCTGGTGAGTCAGGGTCCACAGCAACAGCTGTCATGGCCAGCCTACCAATCTTGAGCATCTCTGTGTGACTGACCAACTTCACTGTATCCTGGGAACATCAAAAAAGCCATATTTCCCCCTCTACTATCCTATTTCTTCCCTCTCTCTTGTGGCTCTCTGTTTTGTCTAAAGCAGGAAAGTGGCTATCATTCCCACTCAGAACTGAACAAAGTAACTAAACTTTTTTTCCCCAAAAAGGACTGGTTTACTTGACAGTTTTACCATGTTAAAACCTTAGAAAATACTGTAAATAGGTAGATCTATCATGACAAAGATTACCTTCAGAGCCTGCATTGCCAGCACAATTCATTTTTTTTTCTTATTTTAAAATAGGTATTATGGGAATAATAAATAATAATTATGGGAATAAAACCTCCTGGCATCATAGTGGTGTTGTGAAGATAAATTCCACTAATGATTTTGAGATAATATACAGTGATGAAAGTCGATTAAGTGCCTAGATGCATACATAAAGTTAAGGATGTGTTTATATCTTTGTAGGTCTAGAACCTAAATGAATTGTCCAAAATTACTCAGGAAGTCCATGGCAAAATAGGAATCAAACCTATATAGCCTATATAGCCTTGTTCTAGACTACTGTTTTACTCACAAGACAATCTTTGCTGTCAAAGGGATCTCTTTTTGTCTTTTAGCATCCAGTCCTGAAAATTCCTATATGCAAGAGTAACTTTATTCTTGTGAGTAATTCTATTAAAGTCAATGTATTTGCTCATGTAAGTAAAGTTACTCAAGTGCATGAGTGTTTAAAGCAGAGGTCAGCAACCTTTGGCACCTGGCCCGTCAGGATAAAGCCATCGCTGGTCCGAGCCAGTTTGTTTATCTGGATCCAGGGCCGGCTCCAGGCACCAGCGCTCCAAGAACCTGCCTGGGGAAGCAAGCCACTGGGGGCGGCCTGACATTTGCCTTCAGGAGAGCAGACAGGCTGTCTTTGGCAGCATTTCGGTAGGAGGTGAGAGGCTTCCATGGATTCGGTGGCATTTTGGCGGCGGGGATGACGAGTCCGCGGCAGCCGCGGACCTCCAGCAGGCATGCCGCGGAACTTCCGTGCTTGGGGTGGCAAAAACCTTAGAGCCGCCCCTGTCCGGAGCATCCATGGGCATGGAGCTCCGCAGCTACCACTGGCCATGGTTCACCATTCCCGGCCAATGGGAACTGCGGGAAGAAGCGCAGGCTGAGGGATATGCTCCCACTGGCTAGGAACAGCAAACTGTGGCCAGTGGGAGCCGCGGGGACCCATGCCTGCAGATGCTCTGCATAAACAAACCTGCCCAGCCCACCAGAAGCTTTACCCTGATAGTGTGGGTGCCAAAGGTTGCCAACTGCTGGTTTAAAGGACTAGATCTATGGACTGTAATGGCTTCAGAGCAGGAGCTGCCACAATTTTGTATCTTCTACAGCATTAAATATGGTGACTAACAATCATAATAATTAATAACACCAGTATTTAATATTTTATGAAAAATAGTCAAGAATCTGTGATATATTAGTTAAATTTATACTACGTCATTTTAAAGTTTGAATGTATTTTTCATCTCATCTCCACTTTCACTTTCTAGGGAAAACATTTTAAGCCCAGACTGAGACATTTCTAGAATAAGTATGTTCTAAAATATAATAGAATGCAGTTAAAGCAAAATTAAAATGCACTACAGTTGAAATGTCTATTTCAGCTGACTGGTCAGATATATAATTTTTTGACATTAAAATAATGCCTTTACAAAAGAAGGCCTATATTTTATTTTTAGATCATTTAACAAGTCAAAATGCACTCCACTCTGAACATTCTCTTTCAAAATGCATTACTTCCAGAACATAATTAATTTTCTTGATCCATGTTAAACGCGAATGTTAGCATAGCTATATTATAATAGGAGGAAAGTGACACTGATATATTTATTGCTATTTGAATGATCTGTGGATGAGCAAATTTTAGATAAAATGTGAGCAAATGCGTAAACATTTTTTTCAGTGAGATGTGCTAAAGTAAGGGCCATTTGCTGCTCTTGTTCCATGTATGCAATTGCCATTGATGTCAATCAGCAGCAGTTCTGTTGCAATCATATATTTTCTTACCAAATTTGTAACATCACGTAACACATCAGGCACATACTGCATAATCAAAAGCTCACAACGTTGTTACTAGATCACAACGACTCCCCACATGTATACAGAGCATAGGAAAAACTAATGCAATTTATTTCTCTAATGACTCTCTGTAGAACTCAAACTGTTTGGTAAATTTCATTCTTCTATCACTTTTATTTTAAAGTATTTCAATAGTAGTCTTTTGTTTCATCCTCTTTAGATAACGTATGAGTGGATCAGTTAACTCTGGGGTCGCAATTCTGCCATCAGTTATACAAGTGCCCTGCATGAAATTATAGCTGTGTAAACTCAGGATAGAATTTGATCCTGATCAAATCCTACCCTGACTGAAGTTATCGGGACTTTTGCCACTGATCTGGATAGAACCTACATCACAGAAGTTATCATTCCTCTACTCAAGTAATTAGAGATGTTAAAACATCTTTGTTATATCCATAAGCATCATTACATGCACTGTCCAGTTCCCACTGACATCAGTGGGAGTCATCTATTGACTTTGATGAAATTGGATCAGGTCGCTTATGCAGTGGCACAAGACTAACACTGCATTTACATGTGCCAGTGCTCCAGCCCCAACACTGGCATGATTTTGGTTGAAATCAATAGGAGTTTTGCCCAAGAGAAGGCTGCAGGATTGTACCTAACTTAACATGCATTTTATTTTTTAAGATAAAGAAAAAAATTAACTCACTATCATCCTCTCCCTTAGATGATTGTCAGAATTCCTATAAACTGACAAATTTTAAATTTTGTCCTTTAATGCTCCTGATATCTTTGAAATGCATTTTCCATGCATATTAAAAGGTTGTATCTGGAGTGAACTGATATAAATGCAATCTTTCGCATTAAGACATTTATAGAAACTAAATGGAACTAAATGTCTAAGCAGGAGCCCCTTTATTTATTTTGTTTATGAAGCTTTGGTAAAAGAAAAAAAAACAGTTATAATTCCTTAAGAAGTTGTTGTTTTTTTTTACAACAATTGGGACAGAAATAAGTTTAAACTGGATGTTTCAAACACATCAAAAGCTTTCACTGTGTTACAGCTCTTTGAGTAAGCAGAAGGTCTAATGTGTTCTTTTTGTCTTGGATATGGAATTTGAGCAAACACTGTGAATTGTGTTTTAGCACTAAGGCGGGGGAAGTAAAGGAAAATGATATCTGAGACAGTAAATAGGATTTGAGAAGATGAAAGTTAAGTGCTGTGGTGGGCTTTATTTATAGAATTATTTATTTCTGCTTCCATCTTCTTTTTCTCTGTATAATTTGTTAAGTAAACTTTCCCTCCATTTGTTTTTGATTGGTTCCTGGGTGAAGAGGTTGCATAGATTACCAGCTCAGGCTATGGTTTGTATCCAAATTAATGTCACATCTGCAATAAATCGGGATGCTCTGCCATTGTCAAATAATACAGGGCCGAGGGTGGCAAATTAGTTGTTATTAGCATACAGACCTTCTGGCAGGGAAGAAAAGCTTGGAGCTGGACATTGTTCTGGTTTTGTCAACTCAAAGCTGCCACTGGCCTCATTATCTCATTTATCTTAGTTAGCCTAATTTGGCAGATATGTCTTCATGGCAAATGTTTGTTTTTACAAATGAGCAATAGAGCAGAGTAGGGACATAACAGAAGGACCTATTTTGCTACAATTTAATCTAAAAATACTACAGCTAGTGACTGACTTCACTGTTTTTAATTCACACAGAACTCTGTAAGTATTTTTACCTCCCAGCACGTTACCTTGTAAATGTATTGTAGGGTTGTGGGATAAGAGGGTATGAAACGAAAGCTAAACATCTCTCTCTCTCTCTCTTTCTCTTTTAAAGAAATAATGTCAAAATATCTTTTAATGAAATATTTTGGAATCCATAATTAGATCAACAAGAACCATTGCCATAATCTTGATGATATATGTATACCCTATTTAATGGTGTCGACAATAATAGGCAAGCAAGAAAGTTATATATCTTATTAAATAACATCACATTGCACTTTGGGCCATGAAAGGACAATGACGGAATTTTTCAGTTAATCAGCATAGAAAGCCATTGCACAAAAGAGAGCTATAAATGTTACATAAATACTGTTATGCTTAGTAATATCTGGCACTGCAATCTCACTTCCAATCATGTTCTCAAAATGACACTTCTAAACCCATTTTAAGTCAAAAGAGCTATTTTCTGCAATAAGAAAAGTTCCTAAGATTATAGGGTGCAGAAAGGGACTCTTGTCTCAGCTTTTTAGAATAATTATATATGAACAAATGAAAAGCCTTATGTGGAACAGAAATAATTAACCAACTTTATCAAATGCATCCAACAGTGCCTAAATATTTTTCCTCAATTGCTATAAAAGAGTTGTATGTAAATAGGTTATTTGCCTTCTATAAAATATTCATTTTGATTTTGCCATTTTATGCTTCAGGGAATGATAGAATCATAGAACCTGAAGGGACCCTCTTGAAAGGTCATCTAGTCCAATCCCCTGCATTCATGGCAGGACTAAGTATTATATAGACCATTCCTGACAGGTGTTTGTCTAACCTGCTCTTAAAAACCTCCAATGATGGAGATTCCACAACCTCCCTAGGCAATTTATTCAGGTGATTAACCACCCTGACAGTTAGGAATTTTTTCCTAATGTCCAACCTAAACCTCCCTTACTGCAATTTAAGCCCACTGCTTCTTGTTGTATCCTTAAAGGTTAAGAACAATTTTTTTCTCCTCCTTGTAACAATCTTTTACAAACTTGAAAACTGTTACCATGTCCTCCCACAGTCTTCTCTTTTCCAGACTAAGCAAACCCAGTTTTTTCAATCTTCCCTCATAGGTCTTGTTTTTCTAGACCTTTAATCATTTTTGTTGCTCTTCTCTGGACTCTCTCCTAATTTCTCCACATGCTTCCTGAAATGTGGATCAGAACTGGACACAATACATCATTTGATGCCTAATCAGTGTGGAGTAAAGCAGAAGAATTACTTGTGTCTTGCTTACAACACTCCTGCTAATACATCCCAGAAAAAAAATGTACTGCTGTCTAGTAACTAGACCATAGACCCTAGGAACCAGGAATTCTTGGGTTTCAGTGCCAATTCTGGCCTCAGGACTTGATAGAGTTTTAAAACAGTTATCTTCCATTCACAACCAGTTCTGTACTAAAAAAGACTTGGGGGAGTGGGGAACTAGTGAAGGGACTATCTACTCTAGGAAAAGTACGTATTAACATAAGAATATAAGAACGGCTATACTGGCTCAAACCAATTGTCCATCTAGCCCAATATCATGTTTTCTGACCATGGTCAGTGCCTGATGCTTTAGTGGGAATGAACAGAACAGGCCAATTCACTAAGTGATCCATTCCCTGTCATGTCTCATCTATTGATTGTGTATTAATTATACTGATTACTTAAGAATTCACAGTTAACAGTCTGAGTTTTGGTGGGTTCTTATCCCAAGATCAGTCTCAATATTATTAGAATTACTGTTCAGTTCAGAGCCCCAGTGGGGATGGTTGTAACACTCACACTTAGGAAAAAACTTCTGAACTTGCAATAGTTTTATTAGTACAATTAGTAAACTTACAAACACCAACACAGATAAAGCTAATACAGAAAGTGATCTGAGCACCTGAACAAATAATCACACAAGGAGTTCCAAAGTGTCTGTCATCCTCACCAACATCCTCACCATCATCCCCACCACCAGTGGTAATCATCCTGGCCTCTCTCAGAAGTTACATCTCCCAAGGCACATAGGCCAGGGATTCAACTTTTCTAGTGTGTTACACTGATGCCACTGTGCCAAATACATACTCAGTAGGGGCTTCATCAATTTTTTTTTATCTGTATGTCCTCACCCTATTAATGTTGGGATACTTTTCTCCAACAGGTTACTAATCCATTTATCTCAAGTTTATAAGCCTATACATCAATTAGTTACCATGGCACTCCAGAAGTCACACATCTGCTGATATTCCTAACATAAAATATCCCAAGTTGCTATGAACTAGCATCTTGTGGTTACCTGTCAGCAGTTAGTCTTTTTAGCCTTTACCTGTCAGCATTTTAGTCTTTCTTGTTACCTTTGTTTCCCTAAAAACCAACACAGGGTCACACTTGTATAAGTTTTATTGCAATGCCACCGTTGGGTCAGATAGAAAAGGGATGGAAGTTATTCATACACACACACATTCATCGCATTCATACCCACAGGCACCCACACACTTACACAGGCGGAGAGTTATCGGAGACAGCATGGGAAGCCAAGAAGCCAAAGCATGATACATCTGGTGTATCCACCTATGGTCATGAATCCGGGCTGGTGAGCAGGCCAAGGGGCAGCTTCCTTTTATTTTGGAACTCGGCAGCTCCTGTCACATACACTGAGTTTTTCTTCTGTGTCCATCACCAAGAAGCATTCCCAGCCCCTGGTCCTTTCATGCATCTTTTCTTTACAGCACTCCGTGATTGCCTTCTCAGGGCAGATTATATCAGACACACCTGGCTCCTGCCTCCAGGCTCTTTTCTCCTTGCATTTCCTCTCCGCCCAGTCGCACATACATTTCCTCGTTCACACTCTCTCTGATTGCATGATGGGATATTACAAAGCTTGGAAGTTCATACAAGTGGTAACTTGAAAAGGTTACAGAGCTTGCAAAGGTTACAAAACTTAAAAGGCTATGCTAACAGTAATTGAAGTTACAAAGTCTGCAAAAAGGTTGTAGAACTTTATGATACAAGTTACAGATCTTACAATCGCATTTGAGCAGAAGCTTTCCATAACATTTCTGTCTTGTGATATCTTATGATCTAGGGTTACTCCTGGCTGGCTGCTGATGTTAAGGCTTTTGGACCTAATAGCTTGTTTAGCTAAGCTATTGTCTTATAGGGGTTATAGGCACATTACATTACTGCCTTAAATTATACCTATGCATTACCTAGCAATTTCATACCTGTAGTCTCCATACAGCCAGTCCCAGCTTCTGTCAGTTCGAAGTTTAGGAATACCCAGACAAAGGGGTTGCATCCCTGGCATCTTGTCTAATAGCCATTGATGGACCTATCCTCCATTAAACTATCCAATTATTTCTTGAACCCAATTATACTTTTGGCCTTCACAACATTCCCTGACAACGAATTCCACAGGTTGACTCTGCATTCTGTGAAGAAATACATTCTTTTGATTGTTTTAAACCTGTTTCCTATTAATTTCATTGGGTCATCCCTGCGTAATGTTGATGGGGTGAATAACACTACCTTATTCAATTTCTCCACACAATCATGATTTTAAAGACCTCTATCTTATTTCCCCTTAGTTATCTCTTTTCTAAACTGAACAGCCCCAGTTTTTTTAATATCTCCTCTTATGGAAGCTATTCCATGCCCCTGATCATTTCTGTTTCCCTTCTCTGTATTTTTTCCATTTCTAATATATCTTTTTTTGAGATGGGGCAACCAGAACTGCATGCAGTCTTCAAAGTGAGGGCATATAATGGATTTACATAATGGCCTTATTATATTTTCTGTTTTATTATCTATCCCTTTCCTAATGGTTCTTTACATTCTATTAGCTTTTTTGACTGCCGCTGCCCACTGAGTTGATGATTTCAGAGAATTATCCACTATAACTCCAAGATCTTTCTTGAGTGATAACAGCTCATTTAGACCCCCCTTCATTTTGTATGCATAATTGAGATTATATTTCACAACGTGTATTACTTTGCATTTATCAGTATTGACTTTCATCTGTATTTTTGTTGCCATGTCACCCAATTTTGTGAGAACCTTTCTAACTCTTTCCAGTCTACTTTGACTTAACTATCTTGAACACTTTTGTATCATCTGCAAATTTTGTCATCTCACTATTTCTCTCTTTTTACAGATCATTTACAAATATGTTGAACTGCATGGGTCCCTGTACAGATTCTTGGGAGATCCCACTATTTTCTTCTCTCCACTGTGGAAACTGACCATTTATTCTTACTCTTTGTTTCCTATATTTTAACTAGTTATTGATCCAGGAGAGGACCTCTTATCCCATGTGTGCCTACTTTGTTTAAGAGCCTTTGCTGAGGGACTTTGTTAAAGGCTTTCTGAAAGTCCCAGTACACTATATCAACTGCACCACTACTGTCCACATGTTTATTGATACACTCAAAGAATTCTAATAGATTAGTGAGGCATGATTTTCCTTTACAAAAGCTGTGTTGACTCTTCTCGAACATACTGTGTTCATTTATGTGTCTGAAAATTCTGCTCTTCACCATAGTTTCAACCAATTTGTCTGGTACTAAAGTAAGGCGTAAGGGCCTATAATTACCAGGACCACCTCAGGAGTCTTTTTTTTAAAAAAAAAAATGAGTTACTTTAGCTATTTGCCAATCATCTGGTACAGTGGCTGATTTAAGAGACAGGTTACATACCACAGTTAGTAGTTCTGCAGTTTCACATTTGAGTTTCTTCATAACCATCTGGTCCTACTGATTTAATGTACATATTCCAAAATCTCATCTCCTGACATCCCAACTGACAGTTCCTCAGATTTCTCAGCTAAAAGCCATTGCAACACATTGTGTAAACACACATAAATTTATGTGTAGGTGTTGCAAAGGCACTGTTACCACTGTTCAGAGCAAGCTTTTCTCTCACATTAGCTGGACCAGTGCAGTCTACAACAGTGTTCTTTCATGCAAACAGGAAACCTCTGCATACAGCCAGCTCTATCTCAGGATGGTGTGCCTGGCTTTGGGGTGTGGGATGCCATATATATGTAAAAGTAGTTGAGGTGGTGATTAGCACAGACACAAAGGATCAAATTTCCATATTCAGCTGGCTTGCCATATTGTTGAACATAAAAACCCTAAAAAAATGAATGAGTTTCATATTCAGGCTGAAGAATTGTAAAGATCTTATTCTGATTGCAGTACATTCTTGAATCTTCAGTCGGCTACATACTGGATATCAGGAGCAAGACTGTGCTCAGAAATATATAGCTATATAAATGGAGAGAAAGAATGAGCCCAGACACACTAAGAACACATACGAGAACTGTACACCAAGTGGTCCTTGAATAAAGCAAAAGAGCTACCTACGGCACCACTACCAGCACTATCCTCACCAAAAAGTCTGTGCCATGGTCCTCCCCAGTTTTGGGGAAGACACAGAGGAAGCTAACACAGAGACAGAGGAGAAGGTTCAAACAAACAGACCTTTACTGCAACTTCTCAGACAACATTCTACGCACATGGTGACCAGATAAACCTGCTTCACCTACTGTGACTGCATTGGTGGGATCTCTTAAAAGCACAAAGCACAGCAACCTCCTACCTGCTCTTACATAGAGGTGAATAAAGAAGAAAGCTCTGTCTTCAAAGATGATTGCATTCCTATGCACAGAGCCATTTTGGCGAATTGGGGCAATCGCCTCAGGCCTCACACTTTGTGGGGGCTGTGCAGAAGATGGGCGGGTGGGCAAGCGGGATAAGTAGGTGAACAGGGAGGTAAGCAGCAGGCCATCAGGCAGGTGGAGAAGGTGAGGAGGAGCCCCCCTATCAGAACTTCCCCTCCCCTCAGTGCCTCCTACCCGCAGGTGGGCCCCACCAATCACCTCTTTCCCCTTCCTCTCAGCACCTACCACAGATAAGATATTTCGCCCGCGACATCAGGAGTTACTGCGGGAGAGGGGAGCAGAACAAGAGAGCAGCACGCTCAGGGATGGGGGCAGAACTAGGCAGGGAAGAGATAAGGCAGGGGGGCAGGAAGAGGTGGGCGGGGGCAAAGTAGGGGTGAGAAGAAACACGGTTGGGGGTAGAGCTTTGGGGGAAGGGGTGGAGTAGGTGAGGGGCCTGGGCGGAGACAGGGGATTAGCAGATTAGAAACTCTACACCTATATCCTGCTCCTCCTTGCCCCCCCAGGGATGGCCCTGCTTATGCACTTCACAGAGTTATTGAAGGCACCATGGATTCTACAGACCTAATATCTCCCAGTGTTCTTGCAGGGGAGTCCTGCCCAAAGGACTCTCCAGGGGAGAGTGCCCAAAACCTTACTGTAAATTTACATTTTAAAATGTTACTTACAAATTATGTCATTTAAAGATAGCTATACATTAGTGAGAAATAACATTAACTGATGACATTAACTCAGTAGTACAGCTTGTTACAAATGGTATGTAAGACTGATATAAAAATGTAGGGCTGGAAGGGACCTTGAGAAATCATCAAATCCAGCCCTTTGCACCAATGCAGAACCATGTAAACTTAACCATCCCTGACAGGTGTTTGTCCAACCGGTTCTTAAAAACCACCAATTATGGGGATTCCACAACTTCCCTTGGAAGTTTATTTCAGTGTTTAACTGCCTTTATAGTTAGAAAATTTGTCCTAATGTCTAACCTAAAGGTACTGGCAGAGTTGTAACACCAGCAGTTACATCGCGTCTCAGAAAGTGCTGAAGGGAAGGCACTGTTGTGTGTTCTCACTATCAGCTTCCTGCCACACTTGCGGCACTTGCAGTGGTATTCAGATCAGTGCACTCTGGGCAGCTATCCCACAGAGCATCTCCTCCTCTTCTCCTGCTAAGAGTTGTGGGAAGGCGGAGCGGGTCCTGGGGCATCCTGCGTCCTGTCCCAATGACCCGTGATGGATTGCTTCGCGTCTCAGCAGTCCCTGTGCTTCTGTCCACATTTGGTGTCATCTTTCAATGGTTTGTGCACTGCACACTCTGCCTCTTTGGTCTGCAGGAATGGATCCCACACTGTTGACCAATATGCTCCTCGCTCTCACTAACACGTCACCAGTGGCAGTGTTGTTGTTCCTTAAATTATAAAGGCAAGAGGAGTTTGACATTGATTTTGCCATGCATAGTAGCTATGACATGAGATTTCTTGTGGCATTCACAGAAAGGCTGACCACAGTGGAACGTGATGCACCTTTGGAAGGACGAGCAGTGGCTGAAGAACTTTCCAGTGAGGAAAGCCACATTCATCGGACTATGTGATGAGCTCACCCTAGCCCTGCAGTGCAAGGACATGAAAATGAAAGCTGCCCTGTTGTTGGGGAAGTGTTTGGTGATTGCTCTGTGGAAGCTCGCTGCTCCAGACTGCTACCAATCAATCGATAACCAGTTTGGAGTGGGAAAATTGACCATTGGACTAATGTTGACGGAAGTGTGCAGGGCCATCAATCGCATCCTGCTCCAAAAGACCGTGACTCTGGGCAACGTGCATGACATTGTGGATGGCTTTGCACAGTTTCGTTTCCCTAACTGCGGAGGGGCAGTAGATGGCATGCATATTCCAAGTCTGGCACCAGACCACCTAGCCACCAAGTGCATTAATCAGAAGGGGCATTTCTCTATGGGTCTCCAGGCGGTTGTGGATCACCATGGGCATTTCACGGACATCAACACAGGCTAGTCCGGAAAGGTGCATGATGCACGCATCTTTTGGAACACTGGCCTGTTCAGGAAGCTACAAACAGGGACTTTCTTCCTGGAGCATAAGATCACCATAGGGAAGTCGAAATGCTCACTGTGATCCTGGGAGAGCCTGCCTGCTCCTTAATGTTGTGGCTTATGAAGCCATGCACAGGAAACCTTGCAGCAGCAAGGAGCTGTTCAACAACAGGCTGAGCAAGTGCAGAATGACTGTTAAGTGTGTTTTTGGCTATTTAAAGGCCCATTGGCACTGCCTAGATGGGAGGCTAGACCTGGCTGATGACAATATTCCTATGTTTATAGCCATGTGCTGTATACTCCATAATATTTGTGAAGGGAAGGGTTAAAAGCTTCACTCAGGGTTGGACCACTGTGGCTCAGTGCCTGGAGGCTGAATTTGAACAGTCATAGACTAGGGCTATTAGTGGGGTGCAGCACAGGGCCATAAGGATCAGGGATGCCTTGAGGCAGCAATTTGAAGCTGAAATCCTCTAATATTTGTTACTACACTCGGGACTGCGGTGCTTGTCGTGCTAGGAGGTGATTGTGATTGGAGTAGATGATGCATTATGAAGGTTTAAGAAAATTGCCTGTTGCTTTGTATGTCTCTGTTTGCTTTCAATTAATGGAATAAAGATCACTTTCAAACCAAAACAATTATTTTATTAACAAACAACAACCGGAGGAGATAGACAAACAAAAAAACACATCATCATTGTAGGGAATGGGTGAAGGGAGGCTTCCAAGAGAAGCTGGGTTTTCAGGACTGTTAAAGATATGTGTATGTACAGGTATCATATGCTACCCTGTCCTTTGGAGTTCAGTGCAGAGGGTACAGTACTCCTGAAGGGCTAAGCTGTGGAGGGATGGGTGTTGAGTGTTGCTGGGTACTGGGATTCCTCATGGCTGGACTGGGGCAGGAGTGGAATGCAGTGGGTATAGACTGCAGTCCAGAAGTTGATAAAAGTGTGTTGGCTGTGTTTGGAAGGCACATGGGAAAGAGTTTTACAGTGACAGCTGCAGGAGAGGGTGGTCGTAAAGCTGCTCGGTTTTCAGTACTAGTAATGCCTGGGGAGAGATCTCTTGGTGCTCCATGACATTTAAAAGTCACTCCATGGTTTCATTCTGGTGCACTGCATTCTCCTTTCGGTCCCTCTTCTCACAGTCCCACCACTCCTTCAATTCTTGTTTTTCGGCCACACAGTGCATCATGACATCATGCAGAAAGTCCTCTTTAGTTCTTTGCAGACTCTTTCTAATTCTGCACAGCCGTTCAGCCGGTGATAACAAAGACAGAGGCTGGGCTCCCAAGGTCATATCTGTGAAGCCAAAATGTGACATTTTACAGAAGCAGAATTGTTTGTAACACAGAGAGCACTGATCGGTAATTTAATCCACTATTCACATACCTGTCAGTAACTGGCTGACCCCAGGCAAGCACACATGAGCCACAAGACCCTCAAAATGGTGAGTAACCACAGGGGCAGGGAAAATCAGTGTTCCAGGACCGTACTATACACTGGACATGTGACTCTTGGGGAGAGTTAGAACTGTAGGGGAGGGGAGCCAAAACAACCTGTGTACTCCTCGAGAGTTACACTGCAGAAAGCTACTTTACTACACAGAAACTTGCCCAGTGTAGGCAAGGCCTAAGTCTCCCTTGCTGCAGGTTAAGCCCTTTACTTTGTATCCTACTTCAGAGAACAGTTTATCAAAATCCTCTTTATAACATCCCTTGCCATATTTGAAGACTATCAGTTCCCCACCACCACCACCACCTCAATCTTTTCTCAAGACTAAACAGGCCCACTAAACCTTTCCTTATAGGTCAGGATTTCTAAATGCTTTATCATTTTTATTGCTGTCCTGTGGACTCTCTCCATTTTGTTCACATCTTTCCTAAACTTTGGCACCCCAAATTGTAAACTCCATCTGAGGCTTCACAAGTGCAAAGCAAAGTGGGATAAATACCTCCTCTGTCTTACACAAAAGTGATTGCAATCCCTCCCAACATGGTGTCATCTGAAAATTTTATAATCATATTCTCCCCTCCATTATCCAATTCATTAATAAAAATAATGAAAAATATCATGCCCAGGCCACTACATAAACCCTCCCAGTTTGACAGTGAACCATTAATAAATACTTGTTGAGTATCCTCTTTCAACAGGCTTACACCCATCTTACAGTAGTTTCGTCTAGACAGCATTTCCCTAGTTTTCTTAAGGTTATATCACATCTATTGCTTCCCACCATCCACTAGGCCAGTAACCCTATCAAAGGAGGAAATTAGGTTGGTTTGGCATACTAAGTGTCAAATTCTATAATTTTTTGTTAAATTTTTTATAATTCTATAAAAGTCAAATGCCACTTTTTATTATGTCAAATATTATTTATAAATAATATAGGGTGATATACAAATAAAATGCATTTGATTAATTATGTACAAGATAACAGAATTAAGGTGGAGCACTAGAATTTCCTGATTTCTGAATGCTTCATTTATGAACTTTACTAGTCCATTAATCCCATTTATTTAATGTTATGTCCCCGATCTTTGAGGAAAACATGAGCCATTTAGGAAGGTCTTTACTACCCGCTGGATCAGCAGATAGCGATCGATCTTTTGGCAACTGATTTATCGTGTCTTGTTAGGACGCGATAAATTGATAGCCAACAGCGCTCGCATTTGTCTCCAGAACTCCAGCTCGATGAGAGGCGCAAGCTGGAGTTGACAGGGGAGCGCGCTGCCAACCGCTGCCACCATGAGATCGGCAGGTAAGTCGGCCGAAGATACGCTGAAGTTGCATATCTTCGGTTGATCCCTCCCCCTACTGTAGACCAGCCCTCAGTTTGTGGGACTTACAAGCCCCTCCAATTTCAACAACACACAATTTGTAAGCTCTTTGAGATGGAAATGTGCAGTTTGATGCCTCATTAATCCAGCTGTCCTAAACTGAGCCCAGAATCCAAACCCAGTAAATGAATCTTTATCAAAAGTATCCTTATCATTTATTTAACCTTAACAAATGTGTCCATTGTATTTATTTGTATTATTATTGCACCTAGCAGCCCTAATCATGGATCAGGTCCATTGCCCCGGGTGTTGTACGGAGCTAGCTGTTGGCTGTGTGTGTGTTCTTCCTGCATACTGTGCAAGCTCTGCACAGATAGCCGACACAACAGACCTCAGTCGAACTGCCCACAGAGACCTCAGACCTATTTTAGTAGTAAAGGCACCTCATCAGACTTATTGTCAACTAAGCATGTTCCCAGTATCCTGTAGACTCTACAGGACCACTAACACATGTATGCCATGGACCAGCTCCGTGAATGGTGGGAATTTCCATTGCCCACCTTGGGTGGTCAAAGACACTGCTTCTGAGAGTCCTCTTTATACACTGATACAAAGAAATTACCTATTACCCTCTGACATAGTTAGTTACCACCCTTTACCTTGTTCATGTAAGTTGGATCAAAACATCCCTATCCATCACACTGGCCTCCTGGCCTTATCTTTAAGAGGGGTTGACGTTTCCCTGTTATCTTCAGGGAGTGAGTTTACACCATACTTGGTATCATGGTGTTCTGGTACCTCCCTTCTGGAATGTGTTTGTGTGAATGGCCTGTGTCTAGTACTTCTTAGGAATATGCGTGTTTTTGCAATGCCAACCCTGTTCTTGCACGGTTCTGTGAACTTGCAAACAGGCATGCTTTGTGACAGGGCCTGACTTCTGCTCACAGCCTGATTTTGCTAACTTTGCTTTATATTATCAGGGCCTGTTACTACTTTAGTTCAGACCTCAGGCTTCATACCAGGCCTCATGCCTCAGTCTCTCTCCCTCTACCATACCATACACACTACAAAACACTTAAACTGCATGTCTCCTTTACCGCACAACATGGGCAACGTTTAAAACAAAAAATGTCAGCTTCAAATAAGATCAGTACCTTCAAGATGTGACTTTACCCCAGATGACTAAAGAACCTGCCCCATATAAGGGTGCTATGATCTAGAAAAGTCCTTGATTTCATACTATATAGAAGTCAAGTTGAATGTAGAAGACTGAAGAAGAAAGCTGGACTCCACAACATACAGGACACTGAATCTGTTCAACAAGAAACTATAGTTCTCTTCAACCCCATCTTCATCCGCCTGTGCCCCCCCAGGTGGTAGAGAAAACCAATTCCTCCCTCAAAGCCATAGTGGGTGGGAGCAGAAACTCTTTGAAATTGTCTAACCGAAGTAGCGACCTTTCTCTCCAGAAGGGAGCAGCATAGCACGATGGATTGTGGAGCCACATGGCAAACCAGAAGCAGAGCAGGGAAGGAAGAGCTGCTGTAGAGGCCATACAGCAAGCTCGAAACAGTGCTTGAGAGAATCAGAAAGAGAAGAGCTGCTGCAAGGGTTACATGATGAGAGAGGTGATGCAGAGCCTGTCCCTGCATGTGGAGCCTCATGCAGAGCAGAAATTGAGAAGCCACATGTGGAGTTGTCTGTGACTGGGAGGCACTGCAGCAGCATACACATCTGTACAGCACTCGAGGGAAGTGACAGAGATCAGGCAGGAGCCCTGCAATCAGGCGGCTAAGTATAGGGAGACTTGAAGAGAGTTCTCAAGACATAGAGGCAGTGGAGAGCCCAGGTTTTTAAAGGGATAGCAGCCAACTATTTCAGCCAAAATGCCTGAGACAGATACAGAGGATTAGCCTGGAAAGTGCTTTGTGTTGGACCCATGAGATGGGATTACCGTCCTTGTAAAAGGCAATTAAATACAACTAGAAACCCTGAGTGGCCTTGTAGCCTAATTGCCACTACAGTTAGAGCAACCACCTAGCAGAAGCCCTGTGAGAAGTACTGCCACAACAGCACAGCACAACACAGATGAGACACACCACAGACTGAATCTGGGTGAGAAACCTGGGGCTGACCTCATTGCCTCTAATCGAGCAATAGAATGGGAAGTGCACCCCCAATACTGGGGCTGAGAAGCCCTACCCTTTTTTGTACTGCCTCTAGGGTCAAAGTACAGCTATGTTTTATCTCAAAAGGGGACTAGTTAAGCCACTTTACCTGCAGTATTTGCAATTTCTCCATTTTCTACCAGCTTTGGTAAAATACCCCTTCACCTTAGCCTTGGGTCTGAGTACTTACTAAAACTCATCACGATTACTCGGTATAAGCTACACAGCAGCTGCTGGAATCAGTTTTGACTCCTCAGGCTTCTCTTTAGCTGAAACATTCCCTCTCCCAGAAATTCTACCAAAGGCGTGAGCCTTCTGGGTTATAGAGTAACTGTTTCCAGGGGCTCATGAGAAGGTGTAGCATATATCACACACAGACTTTGCACAGGACTCTGCAACTTTACATTTTTTTTCTGTATCAGATGAAAAATGTATAGGTTTTTACCAAAATAATAAACCCTTCTTATATTTCCCTGTCTCGGTTTCAACACCACAGCATTTCTGGGGCTGGGTCAAGGTCTTCTGGGTCTGGGAACCTTCTGTTGCCATCCATAGCTTGAGGCCTAAAACAGCTTGCATTCTCTGACTTTGCCTGTCCATCCCCTTCCCCTGAACTGCTCAAACTTCCTGTGCAGATCTTTCTGTCTTTCTGCTGTAAGTCCTTTTATAACTCCTATTATAACCTCCTCCTCTATGTCCTGCTAGGGGAATTTCCACTCCCAAAGCTCCAGACCCTTTTGAGGGAAATTGGAGAGAAGGATAAATGGACACAAATCAGATATTAGGAATGGCAATATACAAAAGCCTATAGGAGAACACTTCAACCTGCCTGGACATACAATAGCAGACCTCAAAACAGCCATCCTTCAGCAAACAAACTTCAAGACCAGACTTCAAAGAGACATTGCTGAGCTCCAGTTCATCTGCAAATTCGACACCATCAGGTCTGGACTCAATATTAACTGTGAATGGCTAGCCAATTACAAAAGCAATTTCTCCTCTCTGGGTGTTCACACCTGCAGATCACCTGCTGGAAGTGGGCTTCACACACACACACACACACACACACACACACGATTGAATTTACCTTGCTTTCTTGCCTGCTATTTATAACTGCCTCTGGAGATTTCCACAACATTCATCTGATGAAGTGGGTCTTAGCCCATGAAAGCTCATGATCCCTAAAATCTGTTAGTCTATAAGGTGCTACAAGACTCTTTGTCGCTTTTGCAGATCCAGACTAACACGGCAACCCCTCTGATACTAAACCAATTTTGTGACACTATTTTTTTGTGATGTGACCAATTGTTGAACAAAACGCATTACTGCAATGGGGCCACCACCACATTTCACTTAGGGCATGAAATAGCCATCCTATGACAATGACCTTCTGTCATTAGCAACCTGAACCAATTGACAGCTGAACAGCTCTGAATCTCACTTCTCAGTCTCCTGAGCTAATTGATCCCCAGATTTTTTTTTTTTCATTTTAGGAGTTTCAGTTTCAGAAGTTATTTTTCTGATTAAAGGCAAACATTGAGCCTACTTGCAAATTTGGGATGTGTACATCTCTCCATGACAGGTGAGGCCAAGAATTTAAAAATGCAGTTTAACAGAGCTGAAAAGGTAGATCCAGCAACATTTCTACATTAGGTTTCAATCACAAAGCACTGTTGCTTTTATCAAACCACTACCTTTCCAATATCATTGCATTGCTCTTAAAAAGAGACAATGTCTAGGATTTTCATTTCTTTCATATATGAATCTTTTAAAGGAGAGTGCAGACTTTTTTTTTCCTCCAGCAGCCTTTGAAATGCTTAATCACTAATGTTACTTCCTTCCATTTATGCAGTAAGAACGAGTTTCTGCTGATGTCAGTGATCACTGAATTTGAAAAGCAGTTTAAGGAGTAATGCTGTGCTATGCCTTGTCAACAGCCACTGCTCTAGGAGCTGTCAGCTCCTGCAGGCCCCCAGGTATTATTAAAGAAAATATGTTGAATAGCAGCACTAACCCTGCTGTGTGCACTCCCTCTCTATTTTATTATAAGGATTTACATTACTGCAGAACATGGCAGTACTGTTATAAATAAACCAACAATGTGTGTGACTCATGCTGGAGGACAGGAAGCATCTGCATCAAAGTCTAAAAGTCACCTTCTTGTTCTATTAGGTTACCATTCCAGTTCTCATTTTAGTTTGAGAAGGGTTTTTATACATATTTGCGTTCGTTCCATTCCCTGGGTTTTTTTTTCTTTTCTTATTGGCTTGTGTGGCTCTCTTTGTATCTGCATTAATCAAAGATAACACAGGTTGAATGGTAATGATTCCTAACATGGCCCTGCCCTTCAAAGTCTTTTCTAGTGACTTCCATTGCAGCCATGTTTATCATGCTGGGACTAATCAGTCTCTTCTCATAAGGCATACTAGTGATTTTTCAGCATCAACCTAAGGGAAGCACTTGAATAGAAGGGACCAATCATATGCTGCTCACTTCCCTAATGGATTTGAGCTGCAATAGACTAAGAGCCAGAAACCCAGAGTCATTCTCAGATCTAGATATCTCCTACCACAATTTACTCCTGGGCTGGGTTTTGGTGTAATGATAAGTCACCACCTGGGCATTGCCATGCCTGAAGATGCCATTGGTCCATCTATTTCAACTGTCTCCAGGCTGTCTCCAACTATGACCACTACTACCAATTCTAGAGGAAAGTATAAGTCTGAAGTGGGTCCAACTCCCATCCTTGATTTTCACTTATGCCCTGAATGATGTTGATTTACATCCCTGCCAAACTGCTGATGTGGCTTTTTATCCTACCTATTAAAACTGGCTGTTCTCATTATCCATATACGTGTTCGACCCTTTTCTGAATCCCACAAAGCTTATGACCACAGTGATATTGTCTTCAGAATTACAGTTACCTCTTTATGCATTCAAGTACTGTTCAGTCTGAAGAAGTCCTACATTGTTGTTAGCTTTGTGATTCATTTTCTTTTTGGCAGAGCTGTTTAAAGCAGTAGGATAGTTTACTCTCCACCTTAATCTCATTAACCAGAGTCAATTCTTGGGAAAGCGTTTCATCCAAAAGCTGGGTATTGGAGCGCTAGTTGAACTTCCTGAAAGAGTGATTTGTCTATATGCTGTTTAACCACCTCTGTATAAGGTCTAGAGCAGCAGTGTCCAACAGAAATTCCATGCTAGCCACACTTGTGGTTTTGAATTTTTTTTATTTGCCGCATTATAAAAAATATACTACCAATGACATTTCAAATTATTTTTATTAATATCAAAAATAAGCAGATGTTACAAAAATATTAATAAGTACTACTAACACAAAATTACTTCAGTGTGACACTTTGCATTCTTTTTCTTGTACCATAACCAAACCCTAGCCACGTTAACAAGTTGTATATCAAAGCAGGCAATCTGTCTTCCAGTACTGCTGTCTTCAATACACCAATGCATTAGCCACAATTCAATATCCTATTCGCCACATGTGGCTAGTGGTGAACGTATTGGACACCACCTGTCTAAAGTATATAATAGAAATAAAACCAATTACACTAAGCAAATACCTAATGTCCATATCATTGATTTCTCCTCCAACAGGAAAGCAACCATCAAGGCCCTGAAATCTGCTATCACTCAGAAGAGGAGCAGTATCTTATGGCTATGAGTACTATAGGATAACCACACATTGTTTAATTGATGTATTTCTACTATCAGTTTCAAATATTCTACTTTTCAGTTTAATTGAAACAATGAACTAAGCTTGATGGTCCCACAGTTTTGTCTGTTCCAAGGTATTTTCATCATACCTATTAGCTCCAGAGAAATTAACTTGTTGCCTGTTAAACAAGATCTTAATCTTCAACAGACTATACAAATGTGATCAAAACAGGCCAAATTCTGCCACGCTTACAACAAATAGTATCTTACACCACTTACAGCCCCACTGATATCAGTCAAACTATGGCCTTGTCTACACTACCGAGTTTTGTCGACACAAACTAAGCTGGCAATCAAAAATGGGTATAATTACATTGCTTGTTCATGTTCACACAATGCTTCTTCTATCAGCAGAACATGTCCACAGTTGGTTCTCTAACATCAACAATGAGAGCAGTGCACTGTGGATAGTATCAGTAGCTAGGAGTTGTGGGAGGCGGAATGGATCACAGTGTATCATGGGTTTGGGTCAACTTCTCATCATGCAGTTCTTTCTGTCCCAGCATTTTTCAATGTCTCTTGTTTATTGTGCACTTGCCATATCTGTCTGCTCCCTACTGTTGTGGCCACTGTTATGAACACATTGCAGATGGTCATGCAGTACACGACAAGATCCAAATCTGAACATGAATCAGAGCTGACTGACCTGCTGTGTGCCATGGAAAAAAACAATAACAGATGACTTTTGACATTCATGGAGCAGCTGAACATGGTGGACTCAGGAAACAAGCACTGAGTGATGAGATCACATCATTATGCAGGTCTGGGATGACGAGCAGTAGTGGCAGAACTTTTAGATGCAGAAAGCCAGCTTCCTGGAATTGTGTGTGAAGCTCATCCTAGCACTGCGGCACAAGGACACCAAAGCAAAAGCTGCCCTCTTAGCGGAGAAATGTGTGGCAATCACTGTGCAGGAGCTGACAACTCCAGACTGTTGCTGGTCAGTCGCTAATCAATTTGGATTTGGAAAGTTGACCAGTGGGGCTGTGGTAACACAAGTGTGGAGGGCCATTTAATCACATCCTGCTACGAAGGACTGTGACTCTTGGCAATGCATGTGAAATATTGGAGGGCTTTGCAGCAATGGGATTGGGACGATAGATGGCATGCATATTCCAGTTTTGACCATCTTGTGAAAGAGTACATTAATAGAAAAGGGTACTTTTCTATGGTATTTCAAATGCTTGTGGATTCCCATTGGTGTTTCACTGACTTCAATGCAGAGTGGTCCGGAAAGGTGCATGATGCATGCATCTTTAGGAATACTGCCTGTACAGAAAGCTGCAAGCAGGGACTTTCTTTCTGGATCAGAAGATTCCAGTGCCGGATGTTGAAATGCCCTGGGAGAACCAGTGTACCCATTACTCCCATGCTCATGAAGACTTATCTGGGAAACCTTGACAGCAGGAAGGAGTGCTTCAACAATAGGCTGAGCAGGTGCAGAAGGATGCTAGAACGTGCCTTTGGCAGATTAAAAGCACACTGGCACTGTCTTTATGGCAGGTTAGACCTAAATGAGGAATGTATTTCTCTGGTCATAGCAACCTACTGTGCACTCCATAATATCTGTGAGGCTAAGGGTGAACATTTTCCCCTGGGATGGAGCATTGAGGTGGATTGCATGGCTGCTGAAATGGAGTAGCTAGATACCAAGGATATTATAGTGGCAGAATGGTGGGGCTATTCAAATTAGGGAGGCTTTGAGGCAACACTTTGACAATGAGCACCAGTAAAGTGTCTTTCTGTATAGCACTTTGCCATCCTTTGTTAACTTGTCACCTTGTATGAAAATTGTAATGGTTCCTGATCGGGATTTAAAGTCAGCAAATGATCAAAGTGCCACTATGTATTACTATCAGCAGTAACCACCACGTGTAGGATATAAATCAATATTGGTTATCTTTCTGACAGCTTGTTCTTATTAAATACCAATTAACAACACATGGAACAGTCTTGGTGGGGAGAAAGATAAGAGTGTATGGCAGTGTAGGCTCTACTAACTATGTGTAAGTACAGCTACCACTCTGGAAGCTGTCTGAAGAAGTGGAGTAAACAGGGTTCCAAGACATTCTGGGAAGTTGCAAGGCATGTGTGGGAAGAGTTTAGAAAGGGCATGGAAAGAAGTTCTGTATGAGATGCAGGGGGGACGAGTATGCCTGTGTTCTACCTGGAGTGTGATTTAGCAACTTCAACTTCTCTGCTTCTCCATTACTTGTCATCTCTCGCCCTTTACAGTGACGCTTCACTCTCCTTTCTGTCCTGCCTTTCTATTTTAAATTTTCCCTTCAGGGTCTCTTTCTACTTCCTGTATTTTCTTTATTCAGCCTCTGAGAATTGGAGCACCGCTCTTAGCACGTCCTCCTTGCTCCATCTTAGTCGCTGCCTTATCTGGCAGATATGCTCCACTGGTGTGTAGAGGGATCCCCTGCAGGCCACATCTGCAGAAACATAAGAAACAATACACAGAAGCATGACTGTTCATTGACACACAGCATTGAATCATTATTGTAAAAGACATCTCTATTAACATACAAATCACTTTCTCACTGTCTCTTGGCAAGCACACATCTCGGCAAACATCCTACCCATGGTGAGTTTGGCACCTGGGAGAGGGTTAGGTGTTCAAGATGGGGCAAAAGGTCCACTTGTTTTTTTAAGAGGATCACTGCATGCAACTAGGGACAACATTGTACATTATGCCACCAATTTCCACAGGAGGGAGTCATTGAAGCAGATATCTCACTCCTGAGAGTAAGCAGGGATGCAAGACTGCATCTCCTGAATGCCTGAGGCTTCAGACCCGGTCCCTTTGCTGCTTGCCTGTGTGCCATTCTGGTCCCTGAATAAGTGATTGCCAAGTTGCATGGGAACGTTTCCTACAATGACTGAAGGAACAAAGCAGCTCTGCCAAGGAACCTTCAGCAAAGGATTGGTGAGTGCCTCCAGGAAAGTTTCCAAGAGATTTCTCTGGAGGATTCCTGTGAAATCTTGATGTGCATTAACACACTCTTCCACCCCACTGCTTAGCTGCACAGGGGAATGTAGAACACACTTAAATTCAAGTTAGTCTTGTGTATTTCTATCTTTCACCCACTTCTAGAATATACAGAGCAAGACAGCTCTACCTCATGCAGCCGAGCAGCATGGGATTTTGAAGACATAAGTGCTGAACATGTTTGTGTATTAAAATGTGTTTTTTCTCATTGATTACAAAGAGTTCTACAAATTAACTGTCTTTGACTTTGATCCTCAGAGCCTAGAGCTATACTGAGTATAAGCATCATCATCGTGAAATCTGATTGGACAAGTTTTATTCTGAGCACTGGATATAGTCATTAGCATTTAAATTTTCTGTGTGGCAACACAAACATGCAAATCAGAACGTTGAAGTATGCTCCATACACACACAATTATAAGTTTAAAAGTGGTGGCGGCGGGGGGGGAAAAGCAAAACAGATTCCTTAGAAGACAGGGCATTTTGCCCAATAGCTAGTTTTACCCTTAATTTAATATAAATATTTCTGACATTGCACTACCAATAATTTTACTGAAACTGACAAGTTTCTACTCAATATTACTAATGAGCTTTTCTTTTTACATTAGCTGACTCTCAGACCTCTCCCGTCCAATTTCTTATATTTTTTAATTAAAGTTTTTACAAGTTAATACATTATTAACCATTGACAAGTATTTATAAATGAGAAATAAAATCTCAAATTACACCCATTGTTATGTTGTTATTATTTAGTTAGCAAAGCAAAGCAAACGATAATGATTTTTTTCCCCCAGTGGGAAGACCTGCCATTCAAAGATTGGTATAAACATCAACTTTTGAATAATTCCTAATATTAAAATGGGGATTGCAAATTTGACATTCTGGCACCAGCAATATAGAGAGGCTTGAATATTCCTACCTAGTGCCAGTAAAGTATTGTGCTCTGCCTACTGACCTTTACACTGTCATTAAAATACTGTAAATCTGTTCCTGCTCTGGTTCTCCCTAAATTGCATCATCCTTTGAATCATATATCCCTATGACTTCCTAGCTCTTGTGATATATTCTAATAATACTTCATCAGGATGGGGTCACTTTGATGATGTGTTACTCAAAAAAGGATGAGTTCCAGCAATTTAATTAAGCAACATGCACTACCAGTATGCTTTTCCTCCTGCACTTTGCCTTTCAGGCAAGTGACCTTTGATAGAGGATCATCAGCTCTTCTTTTCTTGATGCCTGGCCTCACGCAATTCTGATGTAGTCCCACATCCTCAAGGCAATGTGTCACCAATATTAGACTAGTGTTTCCCACAATCCTTTCTATTCCTGGAGAACCTTTCTCTTACTCTACACTCTCACTACAACTTCTGTGATTCTGTAACTGCTTAAAGGTGGAATCCTTCCACATAACATGGTTCAATTTCTGCACACACGGCACACCATCTGACCAGGTTTCAGCCACTACCTAGCACTCTTCCTAAATGTCTTTATGTGAGTGCATTCTGGCCAGCTATCTCATAATACCACAAAAGAAGCCTTTCCTGTTGCACTCTGAAAAGAAGAAATACACGGAACTGAACAGAATTCACAATCAGACTGAAATAATTACGAGCAATCACTTCTCTAAGTGCGTCTTTAACCTCCCTGGGCAGGGCTATTCCAAAGTGCGTCTTTAACCTCCTTTCTGTACAGGGCTATTCCAAACTTTCCTTTGCTTTGAACTCCCTTTGTTTTGTGGAGTATTTGTAGCACTTTAGAGACTAACACATTTATTTGGGCATAAGCTTTCGCGGGCTAAACCCCACTTCGTTAGATGCATTAGCCCACAAAAGCTTATGTCCAAATAAATTTGTTAGTCTCTAAGATGCCACAAGTACTCCTCATTCTTTTTGCGGATACAGACTAACACTGCTACCACTCTGGAACCTTTGGATTGTGTTTCTCTGACTGCCTCACAGTTTGAACAATAAAGTTGCTACTCTGAAGGGCTCAGCCATCTCCCCCCAGCCTCACCAGCTTCTGCATCTTACTCTGTCCTCTTTCTTGTCTAGTAAATCTTCCTGTTCTCAGCCTCATGCTCCCCAAAGTGGTGATGCTGTACTGTCCGGCAGGAGTCCCTGTGAACAGCTTCCCCAGTGGTCATGTTTGGAAGTATCCCACCCCTTTTAACTTCAGAACGCAACACTCAGCACTGTTTTAAACACACTGTCAAGGTGTAACTGTCATTCTCCTGCTAATAGGGTGACCAGACAGCAAGTGTGGAAAATCGGGATGGGGATGAGGGGTAATAGGCAACTTTATAAGACACGGCCCCAAATATCGGGACTGTCCCTATAAAATCGAGACATCTGGTCACCCTAGCTGCTTACCAATAATAAAGATGTGGCCTGTTTCTTCCACAGATCTATATCTCCACCAAGGACTACAGGAGGGACTCAGTGTGAGCAGAGGGAAGAGTCACGTGACATGATTGAAGGGCTGAATCAGGAAGGCTCCTGTATAGGGCCCTGTTTCAGCAGTCACGGCCAGAGAAAGAGGAGGTTGTAGTTCCGTACCCGAGGCATGAGATGATGAGGGCCTGCATGATAGCTTTGCCAGTCTGGATGGAGAAAATGGTGAGATTTTATAGATAGTCTGCAGAAAGATTTGGATACTGCCTGGATATGTGGGTCTGGAGAGAGGGCAAAGTCAAAAATGACTCCCATGTTACTAGGAGGAGAGACTGGTAATGTTTAGGATGACAAAGAATGGAGGGAGAAAAGAGGGAAGAAGAGAAAATCATGCCACAAACTGAACTGCATTAATGCTACAAAAAATAATGTAAAACATAATGTAAAACTGCTCAACACTAATAAAGTTTGCTGCTTAAATCATTCTATATTTTGCCAAGTTTATAACATGGCCTATTTGGATCATATTTTAATTCTTTATCCTGGATGTTTTATGTCTAACACAATCTTACAAAGGCTTTGCCCTAATTACTTAAAATAGTTCTCCCATACTAATGGATGGATTTCAATTTTACACCTACTGGATTATAAAACGCCAACAGCAGGCTGCGTGTGTGTGTGTGATTGCTTTCTCAACCTGGATTTTAAATCATTTTAAAACAGGCTCAGTAAGTTTTCTAAATTTTTATTTATTTAGTTAGTTAGTTTTATCTCATTATAGTAATTTAAATGACCACATCTCTGGCTATGCTATTTTATATATTTAATTTAGACCATCAGAGGTCCCCAAACTGTGGGGCGCACCCTCTAGTGAGGCAAAGAGGAACATTTGGGGAGTGCATCTGGCGTCTGGGGGTTGGTGGGAGTGCCTGGGGCCCCAGGTGCCAGTCCTTGTCCGAGGCCTTCGCTGCTGGACCCACACCCAGGCTCCTGGCTGCCAGTCCCATACCTGAGGCTCCATGTCTGGTGCTTCAGCCCCCAGCTGAGGCTCTGCTCCCAGCCTCACACCCCCTCTCAGCTGTGGCCCCAACCTTGGCCCCCTTCCCTCTTTCCGTGTCCCCTCCTCCCAGAGCCACAGCCCAGCTCCTGGCCCTTGCTCCAGGAGGGGGGATGCAGATGGGGCAAGAGGTAAAAAGTTTGGGGGCCACTGATTTAAGACAGAGTACTTCTTAATTCAGTTGGTAAATATACTGTCAGAAAAGGAAACTATAATAATAATAATACCTAGCTCTTATATAGTGCTTTTCATCAGTAGATCTTGAAGTATATTACAAAGGAGGTATCACACACACCCATTTTATAGATAAAAACTGAGGCACAGAGCAGTGTAGTGAGATGTCCAAGATCACCTATCAGATCAGTTTATTTATTTAGCATGTGTATAGTCATCTAGCCAAGCAATGGCATCTTCAATGGCATCATTCAGTTCTTCTAGGCCACTGCTAAACCTAGTCAGCAGGCATTCATCGACAATGTGCATCATTGTCTGTGCTGTGCTGCAGCTGCACAAAGGACTGTCATGAAGGGCTGTCATGAAGGCCAGAGAGATACTGGTTGTTTGCACAGAGACCTTGCCCAGTTCAGACCATTGGCGATGGGACTGGTCAAAATCAGGCAGGCAAATGGTGGGATCAGCAACGAGGGACTGGTTCGAGATTATAGCAGATATCCATTCCTCTCACCAGAGTATTTCTGTCCTAACATCCTGGCATGGCGGATGAGACCATAATGGGTGATGTGACAGAAAACGTGCAGCTGGTGGTTTAAATAGGTAATTGTGAAGTGGCAGACTTGAGTTAGCGCGTACTTTCTCAAATAACTTGCCAGTGGCATCCTCTCGTCTGATAAGAGGAGGAGTAATATTGCTCAGAACTGGAAGCTGTGGGAGTGAAGTCGGATGCAGGGTGCCAAAGATGATACCCCTGGCAGCATGTAAATGCGTATCACCAGTTTGGTGTGTGACGATTGACTCTAAACTGGTGCATGGTACTCTGCCACCAAATATGAGGTGGCAAGAGCTGATGTCTGCAAAGTTGGAGC
Organism: Dermatemys mawii; assembly: GCA_007922305.1. Taxonomy (NCBI): domain Eukaryota; kingdom Metazoa; phylum Chordata; order Testudines; family Dermatemydidae; genus Dermatemys; species Dermatemys mawii. The sequence goes on along the minus strand of ML677348.1, from coordinate 33,113,779 downwards.
ATGGACACATGATGACAAACCTGCCAGTTTGCTAAGATGATTTTTGTGCATCTTAACTTTAGCTTCTTCAGGACGGCATGGTAACTCAGAGTGCGGTCTAAGGTAACATCTAGATAGACCGGTTCTACTTCACACTTCACCTTGTGACCATTGAGATAAACAAGGGATCAACAACCTTGGCACATGCCCCCCCAGGGTAAGCACCCTTGCCGGGCCCAGCCGGTTTGTTTACCTGCCTCCGCGCCACTTCCCACAGCCCCCATTGGTCTGGAGCGGCAAACCACAGCCAGTGGGAGTCGCGATTGGCCGAACCTGCAGATGCGGCAGGTAAACAAACCAGCCAGACCCACCAAGGGTGCTTACTCTGTGGGGCCATGTGCCAAGGTTGCCGATCCCTGAGATAAACATACAGTTCTTGAGTTGTGCTGGCATGATGAAGATGGAACAAAATGGAGACTGTTTTTATGACGCTTGGCTGGAGGTGCCAAGTCTTACAGTAGTCAGCTAACTTTGTCATGTCCCAGTTTAAGGTGGCACCAAGTTGGTGAAATGTGGAGAAGACAGAGCAATGGGTTACCTCAGGGCTCTGTGTTTTCTCCAACCCTGTTCAACCTTTACATCAATGACCTGTCAACCAAGGAGTTGCAAAAGTCGCAGACGACATCTGTTGCAGTACCCAAGTCCAGACATTTCACGAGCTTAATGCCACCTTAAACCAGGACATATTAAAGCAGGTCAGTGACAGAGTTAGACAGACCTCTGTCTCTTCAGCTTGGGGCGTAGCCACTATCATCAAACACTCTGTAGTTGCTCTACTCAAGTAGTTTCCTCTTGTGGTATCTTGTGGTATCTAGCTGCAGTCTCAGGTCTCTTTTGACAGGGCAGCCTCAGCCATAAGATTGGAGGGGCCTAACCCCACAATATTTCTATAGTTTAATCACAAAGTTCACTCACTGCTTGGGTGCTCCTCAGTTGTCTCCCTCATTCAGGGATGCAGTGCTTCTTTCCCAGTAGCTGTCTGGCACCTAACCATGCTCCCCTCATGTAGAGAGGCCACCAGCTTCTGCTTCTAAGAAACTTTAGAACCAGCATGTGGGATTATGAGGGTTCTGAGTTGTTGATGCTTCCACAGCACCACCGGAAGTTTAGGCTGCATTTCTCCTGGAGAGCCCTGTGGAGCTAGGCTCCCCAGGATGCTCTTTGTCTCTTCTCCCACTAGGGGTCTTTTTCCATGTAACCATACTAATTCTGGAATACCCTTCTAGATACTGTGCACCACAAAATCTCATTCTCCTTCAGTTCTCCAGTACTCCTTTAAATTTCACTAAGCCTTCCACAACTGTCCTGCATCTTAGTGTTCACTCAAAGCTCCACATACACTAATAAATTAAATTATTTATCACAGAAAAGTCTAAAGAGGAGCTAACGAACTCTGCACATACAATTAAACACATTCCATGATCTTTTACTGTTTTAAATTTCGTTCTTCCAAATTTTCTGGCCCCTCTCTTTGTTTACTGTCATCCTTCACTGTGTTGTGTGTAAACTAGATTCTAAAATATTTGGGGCAGCCATGTGTTATGTTCTTTGTCTGTAAAGTGTCTCACATACATGGCATTGTAAATAAATCAACAAATAATACTAATGACCTCTTGTATTGTAAAATCCGAGGACGTCCTTGGATCAAGATGTCAGCTGAGTCACATGCCAGAAATTTTGCAAGGCAAAGGATGAATGTCTTTCCCCCTTTTTTTAAATTGCTTGGGCCTGTTCAATGAGGAGAAGACCTCATGTTAACAGGCAAACCAAAGAACATCAGCAGAAATAGTGGAGAAGATCAGCGTAGTGGCACTTTTGATATTAGTTGCTTATTTAGTATTCAGAATTTGCATCTCTTGGGGATTCTTTTGACAGACACTAAAGAGAGAAATGCTAAAGCAGCACATTAAAGTGCTGTTTGTCACTCTAGGCATGTTTTAGTTTGTTGTTCAACTCAGTTCATTTGAATGATACAACTAGAAAATGCAAAAACATTGTTTTGTGGAGCCCAGATTTTGACCCATACGCAGTATCATTTGTCAATTTCGCTATCTATTTCTTTGCTTAGAGCTATAGTGTAGTTTGTAGCTAGGAGGGAGAAAGGAGAGTATATATCAATATTTTAATTTATTGGAGCTAATTCCTGCTGCCATTGAGGTCGATTGTGAAACCATAATAGGCTCCCATGGAAACAGGATCTGGCCATATGTGTTCCTTGGTTTAAGAAAAACTGTTTTATGTTGGATGCAACAGTGTTGCTAGTCCACTACAGGAATTCATCTGGAAAAGTAAAGTCTGCAGCAATAGTCTATCTTCCCTTTGCTGTTGCAATGAACTTTTCATTACCATAGTTAACACAACTACAATAATAATAAGAATTAACAATAGTCTATCCATGGTACTGATATGGCCCCCATCACTGTTGTATGTTAGTACTGCACAATATTTAATGTATAAATCTTCACAAATCACGCTGAGGTAGGGAAGGGATATTATACCCATTTTATAGTTGAGGAATGAAGGCACAGAGAGAATTAAGAACTATATTTGTAGAGATATTTCAGGCACTTAACTCCCCTTAATTTAAATATCATCACCACAAAGAATAGCTGTAGCAGATCAGGATTGAACCACTGTCTCCTACAGCCCAGCCTACAATGCAGACCTCTGGACCACCCTTCCAGGGTTGATTGCTATTTATGTTCACCATCATAAATATTGTTATCTCAGGTACTACTGATCTTCCCTTTAGTTTTTTCATTTCTATTTCCTCTTCATATGATATTGCAGTCCAACTTCACTTTGCTCCTGACCTTTCTCCCTCTAGTACATAGTTAGTCATATTGTGTGCTCACTCTCACATGTAGTGTTGGAGCTCCAGTGCAAAATTCAGATCCAAATCTATCTTTCCTATACCACTAAGGGTATGCCTATATTACTCGGTGGGTAGTGTTCGATGTATCTGGGATTGATTTATCACATCTTATCTAGATGTGATAAATCAATCCCCAAACTCACTCCCCGCTGACTCTGGAACTCTATCTCAGCAAGAGGAGGAAGCAGAATTGGCGTAGAAGCAGCACCGGTTGACTTGCAGCCATGAGGATGGCCAGGTAAGTCGACATAAGATACTGCAACTTCAACTATGCAATTCTCATAGCTGAAGTTGCGTATCTTAGGTTGACCCTGTCCACAGTGTAGCCCAGCCCTAAGTTAAGAAATGCTTGGCTTCGGGGATTCAGGTTGAACCATTAGAAAGACAGGAAGCACCGGAAAACTTTATATCCAGATCCAGGCACAGATTTCAAACACCCACAAATTTCAGGGTTGCTCAGAGGTTTGGTTCAGTCCCAATTCTATTTATTAAGGACCGTTAAAGCCCTTAGCCATAGTGTCTGAAGTCTTTAGCCATAGTGTCTGAGTGCCTACAGTAGTTTATTAAATGATGTGACTAACATCTGTCACACTGTCATGTGGTTAATTTTTTCTCTTATTCTATCCTCTGGAGATTAGTATTTTGGTGGGGGGAGGAGTGGATCGTGTTTATATTAGAGAGGAAAGGTTGAAGAAGTGAGCCTGGTGTTTGAAGTAGAAATTGGTGAAGTTTGTGATGGTCCTTTTTCCTGTGTGAGTTCATTCCACAGTGTCAGACCAGCCCTGAAGAGAATTCTCTCTTCTCTGCAGCCAATCTTTACCTTTGATGTAGAAGGTTCCATTGTCCATGAGGACTGGATTTACCTACCAAGGTCCTCATTGTAGAGCTTTAGGTAATATTGCAGGTATCATAGGCCCAAGCCTATGATTAAGTGTCTTGAGATAAGGACTGAGATTTCAAACTGGATACTGAGGCTAGTTTTTCACTTTCTTCACTGCTGCTCTACTAGTGAACTATACTGCATGTCTGATAAATTCCAATTCACATTCACACTCTCTGATAAAAAACAAAAATAACTGATTTGCTTAGAAGATCATTTTTGTGGAATTCCATACTATTTTGCTTCCTAATCACACACCTAATTTATTTTGTAAATTTTCAAGTTATGCAGTGAATATTTCACAAAGCAAAACCAGAAAGTATCTAATTAAAATATCTTTGCACGAAAGAGTTCAATCTTTTAAAGTGTAATTATTATACCTACTACCGTCACTTTGATCAATTTTACATGTGATCCTCATTTTGAGTTAATTGCTAATCTTTGTATTTTTTTAAAGGAAAACAATGTTCTACCCATTTTTAAAATGTTGTGTATTTTGCTGGTTCCTACATAGACCCTATATAGATCCAGCTGTACTGCTAACATTCAACACACCACTAAATGATGGGGAAAGACAGAGAGCTAGTTCACTCCATCCAAAGAAGAATTTCTCTTTGAATGCAGAGACACCCAGGAAGAAAAAATATTTATGAAGAAAAATAAAGTAAGTCCCTGTCACGGTCATGTGGCAGGCTGGCTCTTGACCCTATTCTGAAGGTTTATATGTCTCCTGTGCTCAAAATGCTGACTAACTGGTCAAAGTGTCAAGGATCATGGCTAGCTAACTAATTCCCTATGAATTTTATTCCCTGTTGAGAGGGCAATGATCAGTTTCTCTAAGAAAAAATGCTTTGCTGTTTAGGAAGGATTTGAACCATGATCACTTTAGTCTTCATAGGAAAAGGGTTTGCAGAAAGCAGTATTTAAAGGCTAGGGAGATCTTCTCTGGACAATCTTCTGGCCTGTTTTTTTTGTTTGGTTGGTTGGGGTTTTTTGTTTGTTTGTTTGTTTGTTTTGGTCAAGGAGACTTTAATTGTGTCTTCCTAGGTGCTAGAACAATTTACACCACTATAAACTTAAAAAGAGGAAGAATGGAGGCATACCAGAGTAAAACTGAAGTAACACAATGGCCAGTTGGGGCTCTGAGATTCAGAATCACATACTAAACTTAACCAAAGCTTATAGGAGTTCAGATCCAGGATTTTGATTCACGGCCATCTCCTGTAATGGTGCAAAATAGAAAATGTTGATTGCTCCTATTTTAGAGGCCTTTTTTATGCAGAAGAGGTGTTAACAAAAAGGAAAATTTTAAAAAAATATTAAAAGGAAGAATAATGGGAGTGTTCTCATAAAGGTGACTAAGACACATCACAAACTATAGCTTACTTGTCAGAAAGCATTAGCCAAAGACAAAGTTACTTTCTATTAAAGACTTGAAGGTGTCAATTTTAAATCAGAAAAACTTCCAAAACAGACTCCAATGAGAAGCTGAGGAACTGAAATTAATTTGCAAATTGGACACTGTCAACCAACGGTTAAACAGGGACTATGAGTAGCTTTGTCATTATACTAATTGAATGTATTTTTCTAGTTAAGTCTCTTTTACAGATTCTTATCAGCTGTTAGACATAGATCCACTAAATTTTCACTACAAAAGATTTTTTTTCTCCTGCTGATAATGGCCCATCCAAATTAAACAGTCTCTTAGAATTGATATGGTAATTTACAACTTTTTTTTTTCTGTGTGTAAAAATGCATCTTACTTCTGTTTGTTCCATTCTATGCATCCGATGAAGTGGGCTATAGCCCACAAAAGCTTATGCTGAAATAAACTGGTTAGTCTCTAAGGTGCTACAAGTACAGTTGGACCCCGCAACATCATGAGGATCGGGATCCAAAAAAAATCGATCGCAATAAACGCGGAATCGCAGTATTGCGGGGTTCCGCTGCATCAAAGCTGCACCCGTCACCAACATTGGGAGCCAGCCGCGCCCCACACTATAAACGGATTTGCGCTATTGCTGGGCATGGTATTCTGGGGTCTGACTGTATTCCTCGTTTTATTTATGGATACAGACTAACACGGCTGCTTTTGTTAAAAAAGTTTATTTTCATGCATCCATGCAATTTCTTATTAGCCTATGCACAAGCTTAGCTGTCTGTAGTTTCATCTAACTAGTCATAGATCACTGCTGACAATAACAATGGATATTGCTACGTTACTTGTTTATACTCACTGCACTGGTTTTTTAGAGTCTCATTTTAGAGTCTCATCTTAAATTCTGTTAATATGCCTGATGAGCTGCCAGTCTATGGGTATGGGAAATTTACCAAACACAAACAGTTAAAGGCTGCAATTAACTTTTAATAGGGAGTTCCTTTTAAAAATCATGATGAAGCCATAATATGACCCAGGGACTTGAGATTCAAAATGTGACCTACTTTAAAAGCATTGTAAACTTATAGGAAATATTCTTCATCTTTCATATATCTAGTATTTTAAAATGCATATCAGACATCACTGAGTCTATTAAAAGACAAGAATCAGAGGGGTAGCCGTGTTAGTCTGGAATTGCAGAAGTGACAAAGAGTCCTGTGGCACCTTAAAGACTAACTAAAATATTAGAGCATAAGCTTTCGTGGGCTAATACCCACTTCGTCGGATGCATGCAGTGGAAGAATCCAGGGGCAGGTATAAATAGGTAGGCAAGAGCCAGGTTAAAGATAACAGGGTGGGTCCAATGAGGCTGAACTAGCTGTTATCTAGAGATGCATGCAGTAGAAGAATCCAGGGGCAGGTATAAATAGGTAGGCAAAAGATAACAGAGATCACAGCTGGTTCAGCCTCATTGGACCCACCCTGTTATCTTTAACCTGGCTCTTGCCTACCTATTTATAACTGCCCCTGGGTTCTTCCATTGCATGCATCCAACAAAGTGGGTATTAGCCCACGAAAGCTTATGCTCTAATACTTCAGTTAGTCTTTAAGGTGCCACAGGACTCTTTGTCACTTCTATTAAAAGCCACTGTTTTGTACATCATACATTAGACTATATATTGTTATCCTTCTGATCTGGACCATATAGTACCATATGGCTGGCAAAAACAGATCAGCATATTTCAGCTTTTTCTGTTCAATGAAAAGGATAACATATTCCATATGTAAGAATTCTGAGGTATGCCCCAGTTCCAAAAGGAGGATGGATCATCCAGATCCACATTCCCTCCTCATTTCTCTTAATAGAACCACAGACACAGGAGGATGGGATTATCACACACCCACACACACAAAAGAAATGGAACTATCACTAAACCAATGCTAATCCATAGCATCTGCAGCTATGGAATTGTCTGTCTACATGCAATTTTATAGTCTCAGCCAAATCAACGATCCAAATGGAAACTCTGGAATCCCTGTATGAGATTTGTAATGCTTCCGGCAGTGCCCTGTGTGATGCTGGCAATTCAGGTGCCAGCTCATGTCAAGACCCTGGGTCCCACTGAACACTGACAAATGCATAGCTGGAAATCAGTCTGGCTTATCTGTGGGTTGTATAATTAAAATAAATATCAGTGTTATAGGAATGTGTTTAGAGTTGAGACTTTATGGAATGCTCGTAGAAGACTTCATCTATTAATCCTACTTACAATATCTGTATTCCACGCTTTAATTTTCCTCTAGAGCTGTAAAAATTTGTTTACCAAACAGGAAAAAAAATCCAATCACCTAAGGCAAAATGCTGAATTACTACAAAAGACATTATCTCCTGCTCATCGGGAAGAATTACTGAATCTAAATAGGCCATTGTGGAACAAAGACTTGTCAGTTGTTCCCCCTACCCACCCATGAAGAGGTTTAGTCCCATCAATTTGACTTCTAAGGAGGTACCGGAGAGGGGGGGATAAAAATCTTTGACAAAAAGGAATTAGAATTGTTTTGTGCTGTTTGGACTCTAAGGGACAAATATTCCTAAACATAAGCACGAGATCCCCAAGATTAACTTGGTTAGTCCTAATGAATAGTTCTGCAGCTCTATCACCACATGAAACCTAAGATTACTGCTCACTTTGTGACAGGTTTAAGATTAGCAGCCGTGCTAGTCTGTATCCGTAAATAATACGAGGAAAACTTGTGGCATCTTAGAGACTAACCAGTTTATTTCAGCATAAGCTTTCGTAGGTTATAGCTCACTTCATCGGATGCACAGAATGGAACAGAAGTAAGATATATTTATATACACAGAAAGCAAAAAAAAAGTTGTACATTACCATATCAATTCTAAGAGACTGTTTAATTTGGATGGGCCATTATCAGCAGGAGAAAAAAGAAAACCTTTTCTAGTGGATCTCTGTCTGACAGGTGAAAGGAACTTTTGAAGGGAAATTAGCTAGGGAAATGCAATCAATTAGTGTAATAAGAAAGCCATTCACAAACCCTATTTAGCCCTCATCTTGTGTGTATGTTTATCTGTTTAAACCTTCTAAATAACTCTCATTTATTTTTCTTAGGCCATGGTTACACTGGCACGTTATAGCGCTATAAAGCCCCCACGAGCGCTATAACCTCCTCCCCGTCCACACTGGCAAGGCACTAAGAGCGCTATAACCGCTGAGTTATAGCGCTATTATTAATCCACCTCCGCATGGGGAATAAGGGCTGTAGCGCAGCTGCTGTAGCGCTACAGGAAGAATGTGGACACCCACTGCGCATTAATTGGCCTCCAGCCCGTCCCATAATTCCCGTTCGAGCCACTCTGGTCATCACTTGCAAACTCTTTTGTCCTGTCCTCAGGTGACCACACGTCAGACCCGCCCTTTAAAGTTCCAGGGAAATTTGAAAATCCCCTTCCTGTTTGCTCCAGCCAAGCGTGGCGTGCTCTCAGGGAATCCTTGCAGGTGATCATTCTCATTGATCTGATTGATTGCGTGGTGTGGTCTCAGGGAATCGTTGCAGGTGATCATTCTGATTGATCATCATGACTCCACGTGCCATGCCTCCTCGCAATAGGCGATCCCCAGCATGGAGCAATAGTGAGGTGCTGGACCTCATCAGCTGTTGGGGGGAAGAGGCTGTTCAGTCTCAGCTGCGGTCTAGCCGCAGGAATTTTGACACCTATGGGCAGATATCACGGGCCTTGGCAGAAAGAGGCCATGAGCGGGACACTCTGCAGTGCCGTGTTAAGGTAAAGAAGCTTAGGAATGCGTATCGCAAAGCCCACGAGGCAAACGGCCGCTCCGGGGCAGCCCCGGTGACTTGCAGATTTTATAAGGAGCTGCACGCGATACTTGGTGGTGATCCCACGGTCACTCCATCGACCACCACGGACACTTCCCAGCCCACCAGTGAAGGGGGGGGGTGAGGAGGAGGACGAAGAGCAGGAGGATGAAGAAGAGGAGGAGGATGAGGACGAGGCGGCAGCGACCCAGGGCACGGAGGAGTCCCTGGATGCATGCAACCAGGAGCTCTTCTCAACCCAGGAGGGCAGCCAGCCACAGCATCCGGCGGTTGCAGGGGCCAGCTCAGCAGCGGATTGCAGAGGTAACGCTGCTTTTCTATGGGGAAGGCTGGCAGCTTTGGGTGGAAAGGGATGAGGGGGGCATTCCACCTGCAGCTCTTCTCAAGCCAGAAGGAGGGCAGGGGGGCATGCAGCGAGGAGCTCTCCTCTAAAGCCAGGAGGAGGGCGGCCAGCCACAGCGTCCGGCGGTTGCAGGGGCCAGCTCAGCAGTGCATTGTGGAGGTAAAGCTGCTTTTGTACGGGGAAGGCAGGCAGCTTGGGGTGGAAAGGGATGCTTGCATGCTTGCCTACATGTGGAATAGAGCATTGATGTAGTCGATCACATCGCAGTAGTCATCATCAGTAATCTCTTCAAAGGTCTCAATAAGAGCACTTGCAATGCGCCTGCGCAGGTTTCCCGGGAGAGCCAGCGTGGTCCCCGTCCCGGTCACGGTCACTAGTCCCTGCCACTGTGCTACAATGTGTAGGGGGAGCATTGCTGCACATAGGCAAGCTGCATATGGCCCTGGGCGGAAGCCGCATCTTAACAAAATCCCTTCCCTTTGCTCCTCAGTGACTCGAAGCAACGAGATATCTTCCAGGACAAACACCTACGGAGAATGTTGGAACAGTGTTCAGAGTAGGGCTCCTGCCACTTCCCGGCACTCCACACCCCCCCCCACCCCCGCCACAGCTTTTCAGGGCAGGGAAGAAATCCTTCCCCCTGCCTGCTGCTCACACTGTGGCTCCTGCCACTTACCGGCACTCCCCACCCCCTCCCCCGCCACAGCTTTTCTTGGCCAGGGAAAAAATCATTTCCCTTGCCTCTGGAGTCCACTCACCATGGCAGGGGCTCTGTTGCTGTATCTGTGCTGTCTGCGGGACAGGCAAACGGGGAATGCGGGGGAATGATAGGCATGTCTGCTCTTTACAAGGGAACCACTGTGCAATGTATCTTTTTATTTTAGAAGGGTCGTCCTTCACCCCTTCGCCATCGCTCTTATCAACAGCTGAGAGGCTCAGGCGACTGAGGAAGCGGCCACGAAGGAGCAAAGAGGATCTTGTACAGCAAGTAATGCAACAGGCTGTAACGGAGAATCGAGTTGCACAGAGGTGGAGGGAGAATGAGAGCAAGTTGAGGGAGAAGGCGCGGAAGGAGAACGCGATTCACCGCCGGAAAAGCACCGACAAGCTGCTCTCATTACTGCAGCTTCAATTGCAGACTATGCAGCGGCTTGTCACCCTTCAGGAGGAGAAGCTCCGCACCCACCACCCCAATTATCGTTTGCCCCAACTCCCTTCCCCTTCTTTGCCTCTGTACCCTCCAGGCCACTATCATCAGCCAAATGGTTATCACCATCCACAGCTGCCTCCAACCCCTCTGTCTTCACCGAACAACCCCCAAACCCTGGACCATTATCCACTGCAGTCTACCCCTAATAACATGCCTTACTGCCCTCTGCAAATGGGGTTCGGGGGACATGGCCACTGTGAGGGCACTGGAGACTCAGAGACTCGGACATATTCCGATCTCTGACTGACCCCATGACACCCCCATTGCACCTCCCCTGGCTTCCCCCTCACATGCATCACAATATTTTCTTTCAGCAACCGAAGTACCTGTTCAATACATGAATTGTCTTCTTAATAAATTGGTTTCTTTATTAAGTGTACATACATTATTACAGGCTACAGAAAAGCAAATGCCTGTTCCTGTTAAAAGAATGCTCCCTCCCTCCCTCCCTCCCTCCCTCCATCTGCACCTCACTTTAGAACTGGCTTTCAGCCTCAAAATGCTCCCTCAAGGCTTCCCTGATCCTAACAGCCTCGCGCTGGTCCCCTCCATGAACCTTGCTCTCTGGCAGGGCATATGTGGCCTCCAGGTGTTGAACCTCCGAGGACCATGCCTGAGTGAAGCCTTCGCCCTTCTGCTCACAAAGATTATGTAGGGCACAGCATGCGGAAATAACCGCGGAGATACTACCCTCGGCCAAGTCTAGCCTCCCATAAAGACAACGCCAGCGCGCCTTCAGACGCCCAAAAGCACACTCCACAGTCATTCGACAACGGCTAAGCCTGTAGTTGAACCTTTCCTGACTGCTGTCCAGGCTCCCTGTGTACGGTTTCATGAGCCAGGGCATTAAAGGGTAAGCAGGGTCACCAAGAATCACTATGGGCATTTCCACTTCCCCCACGGGGATCCTCTGGTCTGGGAAAAAAGTCCCGGCTTGCAGCTTCATGAACAGGCCGGTGTTGCGGAAGATGCGTGCGTCATGCACCTTTCCAGACCAGCCAGCGTTAATGTCAGTAAAACGCCCACGGTGATCCACAAGCGCCTGGAGAACCATGGAGAAGTACCCCTTTCGGTTAACGTACTCCTCAGCTAGGTGGGCGGGCGCGAGAATGGGTATATGGGTCCCATCTATCGCCCCTCCACAGTTAGGGAAACCCATTTCTTCAAAGCCAGCCACGATGTCATGCACGTTATCCAGAGTCACGATTTTTCGTAGCAGGATGCGATTGATGGCCCTGCACACTTGCATCAGCACAACTCCAACGGTCGACTTTCCAACCCCAAACTGGTTGGCCACCGATCGGTAGCTGTCTGGGGTAGCCAGCTTCCAGATCGCGATAGCCACCCGCTTCTCCACCGGGAGGGCAGCTCTCAGTCTGGTGTCCTTGCGCCGCAGGGCAGGGGCGAGTTCAGCACACAGTCCCATGAAAGTGGCTTTTCTCATTCGAAAGTTTTGCAGCCACTGCTCGTCATCCCAGACTTGCATGACTATGCGATCCCACCACTCTGTGCTCGTTTCCCGTGCCCAGAAGCGGCGTTCAACAGCCGTGAGCATGTCCGTTAATGAGACAAGAAGCTTCGTGTCAAATGCATTCACCGCTTCGATCTCGTCTTCAGACTCATCACTGTCATCCTGCATGTCAAGGAATAACTCCACTGCACACAGAGATGTGCTGGTGATAGTCGTCAGCATGTTCCTCAGCAGTTCTGGATTCATTGCAGCACTCGACAATGGAAGACGGAGCGTGGCTTGCTGAAACCCTTGAAAGATGGCGCCGGAGGTGGAAGGAAACACAGGGATTGCTGGGATATGCCAAAAGCATCATGGGTAGTTCAAACAGGATATAGAATGCCCTGCAAGTGACGCCCCCCCTACCACAAGGCATTGCGCCAGATCAGGAAGAGGTGTACTGTGGGATACATGCCCTAATGCGCTGCTCTTAATGCCGTATTAAGTGCCGCAAATGTGGCCATGCTATAACGCTGGAGCATCTCAGTGTGGACATACAATAGCGCTATTATTATTGCTGTATAAGGGGACCGCTATAACCAATAGCGCTATAATCTTGTAAGTGTAACCATACCCTTAGTTAGTAAATCCTTAGTTAGTTTCCTGTAGGACTGGCTAAGCCATTATTCTATGATTCTATGGTGAAGCACTGGAATGGGTTACCTAGGGAGGTGGTGGAATCTCCTTCCTTAGAGGTTTTTAAGGTCAGGTTTGACAAAACCCTGGCTGGGATAATTTAGTTGGGGATTGGTCCTGCTTTGAGCAGGGAGCTGGACTAGATGACCTCCTGAGGTCCCTTCCAACCTTAATATTCTATGATTCTATGGGCTGGTCTACACTAAGAGGAGGGATCAACCGAAGATATGCAACTTCAGCTACGTGAATAATGTAGCTGAAGTTGGCGTATCTTCGACCAACTTACCTGCCATCCTCATGGCAGCAGCAGTCGGCAGCGTGTTCCCCCGTCGACTCCAGCTTGCGCCTCTTGGTAAGCTGGAGTTCCGGAGTAGACGGGGGCACCATTGGCTATCGATTTATCGCATCTCAACAAGATGCGATAAATCGATTGCCAAAAGATCGATTGCTACCTGCTGATCTGGGGATACTGAAGACATACCCTATGATTCATTGTCTTTGGTGTGAGATCTAAGGTGCAAATTGAACTGTAGTAAGTGACTGATCCTTTGGAGTAAGAGTAACCTGAATATTTTGTGATCTTTGATGTAAAGTGACCATCTATTATGGAGTCAAGCTTGCTTGGATGGCAAGATAAATTGGAATGCCCAAGGGGACTGCCTGTTATTCCTGTTTGTTAAGGCTGTATAATGTCTGAGGAGTTTTCACTTAATGCTTTTTAAATCTAAGTATAGAACTCAAAACCAGTTTGGGATTTGTGCCCTGCATCTTAACAGTCTGAGCTGAGGTTGGTATTCTGACTCATGAGCAACTCCAGACACATGGCACCCTGGATCTATCAAGCAATGAACAGAAACACACAGGAAATTTTCCTCTATGAAAGAAAGAATTTTGATAGCAAAATTCGACATGTTATGAAAAGGAAATATATCTTAAGCTTCCAAAAATGTGGATTATATGCACTATGTCAATAAAAATGAAAAGCAATAAAAATATTATATTAATATTGTACCCTGCTTATTTGGTGGAATGATTCAGAAGTGTTTTACAAGCTTCTTCCATCACTGAAATGCAGCTACCTCTGGGGTGGAATGTGGATCTGTTTAACAGTGCATATCAAGCCTGGATAAAAATTTAAGGCAAGAAGTGCAAAAGAATATCATATCTAATTCAGCCTTGTTTAATCTGTCTTTGCTTGTGCATTTAGACTATAGGCCTTTTGGGGCAGAGACCTATTATCTTTTATCAATCTTCTAACATAATGTGCATTTAACACACTGTATAAGGATATGACCTTGTTTCCATTGTAATCAATGAGAAAACTCCTAATAATAACTTCAGTGATTCTGCATAAGTCTCTTAAACCAGGATTTCTCAGCCTGTGCGTAGGGACCCAAAATTGGGTCACCAGACTGTTTCAGAGGGTCACATGGTAGCTCCTGTCACCTCCCACTCCAGGCATTGCAACCTCTGGGGTCCCAGCACCACTCAGGTTTGGCCCAGCCATCATGATGACGAGAGTCCAGGTAGGCCACATTTGAGTGAGTGGCATGAGCCAGGTCACAGCTACACTCTCACAAGTGGAGTCCAGTCAGGGGAGCAGGGCCAAACCTGAGTAGTGCTGCAGCCCCAGAGGCTGAAACGCCTGGAGCAGAGAGCCAAGCCTTGCCAGCCCCACGGCACAAGGAGCTACAGAAGTCGCCACTGTGGGATGAGTGCTAGGCAGGACCCAACACTCACAGAGGGTAGGTGGACCAGACTGAAATCACTCCAGGGTCTCCATCCCCAGACCCTTTTCTGTGTTGTGACAGGACTTAACAATTTACAAGATGGCTCCTGAGCCCAAAAAGGTTGTGACCCACTGTCTCACACCATGCTTAATGACTGGTTTAGTGCTGGATCAGGTAGCAGTTTGCCACTTACTCACTCAGCAATGCAATCCCCCTTCAGCATACTGAGTTTTCCTTGAAGCTTTCCATCTTAGTACAGAGCCAGTTTAATGTTGATTAACTTCTAAATGCTGCTGAGAATAAAGCAAGGTAGGATAACTTTCCCGGCTCTTAGGCTCATGAACCAGTCTCTGGTTCTCTGAAAACTCTGAATCGAGTTGGAGAATCTAAATTCAGGTCTTCCGATACATTTTATATTCCAGCCAGAGCCTTGAGTTAAAGTTGGTGCTCTTTGTGGGTCTGATCCAGCACCCAATAAAAATAAGTAAGAGATTTGCCATGAATTTGAATAGGCACAGGATCAGGCCCGAGGGGCACAATTCTGCCTCTCTTAACATTATATGTTCTCTACTCCACAGACAGTCGCGTCAGCTTCAGTGAAATTCCTTACAGAGTAAAATATTATCCCACGTGAATAAAGAAGGGCAGAATCAGGACATTAGCTCTCAAATTATTTTGATTTTAAAAATACAATGTAGTGCCTAATTATTAATGTGTAATGCGGTAAAAGGAATTTAGCATTTTGATTTTTTTAAGTGAACTATTGAAGTTTCAGAATCAGCTAGTGTGCATGCTTAGTAATTTTGTAAATAAAAATGTCATTAAGACTTTTAGTATGCAGACATGAAAGCTAGAATTTAATCTCAGATGGATATGCCACATGATCACATCTCTCAAAAACTTCACTACTACTCATCATTGCACAGCTGATATTATGTGTGCTTGCAGATTATCTGGTCAAAAATTCATATTTTTAAAATGCCTTAGTAGAATTCTTGTAACAGCTCCAATGGTATATCAGGGCATATAATATTTGTTTCCAAAACAAATACAAGTAATTTTTACTCAGTGCAACTCTAGCAGCCCAAAGTATTTCTAAACATTCTGGTTGGTAAATAATAGATGAACCAAATCTCTGTAATGCAGAAGCTAATGTAGGGGTTGGTATAGTCCATAACATATTTCAATGATCACAATCTAGTTCCCAATGGACACGAATCCATACAACAAAGAATGAAAAAATTGGTATTAGTATGTACCAAGAACGGACCTAGGTTGAAATCCTATCCCTACTGAATGCAATGGCAAAACTCCCATTGTTTTCACTGGGGCCAGGCTTTCACCTCAGGATTCTTACAGTTCCATGCCCCTTAGAACAATGCCAGCACCAGTTTATAACATCTCACTGTGCTGCTTCAGCTACGTTGGCTGACATGGTGGAGGGGTGGAACCAAGGCTTTGGCTTTTCCCCAACTTTTCCCATCCTGCCCTTTCATTTTGCTCCAAGAATGGGAAAAGGGGGGCTGGATAGCTACATAGCACCCACATACCCAGTATGCTGGGTCCTCAGCTCCAGGTAGCCCATGTAGGAGCATGAGAGAGGTTTTTACTCCTCCTTACCCCACTGCATGGGTGTGAAGTCAACAATTTTTGTCATGACTTATTTTTTAAAGTAATTTGGTGACAATAAAAAAAGTAACCTTAACAATATTATCATTTAAATAAAGATATTTTAGGGGACACTTTTTCTGTTTGCTTCATATACTAGGACCTTGTCTTTACCAGGGTTGCCCTAGTTTGACTAGAATGAATTTACAATTGATTTGGTTGAGCCTTTGTGTGCCCACCTAAATTGATATGGACCCGGCTTGCATTGATTTAGCTGGATTCACTGAGGAATTAACTTGGACTGAACCAATGGGTGTGGTTGCTTTGAGTGAGGGAGTCCACATGTGGGATTAACTGAATTGGTTTAAAAACATACCTTTAGTTGTACTGCTGCAGCTTTGTGTCTAGAAAGTCCCTAGTAATTAAAATATTGGAGAAATATCATAGGCAAGTCTTGCACCACTGCCTACTGTTAAGGTTGCCTGACACTTCTGTGACACACGGAGCCCTTGGTGCCAATTGGCACAGAGCACAGGGTGTTCGTACGGTTTTAAAAGAAGAAACA
This sequence comes from Dermatemys mawii, assembly GCA_007922305.1. Classification (NCBI taxonomy): domain Eukaryota; kingdom Metazoa; phylum Chordata; order Testudines; family Dermatemydidae; genus Dermatemys; species Dermatemys mawii. The sequence continues at coordinate 33,097,147 of ML677348.1, read as the reverse complement.
GGATAGATTGTAGAGGACAGGGCAGAAATGAGTAAATTTGGAGGCAATGGGCAGAAAAGGCCATGGCAACTACAGCACATTCCTTCCAGAGCCTAAGATAGAACTCAGTATAGGAAGTATAGGAAACTTTAAACCTGACATACCCAAACTTCTGAGTGCTTGATAATGTTTTTACAATGGATGTGTGTGTGTGTGTATGTGTGTGTGTGTGTATGTGAGAGAGAGAGAGAGAGAGAGAGAGAGAGAGAGAGAGAAAGAGAGAGAGAGAGAGAATAAGCACAGTTCCTGATTAGCTAAAAATTGAGCACATCTTGTTATCTTTGCTACCTCATCTTTCCAACCTTGACCCCTTGTTTGTCTTTTAGGTGGCAAGTTCTCTGGGAACAGCAACCTTTATTTATTCTATATTTGTATAGTGTGTAGTACAATATAAATGCTAAGGAAGAAGAAGAAGAAGAAGAAGAAGAAGAAGAAGAAGAAGAAGAAGCCCTTTTTATGTAAACATACAAAAATAAATATATTTCCTCCATTGTTTGCTGTTTACCTCTCTCTTTTCATTCGGCTGGCTTTAAGGATTATTCAGAAGTGTAGCATTTGATAACTATGTGCTACCAAAAATAACCCAAGAAAAAAGAAAAAAAAAGACATTCTCTGTGGTAAATTAGTCTTGTGTAACTCTATTGACTTCAGAAAGTACTCCTAGGATTAATTTGAACTTGATTCTACTCTCACAGACATGTATAGCAAGAATAATTCCTCTGAAGTCAGTGGAAATATAGCAGTGTAAAACTGACATCAGACCAGAATCAGGTTCCTAGTCTAATTCACAAGCAGATACCATGTTGGTGACTGTAATATAAAAACTAAGGGGTCTATTTTGCCACCATTAGTCATTAAATCAATAAAACAACTCACAGTGCAGGATACTTATCAACAAAAGTGTGGCAGAATCAGATTCCAGAAAGAATCGGTAGATCACATAAGTCTGATTACAGTTAAGGATACATTAAGGATACTTCTCATCTCATATTTACAGTAACTCCTCACTTAACATTGTACTTATGTTCCTGAAAAATATGACTTCAAGCAAAACGATGTTAAGCAAATTCAATTTCCCCATAAGAATTAATGTAAATGAGGGGGTTACATTCCAGGGAATTTTTTTTCATCAGACAAAAGACTATATTATGTAAGAACATAAGAAAGGCCGTACTGGGTCAGACCAAAGGTCCATCTAGCCCAGTATCCTGTCTACCGACAGAGGCCAATGCCAGGTGCCCTGGAGTGAGTGAACCTAACAGGTAACGATCAAGTGATCTCTCTCCTGCCATCCATCACCCTCCTCTGAAAAACAGAGGCTAGGGACACCATTCCTTACCCAGCCTGGCTAATAGCCATTAATGGACTTAACCTCCATGAATTTATCCAGTTCTCTTTTAAACCCTGTTATAGTCCTAGCCTTCACAGCCTCCTCAGGCAAGGAGTTCCACAGGTTGACTGTGCACTGTGTGAAGAAGAACTTCCTTTTATTTGTTTTAAACCTGCTGCCCACTAATTTCAATGGGTGGCCCCTAGTTCTGCTATTATGGGAACAAGTAAATAACTTTTCCTTATTCACTTTCTCCATGCCACTCATAATTTTATATACCTCTATCATATCCCCCCTTAGTCTCCTCTTTTCCAAGCTAAAAAGTCCTAGCCTCTTTAATCTCTCCTCATATGGGACTCATTCCAATCCCCTAATCATTTTAGTTGCCCTTCTCTGAACCTTTTCTAATGCCATTATATCCTTTTTGAGATGAGGAGATCACATCTGTACACAGTATTCAAGATGTGGGCAAACCATGGATTTGTATAGGGGCAATAAAATATTCTCCGTCTTATTTTCTATCCCTTTGTTAATGATTCCTAACATCCTGTTTGCTTTTTTGACCGCCGGTGCACACTGCATGGACATCTTCAGAGAACTATCCACGCTGACTCCAAGATCTTTTTCCTGAATAGTTGAAGCTAAATTAGCCCACATCATATTGTATGTATAGTTGGGGTTATTTTTTCCAAAGTGCATTACTTTACATTTATTCACATTAAATTTCATTTGCCATTTTGTTGCCCAATCACTTAGTTTTGTGAGATCTTTTTGAAGTTCTTCACAGTCTGCTTGGGTCTTAACTATTTTGAGCAGCTTAGTATCATCTGCAAACTTTGCCACCTCACTGTTTACCCCTTCCTCCAAATCATTGATGAATAAGTTGAATAGGATTGGTCCTATGACTGACCCTTGGGGAACACCACTAGGTGTAAATGCTTTACCCCTCTCCATTCTGAAAATTTACCCTTTATTCCTACCCTTTGTTCCCTGTCTTTTAACCAGTTCTCAATCCATGAAAAGATCTTCCCTCTTATCCCTTGGCAACTTAATTTACATAAGAGCCTTTGGTGAGGGACCTTGTCAAAGGCTTTCTGGAAATCTAAGTACACTACGTCCATTGGATCCCCCTTGTCCACATGTTTGTTGACCCCTTCAAAGAACTCTAATAGATTAGTAAGACATGATTTCCCTTTACAGAAACCATGCTGACTTTTGCCCAACAATTTATGTTCTTCTATGTGCCTGACAATTTTATTCTTTACTATCGTTTCAACTAATTTGCCCAGTATGGACATTAGACTTACCGGTCTGTAGTTGCCAGGGTCATCTCTAGAGCCCTTTTTAAATATAGGCGTTATATTAGCTATCTTCCAGTCATTGGGTACAGAAGCCGATTTAAAGGACAGGTTACAAACCCTAGTTAACAGTTCCGCAATTTCACATTTGAGTTCTTTCAGAACTCTTGGATGAATGCCATCTGGTCCCGGTGACTTGTTACAGTTAAGTTTATCAATTAGTTCCAAGACCTCCTCTAGTGACACTTCAGTCTGTGACAATTCTTCAGATTTCAGATTACAAAAGATGGCTCAGGTTTGGGAATCTCCCTAACGTCCTCAGCCGTGAAGACTGAAGCAAAGAATTCATTTAGTTTCTCCGCAATGACTTTATCATCTTTAAGTGCTCCTTTTGTATCTCTATCATCCAGGGGCCTCACTGGTTGTTTAGCAGGCTTCCTGCTTCTGACGTATTTAAAAACATTTTATTATTACCTTTTGAGTTTCTGGCTAGCTGTTCTTCAAATTCTATTTTGGCTTTTCTTATTAAATTTTTACACTTAATTTCGCAGTGTTTATGCTCCTCTCTAGTTACCTCATTAGGATTTGACTTCCACTTTTTAAAAGATGCCTTTTTATCCCTCACTACTTCTTTTACATGGTTTTTAAGCCATGGTGGCTCTTTTTTAGTTCTTTAACTTTGTTTTTTAATTTGGGGTATACATTTAAGTTTGGCCTCTATTATGGTGTCTTTGAAAAGTGTCCATGCAGCTTGCAGGTATTTCACTTTAGTCACTTTACCTATTAATTTCCGTTTAACTAACCCCCTCCTTTTTGCATAGTTCCCCTTCCTGAAATTAAATGCCACAGTGTTGGGCTGCTGCGGTTTTGTTCCCAGCACGGGAATGTTAAATGTTATTATATTATGATCACTATTCCCAAGCGGTCCTGTTATAGTTACCTCTTGGACCAGCTCTTGTGCTCAACTCAGGACTAAAACAAGAGTTGCCTCTCCCCTTGTGGGTTCCTGTATCAGTTGCTCCAAGAAGCAGTCATTTAAAGTATCGAGGAATTTGGTCTCTGAATTTCGTCCTGAGGTGACATGTACCCAGTCAATATGGGGATAATTGAAATCCCCCATTATTATTGAAATCCCCCATTATTATGTAATTATAATTGAAATCCCCCATTATTATGTACACACACACAGAGAGAGAGAGAGAGAGAGAGAAAGTATACGTTTTAAACAAACAATTTAATGCTGGTACACAGTAATGATGATTGTGAAGCTTGGTTGAGGAGGAAGAGTCAGAGGGTGGGATATTTCCCAGGGAATGCTTTACTGCTAAATGATGAACTAGTAGTTGGCTGAGCCCTCAGGGGTTAACTCACACTGTCCAAGGCACCAGGAATGGAGGGAGAGGAGGCAGCATGGCAGACAGAGACAGAGAGACACACCCTGTGTGTGTGAGAGAGAGAGATGTGCATTTCCCCTTTAAGTACGCTGACCCCTTTCAATACATTTCCCTTTTAAGTATGCATTTCCCTTTAATTACATTGCCTTATTAATTAGATCAGCTTGCTGAGACCGCAGCTGTTGTCAGCAAGTTCCCTCCATCCTGAGCCCTGTCATGTGTCCCTCCTCTCTATGGAAGATGGTGTAAGCAGGGTGTAGAAGGGGGGCTGACATTAGCCCCTCTCTTCCTCCACTCCCACCCTGAACAGCAACAAGAAGTCTCAGGGACCAGTGCCTAGGCAGAGAGCAGAAGCAGCACATGGCATTGTGGGGAGGGAAAGCTGAATTGCCAGCAATTGATAGCCTGCTGGGCAGCTGCTGCACAGGGAACTTAAGGAAGCAAGGGGCTGATAGGGGGAGCTGATGGGGGGCTGCCGGTCCACCGTGGTTCCAAGATCCTACAGGTAGCTGCAACGGTACCATAACAGGTAGCTGCTCTTCCTGCAAGCAGTGGGCAAAGCACGCAGCTGCCAAACGACATTAGAAGGGAGCATTGCAGAACTTTAAATGAGCATGTTCCGTAATTGATCAGCAACATAACAATGAAACAACGTTAACCAGGACAACTTTAAGTGAGGAGCTACAGTACAGCACTCCTCACTGTATTTCCCCCTATCAAAAATAAGTAAAAACTAAGGACCTCATTTTAAAAGTAGTTTAAGTAGATGGGCACTCCATGCCCATAGAATTCAATGGATTGAACTATTAGAATGGGGGGAGATCTTATACAGAATAGGGATTTCCCCATCTCATATCATTTTCCTGTAAGATGCCACCCTCTTTAGGTTCCACCAGGCTCCATATTTTGTGGGTTCTGAGTCTTCCTACTCACTATTTACCTTCACTTCTTGCCAGTGTTGGACAGTGTATCTATATACTCACAATGAGATAATTTATCAGAGCTGGAAACCATTTGCCCATTTCAATATTTAATTACCAAATAAAAATGTACTAAGCAAAATACCATCTAAAAAGAAAAGAGAATAAATAAATACATTGCTTAGTTTCCATGAAATGGTTAGAAGCTAGAAGCTGAAACCGAGAGTCCATCTTGCACCAAGATACTTAATCTTTTCTTTAGAGACCTACTAGGGATTCTTCTAATAATAGAGAAGGCTCAGGTTCCGTTACAGCTTCAAGTACTTAAAAACATGGTTTGTTGACAAACAAATGTCAGATTAAGAGCTTTTTATAGAATAAAGTCACGTCATGACTTATTCACAGGATGTAACAACTCATCATGGCTACTCCTTAAGATCAAGGCACAATTTTCAGAAGCCTATGCTCGTGCAAATGACTTGTTTCATTGCTCTGGGCCCTTAGGAGATTCTCAGTACTGGTATTTTGCTGAGCTCAAATCCCTTGAATATTCCAGGTGTTGAGTGCTCCAAGAGAGCAGACCCCAGGCATGGCTATATGGTTGATTGCTTAAAGAGTGGTCAATGCTGCCTTCTCGAAACACATGTATTCCATAAATATAATGTTGAGAAGAAAGATTGGGAAATGTTGACAGATGGAGTGGTTAAATTGTGTAGTGTGGAATGGTGCAGATCATATATATCACTGATGCATTGTGGGTTGAGAATGGCCCTGAAGCAGAGATGCATCTTGACTTATACACTATCTTCCCGTTGTAGAAAACATTTTGACAGTTCTACAGTCCAGCAAGGAAGAAGTTGTGCATTTCAGATCATCTGACAGCTGTGCACTGGGGTTTGCTGGGATGGATGCAGGGTGCAGGATCAGTCAGAGGGCCAGCTCCTGGCACCAGTACTCCAAGCGCATGCCTGAGGCGGCAAGCTGTGGGGGGCAGCCTGATGTTTGCAATCAGGTGGATTCAGTGGCATTTTGGCAGTGGGGACGACGAGGCCACGGGACCCATGGACCTCCTGCAGAAATGCTGTCAAATCCGCAGTGCACCGGACCACCCGCAGGCGTACCGCAGAACTTCTGCCCTTGGAGCTGCAAAAACCTTATAGTCGCCCCTGATCACTCAGACAGGGGATGCAAATCCAGACACTTGGAGTGATAGTTGAAGAGTAAACCTGGGCCTCCATTCTCAATTGCAATGACAGCAGATGATATATTGGTGGTCTTGTACGGCCAGAGGGCTCAGTAGACTTGATACTCACTGAATCTACATTTTGGTTGATTTGCGTGTAGCCAATGGAAGTGCCCTAAAATTTCTCAACCACATCCTTTCCATCATCCATTTGTTACATAGGCAAGCTATTCCCTGCTCTGCAAAATGTCTCCATCCATCAGGTTTACTCCTCTTTAGTACTACCTAATATATACATGGACAATAAATTTCAACTACAGCGTTGCTGCTGATCTTTGCCTTGGAAAAGCATCATAATTGAATGTTTGAATTTCCCATTATGTACTCCAGTTCCCCTCTCTGAAATTCCTCTGCAAAGTCAAAATAAGCTTCCAAACTGGCCATTCAAAAATAAGATATGCTTTCCCATATGTGCCATATTTTCCTATGTATTGCTTTTTACACTTAGCACTGACAAATACAAAGATCTGGGAACCTTATATGAAAAAATGGAATATTTCGGTTACTGGCAAGGTCTCTTGTTCTAAAAGCTGTGCTGGTGCAGCACTTCTTTGCATTTGAAATTGTACAAGTCATTGCATGTTTGAACTCCAATGAATTACCCTTACATAGCAAAATGATATTCATGATATAAATCTAAGCCACAGGTATTTCATACTTTATGCTTGGAAGTATGTGCATTTTCAGTGGATTACTGTAACTGATATTGATTGTTGCTTACATGATACATACCAGATAAAACAAAGTATTCTCCAAATACTTGCTACCCAGCTGGATACAATAAAGCAATCAGAATACTTAGCCTTTATATTATTCCTTTCATCTTGACAGTGTTTTACAAATATTAACTAATTAGTATCACTATATTGCTGACATGAAGGTGTGAGAAACCCTTGAAAATTACTTTTTTTCCTCAAAAGATTTTATCATCATGAAGAGAAATTATAATATATCTATCTGAAATCACTTTCTTTGCAGTTAATATGATGATGCTTAGAGAAAGAAACTTAAAAGCAGCTTTTCAGGTGGAATATTAATTCATCCCGCTACAGGAATGTATTAATGTCTCATTCCTGCTGTTTGTGGATACATTTTGAATTTCTGTTTTCAGATCCAGTTGATCACAATGGATTTGAAAATTAGCACAGTGGAGAAGGCTGTTTCCCCCTCTCTCCCATGAACTATTAGGCTTTTGTTTTGGTTTTTGCTGTTGGATTTTAAGCCCCTGACTTTGCTGTGTGTGTTGCTTAAGAGGACCTATGCACCTATTAACTTTTGGTTCAGTAGAGGACACCTAGCATTGCAGAATTGGGCCCTAGTGATTAGTACTATAGATATGGATGCAAATCATATCTTGCCATTATATTATGGAGCAGGATGTGTTCATTGGCTCAAATAAACTAAGAGTCACCCAAAGCCTTCACCTACCCTTTGAAACAAACTGAAAATGAAGGGTGAAATTGTGGCCCTATGGAAATCAATGGAAAATTTTGTCAATCAGTTCTGCAGAGCTGGAATTTCACCCAAGATTTTTCAGACATTCTAAAAAAGTCAGTCAACTATTGTAGAGTGTTGGTGTGTGTATGGTGGGAGGGACTGAGGGAAGAGACATTAATTTTCATGCTTCTCTGCATTTCCTGTTGAACAGCTATCACATTGAAAGGAAAACACCAGTAAAATAACAGACAGAAGCAAGAATATCTATTTACTGTAGGTTCCTTACAATAAATAGATTACAGGGAAAGGTGGCAGTATGACACATTGCACAAAGCTATACTGACAGCAGTGGCCAAATAGCAGAAACACAACCTTGGATTTATTTTTCTTTAAAAAAAATCTGTTTTAATACTATGTGCACAGTCTGTGATTTTTTCAGAATTATTTGCCTAGAAAAAAAGTAATATGAATAAAGGTTTTGCAGCTCCATCTTGCAATGTGCTGAGCATTCAATGACTTCTTATCCATAAAATTTAAGTATATATTTAAATGCTTTGCAAAATCTGATCTAGAATGGTCAGCTCTTAATTGCCACAAATTTTTACATATATGCAATAAATGATCAACAAATTGTAACTAAATATTGCAATTATTTACATTGTGCTATTGTTTCATTATTAATATTTACTGTTGCACATTTTCTACCACCTTGCACAAAAATATTGTTCAATCAATTATGAACCCTCAAAAAATGAGTTGGAGGAGAAAATTGTTGCTTATTCAGTTTTGTACCTGAAATGAATTGCCCAGTTCTGATCTCACATAAACCAAATCAGATATTGGGTGTTTTGAAAAATCACCTACTCTGCACACATGCATATAGTAGCTGTCTTTGCAAACTAGGCAGTGATATACTGTCATATATATGGAATCAGAATAGGGCAATTTGAGCTCAATGTTTTCCCTACCACTATAGTGTGAGGAAAGAAAAAAACACAGAAAACCTGTGGAAATAGGCTATATTGTAGCATCCCCTACTGTGTAGCCAGCAACAGCTCCTCTGTGTTAACCAGGGGTATTTCTACATTGTAATTGATGGTATAATTGCAGGACAGATAGGCACTATCAACATGGACCCGCAATGTGAGCAGACACCTTGGGTTCCTAGCATGTTTGTACAGTCTGTATCTGATTCCGTACAACCGTATCTTCTCTGCTACTTTTAGCCATGCTAGCTAGCTTAAAGTTTGGGTACGTCTACTCATTCTACAATCACACCTTGCATAGCAGTAGAGACATACCCACTGCAAGTGAGTCTACAGTTGCATGCGTACATGCTTACATGTGCATTGTTGTGCCATAACCTCCCTACTGTCCATATATGAAGCCCAGTAGCAAGTTCCTGAAGGACAGTCTAGAGGACAAAAACTAGCACACAGGAGGGGTGTGGATATGTAAACTCCCGCACTGTTGCATGGCCCTGTACCCACTCTACAGTGCAGTGTGGATGGAGGCAAGGGGCATGTACCAGGTTACAGATATAAATAGTCCTCCAAGGCCATTCCCACAACACATTGATCCCTTTGTTGCCTGAGCTTTACCCAAAGGTATAAAGGTCCCTGACTGCCCCACCCCATCCCTTTCCAGCAGTGCACTGAGCACTGCAGAACAGTTTTCTGATGAAATCTATTGATCAATGCAGGTGATCTGCGATCATGATCCAAAAGCAGTTGCCTGGACTCTGGAACACACACAGGTGCTGCTCACTGTTTGGTCAGATCCATCCTCCACAAGTTCATCTGAGGTGGCCAAAATATACCCTTGCCCCAGAAATTTCTTAGATGTTGGAGGAGACGAGTATTCACCGACCTTGTCCCAATGCCAGGAGCTTATCAAGCCCCTCAGGCTCCTGCACCAGAGAGTGAAGGACTCGAACAGTCATTCTGGGAAAGGATCTAGCACATGTCCATGCTTCAATGAGCTGGTCGGGTGCTGGATGCCTGTCACAACATACTCCTCTGACACTGAACCCTTTCACAGGGGAACCCTCCAGAACATGGAGGAGGGGAACAATGAACCCCATCCTGTCCCTGTAGCCCAGTCTGTACTCAGCCCCAAACACCATGCAGGAGATGTCCTCATGTTTCACCCCACAGAATATTCCTCAGACATTCCCCACTCAGGGCTGGGGGGACGCTGGGAGAAGAACAAGATGTCGCTACAGAAAGTAATGTTTGCCACTTCTGAGAAAACTTGTACTACTTTATTTTATTTTATTTTATTGGTACATTTGTTCCTGTTACCAACCATTCTAGCTCTATGAATCATGTACGTAAGGGGTGGCAAATCTGTGGCTCCGGAGCTGCACGTGGCTCTTCAGAGGTTAGTATGCGGCTCCTTGTATAGGCACCGACTCCGGGGCTGGAGCTACAGGCACCAGTGTGTTGGGGGGTGCTCACTGCTCAACCCTTGGCTCTGCCACAGGCCCCCCTTCATCCCTTCCTCCAAGGCCCTGTCCCTTCCTACCTCCTCCCCTGAACCTGCCATGCCTTTGCTCTTCCCACTCTTCCTCAGAACCTTTTGCACACTGTGGGAGACACGGGGAGTGGGAGGGGTGCTGCTCAGTGGGGCTGCCGACAGGCACAGGGGGAGCTGATGGGGACTGCTAATGTATTACTGTAGCTCTTTGGCGATGTACATTGTAAATTCTGACTCCTTCTCAGGCGTAGGTTGAGATGTATATATTTAAAAGTTCATCTTCACTTCACTTGTGTGTGCACCTTCTTTTCTGAGTATGGTCAATGTGATGCTACCCTGGGGTTTGAGATAAGGTACCAGGATTCACAGCACAAGCCTGTGTAATTTCTGTAAAAGTCTCGTGCCATAGAAATTTTAACTATTCTACCCCTCCCACAACCCCTTTCCCTCAGCCTCCAGCCATGAATTTGATAATGGCGAGGAGGGGTTTTTTTAAAGGGTTCATTGCAATAAAGTAAGCTGCGAAATAACAGTTGCTGCCCAAAGCACTAAAATGAAAATCAGAAGACAGGTTAAATGAAAAGTCTGTCTTTGTTGGTAATTAAATGAGGATACCAAAAAAGAAAACAAAAGTAACAATAAAGATGCCTAACACTGAGCACTTTAACAACTCTCCTACCCCACCATACAGTTTCCACTGACAATCATAGTCATAGTCATACCGTGGGAGTAATCATGCATCGAACCTGATAAGAGTTCTGAGCACAGTAGTCAATTTTCATGTGGTAAATAAGCACCCCGACTTTCACAATGAGCCAAAAATCAAATTAATCCTATTTCAAAACAAGGCCAAAGCAAGCCATTCCCTAACAATCCCAACACTCTATGTGACTAGATCCCCCCAGCCTGCAGTCTGGGATTGTGGTGGGCCCGCTGTGCACCCTTGACTCTCCACCCAGCTTGCCCTTGCTTGCTGGGAGCTGATAAAAAAAAAAAAGCAGCAACAAGCTACAAGCCAAACAAGAAACAAGCCAAAAACTAGCCAATAAGCAACTTACAAGTCAATTAAGCCAAAAACGAGCCTAATTTTGGCATTTTTTTCACAGGTGTGGCATGTCTGCTTCTAAGATATGGTGTCAGACAGAACTACAAGGAATAAACCTGTGAAATACTTCCCAAAACCTTGTAGAACTTGCTTTTAATTATTGTAACAGTACTTACTTAAGTGCACCCCATTAACCAACCGGAAACAGAGAGCAGTTAACATGAAACAGAAATATTGCTCAGTGATGGAATTAAAGTGTATTGAATGTCTCCACAGCACAAAAACAAAGGATCCTTCCCCCGTTGTCTGCTTTCAGTTAGTACATTAATTGCAGGAAACTAAAACCTACTGAGATATCTTGCCAGGCATGTGGCTATGCTCTGCTGAGTTTGTCAAGCAGCACCACAGGACACAATAGTGTACCAGAGCACAGTGCCAGTTTGCCTTCTGGCTCCCCTTTGTTCCATTATGTGAGAGGAGTGTGCACATTGCAGGGTTGAAGAGCCAAGTAGCCTGTACAACATACTCCTTTTGAAAGCAGTCCTGTTCTGTGCCCACTCACTATAGAAATATGCCCTTTCAGCCTCACATATACCACAATAATCAAAACAACATTGGCCATATTGGCATCCACTGGTATATGCAGTGGCAGGTTAGCCACTGGACTAATGTGCCCATGCCCAAGGGGCCCCTGGAAAAATGGATGTCCCCACGCTCTGACCTGCTCCACACACCTGCCCGGTGCTCCTGCCGGTGAGCAGGATCAGAGCATGGAGGCTTTCCCCACTCCACTCAGCATTCCTGCTGGGAGTAAGGTCAAGGCACTGGGGCTTGCCTGCTTTGCCCATCCGGTGCTTCAGCCGGGGAGTGGGGTTGGTACATGGGGACTTGCCCCACTCCACTCAGCACTCCTCCTGGGGAGTGAAATTGGGGCACCGGGTATACTTGCAACTGTAGAGGTAGCTTGTGTGAGCTGGGCTCTCAGATAAATGGCGGGTATGGCATAGCAGTGGGAGTAAAGTCATGAAACAAGTATGCAGCCAATCTCTCTCTCAGATGAGCAACTGAGTCACCCTCACTGCCAATGCTGAGAGGATGGAACCACAAAGTGCAGAGGTAAAACAGAGCCTGTTTTTTCTCACATAACTGGGTCCAACATAAGTTCTAGAACTCATAATCTGTGAACTTGCATAATGTTGCCAAACCTAACTCTCTGCGAGGTGCAAGTGGGAGAGCATTATGAGTAGTAAAGCAACAGGAACTTGCAAGTCAAACTACTCACAATGAGCAGTTTACTGGACAAATGTAGCCCATTGTTTTGTCTATGGATTGCTTTGATTTGTATATATTTGTTAAGTGTAATTGTTTAATGTAATTCAGCCTATCGATTATTTCCCTTATCTATACAGTATTTGTTGTGTGTGATTAGTCATCTATGTCACCTGGTATTATTTCTGCTCCCCAAATGGGTAACTGAGAAAAGGACAATGGAGATGACTAAATATCACATAATAAATACTCATGATCATGCACAAATGCTCTTTTTCACATAGGAATGAGTATCCACAGGAAGAACAAGAAATCCTCAAACATGTTTATAAACAAAAACTTGTTTCTGCAAATATCTTCAATTAGCAAATAGAAGGAATATGGTTAAAGCAAACTGCCATTTGGAATTCAAATAATTGTTTGTAAACACTATGTATGAAATATTTTCTCCAGTTCTATTTGGAAGTGCATGTAACCCTCCTGTGCTTTATAATAAGAAAGAAAGCATATGGACATTAGAGATTTAAACCACTGCATGGTCGAATCGTTTTTTGTATTTGTTTTAGTTTGTATATCAAATACATTTAATATTTCATTACAAAGAGGAGACCTGTTTGGCATTATTTACTTTTCAGTTTATTAATCGTTCTGTTATAAAGTAAGCTGCAAATCATTATATCTCCCTATGAATGGCATCATTATATGCTCTGGTTGTTTGTCTTATGCAATATGCAAAGTATTCAACTATTCAGTTTTTAGCTGAAAATGGCAAAAATTCCTGGGACAAGACTGTCATATGAGCTCCCGGGGAAAAAACGGTAATTTAATGAATCCTTTGACCTTTCAATTGATATCATAACATAGCATAATCAGGCATTTAAATTAGCAATGTAACTCAACACAGAAGGAATACAGTGAAATCTCAAGGGTCTGGTGTCTGAACAAAGTCCCAGTACAACAGCTAAAAGGGTAAATGTGCTTCATGTTGAGGATGACCTTTAGGTCCCACTGCTGCTGATCAAATATCTTGTCTATCAGCTTTGTTGTTGGATCTATGTTTTGGAAAATACTTCCTTCTTTTTTATGTTTCAAGAGCTTAGGTTTCACAATGAGGTTTGCCACTGCTATTAAAGGCATAGAGCAGTTCTATATGTTTTCTGATTCTAATCTGGTTTTGCCATTTAAATGAATTGTGGTCATTTGGCCAAAAAATGTGTGCAGGCGCTAACAAAAATAACAGCCAATACATGTTTTCATGTCTTTTGGAAGAAATGTAAAATCAAAGGGTCAGTTACATAATGTTCATTCTTTAACCCTAATATTTCATGTGCTTCACTCTAAAAGTGGAAAATTACTAGTCTATCAGACACTTCTCATCTGACACACTCCGTAATACCAAAGTACATAATTACAGGAATGAGGGGAAGTAAGGAATTTCAGTTGGTCTAGTAGGACTACCAAGTATGTAAAAATAATGCCCTTTCTAATATGAGAAAGTGACTTTTACTAATAATGTTTACAGGATGTAAGATTCTCAGTTCATGTAAGTGGGCATAAGTAGCTCCACTAAAGTCAATGGAGCTTCACCAATTTGTGGAGCTATGCCAAAGTAATGAGGATGGGCCCCTTAATCTGTCCCTAGCTTGTCCACATACACAGGAGAGGCAGCAAAACAATAGCAAATGAAGGCCAGTGTCCCTCTACATCTCTGGAGTAGGGAAAAGGAGGGATATAGCTTGTTATGAGGTGAATGTAAGCTTTGCAGGGATGGCTCTATAGTAAACCATCATGGTCTAAGTGTATATGGAAAAGGTTACCCATTACCTCATTTTAATTATTAATTACTTTACTAACAGCTATATATCAAAACCTCAGGACCATGGATGCCATCAGCCCCCACTGAGCCTGAGAATGAAAACCTTTAGAAACTGAACGGTGAGTCTCCAGCTACTTTTCTATGGGAGTTGGGCGGGAGTGGGGGGGTTAGGCAGTGAAGCAGGGCAGTGAAATGAATTCTAGCCCACCCAAAGGTTACACAAGCACAGCAACTAGAATTGCCCCTTGTTGCTTTCCTGACCCATCAGTCTGAACCTGATATGTTCTTGAACTCAAGAAGAGAGCCATGATGTCATCAACAAGATCTAATGGGCAATCCCCCTCTTATACTCTTGAACAAGTTTGACCAAATATTTCTGAGAGCTTCTGCTCTTGCATACACTACTAAAATGGTTCAACTTGCCACATTCCTTGCAATGCAGTCACAGTGTGGGGCATTTTTCTTTTACTCCCCGATGCCTTCCTATGGATATGGAGCACTGGCCACCTGCTCTCCTTTGCTGTTGTCTTACTGTATGCACCTTTAGGGAAGTTGCATCTCCTAGGGATTTCATCCTTTTTCTCGAGGCTTGTAAGACATATGCTGCATACCCCATGTCTGAGCATCTGTCTAATGAGAGATAACCTTCCTGGAGCAGCTGATCCCACAGGTGGTGATCCCTAGTGTTGCAAACTAGCTTGTCCAGAATTAGGGAGTCTGTCAAGTCCCCAAAATTGCTAGGATCAGCCATGTTTGAATCGCAGTAACATAAGAGTCGATCCCCTGCCCTTTGGACTGGTGTCTAATGAAAGACTTGTATTATTCCACAATTTTGTTCTGCTCTGGGAAGCAATAGTTACCAAGGGCTCCTAAGACAGTTGTGAGTCTTGAGGTAATGGAGAGCTTCAGAGTGGCACAGATCTCCCTGACCTGTTCCCCAATAAGGTAACATAATGGTTTTGCTTCCCTGCTGTTGTTGCCCCCCTTCATGACCACTCCGGGGTAGAACTTTAACTTCTCCTTTGTCCATTGCTGGGCAAAGTCTGTGGCCGTGGGAGGGCTTGAGATTGACTCTATGTCTTACATTGCCTATTGCTGCACTTGAGAGAACTCAGGGCTCAGAGGTTGCCACCATGTGCCATTTGCAATGGACGAAGCTGAATGCAAGTTAAATTGAGCAAGTAGAACTTTATTAAACCCCATGCACTTTTCTGGCTAGGTGGATGATGTGGTCTAGGCCAGCTCCTCTCATATCCTAGTTTCCTGGTGTTCCTTCAATAACAATCCCCACAGAGAACATGGGCCCTCTGACTCCAGTTCCACTTCTTATGATACAATAAGGAGGAGCAGCTATACAGCTGGTGCCAGGGGAATCTGGGCCTCCAAAATGCTTTGTGTGTATGTCAGGAGAACAAGTGGGCTCCACAGTTCTATTAGGGTCAGGATTTTGGTAATAAAATTTGTCTTTGAAGTACAGATAGTAGATTTACTTTGTATTAAACACCTTAATTGATACTTTTTGCTATCTGCTAGTACAGGTATTGGCAACATTGGCATGGGGGACCGTAGATAGTACATGCTAGTACATGTAGATGTTGCCTCATCTTACATTGCAACATATTTGATAACTATGTAAAGGTAAGTAGATGAGTCTGGGATCTGTTTACATAGAAATGGTAATGGGTTGTGGAGTCTTTAACTAGCAAATTTGAATCCAGTGCAATCTGATAGTTACTTTAAGGCACTGGGTTACATTCTTCAGCCCTTAATTAAGAAAACATTAATTGAAGCCAAGGGAGGATTGTTTGATGAAGGACAGCAGAACCTGGACCATTGCTGTCTCACAGCTGGTTGGTGGTCAGAGTGAAATGAATGAGTGATTTCAGTCCAATCCTTACTATACAGGTGTCCATATCTGCTTGGCAATGCCAGCAGAAAAGATAAGGATTGAAGGGTGTGGCGATTCGACTATCCTCTCTCCCCAAGAAAGGACCCCTCCTAGGCAGTGTGGACAAGCATGCAGCATCCTTTGTTCAGCTGAATCTGCATAAGTCCATTGAATATTACTATTTTTGTGGAATCCGTTCTCCTGATTTAAATAAAACAGTAGTACTTGATGCTATGTGCTGGTCATCTGGACGTTGCAGTGTGATCAGTGAACAAGGTTACATCCCAGCATTAGCTGACAGTACATGACATTCAGGACCAGGAATCTCAATAGTAGGATGTTCTGTATAGTGTCAGGAAGAAGTTAAGTACTGCAATCTGCTCTTATTTTATTTTTTTAATTTGGGAGGAGCTATAGTTTTTGTGTGCACAAATGGCTCTGGTGTGCATGCACAAAAGGAGTTAGGTGTTTTGATGCTCAGCCTCACAGTGCCTAACTTCCAGGTGCCTGGAAAATCACTGATATGCACAAAGCCCGTGTTAGGTGCCTAAGCTCCCATACAATAAATGGAGGGAGATAGGTACCTTAGACCGCAATTCGCAGAAGCCAGCATGTAGGCAGGTAGCTGCCTCAGCTAATGGGAGATTTGATGAGTGGATGTGTACTAAGTCCTACCCCTCTTTCAGAGATAGGTGCCTAAATCCAGGCTACAGGGAAGCACCAACCTCTGCTAGCAATTCACAGCCAGGAACCCTCTTTAGAATTAGTCACCTATCCTGTTTTTCAAGAAGCAGGGGAAAGATGGGTGCCCACCATATATCTTTTAGCCACATGACTATTATATGTACCCTCAAGCTCAACTCTTCGAGCTGTACTACTATGGATAAATAACTAAGGCTATGTCTCTACTACAGCCTAAGTCACCATTAGTTATGTCACTCAGCGGTGTGAATAAACATATGCACAGCACTATGTCGGCAGAAGAGCTTCTCCTGCTGCTATAGCTTTTACCATTCGGGTAGGTGAATTTTTTATGCCGATGGGAGAGCTCTCGCCTATCCATATAGACCATGTTCACCAGATGCACAGCAGTGATGCAGCTGCATCGGTACAGCTGTGCCACTGCAGCGCTGTTCATGTAGACATAGCCAAAAGAGTCAGTAGCACTGGTAGAGAGGATTCTGGGTCTCCCACTTCCCAGGTGAATGCACCAGGCACCAGGCTACAACTTCATGCTAATGCTTGTGCTCACTTTCTCTTTAAGAGTCATTTGTGCCTGGGAGAGAAACCTCAAGCATGAGAAGGACTCTAGCAATGGGTGGTTGGAGTCCTCAGGATCCTATGCTCCTGCTCCATTGTTTCTTTAATTGTTTATTCACAGTGGGACAGCTCCAACAGGAGAGACCAAGGGAGCCCCACATCAGCATAATTCATAGCTCACTCATCTGAGCCAGGAGAGGATTTCTCTCATGACTTTTAGCCCAGAGGTTAGGATACTCACCTGGGATGTGGGAGACCTCTTCAAATCTAAGCTCAGCCTGAGAGGTAGAAGCTATTTGAACAAAGAGGTCTTCCATATCCCAGGTGAGTGTCCTAACCTCTGGTCTAAAAGCCATGAGAGAAATCCTCTTCCGGCTGCTTTGAGTGAACTCCCCTTAGAGTCTTGATCCAGTAAGCAGCCTCAGAGACTACCAGATTGGGCCCCACACATGACCTGTGTGGCCCAGTACCTATTTTCCCCTGAGCTGTGAATCACTCTGGCTTAGGCAGGAGATAAACCTCTGGGAACCACGAGGGAGGCAGCAGTGTGCATGCTCCAAGGCAGAACATAGCACCTATGGAACTTTTACTGCAAAAATTAGATGTCACATGAATTTAGGCATCTATAGGATTCAGTGAGAATTTTGTGCACTGCATTGGAGCCTAATGCTGGCACTTAGGCACTTAACTTCTTCTGTACATCCAGGCCCCTCTTCTTTAAGTTTGCTTTTTCTTCTCTCTGACATACAAACCTTGCTAAAATAAGCAGTAATTTTCAGGGTTTATAACATTCATTATCCCCTTTGCTTATCTTGTGTACCAGACTTGTGCTTTTTAAAAGGCCTTTTTTCTTCTGGGTATAGCTGTTTACTTCTTGCACAGTACTTTTAAAGAGAAAATGTCATGTTGTGATATCTCCAGGTAACCTCAGCGCAATGCTTTTTATTTACTTTTTTTTACCACAACTTTATTTTATAATGGGGCTTTTTGCAGCAAAGCCATCTCCCAGTTCTGCAGAAATTGGAAACAAAACAAAAGTCCCACACTCAAGAAAAAAATCAATGATCTTTCAAATAAATCAAGATTAAATCAAATCAAAGCAGCTTTAAGAGTGGATTTTAAAGCCAACCAATGGCTTGGCTTACCTGATAGCCCTACCATAGGTACAGCAGGTTAGGCTGAAGTATAGACCCTAGTAATAGAAGGCTGTTCCCGCTCCAGCAGAATGTTATAAATAAATGAAGAGACATAGATCTAGCTTCTGCCACCTTTATTTATGTAGCATTGCTTGTAGAGTAGCACCTTACTCTACAAATTATCCCTGTGATTCCAATTCACTACACTTGTAGTAAGATACTGCTCAGTGTGAGGAGGACAGAATCTGGCCTTAAGGTATCAATTGGATATTTCATTCAAGTACTCGTCATTAATTTAAATTTGATCCAAAATATATTTTAATCCAGATAAGGCAATATTTATGTTAATGTGAAATTCTTAGATTCCAATTAGAACAACAACACGTTTTCGATAACTATACAAGCAAGAACCTTGGCCACTCCATTTTGCATACCAGAAATGTCAGAAAATCCTGTGAAATGTTAGATGTCCTATTAAGCAAGCCTTTATACTCATCAGCCCTAGTAGAAGTAAAGGTATGTACCAGCTTTTCAGCAGCAGGCAGGAAAAGACTTGACTGGAGATTGTACTTTCCTTTCTCTATTACAAGTGGTTCTGGCATTAATAAGTTGATTTTTGCTCCAAGCTCTCTAAGACTCTGTGAAATTGCCAAGTTAGTCATTAACTGTCCATTTCCCTTTCACCCAGGTGCACTGCCCAGTTTAGAACTTGACATATTAGACATCATGGTGATATTCTGCATACATATACAATCTTAGTTTATTATTTAAGCTACAGACAACACCTGACCTGCTTTGTGCAACATAGCGCATCTGTGCTATTTTGTTCAGTACACTGATAGAATATAAAGTAACCATCATAGCTGAAAAGAATCAGAGGAGTAGCCGTGTTAGTCTGGAATTGCAGAAGTGAGAAAGAGTCCTGTGGCACCTTAAAGACTAACTAAAGTATTAGAGCATAAGCTTTCGTGGGCATCTGACAATGTGGGTATTAGCCCACAAAAGCTTATGCTCTAATACTTTAGTTATTTTAGTTAGTTTAGTACAATCGTAACATCTAATCATGCATTAGATCAGGGGTTCTCAAACTTGTTTTGTGGCTTGGCCAGGGTCAGCCCTTGGCTAGTCGCAAGATGTTTTGTTTGCCCGAGTGGCCGTGGGTTTGGCCGCTTGCAGCTCCCACTGGCCACGGTTCCCATTCCCAGCCAATGAGAGCTGTAGGAAGCAGTGGCCTGGCCCGCGCTGCTTCCTACAGTTCCCATTGGCCGGGAATGGCGAACCGCAGCCAGTAGGAGCTGCAAGTGGCCAAACCTACGGCCACTCGGGTAAACAAAAGATCTTGCGGCCAGCCAGGGGCTTACCCTGGCCAAGCCATGGAACAAGTTTGGGAACCCCTGCATTAGATGTTACACTTTAAGCATTCTCATCTGCCATTAGCTTCGATGGAATTTGAAGGTGCTCAGCACCTAGCAGGTGATGATCAGCATCTCACAGGACTGCCATTTCTCTGGTACATCAAGCTTTGAGTTTAGATTTTCATCAGCAAATCCCACACTTCAAACAGTACATGCAGTGTACCTAGTGTTATTTGCCTGTTATTTGAGCAATGAGCCATTGATTCATTTGATATAAATTATTAAGTTTAATATCCAGTCTTGCCTTTTTCACCTATTATTCTTTATCAGTAATTTCACCACCATCTAATTAGTGCCTTAAATCAATGGGGAGAACACTGCTGTCTTCTCTGGTGTTCAGCAAGTCACTCTCCATGTTTCACCACGTCGTCTTCCATGCTTCACTGTTCACAAAACATTTCTTATGCTCACAAAGCACTGTATGCTGATTACTAACTTTTACAGAACATTTGCCCTTTCTATGATATTGCATACAGATTATTGGTAGATTTAGAAAAGAAAAAAAAAATTAAATTCTTTGAAGAAAAAGTATACAGTTCTGGACTAATGCTGGTATTGTTCCAAACTCTCTGCTCACTGGTGGCTTTTATTCATCTCAGTTTTACAGTGCAGAGCATCTTCACAACAGCTGCACTAATAGCTAATACTACATGCCAGTTTTTTTTTCTTTCCTAAGCCACAGAACACATTAAATCACTTTTACTCAATAGTTTACCAATTAGATGTTTCAACTGGATGATTTTCCTCATCAATTGAAATTACTGGTGATCATTTGAAGCCATTTCCCTACCTCGTTGTTACTGCTTCTGATGCCATAATGCCTATACCAGCTGCCTTTCCCCTCAGTCAAATCTGTCTATGTTGAATGGACCGCAGTTGATGTCTAGCTTACAATGCTTGATCTCAAGTCATGAGCTCAGGAGAAGAATGATTTGGGATCAACCCAGAATATTCAGCTCCTTTTTGTTTTCCCTGTTCAGGTTCTTCTCCTCACTCTACTCACACATTAGACCTCATGAATCTGTAGTATTAATTATACTTTTAACATATTGTATTATATTTTAGGTGGCTTGTCATCTCCTCAGAGCTAAGATCAAGTGTTGTATCTGCAGGAAGTGCAGCTATGCCAATGAGACTCTACCCCATATCCTGTGTAGCTGCAAGCCACACTCGAGAGCTTGGCATCTGCGACACAGCACCATCCAAGATCGCCTGGCCAGAGCCATACCACCACCCATGAGGAAGGTTGAGGTAAAATCTACCATCCCTGGAACTGACAGCCATCTGCAACCAGACATCATTATTGCCAATGAGGATAGGAAGAAGATCATCATGGTGAATGTCACAGTGCCATTTGAGAACAGGACTTAAGCCTTCCACGATGCCAGAGTTAAAAGGGTAGAGAAATTTGCCCCTCTGGCCGAAACCTTGAGATTTAAGGGTTCCCATGTTAAGACACATGCATTGATCATCAGAGCCTTGGATGCATGGGACCCCAGTAGTGAGCGAGTGCTTAGAGAATGCAGAATTGGTCAGCACTATGCTTGGCTGCTGCAGCAACTCATGGTGTCAGATGCCATCAGGTGTTGAGGGCATCTACATAGAACACATCACTGGAGATCAGCAATACCAGGATGGATGAGCTGGAATGCTGATGAGAAGTGCAGTCAGGAAAGTAACTGAAATACGTTCCTCATGGATTGTATTTTCTAAATGGACAACCTACCTCATTCTCAATTAGTGAGGAACAAACTACACTCGTTATATTTTGCTTTCCACAACTAAATCTCTGTACAATTTTTCATGAGTCATGTACCTGAGTCTTTGGATTCTAATATTGAAACTGTATTGTTAAATCTATTCACCTAAATTTGTGTTATTGCTGATTATATAGTCCAAGGATCTGCAATGTTGGCACACGGGACCCCTGGGTAAGCACCCTTAGCGGGCCCCGCTGCTTTGTTTACCTTCAGTTTCGCCGACTGTGGCTCCCACTGGCCGCGGTTCACCATCCCAGTCCAATGGGGCCTGCGAGAAGGGGTGGCTAGCACCGCATGCCAACGTCACCAATCCCTGATATAGTCTGTGTATCATATGACTTTAAAAACTAACTTTGTAGCTGTGAATAACCTAAGCGCTATACCCTGATGTACAGACATTCTTTTCTCAAGTTATGCATTATATAATTTTTTAACATTACCTTTAATTAAAAAATTATTTATAATTTTCTCATATTTTATTAGGTTTTAGCTGCTTTACACAGAGATAATATTATATGTCTTTCCTTCTTAGAGATCTTCCCCAGCAATTTCATGACATATATGCCAGTACTAAAACCAAACACTAATAAACCACCGAACAGCCATCATTACCTGATTTCTGTGTTTTTATAGGCATACACTTACCAAAAATAGGCATCACTATGTTATTGGAGGAGTGGGGCTCAAAATGCACTTGAACCATGTGAATATCCTTGTTTTAAGTTCCCTGCTGAATGCAACATAAAAGCAGTGGATCTCCTGTTCCATCCTCATACCAGTGCAGATAGTTCTGAGGCTTACTTTGTAGTACAGTATATTCTGAATGTTCTTGATGTTTTGGGGTTTTTTTCTAAACTTTCACTGTTTATCTGCCCTTAGTAGTACCTGAGAATTATGCAAAATAGTTCAATGCCTTAAAGCAAAACAAAAACAGTAAAAGGGAAGTTTATTCAAACTGATTTTTAGCAGAGAGTTCAATCAGCTTCACTCCAGAAAGACTCTGGAGTCAATGACAAATCACTAGTGCTAAGATTTAGCCAAGAGTTAAAATGAATAACATTTAACCTAGGTTTAAATGAATAAGCAGTAGTAACCAGAGCATAAAAGCATTGATCCAAAGCACATTGCTGCCTTCAGCTGACTTTAGATATGGCCCCAAAATAACTTATCTGACTCTGTATCTGTCCAAGACATGTCCAGTCTCTAATACATTGCTAATCTCCGGCACTGTCAGACTTTTGGATCTTTTGCTTCAGTGGAGACAGTGATTTTTTATTCCTACATTGGAAAATGTTACCTAATATTATTTGCTAGTACTTTCTGAGCAAAGCCATTTTCATGTTATTCATTTCTTTCTGTTATTATTAAACAGCTATTATCACTTCCCAATTTCAGCTTCTTTAGCCACACCATAAATTTTCCTACTAGAGCTGATCAAAAAAAAATTGATCCAATTTTTTAAATGAAAAATAGACTACTGCTGAAGTGAAAAATATTATGAAAAGCTTCAGTTTTTGAACTTTTATGGGATTTTGTCTCCTTTCTCTCTTTTTTAATGTTTTGACACTTAATGCAATAGATTCCATGATACCAAGATGTGGTGCTGTTTCCCTTTTTAATTTGTTCTTTTTGCCATGGTGTAACTTTTCTGAAATTGGAGCAGTTTGAAAAGTCACAGTAGGAAAAATAAAAACAATACTCAACTAGAGGTGGGGTTTCATTCATTGTATTTTACCTGGGGCATTTACCTTCTACCTGAAAAAGACAACATTTGAAATTTTTGAAAGAGATATTTCACAATTTAAAAAAATAGATCTTTACAATCTGCTCAGAATAAGGGGCACACATCTGCCCACCCACAGGCAGAAAAACAATATCTCCTTTGCTCCCTCTGTGCTCTGGGGAGAAGTAAATTACTTCACCCCTTTTCATGAAGCGGGTTTCTCCACTATGCACTCAGCCTGTTGCACTGACCAGCAAGTAAGAGAGAACAGATTCAGGGCTCTTTCATAAATTCCAAGGCAAAAAGGGACCACAGTGATCATCTAATTGGTCCTCCTGTATAGCAGAGGCCAGAGGACTTTCCCAGAATAATTCCTAGAACAGAGCTTTTAGAAAAGCATCCAATTTTGATTTTAAAATTGACAGTGATGAGAATCTACCATGACACTTGGTAAATGGTTCCAGTGGTTAATTACTCTCACTGTTAAAAATGTGTGCTTTTTCCAGTCTGAATTTGTCTAGCCTCAACTTTCAGCCATTGGATCAAGATATCCCTTTCTCTTTTCTACTAGATTGAAGAGCCCACTGTCAAATATTTCTTCCTTGTGTAAGTATTTAGAGATTGTATTCAAGTTACCTCTTACCCTTCTCTTTGTGAGCTAAACTACAAAAATCCTAGACACATAGGACTGAAGGAGTCTTCAATAGGTCATCTCATTCAGATCCCAGCACCATGGCAGGTTTAAGTATTATCTAGAGTCTTCTAGACCACAGATTAAGAGAGAACTAGATTAAGCTCATTGAGTCTATCACTATTAGGCATGTTTTCTAATCATTTAATCATTCTCATGGCTCTTCTCTAAACTTCAATTTATCACCATTACTTTTGTGAAACAAACTTGTAATCTCATAAAAAAGGTAGCAAGTTAGTTTAATAGATCTACTTTCTATTAACCCAGATTTACTGGCATTCATTATAATTATGTATGCCCCCTTTAATTTTTTGTTAATCCAGTGCTATATCAGCTGCTCCATTATCTTGCCCAGGATCAATGTCAGACTGATAAACCTATAGTGTCCCTGGTCACCACATTTACCCTTTTAAAATAGTGGCACAACATTAGCTTTCTTCCAGTCTTCTGGAACATCCTTGATGTTCCCAGACTTATTGAAACTCATCATTAATGGACCAGTGATTTCCTCAGCCAGTTCCTTTAAAACTCTTTTATATAAGCTATCTGGACCTGTTGATTTAAAAAAAAGTCTATCTTTAGTAGCTGTGGTTTAACCTTCTTCTGAGGTACTAATGGATATCTCTGCCACTCCTCACCCAGTTGCTGACAGCACTGAATATCATCCAGGAAGCCCCTGCTCTCCTCAGTGCAGCCAGACACAATCTGAGCAATTCCTAGCAGATGCAAAATAAGGGCACACTGTCCCCATCTGGAATTGTTTTGGAGATGACACAGGCTTGAAGACTTGGCACTTCAAGTTACTCTATTTTGATCCCTTCTGGCTGACTCAAAGAGTGGCATTAAAAGATTCTGGAGAGAATTGGGTTCAATCTTTACCAAAAAGGTCACTTCAAAAATTAACGGTGTTTGAAGAAAGCAGGGAGAATATCAAAACCTCTTACAGTGGCTCTAGTGGCTGCTTGGGGAAAAATATCTACTTAGTGATTATATCAAGGTATTTTCTCCTTTTCTCTAAAATAATGTCTAGCTCTCTCTTGAACTGATTGAGATTGTTTATATTTATTGCTGACATTGACAATTCAGTACTTGGAGCCAATGGCATGAGCTACAATCAGTCCAGAAGACTCGTCTACCCAAATAATTTTGAATGTGCTTACACTGTTCCTCTTTATTTGCTGCTTCTCCCAATTTAATGTTATCAGCAGATTTAGGTACTTTTAAAATTATACCTTCCTCAGGGTGATTTACATAAAAGCACACAAATTATGTTAAAGCATAATTAAGGATCTGAATTAAACCCAAAAAAGTAAGTGATAAAAACCAACCTGACACTCCCTCCATATTTTACATAAATATCCTAAAACAATAATGAAGAGAAAAAGCACAGCAATCCGAGTAAAGAGTAGAGTGTCAGCCTGGATTTCTGAACTTTTGCATTTAACTTAAATTGGTTTGCTTGGATGGGTAAGTCAAACTCTTTGCATTGTACTTCAGTGTAGTGTTTTGTGGCTTGATAGCTGTTTTCTTGTAGATTTTCTTCATCTGGGGCCAGATTCTTTTGCCCCTACTCAGTCCTCAGTCCTATTGGAGTTCATTAGACTAATCACAGAATACATTTATTCACCTGAATAAGGTTAGAAGAATCTAGCCTTTGATTTTTATGAATTAAAAACAAACTGTAAAGGTAGTCTGTGTATCTGTTCTAATTCTTTTATGCCAATCTATAGCAGAGTCATTGCATATGAATGAAGAGCTGTTAAAATACAGGGAATTTCATGGGCAGTTTTGTTTGCCCATGCACATATCTGAAGGCTAAGCCCCCATATCCATTTTTGGTTTTCTTGTATAAATATGAAATGTGATTAAATTCATAACACAGGCTAGTCAGTTTTCAAATGTAATTTTTATTTTTAAAGAGAAGCAATGTAGAGATACATAGATGAGAGGTGAGTAATTTAAACTTGTATTGATTCACACTTGTACAGTTTTTCATTGTGCTAACTTGTGATTGTCCATTCGCACAAGAAAGCCAGGGGGAGAAGGTACTCACCTTACATTCCTAAACCAGCTATGTGGACCCTGTATTGGGGTTATGTGCCTGCTCACCACCTCCCAGAAGCAAGTGTGTAGTGAGGGATGGAAATAATGAAGCCTTGGTTCCACCTTCCTCCATGTACTGGCCAGTCCAGCTGAGCCAGTATGGGGGCAGTGGGGAGGATAAAAGGAAACATAGTAAGCGGAAATAGACCAGCAGTAAATTATTACTCCCCAGAAGCAAAGAAAAAGCAAAGGAGACATCAGGACTTGCAGGTGCATATGATTCACAGCATCTCCTGCAGCTATTCTTGGACTGGAGCAACTTACGTACCACTCTTTCACAAGGCTGCACTAAGGTCAGAGTCTAACCCAAATTGTGCAATATACTCTATATTGGCCCTCAGGCTGAGACATGATTTGACCCCCTTCAGTGAACAGCCAATCTTTATAGTGGAGTTTATAAAATCATCAAATAGGGATTTATAATAGAACTTAAAGACCTTTAACCTTAACAGTGTTGCTATAATAGTAAATTGGTTAACTAGGGTTGTTAATTCCTTCCCTTTTTTTTCTTACTGTATGTATCCCAACATGGATACTGCCTGTTAATTCATTCCAGGGCACTGATATGAGCTTCTATTTTGGAATATGTACTATTTAATGCAGGTAAAAACCAGTCAGAATTTCAATGGCTTGAGGAAGAAAATGACAGTATATCATTCACAATACAATTTCTACATGAGAATAGAGAACTAGGAATCAAGGCACTACCCTTGGGCAGTGCCTTCATGAGGGTTGCCAGGGGCATAAATCAGAGCAAAATATGGCCCCTTGTGCCTAGAGAAATAAATGGCTATTTAAAAAGATTAAAGGACATTTTCTGATATGAGAGAAGAAGTACAAATAGCTATGAACCAAATCCTACAGAGGATCGGTTTCTAAAAAAGTTAAACTCCCCAGCCCATCCTTTGGAAAAAGAGCGTCATATTTTATTTCCATTCTTTTGATAATGTATGCTAGCCCACTACTATTTTTCAGCCTGATTATATGCTTCCTGACTGTAAGAACTCGTAATGTTGCCATTTCTGCCCAGGCCCTTACGGAATTGTAGTGTTAACCACTCCCAACAGCTGCATTTCCAAAGGATGTAAAAATTAATAACTGTTATTGAATGACTCTCAGGTGTTTGATTACTTTAAGTGTTCTCCACAAGAATCTTCTAGTTAAATGACATTCTTCATATTCAAATAAATAGCCCCTAGACTATTACTAAAGCTGTATGATCTAGGGGTGATCTTGATAATATTGCTACAGCCAAGAAGAGAGGGAGAGAAAAGAGGAGAGCAGATAACTTTAGTAGAGGAAATTAAAGAATTAGAATTAAAACTCTACTCTTATCTGGGTTTATGACTAGCTCAGTTTGCTGTTATCTGATAAAATAGAGCATATTTTCCTTTTAAACCAGAGGAAACTTTGAACAATAAATAGAAAGTAAAATTCAAAGTAAAAGTTGATATTTCTTTTGATATCTACCTCAAAAGTTCTTTTTTATTTGGTCTGATATAATAGTTGGGTCTGGGGGTAGAACTTTTCAGACTGATTATTTTGTTTTAAAGTTTTGTTTTGTTGAGGGGTTTTTCAGATACTTTATATCGTTAACTTTACCAACACTTCTTCAAATGGGAATGTACATCATGTAAACGATTGAGGCAAAAGCCAATATTTCCAAACGTGGGTGATGAAAGTTAGCTACTTAAATCCATATTTGAATACCTAAACCAGTGGCCTGGTTTTCAGAGATGCTGAGCACCTACAGCTTCCACTGATTTCATTGCACATTGTGCTGTCGCAACTATCTAAAAATAGGAATTACATTTTAAAAATGCTATACATCACTGTGTGCATTTGAGAAAAAGGAGTCGTTCTTCAAATACATGGACACAGTTTCTATTAACTTAAATGGAAGTTACACAATTGTATCTGAGGACAGAACTATGCATTGTAAATACAGCAATTTGAAGATATGTCCAGCTAAGTATTTTTATTAGCTATTGTATTGTCTATGGTAAATACCTACCTACCTATATATGTATTATACCTTTGGAGTGCCAAGCACAATTTGGCTGAGAAATTATTTAAGTCATCCATAGGCATGTAAGGTTCAAAACCATTTTAAGCTTGTGTATCACAGCTTTTCTTTAATCCTAAGTTTAAAAATAAGATCAACATCAAAATATACATTTTAAAGTTTGTTTCTTCATATGTATTATTGAAAGATGGGAAATAGTGTCATATTGCCATAGTAATTGATACTATTATACATGAGTTGGATCTCCCTAATTTGTGTAGTACACCCAACATTTCATCATCATCATCATCATCAAAAAGAAAGCCAAAGTGCTTTTGTCAAATATAGACAGATTGTGTGTTTACCAACTGTGTGGAAATGTTTAATGGAAAATCTGGAAAAGAAGATCAAGATACTGCTAATTCACAATGGCATGTTGCCTCCTAATCGAAAAGGATGCACAGTAAACATGAAAGGTACAAAAGACCACCTCAGACTGACCAAGAGGCTCACAGAAGATGCAAAGAAACAAACAAAAATTAGAGATGGTATACCCAAAAAAGCATATGGTCCCACGTTCATAGATCATTGTGACACTGAAAATCCACAAGATTGATTCAAAGATCATTTCCTTTCTGCAGCAATTTATGGTTAATTGGAACACTGGACTCCACCTGGAAGGGACTGTCGTTGCTGAGGTCCAAATTATGAGAGGAAACTTTCAAGTTGATTCCTTATTACTGATGCTGTTCATGGGAGCAATGCTGCCCTTGATATGAATTACATGAGATAAAGTGTTTATCCAAAGAGCAACAGTGAGGTAACCATTTATTATATATGGATTATATGAAACAATATAACAGTCACTAAAGGAGAAACAGATATTAACACTCAAAAGTTTCTTCAAAATATAAAGCTATGAGTTGGGTTGGCTAAATGTGTATCTGTAAAGAAGAGCAAACTGATGCAATCAGATTGCAAGTAAGTTAATGAGAGTGGTATCAAAGTTATCTTCCAGCATGTACCCTACAAATACCTTGGAATGAAAAAATCAGCCCCCCAAAAAAGCTTTTAGTTAAAATCCTAATTTTGTAATTTATTTTCATCAGTTTTGATTTTTCAAGTATAAATTTAAAATGTTCACTGAAAATTCTGACTTTTTGGGGGGGCGTCATTTTATTTTCATCAAAAACGTCCAGGGATCTTTTCTTCTCATCAACTCCATTATTAAAGGACCGTACTCATTATCAATGTTTACTCTCTTTTGGATCTGTCTATTTTCAGTTGTAGACTTCAGCATACCTATTAGATATCAGCCTTTTATATCACTATGCACCATGGAGCTAATACTCAGTGATGAAATACTAATTAAATTGAACATATTTGAAAGAGAATTGTTTGCTGTCATTCCAAGCAACATTTCAATAAATCTTGTCTAAATCCTGTATACTTTATGGAAGAATAGAGTCTTTGCAGGCAAAGAAGCCTCTTCATTAATCTATTTTGATGGGTTTAGACATCACAAGAGAACTCTTTGTATCAAACACTGTTCTTCTTCAAATGTAAATTGTCATTCTGCCAAAAAAAAAAAGCCCTTATGCTTTTCAGTTCCAGTAATGTCAATGATGTGTGCACAGCATTACGAAGGGATAATTGTGCATATGGTACTAAAGCAGATGGCCTTAGGTAAAGTTTGCATCCCATAACTATGTATTATATCTGTTATTTGTGACTATAGCTGTGCAGAACTTTATTTTAATAAAATGGAAACAGATTAAAGTTACCTGGTCTATTTTGATGCAAAAATCATTCTTTTATTGAGATCCCCAATTCCCCTTATAAGGTTCACGCAAAACTCTAAGAGGAGTTGAGCTGCCTTGAACCTTCCCTCCCTTAAAAGAGCACAGACCATTTACCTGCTGCTGTCATGTGCAATTAATCAGGTGACTTCCTCTTCAGGGCATGACTGACTGGCTTCCACCAACCAGTCTGAGTTTTAGAAAGGTGAACAAGAGATTATTTGTCACTGAACCACAGACTTAGTGGAGAAGAGACTGAAATTGAATTTGTAACATTACTTGTCATTGAACCACAGACTGAAAGGAGGAGAGGCTGAAAAAACGCAACTGTAGATAAGGCAACACAATTTAATAGATATAAGCAAAACTTTAGAGGGCTTCTGAAGAGCTCCCTCAAAGAATGTTTGCTACCTGTACGAAAACTCAGGTTCAGTACAGATTTGTTCATGCTTAACTGGGGCGCATCATCCAACTTTTTTTGCTGCGTTAAATATTACTCCAGTTCTGCTGCTACTACCATAAAGTCTTTCTTTTTGTTGTGCCTGGAAAAGAGGAGATTACCGGAACAGGAGATTTTCATCTCAAACTATCGCAAAGCAATTCACAAACTGCATAATTGAAATGCAGCCATTTTGAGGGTGCAAGGTTCAGCTTGGAAGGCAGTATGCTGCACACCTGTGGAAGAATACATTTTGTGACAGACAGTGCTAGCAATGTGCAAAGGATATGGTCAACCAATGCTCCCTTCTCCATTATGGCACTCAGCAATAGGGTGATGCAGGGCAACAATGAAATGAGTTATTTTCCCATAGGAAGTATATTGAAGAAGTGAGAGTGATGGGTGCTAAGGAAGGATAAGTGCTAGGAAAGAGAGAGATGGAAGAAACTGGTGCCAGCCCCACCTTCATACAAAGATAATTCTGCAACTTTCTCTAAAATATATATAGGGATCATCACTGCAAAGGATAGTCTGATTTTGATCCTACATCACATTTTACCTAGGGCCAAACCCTGCTCTCATGAAGAGCAGCCTGGAATATTTAATGTCTATGCTGGACAGACAAGACTTCTCTTTATCAGATCTCATGTGAAAACTGAGGGGTAAATGACATCGTCCTCAATATAACTGCCTCAGAAGGCTCAGGGTTGGATCTTGTGATCTAGGGAGCACAGAAGCCAGATTAACTACTGGCATAACTGAACTCAGCTCCAGGGGAGTCTAAGAATTTAACCAGAGACTTCAGCTATTTAAAATATGGTTATAATATGAAGCCATGCTCTCCAAATTTAAAAATTACTAAACCCACTTAGGATCAGCATTCTCCAATTGGCAACTAGAAGAATGTATTCATTTTCAGACCTGCTTACATATTTAATGGTGAGAATGGTCATATACCTCTGCCAGAGCTGAACATGCAGCTCATAGTATCCAAAATCTCTCAGATATTTATTCTCATTGTAGCAGCATCTTCCTGGGAAAATGGGTGAAATACATGTTAACTCCTTTGAAGCCACTAGCTGTTTATCTGCCTTCTTTCTGCTCCCTGTGGAACAACCACATGAAAATAAATGTGGGAGGGCATCTACCTGCATGGCCAGGGGCATAGAAGATGGTTTCTTTTACCAGTCTCTGGAGGCAAGTGGGCAAAGACATGACAGTCAGAGCATATGAGATGAGAAAAGGTATAGAGACACCAGGTAGTGGGTAGAGTGAAATAGGCAGATATTTGTTGAGGTATGGAAGCAGAGGGACAGAGCCAACAATAATTTGGGGAGAAATGAGGCGGCCATATGGATGGCAGAAGATGTCATGATTAAGATGGATATTTTGGGTGGGTGTGGAAAAGAACAAATGGACAGAAGGTTCTTTAAAGTTGTGTAAGGACTGTCCACTTTAGTTGTTCTTGGCGACCCATCAGAATATTGTTAAATCTTGCTCTGGTATACAAATGTGTCACAGGAGATGTACACACAAAGTGACACATTTTCACATGGTTGTGAGTAAGTGAAGTTCTCCATTTGTTATGAGCAACGTATGCCTATTTCACATCTGGTAAAGTTTATTTATTTTCACAGATTGTAAAGTCCATTAAATTATTACAATAGTGAAATCTGTACGTATTTATGCTCATGTTCTTGGAAGTTATACCGTTCTTTGACCTATAGTCCACATACTTCATATTGGATATACTTCCAACTAATCTGAGGGTATATTCACTCAACTGTTACATGTGTTTTTTTAATGGAAGTCAGTATCATCTCTAAACACATCCATGATAAAAATAACAGGAGAATTTATCTTACACTGTCCTTGTAGTTATAATGCCCAAGTCTAAATTTGATCTAGAACTCCCATTGCATAGCATCTCAAGAGACTGGGACCTTTTCCTGAAGGGAAGCAATTTGGGCAATACTCTTGCTCCTGAAGAGTTTAGGCAAGAGTTTGTCTACAGCATCCTTGTATTCAATGCTAATAGAGGTTCTATTACTTTTTCTTTGTTTGGGGTTAGGTGGGGTTAATGATAGTTCTGGGATGACAAGTTAAGTGATTTTGTAATGCCTTTTTCCCACATGGTTTTGAAAATCTTGATTTTAGTTATACTTTTGATATGAGAACGTTACCAATTCAATTAATTCTCTTTGAAAGTATTAGGTCTAAGCAGTAAACAAACATACTGAGGAGCAGTAAATACAATTGTTATAATATTTGCCTCCATTCCTCATAGTTGATGGTAACGGGGGAGCTTTCAGCAACGTTTTTTTCCTCCTCTGATCCTGCCATTGACTGATGGCTGAACCAGTAATTTCCATCTATGGTGAGCTGGTTACTATTGCTTTATACCTTTTATACTACTGTCTCCATAGCTACTTAGTTCGGGCATGTTTAAGGATCTTTTTGTACCATTCCAGATGCAGGAAAGGGCCTTAATGGAGCCCAGAGACTGGCTTGCAGTATCAGAAATTACATGATAATTTCATTTATCTACCTTTGCCTGAAAATAACAAAAGCTGACTGCCAAGTGTGGCACCAATCACACATCCATCTCAGTCTGATTCAGATCTGTGTAAATCAGGAGTAACTTCACTGAACTCAATCAAAATACAGCAGGATAAAAACTGATGTAAAATCAAAATCAGACCAGTCCCTAAATAATTCTGCATCTATTCATGTGCTTTTCTGTTCTTGAACTTTCTCTCACATTTCCCAGATTTTACAAATGCATACACATACAACATTTAATGAAGAATAAATGTAATAGTCTACGTGAGGCTCCTGAAAATCTGAAATCTTTATTCGGGGTAGGCAGGAACATGTATTCGGTGGTCTCTTTAAAAACAGGTTCCCATTTTTCTACACTACTAAAAACTACATCTGACATGACTGGAGTTCCCATTCAAGACAATCCTTACAATGAAAAGGAATTTAAAGATCATAAGTGATGTTGTATAGCTGAGTTAGTCGTATATATGGAAGTTTACCTTTCAATACCCACAAGATGCTTATATGTTGGCCATTCTTTGAGTCTCTTGCTCTTCATACTAAATTCATTCATTCAGCCATCCCCTCGCCCCTAATACCTTAAAATAAATAACAAAATTTGTTAATGCTCCTCCATTGCCTTCTCACCTACAACAATGTGGTAGCACATTCTTGCCTGTTGGTAAAAGTACCAAATAAATGACACTATATAGTTTAGAAGCAGCTTTGCTCATAAATAAAAAAGCCACTTACTGTCATCATATCAGCTTTATACCACTAGCCAGCTCATTGTTTGATTTTTGTGACTTGGGAATAATGTCTTCTAAATTACATACTTTTTATTTCCCAGTAATTCTTTACTTCTGTATTTCTATGACCAGCTTATATTTGCTTTCCATGTGATTTCAAGTCTAATGTTATGGCTGGATTTTTAAAACTGCTTGATAATATGAATATTAATAGCATATGCTTCACAAGCTAAGATATGGATATTCAGATATTATGCTTCAGGCCAGAACATAAGATATGTGCTTACAGGGGTTAGAGCAGAATTTATTTCCCATGTATAGTGTTGCATAATTGACTTGGTGTATTGCCTGTAGGCTGGGAATAAGGGAAGGTTCACCTTCTTTACAAGTATCATGTATTAGAGTCAGAATTGTTGGCCTGACCTAAAAGACAGGGCCTATATTTCCAATGGGAATGAGCAAAGTAGTAGTCTGGCTTTCATTCCAATGATCGTTATCCTTCCTAGTATTAAAATGCCTGCTACAATTAATGCTGCCCCCTTGAAAAAAATAGTATTTACTCAGCACAGCATCACAGGTCTCACTGACTATAACAACAGCATGGGATCACATTTTCATTTTATTTCATTAAATGTTCCTTGGTATTAAATATCTCTCCTCAGGTTTTCCCTCCCCAAACATGTTTATTGTGGAAATTTCAATGAAAGACATACACATAGTAATGTTTGTGTTTCCCCCAAGTGTCTTGGATTCCCACGAGAGAGCCAAGCTTCTTGTTTTATATTTTTCCTGGATTTGACTTCATATTTCAGTGTTATGAAAGAATAATAAGAGTGTTTCATTGCACCATTAGCAGCATTCTCAAGAGCAGATTGTATTCAGACAGCTGTCCAAACTGCCAAAATGCTTGTTCACACTCTATTATCTCACATCTTGATAACTGCAACTTCCTTCTCTCTGGCCTCCCTGATATGCATACGCTCACTCTCCATTCCATCCAAAGGGTGGGCTTCTAAAACATATCTCCATAACGAGAACAATAGTTATAATACTTTGTACTTTTATATAGCACTTTTATCAGTGGATCGCCAAGCACTTTACAAAGGGGGATAAGTGTCATTATGGTAATGATAGCCTGCAGTCGTTAGTTGCATTCTGATTCAGGAAGAGGATCTCTTTGCTAGTGCCTTCATGCCACTCCCTCCATCATGGTATCTGATTAGTTAAGTCCTTGCTAAATGTTGCACAGTGAGTAAAGTCAGAAATAAAAACCCAGGGTTTGACCCTGCAAGGGCCAGGAAGCCTCAGTTACTACTGGAGCCAATGACAAAGGCACTCAGCTTCTTACAGGGCTGGCCCAAGACTGAGAAATGAACTCCCACAAGAACTCAGGACTGTCACAATTCTCACTACCTTTTGCTCTGAGAGCAAGGTATATTCCTTTGACCTTGCCCTTCTCTAACATAAACATATGAGAAGGGTATATGTCTATATATATATTTAAAAAATTCCACAACAAAACACTCCACTGCACACCCGTCTACCCCTGGGGAGAGGATGAGAGGACACGTGCCAGATGTTAGTCACAGTGTTCAGTGCTGTACTGAAAGGTGCTCAGATACTACAGCAATGAGCTCAGTATAAGAACCTATATAGAATAGAATAGAATAGAATAGAATAGAATAGAATAGAATAGAGGGATAGGCAATGTTGGCAGCGGGACCGCAGGGTAAGCACTCTTAGCAGGCCCCGCCACTTTGTTTACTTGCTGGTTCACCAACTGTGGCTCCCACTGGCCGCGGTTCACTGTCCTGGTCCAATGGGTGCTGCAGGAAGCGGCGTGGTGGTGGCTGCCGCTTCCCGCAGCCCCCATTGGACCAGGACAGTGAACCGCGGCCAGTGGGAGCCGCGATCGGTGAAATGGCAGGTAAACAAAGCGGTGGGGCCCGCTAAGGCTGCCTACCCTGAGGTCCTGCATGCCAATGTTGTCAATCCCTGGAACAGAATAATGTTCAGACATCCATTTCTCCTAACTCCTATTCCTCTGCTGTAATACATGGAACTTACTGCCCCGTATAGCCCACAACTTCCTTTCATTATAATTGAAGCTGTTTGTTATTCTATAAAATATATTACAAGACTGTTTTATAATCTAACTCAGTTATGTTAAATGTGACTTTATTTGAAAATTAATGTGCATGCTTTTTATTAAAGAGTTTAGATGTATTTTTTATATATTGGCAGATTTTTGCACTCCTGATGAATGCTGAACTTAGGTACAAAGCAAGACTTTAAGGCTCCACTAACCACAGAGGCAGCATTTCAGTAATGACTCATAACACCACTCTGGTGTTCTGACCTTGCTGTGCGTCCCTGGATCAAGTTTGGCATTATGATACTAATGGTAATGATAACTTTCACACTAACAGCCCTCTGGAGACCAATCGAGGCATCTTGAGATGATCTCAGAACATTCAACATCCAGGTCTTGAATAGCTTCTGATTCATCAGGAGGATGCTTCCGACAGGCAAACACTGTCCTCCAAAGTGAACTCCACGTCTCAGGGGTAGATAAAGAGTGAGCAAGACAGCTATAAGTCAGCAGAGATTGAGCTTTCTTTATATGACACTTGACCTGATAAATGCTATTGAGTGCTTTCTAGGGCCACAAAGTGGACACTCAGTAATTCACATTACTCCAATTCTTTATTCTCCCTGTAGGACTAGGATAGCTCTTGGAGCTGTGTTATTTCAGCTTCATAAGCATAAAAAATTGGGGGGAAAAAATCTTATGACAGGAATCTTTCAGGCCACATCTAAGTCAGTAGCATTGGTGGAGCAGAGTGCATAATTTTCTAATTTTTTTAAAGTGATAAAACAGTGCCTTGAACTCCCAACACAACTTAACCCCCCACTATGCTAGGCACTGTACAAACACCTCATAAAGTAGTCTATGTCCCAAAGACATTGCAACCAAAATAGATAAAACAGAGAGAGGGGAAGAGAAAGTAAGTATTCTTAGCCCTGTTTTCAAGATAGGAATGAGGCACAAAATGATTGACTAATTGGTAGAAGGTCACAGAGGAATCTGTGGCACAGCCAGGAATTGAACAAAGGTCTATTGATTTATAAAGATGGCTGAATAATGATTTTTCAGTTTGCTGATAATTCTGGACAATCAAAAACAGTTTTGTTTTGGTCAAAATAAAAATGATATTCTTTTTGAAAATTTGTGGCAAATCAAAAAATTGAAAAGATATTTCCAGTCAAGCTGGAACAAAACATTTCATTTTGACATTACAAATGTTTAGATTTTATTTTATTTTGGGTTTTTTTGGTGTGGTCAAAACTTACTCGGCATACTTGACTTGAATTCATGAATAGTTTCCGTCAACCCCAAAGTGCATTTTTCAGATAATATTTGCCAAAAAACAAAATTGCCTAGCTCTACTGATCTATCATTAAAATAAATTAAAAAAGGAAAAAGTTCGCTCAGCAGTATAATGTACATATTACAATCATGCATTATTATACAATAATATTCACACTCCAGTGTTCCATACTTTTAATAAAAATGACAGATTTGGGGGCATGTTTTCAGACAAGTTGCTTCCTAGAATATTCAACTTCATTTGCCACAATAATAAAAGGAAGCCTTATTTCAAGTCTTCTGGTGAGGCTGGATGTCACAAGGGATTATTAGTGGGTTATAAAGACATTCAACCTTATGCCACTCATCTGAATTCAGTCTAACTTGGTAACAAGGATAAAATATCGTTGTCTGCTGAATATTTAATGGCCAATGTAAAATCATTTATTTATTTTGGTTTTGATTAATGATCCAAGTCTCCTGAATACTTGGACAAAACAACAAGTTGTGTGTACAGCAATTTACGGATGATTAAAAAGCTGTAGATCCCTTACAGTGTGAATTAGATATAACATAACAAATGATTGGTTTTAAAAGTGTACCAGCATGAGAGTTACAAGAGCAACCAGTTGTGCAATAGACTCACTGTTACATGTGCATCTTGTTAGCTCCTCTACAGCTCTCTTCCTCTTAAATGTGTGCAGCCACGGTCCCTGTCCCTCCTCAGATTCTCTGAGGTAGCTAGAGGGTGCCAGCTATGAAGTTCTTTTGCTGAGGTACCTGTGATCACAGTGATTGTGGCCATTCTGTCCATAGGGTGAATAAAAGGTGAGCTGGTTCCTTATACCATCCATCACCCCAGTGCACAGCTGCACACAGGCCAAATAGAAGAGAACGCTAAATTAAACACAGCTTCTGTGCACATATAATATACATGAAAATTCTTTGAAATATAGTCATGAAGTGGCTGTTCAGAGTTTTGAACAGCTGTATTTGTTCCCTTTTTAAACCACCTGTTTATGTGAGCCACTTAGCAAGCATTTAACCTGTCTGTTTACATTTTTGATTGGCACAATTAACAGACTCATGAACAGTTTGCAGTAATTATTGAACTGGCTCTTCTTATTATGAAATTTCAATATTATTGGCTAAGATAACAAATGAACTTGCATGTGTAAAAAGCTTTTAAAAAGGTACTTCTGAGAGCTGTCTGGTGCTCCAATTCCAAACTCTTCAATAAAACAAAGCCACTAAATTTGGGTCTCAGACACAGAGTAGATCAAAGTCTCCTAGATGCTTAAAATCAGTTGTAACATCAGGTCTTTCTGTGACCCTGATTTAATATTCTGTTTGTGTAAACTACAGGGCTTAGCATTTTATTTGGAGTGGGCGGGGGCAAAAAATGATTTTGCATCTTGATCAATGTACTGTGTCTTTTCAAAGCAAACTGTGATGCACAAATAATCAGCAAATTAGTAGAGCTGCAAACCTTTGCAGCTGATTTTGAAGAGTAAATCAAAGTATGTAAAGTGTTGTGCTCTATTAGAAGTTAAGTGTTAAACAGCAAGAAGCAAAAAGGTTGTCCTTGTACTGGCAATTGCCATAACAAATCCTTTCAGAAGCTGCTTTATGCAGCCATGTTACTCTGTTGCTTAAATCTGTAAGATATCTAGGACACCCTGTGTTGTCGGGCAACAACTGTATTTTATCCACTATACTAGAGCGTGATTATCAACTGAACAATAATGTCAACAATAATTCACTCTAGAAGCCTTTTCTGAATGATTAAGCATATGTAAACAAGTCACTCTTATGTATCAGACAGTACCTGCTGACTTTGGAACATCAGACATACGATTATGTTCACTAACTCCAGAATCAGCTCCTACCAAGAATAAATTTGCCTGTAAAATGCAAACATTTTTCTGGTTGATTTTTTAAAAAGACAACTTAGCAAAGATATTAAAATTAAAAATATTTTAGTAACTTTATATTGTACTAGCAAGAGGCTTGATTCGATTCAGGTACTTTCTAATGTGGATATATCCACTTCTTCTGCAGGTAAGGGAAATTTCATCCACGTTTGTGGTGTTCATAGTGGCAGTTCTGATTTTTTTGTTTATTTCACCTTGAAATGCCTTTGCTGCCTATGTGCCAGGGGTCATAGCTGTGAGGGGTTTCAAGAAGAAGGATCTTACAGAAAGGAAGACAGTAGGCTTGTTCACTCTCTCTAATGGAGATTTTATCTTTTCTCTTCCTTTCTTTGTTGTTTTCCTTAATCAAAAACAAGTTCTTTAAATTGAAAGTACATGTTCTGCTCTTTGTGCATGGAGAACAAAATGGAATGTTCTATATGGATTTTTGTTTGAATTAGATGGATAGATTAGATAGATAGATAGATAGAACTGCAGTGAGTCTAGCAATGGCACTGGAAATCTTTAACTATTGTAGCTTCTTCCCATGATATCTCTGCTTCTTTCTGATTTCCCTCATTTATGTCTGAAAAAAACAGCAGTTTAGCCTGAGTCAAACATCATTTTGCTTAACACTAACTTCCTATGAAAAATACTGGGCTTTAGAGTTTTTTAGTGGATCTTTGTTTTGTCATGAAAACTAAATTGACAAAATGTTGTCACTATAATATTTTCTCTCTGTTCTTCTCAAGCAATTGCTTAGACTGATCAGTCAGGTCATTATATCCCCAACAGAGGCAGATCAACGTTTGGTAGGATGACACAAGACCCCAACACACTAATGACTAAAAAGTCAGGGGGGTTAATAATTATGTAAGGTAAGAATCAGAGGATTAGGGACCAGTGGATCATCATTCTGTGAGGAGCACTCCCCTCGAGAGAATTTCTTTTCTTTCCATTTTTGTTTTTAAATCCTAGCCCTGCCAAGTGTTCCCAGGCACTGCTAAGATAACGGGCAGTTTTTGCCTCCTACACTGTCCTTGGCTACAATGAAAAATTCAAACTAAACCTGTGTTATTCTTCACTTTTCTATTCTAACCTGCGTTTTCTATTCTAACCTGCATTATTCTTCACTTTTTTTCACTATTTTTTACTACTGGGATAAATTGTTTTCACACAGCTGTTCAACTATCTAACTACAGAGACTTCTCAAGGTTTTGTCTTCAGAAGCCTCCATCACTTTGGCCCCACCCAATATATGAGCTAGAGATGGGGCTCATCTGCAAAATGCAGAAACATATTGAGATATTAAACACTCCAAAGACTAGGGGTGTTTGAATGCAGAATCATTTCTAATGTTCAGCTTCATCCCTCTTCTGCTTACACATAGATTGACAATGTGTCCTTGAAAACTGAGAATGTTCTTGTTTTCAGGACTCAGACAGAGAGGTCATCTTTTCCACAATATGTTGTTTGTACCTGTTTGTCCCTGCAGATTCTGTCTTATTAAAGGAGCTGCCATTCAGCTCAAATGAGGAAACTTACAACAGCCGTCAAATACCCCTGCTGTCTTCTGCCTCCCACAAGGCTTCCCAGTGAGCCACTGCTGTTCACAATTGGTACTTAATCTGAGGACTATAGTTGCTCACATCAACACAGAACAATACATCAGCAGTCAAAGAAAGGATTATATATCCATCATAGGAACATAGGAATTGCCAGACTCAAGGTCCACCTACACCAGTTTCCTGTCTCAAGCAGTGGCCTCCACCATATGCTTCAGAGGAAGGTGTAAGAACCCCTCAAATACTGGCCAATCTACCCGCCTCGTTAGGGCTCATCCAGCTCTCTAATAGTTAATAATAATAATAATTGGCATAAGTTCTGAACTATGAGATTTAATATCACTTCCAAAATGTTTGTTATCATTAATTATAACAAATCTGGATATTCTTGTTACCCATATAAATCTACAATCCCTTTTTTGTACCTAGCTAAATTCTGGGCATTAACAAATTTCCCATAGCAACAAGTTCCATGGTCTCATCACACATTTTATGAAACAGTATTTTCTTTAATCAGTTATGAATTTGCTACCTTTCAATTTCATTGAATGTTCTCTTGTTCTTGTGTTCTGAAACAGAGAACAAAACCTCTCAATTTACTTTTCTTATACCATTCATTATTTTGTTCTCTTTTCATAAGAGTTTTTTCCATGCCATCAAGCATTCTCACAATCATACTGTAATACAATTGGCAATACTTTATACTGCCACCTAGAGTCTCCACCGTGAGTCATCATGAGTCACCACGTATCAAAGGTAAATAAACCCCCCCTCAGCACAATAGTAGCTTTGCTGCAAGAGTTGGAAAGTAGTATAATCCCAGCATTTTTGTGTGGTGGATTCAGTATATCAGTTACACAAAAATGTCAGTGAGGGAGATACTGAAACAGATTATTAAACAATCAATTTGTAAGCACCTAGAGGTTAATAGCAATGTAAGTAGTATCCAACGTGGACTTCTCAAAAACAAATCATGCCAAATCAGCTTAATTTCCTTCTTTAACAGGGTACTCTCCTAGTGAATGGACAGAAACTATAGATGTGATATATCTAGATTGTTGCAAGGCTTTTGACACAGTCCAACACGACATTCTCATAAGAAAATTAGGGAAATATGATTTAGATCAGTGGTTCTTAAATATATTTGATCATGTCCCCTCTTCTTTGTCTTTATAATAATTTATGCCCCCCAGCTCCTTGGGCATCCAGAAGTTGTCACTCTCCAGCCACCCAGCTCTGAATGTACACAGGAAGGCTTTTTTCCTGAAAGCTCCTCATAACCTCCTCCCCTGAATATATGCCACACCTTCTAAGAGAGGCATGCTCCCCAGTTTCAGAACCTCTGGTCTAGATGGAATTACTATTAGATGGCTGCAAAACTAGTTAAACAATCTTACTCAAAGAGTAATCAATGGTCAAACAGGGAGGAGGTATCTAGTGGGACTCACGGGACTCTTTCCAGTTCCAGTACTATTCAGTATTTTCACTAGTTATTTGGATGATGGAATAGAGCATATGCTTATAAAATCGTCAGATGTACCAAGATGGGAGGGGTTGCAAGCACTTTGGAGGACAGAATTAGAATTCAAAACAAACTGGACAAATTGAAGAATTGGTCTGAAATCCATAAGAAGAAATGTAATAAATGAAAAACCAAACTACTACACTTAGGAATTAGAAAACAAAGACACAACAACTAACTGGGGAATAACTGGCTATGGAGTAGTACTCTCTTGAAAAGGATCTGGGGGTTATAGTGGATTACCAACTGAATAAGAATCAACAATATAATGCAGTTGCAAAAAAGACTAACATAATTCTAGAGTGTATTAATAGGAGTGTCATGTTAAAGCACATGAGGTAATTGTCCCATTCTACTTGGTATTGGTGAGGCCTCAGCTGGTCTAAACCTTTTATAATTTTTGTTGCTGTCCTCTGGGCTCTTTCTAATTTGTCTACATCTTTCTTGAAAGTAAGGAAATGAGGAAAGGTTAAAAAACTGGGCAAATTTAAAGGAAAAACTTTCTAACTATAAGAAAAGCGAAGGATTGGAACAGGGTTCCAAGGCAGGTTGTGGAATCTCATTTGAGGTTCAGAACAGTTTAGACAAAAACCTATCAGAAATGCTATAATTTTACACAGGAGTTTGACGAGATCACACCTTGAGGTCTCCTCCAATCCCACATCTCTTACTGTGCATGACTTTCTTACTGTACATTATTAAGTGGTAACTGTACACACCTGTCTGGATATTGTTGGATTTAACTTTGTCATGTTTAGTCACTGGTGTTAGGGGTGAAATCCCATTTGTGGACAATTTTATTAAAGTCAGACAAACCATAAGCCAGCTATAGTGAGTCTTGGCGTAGCCCTGCTTGCACACTACATACAATATATGTGAAAATGCTTATCTGAGTTTGTGAACTTGTTGAATGTTTGGAAATTTGGGGCTTTTTTGTGGTGTATCTTACAGCTCTGATCACTCTTCTCCTTATAGATCCAAAGTATGTTTTCATCAGTTTTTTAACTGACTGCCAATGTACTCATGGTACTTATAGACTAGTGTGAACACTCTCTAAATATTGTTCTTTAGTCTAGTGATCAGCCTATTAACTGATTGCTGAGTAACTCAGGATAAAGAATTCTAGTGAAGAAAAGATCTCATGGTCCCACTTAAAAATCCAACCAGAGAAATCAGTGGGCACAGATTAAAAACTACAGCTCCCACCATGAGCCACACACTGTCTCTATCACATCCCTGTTGTCTGTAGATCAACAAGCCGAGCAACTTCTTCTACATAATCCCGCCCACTTCCTTCTAAGGGATAGAACCATTGTATATATTCTCCTCACTTGAAAAAACTGTAGGTGGAAGCAATAAGCAAAGTAGTGGCGAAGGGTGGTGCAGCTCTTGGTTTTACTCAGTAGCATGACATCTGCTACATTTGATTGTCTGAGGGTCATAACACTTTTCACCACTTCTGCATAATATTTTTGGAACAATATGAAGCATCATTAGTGTATTTCTGTTCTCAACATTATCGCTTCATGTTGCTTTATTACCATAATAAACTTATGAATCATAGTAACTAACACAGTGGGGCTCTCATAGTGATTTCATTTTCATGCCCTCTTTTGTTATCATAAATGTGATCCAGAAAACTGTGAAGTCAGCAGTTCTATACAGCTTATTAATAAGGCACATTACAGGAATGCATTAAAGTCTCAACAGCTGTAATACAATGAAACACTTTACTTATAATTGCAATTATGCTAACACTTAATAATAATTGGGCCTTTGTGTCAGTTTCTCATTTTCTTGATAGACGATTGGGTCTTTCACAAGTAGCCATCCCCTCAGCAGGTGACCTGCTTGCAAACATCACACAGTTTAAAGAGGGCATGAAGCTGGTAATAGCATGAAAAAGGCAGATCTGCAGGTGGAGTTGCCATCTGTGTGAAGGGAAAATGTAAAATAAAGAGATGTGTGGGCATTTCTGTTCATGGATGTCCAAGGGCAAAGAAAGGAGATACTGAAGAAAATGTATTTGTCATAAATATAAAGGGAAGGGTAATAACTTTTATGTATGCAGTAAAATAAAATACCTCCTGACGAGAGGAACAGAATCCCTTTACCTGTAAGGGGTTAAGAAGCTCAAATAACCTGGTTGGTACCTGACCAAAAGGACCAATAAGGGAA
The DNA here is from genome assembly GCA_007922305.1 of Dermatemys mawii. Taxonomy (NCBI): domain Eukaryota; kingdom Metazoa; phylum Chordata; order Testudines; family Dermatemydidae; genus Dermatemys; species Dermatemys mawii. The sequence continues at coordinate 33,052,821 of ML677348.1, read as the reverse complement.
GAAGATACTTTCAAAACTGGGTGGAGGGAATGGAGAGGTTTTGTTTGTGCTCTCTTTGTCTATTCCCTCTCTGGATAGAGAGGAAGAGAGACCAAGCAGGTAAACCATATCTTGAAAAGATACTTGAAATTATACATTTAAAATTACATAAATTGTAAGTAAAGGCAAAGAAATGTGTTAGATTATATTTTGTTTTAGTTTGTGAATTTTCCCTCTGCTAAGAGGGAGTTTTATTCCTGCATTTTGTAACTTTGAAACTAAGCCTAGAGGGGAATCCTTTGTGTTTTAAATCTTTTTATTTACTCTGTAAAGTTACCTTCCTTCTTGATTTTGCAGGTGTGATTCTTTTATTTTTTTAAAAAAATAAAATTTTTCTTTTAAGAAACTGATTGATTTTCAGTGTGCTAAAAACTCCAGGGGTTTGGTCTGTGCTCATTTTATAATCAATTGGTTAGTATATTATTCTCAAGCCTCCCCAGGAAAGGGGATGAAGTGTTTTGAGGAAATATTTTGCGGAAACAGGAACTCCAAGTGGCCCTTTTTTCCTGGATCTTTGTCTAAATCACTTGGTGATGGCAATAATACCATCCAAAGACAATGAAAGGATTTGTGCCTTGGGGAATTTTTAACCTAAGCTGGTAAAAATAAGTGCATGTGGTAGGAAAGGTTTGAACTCCATCTCTGCATTCTTTCTTCATGGCATTTTCCCTCCAAAACGGTTTCCCGCCAGAACTTGAGGGACTGAGAGCTGGCTGGAAGCAGCTGGGAGCAATGTCTGCCAGAGTGTGCCTCAGGAATTCACGCCACAAAGACCATATGAGGAACTATAAGAGGCTATCCGCCATCGAGGCAGCTACATCTAGTTTCTTTGCACTGACATTGGATCAAGACTTCGGCTGTTAACACCTGCCAAGGACTTTAATATTTACCTGATATCTGATTGCTGTATTCATTCCATCAATGGATCCAATGAAGACTTTGCCATCAGCCCAGATCTGTTGATCTCCTGCTTCGGCGGTAGACAGCCAGATCCTCCAATGTTCCTGCGATCCTGAGACCATCCATCAGTTGCTAGTAACCTCCATCTGCAGTGAAAGAAAGACAGTAATTGTATTTTGGGGATTTAATAGTTTAAACAAGGGACAGTTTAAGTGTCTGGGCTTTATGCCCCTTGCTGGAATCTATTTTTGAGTAGTTGTAGTGATCTCTTTAGTGGATTTTTCCCACCCCACACTCCCAAGTTGTAACTATCCTTTAATAAATCTTCTTTATATTTAAGATTATATTCTTTCTATCAGTTATTTCAATGCAACATGAGTGGGAGGCATACAGATTTCTAACATTCCCAGGTGATAGATGCTGGTAGGAGCTGAATCTGTTATTTATATGTCACCTCCTTATTATTCTATAATGGAGATTTGGGGTAACACAAAGGACTGGAAAAGGTGGGAAAAAGAGGACCTGGGAATTACAGACCAGTCAGGCAACTTTCATATCTGGAAGATACTGAAATAAATTATTAAAAAATCAAATTTATAAGCACCTGGAGATTAATATCATTATAAGTAACAGAAACATGGATTTGTAAAGAACAAACCATGCCAAATCAACTTAATTTACTTATTTAACAGGTTACTTGCCTAGTAGATTGGGGGAACCTATAGATGAGATATATCTATACATGATTTTAGTAAAACTTTTGACCCAGTCCCGTATGATATTCTCATAAGCAATCTGGGGAAATGTGGTCGCGACAAAATTACTATAAGGTGAATGCACAAGTAGTTGAAAAACCATACTCAGAGAGTAGTTATCAATGGTTCACTGTCAAATGGTGAAGCTGTATCTAGTGGGTCCTGCAGTGGTCTTTCCAGTTCCAGTCACAAATGACTTGGATGAATGAGTGGAAAGAATTCTTATAAAATTTGCTGGTGACACCAAGCTGGGCAGAGTTGCAAGAACTTTGGAGGACAGGATTAGCATTCAAGACAACCTAGACAAATTAGAGGTCTGATCTAAAATCAATAGATGAAATTCAATAAAAACAAGTTTAAAGTACTACACTTGAAAAGAAAAAATAAATCAAAGGCATAACTACAAACTGGGGGCTCACTGGCTATGTAGTAGTAGTCCTGAAAGGGATCTGGGGGTTATAGTGGAACAAAAATTTAATATGAGCCAACAACATAATGCAGTTGCAAAAAAGGCTAATATCTTTATGGGGTGTATTAATAGGAGTATTTTATGTAAGACACAGGAGGTAATTGTCCCATTCTACTCAGCACTGGTAAGGCTTCAGCTGGCGTACTGTGTCCATTTCTAAGTAAATCAAAAAAGATGTGGACAAAGCCAGCACCGCACCTCTTCCCGCAGCCCCCATTGGACCGGAGCGGCAAACTGTGGCCAGTAGGAGCAGCGATCGGCTGAACTTGCGGATGCAGCAGGTAAATAAACTGGCCAGGCCCGCCAAGGGTGCTTACCCTGGGGGGTCCACGGACCAAGGTTACCGATCCCTGATCTAACATCATTGGGAACTTTCTGCTGCCTGTGGCTTTATAAGAGCATAACAGGAAATTGTGCAGACTGCACTCAAAAGAGCAAATGCAATGTATATCAAAAATAATTAATAAGAGGACAATGGGGTTCATTAAGACCATCAGAACTCCCGAAGCTCTGGGAGGACCAGTCCTTGAAAATGTCCCACCAGTGATGATACCCTGTTTTGCAATAGTAGGAAAACACAGAGACTTTCTTTCTTGGGGCACGGCTCAGAGAAGCAGGCATCCTGGAGCATCAAACCAGGTGGTCAGACCCAAAACCCCAAAGAGCAAATTGGGGAGTGGGGGGCACGTCCAGCTGAACTCTATGACAATTCCCTGTTTACAATTTCATTTTGAGACCAATCCCTTAGCCAAATTTTAATTAATTTAATGTGTGACATGCTAATATTATATCATGCTAGTTTTTTAATCAAAATGTTGTATGGTACCAAGTCAAACACCTTACAGAAGACTATATGTTACATCAACACTATTACCATTATCAAGACAATTTCTAATACCATCAGAAAAAGATATCAAATTAGTTTGAAAGACCTATTTTCCCTAAGCCCATGCTGATTTGTATTAATTACATTCCTTCCTTTAATTCTTTATTAATTGAGTCCCATTTCAGCTGGTCCATTATGTTATTGGGGACGGATGTCAGACAGACAGGCCTATAATTAACTAGGTCATACTGCTTACACTTTTTAAAAATTGGCACAACATTAGCTTTCTTCCAGTATTCTGGAATTTCTCCAGTGCTCCAGGACTTATTGAAAATCAACATTAATAGTTCAGCAAACTCCTCAGCCAGCTCACAGATTCATAGACTTACAGATTTTAAGGTCAGAAGGGACCATTGTGATCATCTACTTTGGCCTCCTGCTCTTTTAAAACTCTTGTATGCAAGTTATCTGGACCTGCTGATTTAGAAAGTCTAACTTTGATATATTTTGTTTAACAGCCTCCTGAGATACTAGTGGAAGGGATAGAGTGTGAACATCACCATGTGATGAGACTATATAATCTGCTTTTTGAACAGAAATATTTAGTCAACACTTCTGATTTTTCTGTGCTATTCCTGATAACTTTACCATTTCCATCTGGTAGTGGACCAATAGTATTGTCATCATTCTTTTTCTTCTTAAAACATCTTACAAATGATTATTATTGTCCTTATCTCAGATTTTGGTTTTTGGGTATCTAGTAAGATATTCTTACATGATTCCCAATCATCATTCACATTTTTCTTATTAAATTCTTCCTCCCAGCTGGTTTGGATCATAAGTGTTCTCAGCTTTATGTAATTGTCCCTTGTAAAGCGCCATGTGTATATATTCCTGGTCTAGAATTTGTTCTGTTTATACATTGTAAATGTGATCAAGTCAGGCTCACTTGTACCTAAGTGACTGTTAATTTTTAAGTTCTGTGATCACTTCCTCTTTATCTGTTAAACAACATCTAATATAGAATTCAGCTGTATTGGTTGCTACATTTTTTGAATTAGAAAATTGTTTAAAAATTCCAAGAATGTTTTAGTACTGCATGAGACACCCAGAATACATCATTCAAACTGAAGTCCCCCATGATCATGCCGTTTTTTTGTCTACCCATTATAAATAGATGTATAAGGTGGTGACCATCCTGTTCCCTAGTGTGATTTGGTGATCTATAGCAGACACCAACTAAAACCTCATCATATGCTTTATCAGCTAGGGCACTAATCAATAAGCATTCCAGATCATTTTCTTCCAAGTTATCAGTGCCTGGGAAACAGGTAATGCTATCTTTGACATTAACTGCCATTTGTCTTCTTCTTTTGCTCACTTGATCCTTCCTAAATAAATTATAATAATTGATTTGAACATTCCAATATTCGAAATCATCTGACCAGATTTCAATAATACCAACTAGATTGAATTTATGCTCGTAAATGTGCACTTCCAGTTCTTCTTGTTTGTTATCCAGGAATCTTAGAATTGGTGTAAACTCAGTTCAAGATTTCTATTATTCTATTATTCTTTTTAGCAGGCTCTTCATTTGTTCAGCTGCCAGAGACAAGTTTGTGTTAGAATGGGATATGACTATATCAGATTATGAACTCTGTGTTGAACTATGTGTGGAAATATTGTCACTGTGAGGGCACAATCTGGATTTGCCCAGGGCAGCCCGTTTTACTTCATTCCAGACAGTTGCCCTAAGAAAGAGTGTCAGACAAGAGGTCTGAGCCCAGTACTCTGTTTAAGAGTCTCAGGGTATGGTTACACTTACAAAATTATAGCGCTATTGCTTATAGCGCTCGCCTTATACAGCAATAATATTAGCGCTATTGTATGTCCACACTGAGATGCTCCAGCGCTATAGCATGGCCACATTTGCGGCACTTAATACGGCATTAAGAGCAGCGCATTAGGGCATGTATCCCACAGTACATCTCTTCCTGATCTGGCGCAATGGCTTGTGGTGGGGGGGGCGTCACTTGCGGGGCATTCTATATCCTGTTTGAACTACCCATGATGCTTTTTGGCATATCCCAGCAATCCCTGTGTTTCCTTCCACCTCCGGCGCCATCTTTCAAGGGTTTCAGCAAGCCACGCTCCGTCTTCCATTGTCGAGTGCTGCAATGAATCCAGAACTGCTGAGGGACATGCTGACGACTGTCGCCAGCACATCTCTGTGTGCAGTGGAGTTATTCCTTGACATGCAGGATGACAGTGATGATTCTGAAGACGAGATCGAAGCGGTGAATGCATTCGACACAAAGCTTCTTGTCTCATTAACGGACATGCTCACGGCTGTTGAACGCCGCTTCTGGGCACGGGAAACGAGCACAGAGTGGTGGGATCGCATCTTCATGCAAGTCTGGGACGACGAGCAGTGGCTGCAAAACTTTCGAATGAGAAAAGCCACTTTCATGGGACTGTGTGCTGAACTCGCCCCTGCCCTGCGGCGCAAGGACACCAGACTGAGAGCTGCCCTCCCGGTGGAGAAGCGGGTGGCTATCGCGATCTGGAAGCTGGCTACACCAGACAGCTACCGATCGGTGGCCAACCAGTTTGGGGTTGGAAAGTCGACCGTTGGAGTTGTGCTGATGCAAGTGTGCAGGGCCATTAATCGCATCCTGCTACGAAAAATCGTGACTCTGGATAACGTGCATGACATCGTGGCTGGCTTTGAAGAAATGGGTTTCCCTAACTGTGGAGGGGCGATAGATGGGACCCATATACCCATTCTGGCGCCCGCCCACCTAGCTGAGGAGTACGTTAACCGAAAGGGGTACTTCTCCATGGTTCTCCAGGCGCTTGTGGATCACTGTGGGCGTTTTACTGACATTAACGCTGGCTGGTCTGGAAAGGTGCATGACGCACGCATCTTCCGCAACACCGGCCTGTTCATGAAGCTGCAAGCCGGGACTTTTTTCCCAGACCAGAGGATCCCCGTGGGGGAAGTGGAAATGCCCATAGTGATTCTTGGTGACCCTGCTTACCCTTTAATGCCCTGGCTCATGAAACTGTACACAGGGAGCCTGGACAGCAGTCAGGAAAGGTTCAACTACAGGCTTAGCCGATGTCGAATGACTGTGGAGTGTGCTTTTGGGCGTCTCAAGGCGCGCTGGCGCTGTCTTTATGGGAGGCTAGACTTGGCTGAGGGTAGTATCTCCGCAGTTATTTCCGCATGCTGTGCCCTACATAATCTTTGTGAGCGGAAGGGCGAAGGCTTCACTCAGGCATGGTCCTCGGAGGTTCAACGCCTGGAGGCCACATATGCCCAGCCAGAGAGCAGGGTTCATGGAGGGGACCAGCGCGAGGCTGTTAGGATCAGGGAAGCCTTGAGGGAGCATTTTGAGGCTGAAAGCCAGTTCTAAAGTGAGGTGCAGATGGAGGGAGGGAGGAAGGGAGCATTCTTTTAACAGGAACAAACATTTGCTTTTCTGTAGCCTGTAATAATGTATGTACACTTAATAAAGAAACCCATTTATTAAGAAGACAATTCATTTATTGAACAGGTACTTTGGTTGCTGAAAGAAAATATTGTGATGCATGTGAGGGGGAAGGCAGGGGAGGTGCAATGGGGGTGTCGTGGGGTCAGTCAGAGATCGGAGTATGTCCGGGTCTCTGAGTCTCCAGTGCCCTCAAACTGGCCATGTACCCCGAACCCCATTTGCAGAGGGCAGTAAGGCATGTTATTAGGGGTAGACTGCAGTGGATAATGGTCTGGGGTTTGAGGGTTGTTCAGTGAAGACAGAGGGGTTGGAGGCAGCTGTGGATGGTGATAACCATTTGGCTGATGATAGTGGCCTGGAGGGTACAGAGGCAAAGAAGGGGAAGGGAGTTGGGGCAAACGATAATTGGGGTGGTGGGTGCGGAGCTTCTCCTCCTGAAGGGTGACAAGCCGCTGCATAGTCTGCAATTGAAGCTGCAGTAATGAGAGCAGCTTGTCGGTGCTTTTCCGGCGGTGAATCGCGTTCTCCTTCCGCGCCTTCTCCCTCAACTTGCTCTCATTCTCCCTCCACCTCTGTGCAACTCGATTCTCCGTTACAGCCTGTTGCATTACTTGCTGTACAAGATCCTCTTTGCTCCTTCGTGGCCGCTTCCTCAGTCTCCTGAGCCTCTCAGCTGTTGATAAGAGCGATGGCGAAGGGGTGAAGGACGACCCTTCTAAAATAAAAAGATACATTGCACAGTGGTTCCCTTGTAAAGAGCAGACATGCCTATCATTCCCCCGCATTCCCCGTTTGCCTGTCCCGCAAACAGCACAGATACAGCAACGGAGCCCCTGCCATGGTGAGTGGACTCCAGAGGCAAGGGAAATGATTTTTTCCCTGCCCTGAAAA
>ML677348.1:32997009-33045434 GCA_007922305.1 Dermatemys mawii | reverse complement strand
CCTGCCCTGAAAAGCTGTGGCGGGGGAGGGGGTGGGGAGTGCCGGTAAGTGGCAGGAGCCCTACTCTGAACACTGTTCCAACATTCTCCGTAGGTGTTTGTCCTGGAAGATATCTCGTTGCTTCAAGTCACTGAGGAGCAAAGGGAAGGGATTTTATTAAGATGCGGCTTCCGCCCAGGGCCATATGCAGCGTGCCTATGTGCAGCAATGCTCCCCCCACCCATTGTAGCACAGTGGCAGGGACTAGTGACCGTGACCGGGACGGGGACCATGCTGGCTCTCCCGGGAAACCTGCGCAGGCGCATTGCAAGTGCTCTTATTGAGACCTTTGAAGAGATTACTGATGATGACTACCGCGAGGTGATAGACTACATCAATGCACTATTCCACATGTAGGCAAGCATGCAAGCATCCCTTTCCACCCCAAGCTGCCTGCCTTCCCCATAGAAAAGCAGCTTTACCTCCGCAATCCGCTGCTGAGCTGGCCCCTGCAACCGCCGGACGCTGTGGCTGGCTGCCCTCCTGGGTTGAGAAGAGCTCCTGGCTGCATGCGTCCAGGGACTCCTCCGTGCCCTGGATCGCTGCTGCCTCGTCCTCATCCTCCTCCTCTTCTTCATCCTCCTGCTCTTCGTCCTCCTCCTCACCCCCCCCTTCACTGGTGGGCTGGGAAGTGTTCGTGGTGGTCGATGGAGTGACCGTGGGATCACCACCAAGTATCGCGTGCAGCTCCTTATAAAATCTGCAAGTCACCGGGGCTGCCCCGGAGCGGCCGTTTGCCTCGCGGGCTTTGCAATACGCATTCCTAAGCTCCTTTACCTTAACACGGCACTGCAGAGTGTCCCGCTCATGGTCTCTTTCTGCCAAGGCCCGTGATATCTGTCCATAGGTGTCAAAATTCCTGCGGCTAGACCGCAGCTGAGACTGAACAGCCTCTTCCCCCCAGCAGCTGATGAGGTCCAGCACCTCACTATTGCTCCATGCTGGGGATTGCCTATTGCGAGGAGGCATGGCACGTGGAGTCATGATGATCAATCAGAATGATCACCTGCAACGATTCCCTGAGACCACGCCACGCAATCAATCAGATCAATGAGAATGATCACCTGCAAGGATTCCCTGAGAGCACGCCACGCTTGGCTGGAGCAAACAGGAAGGGGATTTTCAAATTTCCCTGGAACTTTAAAGGGCAGGTCTGACGTGTGGTCACCTGAGGACAGACAAAAGAGTTTGCAAGTGATGACCAGAGTGGCTCGATCGGGAATTATGGGACAGGCTGGAGGCCAATTAATACGCAGTGGGTGTCCACATTCTTCCTGTAGCGCTACAGCAGGTGCGCTACAGCCCTTATTCCCCATGAGGAGGTGGATTAATAATAGCGCTATAACTCCGCGGTTATAGCGCTATTAGTGCCTTGCCAGTGTGGACGGAGAGTAGGTTATAGCACTCGTGGGGGCTTTATAGCGCTATAAAGTGCCAGTGTAACCATGGCCTCAGACCTTGAAACTGTGACAAGAGCCTACCCAGACTCGGTTGGCTGGGTCCTAGAAACATGCAACAGACTGGTAATCACCCAGTGGGGTGCTGGACCAGTTAGTAACATACTGGCAACAGTGTGGGATCACCCTGGCAGAAGGTAACGTTTTTAAAGCAGGTTTGTGCAAGGAAACAAACAGCAGCTCTTAAATCAAAAGCAAGCAAACATGAATTATGAAGTCTTTAGATAAGAGCAGCCTGTAAATTTATGCCACAGAGCTGGTCTCTGCTGTATAAACATGACTAGAATGAAAGTGGGATACCAGCACCAAATCAGAACCCAGAGGAGATCCTCCAGTTCTCCTATCGGCAGATGACCAAGAAGACTGTTATAGTGCATCCTTGCCAGCACACCCCTGTGTGTATTGCAGCAGCTATTCAGACTCCATTTTCCAGCTGCTCTTCTATTGCTTCACCCATCCTGCAGCATCTCTTGGGTTGCAACGTCTTATAGATCTGCTCCTTCCATTGAGCTCAAAGTCCAAAACGAGCATGAAACAACAACATTTTTCCCTTTCCCCCAGGAGAACTTCTAGACAGCAGGCTTTGCCAGTTCTTGTATGTAGCCATTCTTCTCTCCCATAAAGAATGTTCTACATCTGCTCTCTCTTCCTGCTCCTCCCAGCTGAGCAGGGCTCTTCTTTTTAAGCCCTCCCCGGAAGCCTGCCTCCTACTCCAGGTTCCTGAATTTGGGCTAATTGTGCCTTCAGTTGTCTCCTTCTACCTTTCATGGATACTTGTAGTCCCATTACAGAGACCATTCTACAAACAGTCCCATTGACTCATTGGAGGACATGAGGTGTCCAGACAGGAAGAATGGTCAATCTCCATTCAGGACTGGGGCCTCAAAATTGCAGGACCTGAAGTGGAAGAAGCTGGTGGAAAGGAAGATGCTCATGGAGGAGAAGCTGCTGGACTGGAGGCCAAGTGTTTTGCTGAAAAAGAGCACAAGCTTCTGTATGAGCTGCAACAAGAAAACATGACGTGAAGTTCAAGCAATTGAGGAGCCAAAGTACTAATAATCCAGTAAATGGGGTAGAACTTGGATCACCGATCCTGTGGGAAGCAGATGCTAAATATCTGCTCCAGTTTAAGGAGCAGGGAGATTGTGATTCCTATCTCCCAGCCTTTCAGAGGACTTGTAAATTAAATCATGTACTCCTGCAAATTGTCTGCAATTTCTAACTCTCTATGGAAAAGCCATAGATTTAGTTTAAAGCAGCTTTTCTCCTTCAATATGAAGTTACTTTGAGAGTAAACAGATAACAAGTCTGCTTCAGAGTGGAAACCCAAAGAGGAATGGCCCATGCATGGGACATGCAGAAACATGAGAACATAAGAATGGCCATACTGGGTCAGACCAAAGGTCCATCCAGCGCACTATCCTGTCTACCAACAGTAGCCAATTCCAGATGCTCTGAAGTGAGTGAACCGAACAGGTAATGATCAAGTGATCTCTCTCCTACCATCCATCACCCCCCGGCCCTGCCGAGAAACAGAGGCTAGGGACACCAATCCTTACCCAGCCTGTCTAATAGCCGTTAATGGACTTAACCTCCATGAATTTATCCAGTTCTCTTTTAAATCCTGTTATATTCCTAGCCTTCACAACCTCCTCAGGCAAGGAGTTCCACAGGTTGACTGTGTGCTGCGTGAAGAAGAACTTCCTTTTATTTGTTTTAAACCTGCTGCCCATTAATTTCATTGGGTGCCCCCTTGTTCTTATATTATGGGAACAAGTAAATGACTTTTCCTTATTCACTTTCTCCACATCATTCAAAATTGTATATACAGTGGAGCCCTGGTATAACCCGCTCCACTATAACGTGAGTTTGGTTATAGCGCGATTATACCATGGCTCCCAAGTCCTTGTTCTCTGTCCCCAGCAGGCGCGGGGGCCACGGCTTCTCTCCTCTGCTGGGCAGCGTGGAGAGAAGCTGCCGCCTCCCCTGCCAGGGACAGAGAACTCAGAACTGCAGGCCAGGACTGCGGCTTCTCTCCCCGCTGCCCAGTAGGGGAGAGAAGCTGTGGTCCCCACCTTCAGGGACAGAGAACTCCGGGGCTGCAGACTGCAGCCCAGGAGTTCCCTGTGGAAGCCGCAGCTCCGCGCCTGCCGGGACAGGGGAAATCCGGGCTGCCGGTGTCCTCTTGTCCTGGCAGGCGCGGAGCCGTGGCTTCCCTGGAAGCTGCTGCCCCACACCTGCCAGGACGGGGGACCCCGGGCTGCCTGAGTCCTCCTCTCCCAGCAGGCGTGGAGCCGTGGCATCCCTGGATGCCGCTGCGTCCACACCTGCCAGGACTGGGAGAGTCCGGCAGCCCGGAGTCCCCTGGTCCCAGCAGGTGGGTGGGCAGTGGCTTCCACAGAGAATTCCAGGGATGCAGTCTGCAGCCCCAGAGTTCTCTGTCCCCAGCAGGCCTGGGGCTGCAGCTTCTCTCCCCTTCTGGGCAGCGGGGAGAGAAGCTGCAGCCCCCCGCCTGCCGGGAATGGAACCCCGCTATAACGTGACCCCGCATTTAGTGCGATGGGATTTTTTGGATCCCATCGGTCGCGTTTTAGCGGGGCTCCACTGTACTTCTATTATATCCCCCTTAGTCTTCTCTTTTCCAAACTAAAAAGTCCTAGCTTCTTTAATTTCTCCTTACATGGGACCTCTTCCAAACCCCTAATTATTTTTGTTGCCCTACTCTGAACCTTTTCTTCTAGTTTATCCTTTTTTGAGATGAGGAGAACACATCTGTATGCAGTATTCAAAATGTGGGCGCACCATCGATTTATATAAGGACAATGAGATATTCTCTGTCTTATTTTCTATCCCTTTTTGAATGATTCCTAACATCATGTTTGCTTTTTTGACTGCTGCTGCGCACTGCATGGATGTCTTTAAAGAACTATCCACAATGACTCCAAGATCTTTTTCTTGACTAGTTGTAGCTAAGTTAGCCCCCATCATATTGTATGTATAGTTGGGGTTATTTTTTCCAGTGTGCATTACTTTACATTTATCCACATTAAATTTCATTTGCTGTTTCGTTGCGCAGTCACTTAGTTTTGTGAGATCTTTTTGAAATTCTTCTCAGTCTGCTTTGGTCTTGACTATCTTGAGCAGTTTAGTATCATATACGAACTCTGCCACCTCGCTATATACCCCTTCCTCCAAATCATTTATGAATAAGTTGAACAGGATTGGTCCTAGAGGAAAACCACTAGTTACCCATTCTGAAAATTTGCTATTTATTCCTATCCTTTATTCCCTATCTTTCAACCAGTTCTTAGTCCAGGAAAGGATCTTCTCTCTTATCCCACGACATAAGATAATTAAATTATCTTAATTTACGTAAGAACCTTTGGTGAGGGACCTTGTCAAAGGCTTTCTGGAAATCTAAGTACACTATGTCCACTGAATCCCCTTGTCCTCATGTTTGTTGAACCCTTCAAAGAAATCTAATAGATTAGTAAGGCATGATTTCCCTTTACAGAAACCATGTTGACTTTTGCCCAACAATTTATGTTCTTCTATGTGCCTGACAATTTTATTATTTACTATTGTTTCAACTAATTTGCCCGGTACAGATGTTAGACTTATCGGTCTGCAATTGCTGGGATCACCTCTAGTGCCCCTTTTACATATTGGCATTACATTAGCTATCTTCCAGTCTTTGTATACAGAAGCTGATTTGAAGGACATTTACAAACCTTAGTTAACAGTTCCGCAATTTCACATTTGAGTTCCTTCAGAACTCTTGGGTGAATGCCGTCTGGTCCCGGTGCTTGTACACAAATGCTACAATAATAATAATAAGATGGGTCTTGACTATCTTGTTACTGTTAATTTATCAATTAGTTCCAGAACCTCTTCTACTGACACTTCAATCTGTGACAATTCCTCTGATTTGTCACCTACAAAAGACTGAAGCAAAGAATTTATTTAGTTTCTCTGCAATGACTTTATCATCTTTAAGTGCTTCTTTTGTATCTCCATCGTCCAGGGGCCCCACTGGGTGTTTAGCGGCATCCTGATTCTGACGTATTTAAAGATATTTTGCTATTACCTTTTGAGTTTTTTGCTTGCCATTCTTCAAACTCTTTTTTGGTTTTTCTTATTACATTTTTACATTTAATTTGGCAGTATTTATGGTCCTTTCTAGATACCTCACTAGGATTTGACTTCCACTTTTTAAAAGATGCCTTTTTATCTCTCACTGCTTCTTTTACATGGTTGTTAAGCCATGGTGGCTCTTTTTTAGTTCTTTGGCTGTGTTTTTTAATTTGGATTATACATTTAAGTTGGGCCTCTATTATGGTGTCTTTGAAAAGTGCCCATGCATCTTGCAGGGATTTCACTTTAGTCACTACTTTTTAATTTTTGTTTAACTAACCCCCTCATTTTTGCATAATTTCCCTTTCTGAAATTAAATGCCGTAGTGTTGGGCTGTTAATGTGTTCTTCCCACCAGAGGAATGTTAAATGTTATTATATTATGGTTAGTATTTCCAAGCGGTCATGTTATAGTTACCTCTTGGACTAGATCCTGCACTCCACTCAGTACTAAATTGGGAGTTGCCTCTCCCCTTGTGGGTTCCTGTACCCAGCTTCTCGAGAAAGCAGTCATTTAAAGTATCGAGAAATTTTGTCTCTGCATTTTGTCCTCAGGTGACATGTACCCAGTCAATATGGGGATAATTGAAATCCACCACTATTATTGAGTTCTTTATTTTTATAGCCTCTCTAATCTCCCTTAGCATTTCATCGTCACTGTCACTGTCTTGGTCAGGTGGTCGGTAGCAAAGCCCTACAGTTATATTTTTATTAGAGCGTGGAATTACTATCCATAGAGATTCTATGGAACATGTGAATTCATTTAAGATTTTAACTTCATTTGATTCTACATTTTCTTTCACATACAGTGCCACTTCCCCTCCTCCCGCCACTTTCTCCCTCTATCCACCTCCCACACAACCTGTTCTGTCCTGCTGATAGATTTTGTACTCCGGATCATGTCCCATTGATTGTCCTCACTCCACCATGTTTCTGTGATGCCTGTTATGTCAATATCTTCTTTTAACAAGAGGCACTCTAGTTCACCCATCTTATTATTATTGTTGTAGCATTTGTGTACAAGCACTTGAAAAACTTGTCACTGTTTGTTTGTCTGCCCTTTTCTGATGTGTCAGATTCTTTTATATGTGAAAGTTTCTCATCTGATCTGGTCCCTACTTTATCCTCTTCCATCCTCGCCTCTTGACTAAAACTCTATCAATAGGCTTTCCTCTAAGAGAAGTCTCTGTCTGATCCACGTGCTCCTCTGCAGCAATTGGCTTTCCTCCATCTCTTAGTTTAAAAACTGCTCTGCGATCTTTTTAATGTTAAGTGCCAGCAGTTTGGTTCCACTTTGATTTAGGTGGAACCCATCCTTCCTGTATAGGCTCCCCTTATCCCAAAAGTTTCCCCGATCCTAATAAATAACCCCCTTCTCTCTACACCATTGTCTCATCCATGCAGAGACTCTGAATCTCTGCCTGCCTACCTGGCCCTGTGCGTGGAACTGGCAGCATTTCTGAGAATGCCACCACAGAGGTCCTGGATTTCAGTCTCTTTCCTAGCACCTAACAGGAACTTCACAGAAATTGGAAGTGGGTAAGCCCAGACTGCAGGGAACAGTGGCGACAATCTGATCCCCAAAGAAAAGTATCAAGGAGTTGAGGTGTTTACCTGTCAGGGGACAGTGCACAAATGGGCAAGGGCCCAGTGACCATGTGCCAGGAGACTTGCAATGTACTACACCAGGTTAACATGCTGGCAGTCGAACTGGAGGATGGCTAGGAAGCTGTCCCAAGGGTGCAGCAGGTTAATGTGATGATTTCAGCCCCACGGGGGTGACCACAAGACAAGTTGCATGGGAAAAGGATCCAAGTCTAGAGAGAGACGGGTGCTGTGACTCTACCTCAAGTCAACATAGTGGACCAAGCTAAGATTTTGCTCAGTAAGCACCCAACACTGCAGAGAGCCTTCCATATAAGATATATGTAACTCAGCTATATCTGAAGTGAGCTGAAAGGGAAGGACCCCAGGATATTAAAGTCAGTGAACACCTACCCAGGGAGGTGCTGTTTGAGTACAAGTTGCACACTTGGCCTGGAAGCACACACTGCACCCTGGTATTTACAAGGAGCCGGAGTCAGAGAGTTTCAGCCAGGCATTATACAGCGATGTAGGCACACAGAATGGGTGACAGTGAGCCGCTGGCTCCAGCCCGTGAGAGGTGTGCCCTGGGGCAAATATTAAATATATTTAATTACAAAAATTACACTGGTCTACAATTTTTTAGAAGTCATCTGCTTCAGAGATAAAATGTGATATTTATTATGTATTTTGATGTGCTGAATTCAAATATGACAATTAAAACAACTGATTGGCTACTGTTTCTAAGATATTTAAGTTTTTACATTTTATGTCTATATATATTGTGTAGATAGTGGAGTTTTAATCATAAATTGTAAACCTAGGTCTTTTCATGTGTTTATGGTTGCTTTACATGATAATATTTCACCTGTCCTGTTTATGTAACACTTTAAAAATCAGCAAAAGGGTTATATAAATAAAATGTATTATGAAACAAAAGGCAAAAAACTATTATGTACATAGTTTAGTCCTATTCAGTGTCTACTCGGCGCTTCTTGGCTTGTCTCTTGTGTTCATTAAATGGAGCATCTCTTGTCACTGTCCAGCAATAGTCTGCAAGCATTGATGGGCTCCATTTGCCCTGATAGCGTTTCTCCATTGTTGCAATGTCCTGGTGAAATCGCTCGCCATGCTCGTCGCTCACTGCTCCGCAGTTCGGTGGAAAAAATCTAGATGAGAGTGCAAAAAATGTATCTTTAGTGACATGTTGCAACCAAGGCTTTTGTATGCCTTGAGGAGGTTTTCCACCAACAACCTGTAGTTGTCTGCCTTGTTGTTTCCGAGAAAATGTATTGCCACTGACTGGAAGGCTTTCCATGTCATCTTTTCCTTGCCACGCAGTGCATGGTCAAATGCATCATCTGGAAGAAGTTCACGAATCTGAGGACCAACAAAGACACCTTCCTTTATCTTAGATTCACTTAACCTTGGAAATTTTCCATGGAGGGACTTGAAAGCTGCTTGTGTTTTGTCAATAGCCTTGACAAAGGTCTTCATCAGACCCAGCTTGATGTGTAAGGGTGGTAACAAAATCTTCCTTGATTCAACAAGTGGTGGATGCTGAACACTTTTCCTCCCAGGCTCCAATGACTGTTGAAGTGGCCAATCTTTCTTGATGTAGTGGGAATCTCTTGCACGACTATCCCATTCTCAGAGAAAACAGCAGTACTCTGTGTATCCAGTCTGCAGACCAAGCAAGAGAGCAAGAACCTTCAAATCACCACAAAGCTGCCACTGATGTTGGTCATAGTTTATGCACCTCAAAAATTCTTTCATGTTGTCATAGGTTTCCTTCATATGGACTGCATGACCAACTGGAATTGATGGCAAAACATTGCCATTATGCAGCAAAACAGCTTTAAGACTCGTCTTCAATGAATCAGTGAAGAGTCTCCACTCATCTGGATCGTGAACGATGTTGAGGGCTGCCATCACACCATCGATGTTGTTGCAGGCTACAAGATCACCTTCCATGAAGAAGAATGGGACAAGATCCTTTTGATGGTCACGGAACATGGAAACCCTAACATCACCTGCCAGGAGATTCCACTGCTGTAGTCTGGAGCCCAACAGCTCTGCCTTACCCTTGGGTAATTCCAAATTCCTGACAAGGTCATCCAGTTCAGCTTGTGCTATGAGGTGTGGTTCAGAGGAGGAGGATGGGAGAAAATGTGAGTCCTGTGACATTGATGGTTCAGGACCAGAAGTTTCATCTTCTTCCTCTTCCTCATCTGACTCAAGTGAGAATGATTCTGGTGCATCAGGAACCAGCAGTCCTTCTCCATGGGGTACTGGGCATCTAGCTGATGGAATGTTTGGATAATGCACAGTCCACTTTTTCTTCTTTGACACACCTTTCCCAACTGGAGGCACCATGCAGAAGTAACAATTGCTGGTATGATCTGTTGGCTCTCTCCAAATCATTGGCACTGCAAAAGGCATAGATTTCCTTTTCCTGTTCAACCACCGGCGAAGATTTATTGCACAAGTGTTGCAGCATATGCGTGGGGCCCACCTCTTGTCCTGATCTCCAATTTTGCAGCCAAAATAAAGGTGATAGGCTTTCTTAACTATAGTGGTTATGCTGCGCTTTTGTGATGCAAAAGTCACTTCACCACAGACATAGCAGAAGTTATCTGCACTGTTCACACAAGTACGAGGCATCTCTGTTCACTTTGGCTAAACAGAAATGTGTCCCTCTGCAAAATCAAACACTGACAAATAAGAGAGCACGACACTGTATGATTTCTAGAGCTGATATAGGGCAATTTGTTCAGCAGAGTGATGTAAGCTTTGTTATGATTGCATCATCCATGACTTCTAGGAATAACATGATGCAATTCATATCATGTATGATGCAATACCAGCTTCAGATTGCATCATTCATTGTTTTGCCTAAAAAGCAAGTACTGTCCAAACCCAGTCATAGATTTATTCATAGATCCAGTCAAAGATGTATTTTAGTCATTTCTGGTTTAAAGTGAGATCCCTTCCCTTTATAACTCACTTATCCTCCGCCATTCCCATGTCAAGGTTCGTATATACTGACCCAATAGCATAGCTCGAAAACTAGAGCCAATCAACAATTTTAAGCATCATTTTCATTCTCAGTGACCCAGAATTAGTAAAGTTTGACTACATTTATTTCAGAAGCATTTTAGCTGTAGAGCAGTATTAGTACAATATTTAAATATATACTTAAGCCTTTTGTGACAGATGAGATCCCAGCTTGGGTTGGGGAAAGAGGGAGGGAAATGAGTCTATCAGGGAGGAGCAGGCTACACTCTCTGCCCCAGCGGTAGAGTTCCAAAATGGCTGATTCCTCCTTAGAGAAGGTGAGGGCTGAAGCGGCCAGGCACAGTTCTAAAAATTAAAAATCCTCATGCCAAGGAAAATACAGAAAGATTTCTGTGGGATATAGGTCTCCTTGACAGGAACTGGGTTCCCCCAGGGGAGATTGAGACTTGAGGTACTAGGAGACGGTGGTACCTCAGAAACTTCGCCTCAAGCTCCTCTTCAGCAATGTGTAGTTCAAAAAGCTTATCTCTTTCACCAGCAGAAGTTGGTCCAGTAAAAGATATTACCTCACCCACCTTGTCTCTCTAATATCCTGGGACCAACACAGCAACAACACCACTGAAAACAATTACTAATAAAGTTATTTTTACGTGTTCTTGCCCCTGCGAAGAATCTCAGACCACTGCAAAGCAAAAATATAAATAGCGGGCTAAATTCTAATACCTTTAATCAATTTGATAGTACCTTTCACTAAGAGTTGTCCGACTGACTTTAGCGGAGAAACCTGTGGAGTAAATTGCTACTGAAGTTGAATAAGAATTTCAGGACTGAGCCAAAAGCAACAGAAATTAGACAATATAAAAAACAAATACCCTACTCAAAAGGTAAAACAAAGTATCATCATTTAAAATTTTGACATTAATAAATCACTAAGTGATATATATTTTTACCAGACAATGAGTTTGGTAGTCAGTAGGAAGATGCAGATGTCACACTCAGGGTCAATGTGTCATTGAAATGTGAATTTGCCAACTTAGCTTTTTCCCTTATTTTCTCTATTCAGTCATTTTCTAAACAAATTCATGATAGTCATGGGAATAGGAGACTGCATAGAATTGCCTTGATATCTTATTTGACATAAATCTAGATAGGAAACAACCATGTCACATCAAATAGCCGCTCTCAGCAATCTGAATTATCTTGAATCATTTAGCTTCAGTTTTGAATGAGTAAAGTCCCAGTCCCAAGAGCTGTAAGCCAACTGTCTTCTTGTGCTTTTCAGCTGTTGAAGAATTGTACCTGCAGATTTGTGTAACACCTCAGAAGCTTTATGTATGGATCTGTGACTATTACAATATTTAAATACATACTTAAGCCTTTTAGATTTAAACAGGTTTTCTTCTTATATAAAGTCCCTTTCTGAAACGTGCAATTTAACCAAACCAGAAAATGAAAGCTGAACTGGGGGTGGTGTTCATGCATGATCTGTACATTACTCACAAGATAGACATAGCATTCAAGAACACACTTTCTTTCTACTTAGGCTACTCCATTAAAGGTACCCTGATTCGTGGGCAGAACTCTCGTGTCATCATCTCTTGTTCACACATTTCAGGGGCAGTATATGGCTCTTATATATTTAAATCTTCAGAATCAATTACCAACCATTTTAATTGTTCTGATTCACACTTCATCAACATGATCAACATGTTCTACTGCTCTCTACTACTTTACTCCCTCAGATTTCAATATATTTTGCTGGCTAGAATTTAAAATGTACTCTTCTCTTCCTCTCATTTGATGGAAGTAAAATTTGTCAGTCCATTAAATTGATGCAGGAATACTTTTACAACTGAGTACAGCTAATATTACAGGGTATTTTCTGTTGCAGTATATTTAATTATCAGGAAATTTAAGAGAATTAGATAAAATATTTTCAAAAAATTGTAATGGTAATAAACAAGAAAAATGCTTCATAGCATGCTTTATAATGATTTAATGGTACTGCTTTGAGGCTGGGATTTTCAAAGATACCTAAGGGAGTTAGGCATCCAACTCCTATTGAATTTGATGGGATTGGGTGCCTAGCTCCCTTTGAAAATACCAATCTAGGTTACCTTGCTGTTTGTGACTTTTTTGCAAACAACTGATAGGTCTCTGGAAAATCTGTATACATTTAGGGCCAGATTCTGACACCCTTATTCACACCGACTAGTACCTTAATCCACAAGTGCTCCCATTGATTTCTGTGGGATTAATTTGTGGGGTAAAGTGCTATTCAATACAAGTAAGGATATCAGAATAGAACCTATAATAAACTATTTATGATAAAACTTAAAAGAAGAGTTCTTCTTGTCTCTTCTGGTCTCCTAAAAATGCAGTTACTTAATATTACTCTTTTCTTCATGGTGCAACAGTTTAAAAAGAGACATCCGCAAAATCTGCCTGTTGAATAGATTCTCCATCATAACAGATAATCAGGATAATACCATCTCTACAAAAGATTATGATATTATAGCTGTTTTGTGTCTGATTTATGGTACACTGCTCACACGACATCTGCATTTTCATATTCTTTATTGTTACAAAAATCAAAATTTGCATCAAAAAGTAAATACGCATAGATTGTTATTTAATGTGGGTTCATTTTAATTCAGTAACTTTATCAATAAGCATTAAAACTGGAAGTGGAAAAACAAGTTTGCAGTTGATTCTTCTTCCAAAACACAAACAGTAAATCATATCCACACATAATTTCTTCTGTTCTATATTGTAAAGGTTATGTTTATACGATGAGCTGTGAATGAGATTAATGAGTTTTCTCAGCACTGTAAACCTCCTCCAGTGAAACAGGAGCTAAATTCCCATAAATCACAGTTTTATGTTCACGTATTTATGGGACTGTGAAAATTTAGAGTTCCTCTATAGGGAAAAACTACACCAAACAGAAGAGGAAAAAATTACAGATTCTGTAGCGTAAAGATGGATAAACAGGGACAAAAGCACAAATGGACTGTATTCACTTTAATGATGCCAGTTATTATACGGATGCCAGTTAGCTATACTAATCTTTTTGCCAATACTTCAGCTGAAGTTACAATACACAAGCCCAATATGCTTGCTCCTCCATGTCATTGCAGATCAAAAGCAACTAAATTATATGCCTTTTCTGACCATGTTCTTTAAACCCATTTCTCCTTTTCTGTCCAAAAAAAAAAAATTGCCAGCAATATTACAGCTGGTAATAGGTGTCCTTCAGACCTCATAAAGTTCCTCATGTGAGCCTGACAATAATTATTTATATTTAGGTCACCTCTACACAGATTATTATGGATATGATTTCTTAGCTAACTCTTTATAGAAAAGTAATGACATTAACTGCATTTTCTTTGATGAATCATGCATAACATTTTAATTTGCCGACCCAAGAAATGCAGGAGGCGTCAAGAGCTTTTTGCCCATAAATCGTGTGGCAAAGAAATGGCTGAGGCTATTCTTGAGGTTATTCTAGTGTTATTTTTATATGAATAAGCCTGTATTCTGATGCTGTCTTAGTGCAATACAACCTGAAAGAAAACATGAAACTGCGATTATAACAAGAATATCACAGTTTCTGAGATGTCAGGGATTCCTTCTTTCAATAACTGCAATAAAGTTTGCACTATTAGGAGTGTGTTGTCCCAGCCTGTATTTCAGGCTTATAGATTTTTGGAGACCAGATAACTTTCTCTGACAAAACCTGAAAATACAAAGTATCCTACGCTGAATTGATTTAACTATGAGGAATACAGTGGCATCTAAATACAGAATATGGTTTTGATTACATGGGACATAAGAAATAACCTTGTGACCTGCCCTTAAGTGGACATTTACTTATTGTGAGTAGTTCATTAGCAATACTTCTCAGATACAAATTGAGATTGAAAATCAGGTGTACATTTTTAACAAGCACAATTAACCATGGAACACTTTATGAAGAGTTGCGGAGGAGTCTTGATCACCAACAATTTTTAAATCAGGATTAGATATTTTGGTAAAAGATCTGTTCTAGGAATTATTTTGGGGAGTTTCTATGGCCTGTGCTATTCAGGAAATCAGACTAGATCAGGGATCAGCAACCTTGGCACACAGGACCGCAGGGTAAGCACCCCTAGCGAGCCCCACCGCTTTGTTTACCTGGTTCCCACTGGCCACGGTTCACCATCCCAGTCCAATGCAGGCTGCGGGAAGCCTCCCGCATAGCCTCCCGAAGATTGCTTTAGCCCTTTACATACCAGTGAAGAACAGCCACCCCATCACAGATATAAAGACTTATAAGAGTTCCCTTTGCTGTGCAGAGTGCTGAAAATGTGTGACCTTCATGAACTAGTTGCCAAATCTCAACTTAGGTTATGGGATGGCATCATGACCAGACACTACAAAACCAGTAAGTATATTATTTTCCTCAAGTGATCCTCACTCCCACACATTGCCCTTAGGTTCAGACCAGCTGTTTATAATAGTAGTTGTGGTGTGAGCTGTGAATATGCAGAGTTCCACAAGGGAGCATATAACAAGGTGATGAGTCTGTATAAACAGGAAATAAAGTCAAGTTTGCATTCACCTCAACCATGGTCCTGGGTCTCTATAATTTCCACACTGTGTCAAAGTTGGATTGAATAAAGAGCCAACAGATCACAGAACACCCCAGCAGAAAGGGAAAAGAGGAAAGGGAAAACAGATAAGTGAGCCCTTCTGCCCAGCCAGAACAGCTGAAAAGCTACACAGAGTTAGCAGCACAGCAGGCAGAGAAGAGGCATGAAAACACAGAAAGCCCAGAGAGAACTGCTAGGGTGAGTCCAGACTGCACCAGGGAGGCTAGGAAAGTAAGAGAAATTGAAACTAAAGCTAGGTCGATGGCAACACCAGTTGCTTAGAGAGCCTTACTCCTTACAGAACCAATTAAAAAAACAGGGAGAATTTATAATCTTATAAAGTAACAGAGATGACTACATCTGACCCAACTTTTTTCTGTATATCAACCGCAGCAGAATTTGATTTCCAATACCCTGAGGGATGGCCATTTTAGAGAAGTAGATTGCGGAGGTGCTGTCAAGCTTCTGGTTGCGATTAGGAGTCAGAGGAGAAATAAGTTAATACCCTACTCTATACAATGGAACCAGCAGCAGAGAACATTTCCTTTCCAGAAGTCTCACAGCTGTTCAGATGAAATAGTTCGATACAGTTAAAGAAGAACTGGATAATCATTTTATGCCATGCTGCAATGTGGTTTTTGAGTACCTTTTCACTTACACAAGCAAGAGATAGCTGAGTCAG
This sequence comes from Dermatemys mawii, assembly GCA_007922305.1. NCBI lineage: Eukaryota > Metazoa > Chordata > Testudines > Dermatemydidae > Dermatemys > Dermatemys mawii. Next base: position 33,029,887 of record ML677348.1, on the reverse strand, counting down.
CAAATGATTAAAATATATATAACCTAATCCAATGCTGTGGCTACTGGGGAGCTGAGCAAAGAATTTATCAGAGCATGGCTTGTTGTAAGAGTGAGGACAGTCAACTGTCAGAAAACCTCCAAAATTATCCTAACTATTATATACATCTAGGAACAAGGTCCTCCAAAGTCATTACATAAAGACTCTTCTCAGGAATAACTTTTGGGAGAAACCCATGGTAGAAGCCGTGAACATGTAGCGGAAAATACTTCAGAATGCCCAGAAACAATAACTACTCAGACAAGTGCAAAAACGAAGGGATCCAGAGAGGGTTATTCTTATATAGAGTAAAGAAAAGGAATACAGCCAAAACATGAAAGAATCAACATGGTGTTGCAAATCACTTCATAGCAAATAGCTTTGTCCAGCAAGGGACACTATAGGCAAGAAAAATGTCTAAAAAGGGGACATTATGCATCAGTCTGCTTATCTAAACACATTGTAGTAGCTGTCTTTGAAGAAGAAGACCAAAAAAACCCCCCATCCCACTGCAATCACCCATGATGGAGCAATAGGAGATGGACAAAAAAAACCCATCTTGGATCACCACGATCACCTTCTGAAAGCAGACACAGGCACATATATAATAGTAATTCCAGAATCATGTTATGCAAGGATGAAAGCACCAACACTTCAAGAACCAAAAAAGATTCTGAAAGGCCCAGCACAGTCTCCATTATACATGGAAGGAAATTTTTCAGCCTTTCAATACCTTGTAAAGAAGATTACATCCCAAAAGATACACATTGTAGAAGGGCCTTCGCACTGCTGAATGTGGCCAACCAGCAATCAGAGCTGTAGACCTGGTTATAAGGACAGAGCTGATCACCATGGACCTAGAACCTGAGTGTCATTATTCCAAGGACTGGAAAATTAGACTTAAAATAACTACATTAAACTTATACTGAGTGCACAGCCATTTGTTCTGTTTACACTTCTCTTTACTGTCCAGGACAAAAGAGAGCTCAGTCACATGGAGCAGGTGGGTGTCATTTCTGGAATGGATACCCCAACTGAACAGTGTGCAGGCAAAAAAGGAAATGGCAAGATTCAGACCTGTGTAGACCTTAACTAGATAAGTGAGAACATCTTTATAGAGCAACATATACTCACATGTTTTGGACATGCCCTTGGACAACAGAAGGAAGCAAAAGTCTTCACAAAATTGGAAGGCCAGTCTGGGTTTTGGCAATAGCACTTGCTGCAGCATCTGTCTAGCAACAAGCTTCATCACACCTTTCTGGGTGGTTTTGTTCCAATAGGTTAGCTAGCAGGCCTATTGTCTGCTCCTGAGCACTTGCAGAAGAAAATGTCACCACTGCTAGAGGGTGTGGAAGGGGGTCTCCGCCAAATAGGTGATATCCTTTTTTGTGGATCAACTAAAAGCCAACATGACCAATGTTTTTTTGAAGCCCTAAAAATACTGGGAATAGTAGGCATAATGTTTAAGAAAAAGTGTGAAATCTCAAAACACAGAATCAAGTTTCTTCACTGATGCAGCAAGGGTCAGATCACAGCCAGAGGAAGTGCAAATCCAGTGATTACACAGAAGAAGGATCTTCTCAGTGTCAATGAAGTACAGCGATTCATGGGCATTGTGAAACACTTGGGGTTACTCCTAGCTCATCTGGTAGAGCAGGCAAAGCCATGATGAGATTTCCTGAGTCCATATATATTCCTGGTATTAGGAAACTAACAGTCAAGGATTCAGAGAAATAAAACAAGACCTGAGCACGCCACCAGTTTGTACCCTATATAAGCCAAATAAATCCACCCGTTTCAGCTAATGCCTCATCTTACAGGATAGGGCCAGTCTTCCTTCAAGAACAATTATGCTCTTTGTGGTACCCATCTATATATGCCTGACAAGCATGCACTCGTATATAGCAGTGCTATGCTCAAATAGAAGAAGTGCTAACCACTATATGGGTTTGTGAATATTTCAGAGACTTTCTGGTGTGCAAAAAAATCTTTGGGGAAACTGACCACAAACCACTTGTCACTCTTCTAGATTCAAAAAAACTAGATGAATTACCACCTAGGATACACCAATTTTGAATGCGGTTTCAATTCTGAATTGCTCATGTATCCAGAAAGAATCTCTCCATAGCTGATACACTCTCTAGGACCCCAATACCAGATACACCATAGAAAGAATGTAAACAGGAGGAGCTGGTCAGACAAGGTATCATATATGCAATACTTACTATTTTACCAATTACAGAAAAAACACCTGCAAAAACAAAAGAAGCAGCAAGAGGCAGAACTAAAAAAGAAGTAAGGAGGCAGAAAATTACCAAATCAAGTCACGACTCACTGAAAAGAAGTCTGGACGAAACAGAAAAAGTCAGAAGCCACTAGGAAATCATATTAGATAGGTTTCAGGGTCTTACTATAAACCAAGGTATGTTGTTGAAGGGATCCAGCCTGGCTATCCCTACATCAGTGCAAAAGGAAATGTGTTGGAACCAGTATCATCTTTTAGTGTCAACAGCTAGACATCCAAACACACTGATCATTTTCCAGAAACTGAACCTGTTAACAACACCCCATCTGTCCACATAGAACCACCAGTATGTCATCTTCATCCAATCCCTGCAAACAGATATCCAGAAAGAAAAGATGACCTCTTGCAGTCCTGGAGAGTTACAGAAGATCTTGAGAATTTAAGAAAGTCAGTACTAGTAGCTGAATGTCTTAGAGGGGCAAAATAAATCCCTTTACACAAGGCTGAAGATTCAGGCAGTCAACCCTCTCCTTCACAGGGCTGTTCATTCTTATGTGTTCATGATTTATTCCTGATATGTGTCGTTGTTAAACGTAAAGTTTGGATATAGGCTCCACCACTCAGAAAGGGGGATGTAGTATTCATTGTGAATCTTTAGGGATGTCATTAGATGGCATAAAGCAAGGAGTCTGTGAAAATAGGGAATGAAGTCAGATTTCTACAGTTGTCTATAAGAGTTGTGATTAGTACTAAAGAAAACAGCAATAGAAATGTTAATCTTATGTCAAGTTAGATTTTATTCCTCTCATTTTAAATCAGAGAAATACATTGCAATGAGTCACCTACATATAATAGCCAGCCAGCCAAAAGTTATCATGCACCGCTAACAAATCCAAATCCTACAAGATCCTGCAGACCACAAGAAACAGAAGCAAAAACAGAGTAAATTTGAATGAATTTTTTCTTCCTCCAAATGGAATCATAACACTTGTTATTTTACAAACAAGTTATTCACTTTACCTTTAAGATGACATTAGGTGAGACCCTGACTATAGGAAAAAAAAACTGTTGCACCCAGAAGTTTGAATATGTCCAGCTTTATAAGGGAATTTATCTCAATCAATCACCGATTTTGAAACAGAGAGAACCCAAAAGCTCCTAACAAAAAAGAAGGTCCCTGCAAACACACTTGGAAGATCTAAATCAAGCACACAGTAGTAGAAGAACACTTTAGATTAGACCCTGGGTTCCCAAACTTGCTTTGCAGTTTGCTCAGGGTAAGCCACTAGTGGGCCATGAGATGCTTTGTTTACCGGAACATCTGCAGGTATGGATGTTCGCAGATCCCAGTAGCCATGGTTCACCGTTCCCGGCCAATGGGAGCTTCAGGAAGCAGTGTCCTGGCCCATGCCTCTTCTAGCATAGTGGGGTGATGCTTGATGACTGTCGATCCTACATACTAACACAATACAAATAATAAATAACAATAAGATTCAAGCAATGCTACTAAATTCAAGGGCACTAGTTTCGTGAATAAATATACTTTCAAATACTGGTAAAAATTATTCAATCAGACTGTTGTGGAGACTCAATAAAAAATGCAGGGCCTAACTGTACTGTTCCATACTCACATTGCTGTGCATTTACTCATGTGAGCAGTCCAATTGTCCTGAATGCGTCGTGAGTTAGAACTGCAGAGGAAGATCTTAGAGTTTTATGATTATGAAGTTTGGCAGACAGATCCAACTCTAGAGTTCTCAGAGGAGGCACAGTTTGAGGTATATGTACAGCCTCTTCAAGGTTTCCTACCACATGTCTTTGCTTCTAGACAAAGCATTAACTACTGTATTCTCTGTCCCCAGAATTTGCTCTGAGCAGTTAGATTAAATTACATTTTTTGCTTTGCTTCCAGATTTTTCTGGTCATGTTGGCCATGTGTGCTGATCTGGCTCCCCCTAGTTTGGATAAAATAAGGCAGTACCATTTCTGTAGGGTGAAGTTCACTTGGTGGAAAGGGCCCTCATAAAGTCTATGAATCACTCAGGTCTTCCTTATGTTAACAGGTTTATGTTTCACTTAAGCAGGGCATATTCTTGGGTGGCTCCTCTGCCCAGAAATGAATTTCATCATGGGAGATTGTACTTGAGTTCTCTGGGTTATCTATAATAACTTGAGATCATGTCAGTCTCATAACAGTTCAAAGCTGTTTATAATTACAGGTTCAACAGGTGCCACAAACTGTTTACTCTTTGGTAGATGGAAATTCTCCAGCTAATCTTTGAAGTCTGTCTCCAGAAAATCTAAACAGAAATATCTAACATATATGGTATATATGTTTATAAGTATTCAAGGGCCTCACAATATTTAACACATTTCTCTTCTCAACACCCCTGTGAGGTAGTGAAGTACTATTATGGCTTTCTGTAAAATGGGAAACTAAGGCACAGAGAGACTCACTGTGTTGCCCAAGGTCATGCATAGAGTCTGTGTCAGAGCAGGAAAAGGAATCTGGGTTTTCTAGGCTAATATTTTAGCCACTAGATCATCCAATACATCTGATAGGATGATGAGGGTCTAATAGCATTGTGGAGATTTGTGATAGGGACACAATTGCTTTCCATATAGTTCAAGTGTCCCTTCCATCCAAGAGACACATTTGGTTATTTCTGTTGTAGAGGTTGGATGGTTTAAAAAACAAGGATAAGCGCTACTAGAGATTCCAAAGCCTTTTAATAGGTGTACTGTGACTGAAACGGGCAATTTTACAAGCATTACTGACTTCAGGAAAATTCCCTACAAGGCAGGGAAAGGGAAAAATAGAAGTTCTGTTTATCAGTTGACTACAGCTTGTGAAAGTCCAGAGCATGTGTTGGTGCTTTGCTGTACCATGTAGCTTTAAAAAAGAAAGAAGAAAGAAGAAGCTACAGAGAAAAATATCAAGTTAGACCTACTCAGAGATAACAAGTGTTCATACTTGCAGGGTTAAGGTTAGAGCCTGATGTGTTAAAATAAGGCATCATTTAATTTCCATGGCAACAAAATAACACTTTTTTAAGGTATTGACATAAAGTGTGCCCTTTGAATGTAACATAAAATCATTACGATGTTTAGCTTGATTTTTCTGCCCTTTAGAACAGTTTATGCTTTGAAAATACTCTGTTTATGCTTTGAAAATACTCTGGCTCAGTTTTTTCACCAGCAAACACAGAGTTTTCCAAGATACAAATTGTCTCACTGAAGTTTTTCAGGTCTACAAACATATCCCAGCTGCTGACTTGAGAATTAGGTCATTCACAGACAATGAAATGCTGTATGTAATTTAAATATGAAGATATGCTCGGCAGATAGCTCAGACTTTTCATAAAGTCTAGCTTAAGTGTTCTGTCGCACATTTAATTATGCACACAATCTGATTTATGAACAATCCTTGCAGAATTGCTTCAATCTGAATTCACATATTACAGGTGGCTGTTATGATGAAGGGATCAGTTGGGAGAAGAGAAATAGTCCTGGGATGCTGTTTCCTTGGGGGAGAGGTTTGTGTTTGAAAGATAGTAACAATTCCCTATACTTTATTGGGTGACAAAAAGGTAAAAGGTGGGGGTGGGGGTCTGCCTCGTGCATTGTGTAAAGCTCTGTAAAGCAATTAGAATTCAAAGCAAAACTGGTAACTGTTGATGTCTTACCAGATTTCCCAAAGAGGAAGGTTCCCAAAGAGGTTTTTTTCTTATTGTATTTATACAAGTATTAAACACTGGGGGAAATTCTATGGCCTGTGAGATTCAGAATGTCAGACTAGATGATCATACTGGTACCTTCCATTCTTAAAATCTATGAAAAGAGAATATTTGAAATAAATTGGAAAAATTTGAAAAAAATCTGCTGAAATCAGATGCAATTTATCATTGGTAGAGGATGAAATTGATTAATCTCTGGAGAACAGCACATAGTGTTTACACCACAACTCTCAGTATGGATTCTAATGGGAGAGGGAAGTTTTGTACAGTGGACTCCACAAAAACACCCCCAAGGGATGGCTGCTTGGGAATGCAATGAACCAGTTGGGCAAGATGTTGTTTTTATCACAGTACATTCAAACAGGCTCTATCTTTGGTTCATGCCATCATGTGCTTCTGGTTGCTGCCATGATTTGGGCCATGTAAAATTCAAGTGTGGATGAACTGGATCTTCTGTTAGTTGATACTTTTATTTCAACTGTCTGTGATTCAAGAAGCCCTCAGACAAATAGCTATTAAGTCTTTGCTCAGGAAACCATTTCTGGACCTTGATATTCTGGCTGGCAATAACTAGTCCCCAGAATGTCCATTTATTGGACAGGTTTATCAAGAACATAGCAGAGCAATGTTGATATCATCTGGAGGGCACCAATTCACTTGACTCCATGCAGGCAAAATTTTGGCTCGACTATGATTTGGAGATTTTATTGGTCTATTGGTTGGGGGACTTCTTTGCCCAAAGGACAGTGGTTAGGTTGCTTAGGACAGTGTTTAGATGTCTCCATGTTATAGGGACAGTCCTGATTTGTTGGGTCTTTTTCTTATATAGGTTCCTATTACCCCTTACCCGCTGTCCCAGTTTTTCACACTTGCTGTCTGGTCACCCTAACAATGGTCGACAATCCATGCTGGTTATTTTAAGTTTAGTGACAGCCTTTGAAACTGATGACCACAGGGTTTTGTTAACTCACTTGTGAATTTCGACAGAGATCGATGCAATCACACTTGAATAGTTCCTTGCCACCTGTCAGAAACATTCCAGAATAATAGTGCTAGGAAAATGCTCATATATGGCAAAGGCTCTGTCTTCAGCAGGATTCTACAGGGTTTCTATTCTGACACTCCTATTGTTCCTTGTAGAGTTAATTCTGGAAAAAAAGAGTTAGTGGATGGTTTAGGGTATGGTCAATCAGTATGGGGCTGACACCCAGCTCTGTGTTTCTTTTTAATTAAATCTAGAAAGTGTAGTACCTTTGCAAGGCAGATGTCATGTTAGCTAGCTGGAGGAAGCCTTCAGAGACTTTGTTAGGAATGGTTTCTGATCCCATGATTGAGGCACTATCCTTACCCTTTAGCCTGGACATTTGCCATCTCTGTAGTCTTGGATCTCCATCTGCTTCTGGAGTCCACGTAGCTGCAATGTCCAGAAATGCCTACTTTAATCTTTGTTCAGAGTAAAAATTGATTCAATTTCTCTCTGATGACAACTTTGTCATGGCCATTTTTTCTTTACAGAACCTCTTTTTTGTATTTTTCTTGTTGCAGATAGATTTTAAAAAGGAGTTCAGCCATCTCAGCCATTTCAGAGTCCTCATTAATTTCATCCCTCACCTCATTTACTAATGACCCTTCTTACTTCCCCTTAAACTCTTTGGCAAGCATTAACTTACCTGGTGAGTGAAGTGGCCAGCGGTGGTGTTTGTTTTTTGTATAGACTACCCTAGAATAGATCTACCTATCAGGACTAGCTCAGAAAGAGAGTACAATGCACACAGCAAAAATAACTATAGCAGCCCTCCAGACTTTAATTACTAAGGAAAATTGAGAAAACGATCATTTATCTGTGAAAAGAAGAGTTTTAATTGTGACCTACTTAGTTTATTAGAATTAATTAGGTCAATACATTTGACCTATTTTTGAAACTATAACTTAAATTGATTCTGAACCCACTTAGAAGGAGTTAATACCAGAACTACACATGGACATTTTTATTGCCTTATACTTTATAAACTCGCTTAAAATAAATAATCAAAAAAAGAGAATTATCTCTGAAGGTCTGATGTCATGAATGGGAATTAGAGCTGGTCATGTTTTTTTGACAAAATTATTTTTAGTCGGAAAATGCCAATTCAGTGAAACCAAAACTTTTTGTGGACAAGTACAAGTTTTGACTAAACTTTCTTTAGGAACTGAATTTCTGATCAAAATGAGAGAGAGTCCCCAGAATATCTAGTAACCTGGTGGTCCAGGCACTCACCTGGATTGTGGGAGATACAAATTCAGGTGCCTGATCAGCTTTATTCAGATCAGGGACTGGCTCCTGCCTGTTCCACAGCCCAGTTGAGTGCCCTGACCATCAAGCTATTGGCTATTCTGGGATCTCTCTTCCTCACTCTGTTTCTTTGAGGGGGAAAAAAGTCCTGAAATGTAGGCATGTGAAACAAGCACATGCTTCAAATTTCAAAATGATTCACTGGACAGGAAAACTGTTCCTATCCATCTTTACTGGGTATGTTCATAATCTAACATATGAAGGATAAGAATACTTCGTACTAGAGCCTACTTTAAATATTTGAGCGTATGGCCAGGTTTGTTCGTGTGGAAGCCCCTTGTGGCCTGTCAACCCAGCTGCAGGTCTCTGCTGGTAGGTCACTGTCTTTGCAAGTCTGAGGTAGCTGTGCTTTAGCCCTCTAGCCAAAAGAGATGTTAGTCCTACCTCTCTCGGGGTGCTGGGGTTCAAAGGAAATCACAGCTCAGAACATGGTCATCCAATGAATTTTCAATGAGACTCCTCTCTTCTGTTCAGGACTTGTCTACAAATAGTTCATACTTCAGGCTGTCCCCCAGGGCCTTGTCATCCCTTAGCAGGAGGCTCATCCAACTGACAAAGTAGCTCAGTGTTTAGGCTACAACCAGGCTTCTTTCACATCAGGAGAAATGGAAGTCTGGTGTCCTTCCTGGGCAGCCCCAAATTAGGCTGGGTCTCCTCCTTTAAACTCCACGCCTAACATTTGCTGCAGATGTAGCAGAGTATGGCTAATTGGGTCTATCGGCCCCACACTAGCAGCAAGAGGGTTAATCAGCCTCAACACACACACTCCTCATCAGGATCTTGAGGCACTGGTCTCCTCTGCCAGCTGCCCTCTACCTGTAGAGAAAAAGTCTGCATTTTGTTGAGCACTCTGAGCCCTATTCTGGACATGGTAGGAGAAGAGCTGGAGGAATACATACCTGCTTATGAGTCAAGTAGCAGCCATCACAGAGGTGCACTATTATTGATCAGAGAGGATTCTTTGCCAAGAAGGTAATATCAGAGTTCCTCCATTGCCCCCTTCACTTCAAAGCCCTCTTTTTTCTATAACAGAGTAGGCCTTCTTTCTTGGGAACTGTTTTTGGCTTGATAGAAGATGGGATGTTCCCCACTATCAATCACCTGGGACAAGACAGCCCCCAATCCAACTTTCAGAAGAATCCATTTGTACTAGGAATTCCTTGGTGAAGCCTGGGCTCTATAAAATGGGTTTCCTTCAGAGGTGAGTCTTTGGGATCCGAAAGGCCTTCTCACAGGCTTCAGTCCAATGGACCTTTCTTGGTCTGCTGTTCTTGAACAGATTGGTGCGAGGGGCTGCAATAGATGAGAACCACATGAGGGAGTTAGATCACAGCACACTAGTGCACTCTACAAATGATATCCCCACATTCAGACTCCAGGGCTATGTAGACAAGACTTTATCAGTCCCAATATATGAGTTTGACATCCATGAATTAGAGTGTTTAGTATGTGCTATCTGATGTTACAAGAGGAGGCTGGCCTTTAGCTGGGCACTGAGGAGGTATCTATTTGCAAGAAACTTGTGAAGCAAAAGGTTGGAATTCCTAAAATAAGCAATGTTCTTTTTGAAAAAATGTGTTTTGAGATTAAGAGTTTAACTAGTTTAGATTATGAGTCTGTGCAGAAAAAATTCCCACTGAAGTCCAAGACTTTTGCCTGAATAAGTATCAGGCCCTTAAAATATGTAAGTAAATATGTTTAAAACAGTATCATTAAAATAGTTCTTCCTTTATTTACCTACCAAGACCTGAGCTCAGAGCTCTGTGCCAGTTTTGACCTTTATGCTTTCATTCTGTTATAAGCAGTTTCTCAAGGTCCTTATTTAGTGTGTGCTAAAAAAAAAAAAAAAAAGTATTTCCATTGATGAACAATATATTTTGATGTAGGAAGCAGCATTTTTCAGTATATAGAAAACTGAACTGGGAGTCAGCAGATCAGGATTTTAGTGCCAACTTTGCCACCAACCTGCTGTATGACATTAGATGAGTCACTTCCCCTCTTTACATCTCAATTTCCCCATTTGTAAAACTGGTAGGATGATACTTATCTTTGTTTGTAAAACATTCTGAGATTTATGGATGAAAATCCTATATAAGAGCTAAGTATTATTAGTGGCATAGATTGCTGAACGTAGACTCCTCAGAGCAAATGGCAGGAAAGGCAAATAAACCAGACTAAGGCTCAAACCTATTTTTTTAGTAAACACAAAACATTAACATAGACACAATAATACCCACATTGAAATAAAGTCTTTTTACAATATAAATAATTTTAAGTCTTTATCAGGCTGAGTGTTTTGAAAAAGTCTTAAGGCCCAGGAAGTTTAAACAAGATTATTTGAAGGGAAAAATATATTTGAACCACAAACCATCTGGACTTATACCCAATTATCCACTGCCTGCCTCTCTGATCCTAATCAACCTGGCATACTGATCCAAAAAAGACACTGATCCCTGTAAAAATGTGGTGTGACGTCCCATGGCTATCATGGTACATAGGCAGGAGGCCTGTAGATTCACCTCTCAGTTAAAGATGTTGCATTGATCATACTTTATTGATACACACATACCATTCCAGAAGCTGGACATTTAATACACACACACACACCATTCCAGAAGCTGGACATTGTGAAATCAAGAATATATAGCTAACATATATGTGGATATTCAGTGTAAGACAGGGATCGGCAACCTTGGCACACGAGACCGCAGGGTAAGCACCCTTAGTGGGCCCCACCGGTTTGTTTACTTCCGGTTCGCCGACCGTGGCTCCCTCTGGCCGCGGTTCGCTGTTCCGGTCCAATTCCCGCAGCCCCCATTGGACCGGGATGGCAAACCTCGGCCAGTAGGAGCCGCAGTCAGCGAAACGCCAGGTAAACAAAATGCCAGAACCCGCTAAGGGTGCTTACCCTGCGGTCCCGCGTGCCAACGTTGCCGATCCCTGCTCTATAACTAGCAAAGTGATAAGAATACATGTACATTCCTAAAGTATTGGCTTATACAGACAGGCCTGAATATCTATATCCTAACACATGGGAATAGCAATCTGATTTTAATATGAATATGGTATTCTTGGAGGGAAGTTTATCAGCACACAGACCAAAGCAATACCATGAAGTCTATGGTAAAACTACATTGATGTCAGTGGGGACAGGACTGAATGCTAAGTGTGGTTTCCTCATGGACTAAGTTGATTTTGCACTGCAGCAGTAAGCTTGCTGTATTCTTGATCCAAATTCTGTTAAGTTTCCTTCGTAGTGTTGTAGCCATGATGGTCTCAGGATATTAGAGAGACAAAGTGGGTGAGGTAGTGTCAGTGGCATTGCCAGGATTTAACATCAGAGGGAGTGAGCACCGAAAAAAGAAAGAAAGGCGCCACTTCACACACGGAATAAACTAATTTATTACAGATATTTATTTTGTGTTTAAAATAAAAACACTCAGAAGATAATAGTTTCAAAATAAGTACTTGTGTTATCTTGTACTTAAAATATATTTTAAAAAGACCTTTGCGTGCAGCCCAGATCCAGCTCTGTGCTGGGCGCTAGCCTCAGCCCTTTGGCATGTCGGGGAGACCCGCTGGGCTGTTTCCTGCCCTTGCGCCCCACCCAGGCCGTGCTGTGCTGTGCACCTTTCCCCGCCCGCGGGCAGCTGGGACCCAGCTCAGATCCAGGGCCAGGTTACAGGCCTTCCCGGGGCTGGGTGAGATCAATATACACCAGTCTCCAGGCAGGGGTTAGTCATGAGCGAGGGGACATCTCTGGCCAGCCCGCTCCCGGCACAGACAGCACCTGTCCCGCTGTGAGTCCCCGGCATTCCCCCGAGAGGGGCACGGAGCACGAGACCAGGGTATGTGGGGAAGGGTGGTGATTTCAACCCACTCTGCGTGGAAGTGGAGCCCTGGGTTCATAGGGGACACCTGGGAGGGTCGGTTCCCATCACACCGGTCACTGCCTGGAGGTTCCTAGCCCTGGCTAATGCCTTTGGCGGGGAGGCGAAGACAAACCCAGAGCCTCAGAATTACAGTGAAGCCAAGGGACTCTGATGCCTGGGGAGCAGAGTAACCGCCCTCAGGGACACCCCATGGGCAGGGCCAGGAGTGGACGTGGGAGTCAGGGGTAAAGCCCCTAAACACCCTCCCCAGGACCCAGAGAAATCTTCGCTCCGCTCCCAGTCGCCGCAATCCTCCCCGCTGCTGGTTATCCCGGGCAGAGTGCCTGGGGTCCAAGGGATCGACAGGTAACTCCATTGCCCCCCTCCCTGGGCCAAAAGCAGTTCGAGAACCTAGAGCCTGCGAGGAGTAGGAGCAGAGACCTCCGGGTGATCTGCAGCCAAGGGAGGGACATCTGGCTGCCTTCCCCCAAAATCATGGTCACTTTATCCCCCTCTCCCAGCACCCCCAGGGCAGAGACTGGACTCCAGGAACTCCCACTAATGCCAGCAGATCCCCCTTGTTCCGAGTCCCACCCAGGCTGCAGCAGAGATTAATATCAACTAACCAGTAAGACCCTCCAGTGCCAAGTTAATAGTTGAAAAGGCGCAGCTGCTCCCCTGAGGCCACCCCCCAGCTATGCTACAGGGTAATATGCTTCATTGGACCAACTTCTGTTGGTGAAAGAGACAAGTTTTCGAGTTACACGGAGCCCTTCTTCAGGTTTTCTTTGGACCTCAAGAAGAGCTTTGTGCAGCTCAAAAACTTGTCTCTTTCACCAACCGAATTTGGTCCAATAAAACATATTACTTCACCCCCCTTAGCTCTCTCTCTGATTTCCTTTACTAATCTGATGATTTCTTCAAGATTGTCATGTCCTTTGGGAAAAAAAAAAACACGTGACAGCATGTTTTAACTCATAAACTTTGGTAAATTTGCAAGCCTTATTTCTACTCTGCCTTCTGACCCTATTTCTGTTGTTAAATTGCACCATGAACCTCCTTTCTCTGGCCTCTAAAAATTCCCTGTACTCCTTCGTAACAGAAACCATCCCTCATCAGCAACAAGATAATCAGTACAGGGAGATAAAAAAAAAGCTGGGGTAATGCTTCAAAAATCTAGCTTTAGCTTTAAAAGTTGAGAATTTGCAGGCAGGTACGCTTCAGAGTTCTGGAACTTTATCAATTTGTAATAACTGTAATTTCCTAATTACTTGCTGCAGTGCAATAATAAAACTTTTTACTATTTCATTTTTTTCCTACAAGGGAAGAGCTCCTAGTCTCTGCAATGTTACCTTCTGCTTCACCTCAGCTTTCAGAAAATATTGAATATTATTAACCTTATCCTTCATTAGCCAGCCATCCAGTCCCACAACTGTCTTACATTTCAAAGTTTTAATTTATTTAAAAGAGCTTCCTGTTATTTTTTCCCTTTCTTTACCCTTTTTATCCATTATCTTAGCCTTCCATATGATTTTGGTCTCTCGACATATGCCTGTCTTACAATTTGTAGCCAATAAAGTTCAACACTTCTTTCTCTATAGAGGCTTCCACTCATGCTATGTGGGGAATGAGGAATTTATATGTATGAGTTTTTTATAAATATCATCTGTATCTCTGTTTACCTGTGTGATATTATCCTGCCCGGCTCTATAAAGTTAACTCAAATTGGCTGTAAGAGGAAAACCAAAAGGAAACAAAAGAATGATGAAGACAAGGTGCTATCAGAAAAAGTTTGTTGCAGATACAATGGGGAAGGAATTAAGTAGGAAATAACCCCCCAACCTATTGGTGACTAGCCTGACAAGGTGTACTCTTTCCATACCTAAACCTAGGAACAAAGGGGATATCAAAATATTAAAGATGCTGTTCAAAAGAAGAAAGGGATCTTGAGTGGGTTGTCAGCACGATAACAGAAAGGCACACTAGCAGTGAGAGTCACAGGGATGGGGTTAACTGGACTGAGAGGAGTTTACAATAGCCGGCAAGGAAAGATTAAGGGGTAGGCCACTTATGTTTTAACTCTTTTCTCTGATATGTACCTTTGGATGAAGAAATAAATAATGCTTTGTTTTGGAGAAGCTGGGGGGGGTTTTGAGTCACTTTAATCAGCTGCTACCACCAACTCCCAGAGTAAAGGGGCTTACAGTGCCAAACCCAGTTGAGTCTGTCTTGTTGATGTGGTTGTTAACCATGGGTCAGTAGCCCAGAAATGCAGTGGATCATGAGAATCATGCAGTTCCACTGATACAAGGCTGAAAGTAACAAAATCTATCCACAGATTGGAACTAGAAGGGTTCCAAAGCACAGCTCGTTCTGGAACTGACACATTGATGGGAATTTTGTTCCATACTCCTTGTATTCCTGCCATTATCATCTTTGATAATATCCTTGTTGCACTGAATGGGTTACTGTCAGAATCAATCCTTTTTATTCAGTTACTGATAGGGTGACCAGAGGGCAAGTGTGAAAAATCGGGACAGAGAGTGGGCGGTAAAAGGAGCCTATATAAGAAAAATCAGGACATCTGGTCATCCTAATTACTGAGAGAATGTCTTGCCTTCAGCCAACTACAGAGCAAGGGACCAGGACGTCAACAGCAGCAAAAGGCTTTACAGACAACAGTAAAGAACTGAACTTACATTCATGCTGTCTTGTGATCCTTTTCATGCACCTTTTACAGAATGAACAAATGTTTTAAAAATGCACATCTAACTTAAAATATGTGTAGAGACTACTAAGGTACTGAGTAGATACCTTATCCTTCATTAGGTACTACTTAGGTACTAAGAACTATTCTTCATTGCCCTCTGCTCACCAATAGTCATGGAACACCTCAAAAATGAAAGACATTTACTCTGACAAACAGAGCCTCCTGATTCACAGTGCAATAGATTTTTTAACACCAGCCA
Source organism: Dermatemys mawii (assembly GCA_007922305.1). Taxonomy (NCBI): domain Eukaryota; kingdom Metazoa; phylum Chordata; order Testudines; family Dermatemydidae; genus Dermatemys; species Dermatemys mawii. The sequence goes on along the minus strand of ML677348.1, from coordinate 33,014,711 downwards.
TGATTCTCAGTCTTTCAGACCTCATCCATGTTGATGAGATAGTTTAAAGAAATAATTGGTGAAATGTGCAAGTTTGTGTGGAATTTTCTGTGTTAAATCATTGCAAATTAAGTGCAATGTTCAGGAATCATTACACATTTTTTTTAAAAAAGGCCAGATTCGAGGATCCTTCTGTCTCTCAAATACACACTTCAAACCAAAACATTCAATATACTGTTTTTATAGAGAAATTGAATCATATTACATGAATCTCTTTGCTCATTGACATTCTTTTTATACCCTGTATAGTAAAAAGAGATATTAGGGATTATTTTATTCATAGAACAATACATCCAACAAATGAAACATCAAAAAAGTAGTCCTTTGTAGCAGATTATATTGTAATGCTACAGCCTGAGATTTTTGTACCTATATCTTCATTTACAGGCAAGGTTGATAATGACTGTGCATATAATACATTTTATGTGGAATTCCAGCAAGTCTTTGATCATGCTTTACACAACAGGCCTCTGCGTAAAACTACAAGCTGTAGAGATCCAGATTAAGACGCAGGAAAGGATAAAGAACAGGTTACAAAAATTAGACCAGAGTTTATTTGCTGAAAAAGTAACTTACTCAGATTTTACACAGGGCAGTGTTCATGTCTGAAAGTGTTAACAGCTACAGATAATACCACTGAGGCAAAGGTACCTGTCTATCTGTTAAATTCAAAGGGGGCACAATATAAACACGGAGAACCAGGAACCTCTTGATGTCAATTGGCAGAGGGCACATGTTTTTACAGGAATACCCTGGATCAGATATATTCACATCTGTTTACCAAAGTGTGGCATGTGAGGTCTAGACAGTAAGCCAATAGCCCACTGCTCCATAATAATCATTGTGAAATGCAAGTACAGATAATATTTAAGAAGTTATATATCTATACTGAAAATTGTGTTCTTAAGGACTTGGAGTTAATGCAGGTCACCTGCCTAGGACTTGTTCCTTTCAGGCAGGAGGTAACAGATGCTTAGCTCCCTTTCTGGTCAATTGTGTGGTGCACATTGTATGTCTCACAATGGAGGTGTAGCAAAGCGACGACTCACCGGTGTGGCACCTCCTGCTGGTTGTCCATGAAATTAGCTCTCCAACCCTCAGAGCACCTCCAGGTGACCAGTGTCTCGCCTGCTGCCAGCCCCCATGTCCCATCTTACTTCGGGATTCCGCCCTCCGCAGTATCTCCTCACTCTGAGTCTCCCCTCCTTGGGGAACCCCCAATCCTCTAATCCCACCTTGCCTCAGTGGAAACTGGCAGTCATCATCTCACTCCCACTCACTGGGGCAGACTGCAGTCTGTAATGGACACTTATCATTGGCAAGGGGTTAGGACCTGCTGCCTTTGCCTATCCTCAGGCTGCCCCTCTGCAGCCCCAGTACCTTTTCATAGGTCTTCATCAAGGCTTGCAGCCTGAGGGTTTACCAGGCTGGAGCTCCGCAGCTCCCTTTGCCCTTTCAAAGCACACCTCCATCAGGTACTTTTCTCCTAGGCAGCTAGCCCTTCCCACTCCAGGGCGAGAGTGAGACTCCTTCAACTCCTAGCCCACAACGCTCTTAAAAGAGGCATCAGCTGTGGCTGCTTCTCCAAGCAGCTTAGCCTGGCTGTTTTTCCCAGCCTCAGCCCTCTGCAGGACTGCTTTTATCCTCTGTTCTTCAGGAATGGGGCAGCTTCCCCACTAGAGTAGGTCTATTTGCATACTGAACCACAGGCAAAAAGAGTTTGTGAAATCTACAAGACAGAAAATTCACAGAGAAAACAAACAAAGGAGTGTGTCCTCTTTATGATTAAAGACAAAGGAATGTTAGGTATATCTGAGGGGACAAGGAAACACACAGGGTTCTTCACAGAGGAGACAAGCTGACAGTGTGTCTGTCTCACAAAAAGAGGATCACAGCTAATCCTGACTTTAAAATACTGCAAGATTTTTGGGTGAGCATTACTCTGCAAGATATGAGATATCCAGTTCACTAAGTCTAGATTCCAGGATACATTATGATTTTATTTTATATGAAACCATTTAGCTCCAATACTTCTACTTACTGTTATTTGAATCTTTGTGCTTTGTTCAATAAATTTGTACTTGATTTCACTGTAAACATATCTTAGTGCTGTGTGTCAAGTGGTTGGTGTTTTGAAGTGAAACTGGTAATCTGTGGTGTATGGTTCCTTTAGAAGCAGCAAATCTGTGAATACTGCAAGGGAACAAGGGCTGGACACTCGCTAGAGAGGTTCAGAGGGCCCACTAACCTGTAGAGTGATAGCAGGGCCTAGAGCATTAGTTCTCAACTGTGGTCCACCGCTTGCTCAGGGAAAGCCCCTGGCACACCAGGCCGGTTTGTTTCCCTGCTGCCTCTGCAGGTTCAGCCAATCGCAGTTCCCACTGGCCGCAAAGTGGTGTGTAAGGGAACCACTGGGCACTCGGGCTGGCTCAGGTGGCAGATTCTTACTCCCTCCCTTGGGCTTCACTAGCTGGGGATGTGCAATTCATGCTTCAGTGAAAGCTGTGCAGCTGCTGGAGAAGGCCTCACCAGGCAGGACAGGAGGAGGTGGCAGCAGCCCTGGGAGAGGGAATGCAACAAAGGAGGATGAAGAGAAGGATCCCAGAAAGGACATCCAGGCCTGGGACTGGACAAAGTAATTAAGGGGCCTAGGCAGCAAAGAAGATGTTAGCCAATGCATACATATTAGGCATGGTATATGCTGCATTAATAAGTGTTGGGAAGTTATTTAAACTGAATGTATTATCCAGGAATCAGCAACATTGGCACGCGAGACCTCAGGGTAAGCACCCTTAGCAGGCCCCGCCACTTTGTTTACCTGCCATTTCGCTGACTGCAGCTCCCACTGGCCGCAGTTCGCCGTCCCGGTCCAATTAGGGCTGCAGCCGCGCCACTTCCCCACAGGACCGGGATGGCGAACCACAACCAGTGGGAGCCACAGTCAGCAAAATGGCAGGTAAACAAAGCGGCGGGGCCCGCTAAGGGTGCTTACCCTGCAGTCCCGCATACTAACATTGTCAATCCCTGTTTACTTTTCCAATGATTCAGTTCATGCATGTCCAGTATCCCATTACACTTTGCAAACCTGAGAAAATAGGAAACTTACAAATATAAGAACATAAGAGCTGTCATACAGGGTCAGACTAAGGTCCATCTTGCCCTGTATCCTGTCTTCAACAGCGGCCCATACCAAAACTTCAGGGGCAGTGTAGAGATCAAGGAAACTATGGAGTGTGATCCACCCTCTTCCACTCCAGACTTCTGGAAGTCATATGTTTAGGGTCGTCCCAAGTATCAGATTGTGTCTCTGGTTATTTTGGTTAATACCCATTGATGGACCTATCCTCCATGCACTTAATCCACTTTTAACCCAGTTACATATTTGGCTATCATAACATTCCATGGCAATGAGTTCCATAGGTTAGTTGTGCATTTTGTGAAAATGTACTTCCTCCTGTTTTTATTAAATATGCTGCCAATTAATTTCATTGGGTGACCCCGGGTTTTTTTATTGTGGAAAAAAGGAAATTAAATTTCTCCATTCACTTTTTCTATACCATTCAGATTTTATAGACTTTTAACATATCCCCCACTTTAGTCATCTCTTGTCTAAGATGAACAGCCCTAATCCTTTTAGCCTCTCCACATATCTCTGATAAACTTTGTTGCCCTTTTTGTACCCTTTTCCAGTTTCACTATATTCTTTTTGAAATGGGGCAACCAGGACAGGACACAGTATTCCAGGTGTGGACTCCATGATCTTGCTTAGCTAATTTAGAATACATCATTGTATGTGTCATAATATTGCCAAGGCAAAGACGTACCAATAATTTGTACCAAGTACAGTTAAGTAGTACTTTCATGGCTAATCAACACTTGGAATGTAGCATCAAAATTAGCTATGGGAACATATAGGAAAGTACTTTCATTGACCAGTACCTAGAATGCTAGACTCCATAACAAAGATAAAGAAGGGACAGATCAACAAGTTAAGGAACCCAAACAAAGTGGTGGGATTTTAGTGACGTGTAAAGAGTTTTGTAAATCATAAAATCATCCTATAAATACTAGTAGCTGAAATACATATCTTTGAAGAATACAGTTGTGGAAGGTGAACATGCTGCAATAATTTGTTTCCCTGAAGGAAAGTGTGTATGTCTCCTTTTCTTACTGCTTTGTCTTTAGAGACTACATTTGGCCATGTTTGATTATTTGGTCTCTTGAACATTTTTACAAATGAGCCATGAGTGTAGTCAAACAATTGGCTAAACCTTTTGATCAATAAAAGGCAACTTTCCAAGAGCCAATCCTCCCCTTCTCCATGTTCAGGGGCAGAGGTGGTGCATTGGGGGCAAGCGGGCATAATTTTTCTTTTCTATGCCCCACTTGCCCCAAAGTTTACCAGCCATCACTGCTCTTAAGAACCAGGGAGATTTCTTTAGTCAGCTAACTTTCTCTGCCCTTGGCTGGTCCTTCAGTTGAACCTGAGCCCTCCTGCTATGAAAGCCTGTCCAACTCATCCCCTCTTCTACTCAAAGATTCCTGAGTGTTTCTAAAAGCTTCTCAAGTGCATATGTCCTCCTACCAACACCTGGTTTCTTCATTGTTCTGTTAAGGATTTTCCACTCCCAGTACCTGCTGAGAAGTTGGAGTGACTAATATTCTTAGCATACCCATTATACAGTCAGAGCAGTTATTAAGGTTAGTAAGATTCCATTTTATCTAGTCTGCAGAGATGTGTAATAGCCCTGTCAGCAAATAGTGGATTCCACATGACAATAGAGGCATTCCTTGATATAACAATGTCATAGTAACAACTTCATAATATCAATGAGATCTCATATATTGTACATAGACAGAGCCCCAAATTGTCACATTCCCATTGAAATAGATAAAGTTAATGGGACTATTTGCATGAGTAAGAAAAGCAACATTTAGCCCAGAGACTGCAACCTAAAGCAGATAGGATGCTGTCGAATAGAAGTTGACCTACAATGTGGCAGAATAAAAGAAACAAACAAACCTCCCGTATTTTCCAAATAGCCAACAGCCTTCCCATCCACCACAATATTTTCGTAGGTGTATGTATGAAACACTTTCCAAGAATAACCTTTTTCCCCAGCAATCAAAGAAAATGCTCAGGGTTACTACCCTTGCTGCAAAATATCACAGAGCCTCTGAAATAAGAAAGTCAATACATATCAGACAAAAGAAAGAAAAAATATAAGGAGAAAGCAAGGAACCAGAGATGAGGAAAACAACGGGGGGTTGCTTGTTGAGCCTAGTGACCTTTTTTGCTGCTTCTTAATATATTGAAGATTGTGCCGATCACAGGAGAAATGTACTTTTTAATTCAGAGTCTTTCCACCTAGATGTTGAGGTGTGTGTTTTTCTGTATCTAGATTCAGCAGTTTTATTCTTCTCTCCTCCCCCTCTGATAATGCTTTTAAATGCATCTTTATGTATTTAATGGGGGGGTGTAGGGGGTCGCCATTGGGGCTCATCCCTCTGTGGGGCGGTTGGGCACCACACCACCTCGTTACACACATCCCAGCCAGGTTGGGGAATACCCGGGCCTGGGGCTCAAGTGCTCAGCCTGGCCTGAGCGGCACCAGTTCAGCACGCCCTAGCCCTGAAGCAGGGCGGGCAACCCACACAGGTAACGTCAGGGCTCAGACCCTCAAGCAGGGGCTGAGCAGCAACAGTTTGAAAGGCCCAGGCCCTGAGGCAGGGCGGGGCAACAAACGCAGGTAGAGTCCGGGCTCAGACCCTCAAGCAGGGGCTGAGCGGCGCCAGACAGCTAGCACTGGTGTCTGGCTGAGGGGGAGACTGCCACCCACAGTTAAGGGTGGCAGGGGGAACGCAGGCCCACCCGTTCCACTGCGTCCCGGCCCGGGGCCCTAGCAGCAGTAACAGACCTGCTGCAGTAAGTGGGGATCCTGACCATAACACACTGACATAGGTTCAGAGTCATTCCCCGGGCCACTTCCTAACTCCCCCTCAAAGGGTACCTGGTTAGGCGCGGTGACTTCCATGGGCTCCTCCAAGTCGCTGTCTGGAGGCAAAGGCGGCAGCTCCTCGGGGTAGCATGGACTGGGTAGGCTCGGTCCCTCTTCCTCCGGGTAGCGGGCGCAGGGCAGGCTCGGCCAGTTCCTGGGCTCAGGCTGGACCACAGGGGCTTCTCGTTCAGGAGCTCTGGCTGTGGCCTCTGGCCCCTCCGTTGGCTCCCTCCGAAGTGAGCTCTGGGGCCGAGCTTTTATACTTCCGGGTCGGCTGGCTGACCTCTGGGGGAGGGGCGCAGGTTTCTCCAGCTCCGCCCCCTTTTGCCTCTGGGGAAGCTCGTCCCTCTGTGGGGCGGTTGGGCACCACACCGCCTCGCTACAGGGAGAAAAGCTAATTATGCATCTTTAAGTCATTACCACTGACACATATGCAAACTGCTAACTAGTGTTATCTGCCCTCAGTGCTGCTTGTATTCTTTCCTTCACAAGCAGCATCAAAATCACTCGAGGAGAGTGAAACACAGCCCCAAGTGGGTCTCAGAGCTTATTAAACATTTCATGAGTAATCAGGATCCATCCAAGAGTGGATTCTACCTTACAAGTGTCAGCTAGAGGCAAGAGCTGCTTTACAGCTTGGCCTGAAAATGTTTTGCTGTTAAAGTGACATGGGCACAAGAAGCGGGAAGGGGGCGGAGGTGTGTGTGACAGAACTCTTCTATTGCTAGCATGTAAATATAGAGGAATCTAAGAATAGCTGAATTATTGACTTTTACATTTATTATTATAGGCCCTTAGGATCTATGAGCTATGACTGTAGACACAGTTATGTGCACCTATCTATGCATATGTGTTTGTGAGTTGAATAACTCAGAAGGCTTTGATCTAGTTTGAGCTGAAATCTCATCTTTCCTACTTGGGCTATTAACCATTTAGATAATATCATATCTGAGGTGTTTTACTGCTGTTAATTTGCATATAATTAGGAAGAAATATGAGACTTTTGGAGAAATGTACATGCATTTACCATTGTATGTGCCTATCCATATGCTGAAGCTGGAATGAGATGGAAAATAAAAACTTGTTTTTGCATGGATGCACCTGAATCAAAGATTTCTTTCCTGTGATTGCCGACATCTATAAACCTAGATTATCAACTCAGACTGTGGGCTTGCTCCTGAAAGTAGGCTGAGCTGTGCAGTTGAAGGCACAGAGGTACTTTGCAGATATTGCTCATATATCTATCCACTCCATTTTAATGGTCCCCATAGGCAGAGTAGGAAAGTGCCTTCTCATCGTTAATGTATATATCCTCACAACACCTCTTCTGAGGAGGGACATGTCATTTTCCAAAGGGGCAACTGAGGCATGCCCAATATCACACTGAAATGCTTTGGTAGGGTAGAGCAGAGAATTGAACAAAGGTCTTCTAAGTCCAAGGTTAGAGCTCTAACCGCTGGACCATCCTTCTTCTCCTGATATAGGATTATAGTGATTTTATATATGCTTGACTTAGAGAGCTCATTTGCAAACATGGTTTATTCCAACTGACATATGACCAGGCATAGAGCCACAACAGTGGAAAGACCACAGAGAGGGAGGGTGTGCAAGAGCAGACAACAGCTGCAACCTCCTTTTCACCGTGAGGAACCACGAGGGACCAGCACAGTCCGAAAAGCATGTGCCAGCGATTGAGAAGAGGCCATGGCTAGCCTAATCAGGGATTGCACTAATTCTTCATTAGTTTCCTTCAGTATAGTTCTCAGTGAGCATCACTGATAGTATAAAGGTGCACCCCACAGCACTAAAAGAAAGACCCAAGAGAGAGCACACTTGTCTGCTCTGCCAGTCAGCACTGTAATCTTCATTATACATTTTTGGATCAGGTTACATTAAAAAAATCCAGTTGACTGCATATTTTTCATGTGTTATTCTGATCTTTACACAATAGAGTTACAATGTCAAGATTGAAGACATTTTTTTATCATGTGCCAAGGACAATCATTATGAAAGGAGCAGGTGTAGCATTTGGAATAACTAATAAATCTTGAATGGAGTCATCTTGTAATTTCAGTAAAAACAGTCTTCTCTTGAGTCTGTTCCACCAAAGTTAATAAGACTCTATCCATTGACTATAAAATCCTGAACACAACATATAGACCAAGTGAAAAGGCTGCGTTCTGGAATGTTCCATATAGCCTAGAATCCTGCCCACAGACTCCAAGATGGCAATCATCTCTTCCACATCTGCTGTTCCCCACTCTATTTTTAGTGCATATGAGTCTGGTCAGTGGTTTGTGTAGTCTTGGGCCCACTAGCACTCAAAATCAAACTCCACAGTGAGGCATACAGAACCCAATCTTCTACTTCAAGTGAGATCTCTGAAACAAAGATGTCAATCACCTTCCATCTTTCACAGTTGCAATAGAGTTGTAAAACTTCCACTCTTCTTAGGATACCAGTCCATCTAGTGGTGTTTCTGATTCAGCTGGCTCTCTTTCTTCCTCCTCCTGGTTTGTATCTGATAGTACAAGTGCTAGAATCAAGTTGCTCTGTGATCAACAAGCAACATGTCTGCAGAAAGATGTTGTTCTCTTACCTAGGGTCTCAAATAATTGTGCTCTTTTAAAATTCATCCTTCTCATCATCCCATTGTTCGTAGTTTTGGTTAGCCTGCAAATATTTAACATTCGACTGTAGAATATTTGCAAAGAAAAATCAAGTGCCCTGAGTCATCTCTCTGTGTCCTTTTTAAGTTCCCACCTCTCATAGCCATATAGAAGGGCTGGCCATATGTCCCATTTTAGCAATATAGTGCATATATGGAATATTAACTTTTGACAACATAGAAGTCTTTGGAAGTTGTTCAATGCTTATTTTGCAAGGTGTATCTTTCTCTTTATTTCTTGGTCCCATCTTGCATCTGATGTTATTGGACTCCCTAAATAAGGGGGAGCTATTCCCTTGTTTTACCACTTGACCGTCAAGATATAGATATTTCCTACTTTATGCACTACTGTGCTTAATTGATTTCATATGTTTTGTCTTCCTGGTATTAATCATCATTCCATATTCCTTGTTGGCATTATTCACAGCACTAAGTGTGTTCTGAAGTTCTTCCCTAATTGAAGCAATCTAAATGAGGTAATCTGTGTATTTTATGTCCTTAGTGTATACATCATTGACTTGGATGCTCTGGTATACTCCACAACCCGGAGATCCACTTGTCAAGCTTCCCACATCCTTCTTCTTTCCCACATCCTTGCCACGCTGTTTCCACTATGTTCAGGGCTTCTGATCTCTCAGACAATACCGGGCTAACTAACCTCTTAATTACTAATAGTTTCATGGGTTCTTTATGTTTCTAGCCACAAGTGATAAAGTTTGTATTGGCTCATGATAATTTTGTGTTGTTATTTTGCTTCATGTGGATTCTAGGCTGTCTCAGTTTAACTTTGAGTTTTAGGTTTAAACAAACTCAAAACCTCAGTGTGGAACTTGGCAAAACCTTCAAATGTTTCATTAGCTTCTGATCAAAATCACATGAAACCACTGAATCTCCAGATGACTTCAAATGAAACCATACCATGACACAGATTCTCTCAAAACTCAGCTGAAGCTGAGCAATATTTTTATGAAATAAGGTGAGCCCGGTCCAAATTTCAGGTTTAAAATTAAAACCAAAACCAAGCATACATTGACTACACTGATATGGCACTGAACTTGTGCTGGCCACTTTGCAAATGTTAGATAATTACTCCTCACAGCATCCCTGCAAAGTAAGTAGTTAGGTATTGCTATTCTTATTTCACAGAGAGAGAGAGACTGAAGTTAAATAACTTGCCCAAGGCATAAAGCTAGTCATTGGTGGAGCTGAGATTAAAAGCTAGGTCTTCAGACTCACAGCCATGTGTGCTAGTCCCTAAAAGTTTTGCACAGCTCTAATTATCATCCAGCTCCGGAAGTAATTACAATTACTTTAGTTGGTTGGGGCTAAAAGAAGAGTGAGAGCTTCCATGTTGCACATACTTTTATTTTATCATTAGAATCAGGGAAATTGTCTTTCTAAAGATAAAAATGTCTAAGGACTTGTATACCCACAAACTGGAACCATAATAACTAAATTGGTTTTAATTCACACCTTGATTTATTTCAATACAAGTCAAATTGTTTGTGGAATATTTTGGAATAAAAGTACCCTACATCAATGTAACTTAAATTGATAAAACAGATTTTTATCAGGGGGCTATGTTTGCCCACAGGAGTGTATGATTCCTCTGCTGACCTGAGCCCTTGTGCATACCATCTAAAGAGATGGGTGGGGGAGACAATTCCTTGATCTCTCCCCTCCTGAGCACACACAGTAGGGTCAGGTTTGTTCTGGATCTTTATTCTTGCCCAAGTAGTTATAGCCTAAATGAGATTTTGCCAAGCTAATCTGTTTTATTACCTAGGACTGCTGAAATGGTGCTCAAGTAAAAGGGAATTTCTGACACTAACTCCTACCTACGGAGCATAATTCAAAGTGACTGATGGAACAGCACAAGCAAGGATATTGTAACTAAGAAGCTTCCCTTTCCAGTGCTTGCAAATATGATTTTAGACTATCTAGTGCAGCATTTCTTCAACCACTTTTCTTTGGCAATCACACAAACTTCTAAATTAAGATTTCTTTATCGTTGGCAGCTAATGATGCAGTGCACTGCCTTTCCTGTTAATTACACAATATTATTTTCCTGGTATTTCTTAGGGCAGTTTACAATTTCCTATTGGGTCTGACTTTTTTCAGTCTGTCCTTTTGTTATTGGCAGAGCACAGGCATTTAAAGATATTAAAAAGTGCATACGTACTACAGCATATTTTCATCTGTGGCTAACTAAGAAACTATATTCCTCTCACGTGAAAGCCACAGTGAACCTTGATTTAAATCACCTGCAGGCTAGATCATTTTAACATGCTGTACCTTGGGCTGACTCTGAAGGCCACCAGGAAGCTGCAGCTGGTACAGCCTGTAGCAGCACACCTGCTAAGCAGAGCAGACTAATGAGAATATATCAGACAAGAGCTCTGCAATTTACATTGGTCAGCAATTCAGTCCTGGGCCACATGCAAAGTCCCAGCCTTCATCTACAAAGCCTTAAGTGGAGGGACACCTGCCCCAAAGCCTCTCCTATCTGTGTCCTGGAATGACAACTGCATTCGGCAGGGTCACATTGGCCGATGAATCACTTATGTGATTATTTAGATTTACAATGATTCATACAAAGTACATATTCAAGTCTCCAAGCACTTTTTATAGAGATAAAAAACATAAGCATACAAACAAGAAGACAACCAGCAGCTGTTCTTTTCATCCTCATGTCTAGAAAATATGTAGCCACCCTCCTCAGCTAACATGTAAGCAACCACTCACCACAGATTTTGAAACAGGTCAGTCAATATTTGCACACCTTGGATGTGTGGAGGCATGAGGCACAGCAGGGATGTTAAGCATAAAATGACTGTCCTAGACTTTATATGAAAGTTGTTGATGAACGCTCAAGGAACAGATTTATAGATTGACAAATGTACACCATGGAGTGTGTTATGGGTTTACAGAAAGCGTGTAACCTTTCTGTGTGTGTTTCTAAATGGATCTGCACACTATATTAATGTTGATAAAATATTGTATCTTTATGTTTCAAAATACCATTATATTTTAATGCTTTAAATATGTCATCATTTGCTAAGCGTTACCACATAGTGCTGCCTTGTGGGCAAGTGACGTTAAGCATCTGATATCTGGTTTACGGATTTTTGTGATATGATTACGTATTCAGCATCTTTTAAAACTGATCTTTCCAGATGTAGGTATCCTCTGTTTTATTGTATTTGTATGTATTTTGTGTAACTTGCTTGTTTTATTTTAGGTAGAGATTTCTTACTAATTATCCTATATTCAATATTAGCTAATTAGTTTTTCATGTTTGTCTCTGAGAATTAACTACAAGGACAATTTACAATCCTGATTGAAAATGAGAGAGCAAGGAGAGAATATTTATGTGTAGAGAACCTTCAATCATAGCTCCAACCAAAGGGTAAATAACATGATTGTGTAGATATTTCTACCTGATATTTCCTTTTATATGACTCACCCTAATTAGAAAGGATTTCAGTGTTAATTGCCTGATATTTCAATTGCTGTTAAGACATTGCCTTCATGAACACTCTGGAATTCTGCCCATAGCAGTTTAAAACATCAAGCCTTTTGCCCTTCTTTCTTATTTTCTAGGATTAAACAGCTCCAGATCAACTAAGAAGGCCACCCTCTAATAGCAAATGGAGTAAAATAAGTCCAGATTTGTCAACCTTTCACTCATGTAGCAAAGCCGATATTTTTTTCCTGGGCATTTAGGAAGAGGTAGGCTGAGAGACATATGGCTTATGAAGGAGTTTGTTAACAGGCATTTAGTGAATTATGAATTTCAGTCTGGTATGTGATATTTTGAAATAAATTTGATACTGTGCAAATTCTTAAATTATGTGAATGCCACAAGAGCCCCGGAAATGTTGAGCATTGCTATTATTATTCTATACATTCGATTAAATACATTGAAAGTAATACCTCTTTTCTCTCCTCTTTCTGCATTCCTTTGAAACTTAATAGAAATTTGGAGTATCTGAAATATGTAAAATAAGTTTTTTAAAGATTTTTATTAAATAAAATCGATTAAGATCAAATGTTAAAGGAAAAGTAGCATGTAAATAAAGACCCCAAATTCACAAAGAGCCATGTGTATCTGAAAAGTATTAGTACTAGTAGTATTCATGTTTATTAAGGTAGTCCCTAAAGGCCAACCAAGAATGGGGACCCTTTGGGAAAGATTCTGCAAAAACTAAGCAGTCATCTGTCCTGCCACAAACAGCTTACAAAAGAAATCCCAGGTAGGTGAATGGGTAGAACACATCAGCAGAGCGAAGAGTGTAATGACACCAAATACCATGTTTTCAATATTTTTGGAGGAGGGGGATTACTTAGGAGGGGATCAACTAAATGGGAAGGGAAGGATGTGAATGGGATAGGGCAGGGCAGAAGACAGTTGGGGGGCAGGTGTGGAGTGAAGCTAAATAAGATGACCAGATTTTTCAAAGGGCAAACAGGACAGTGTGCCGTGCTGGCCTGAGCCCTTGCTCCTCCCTGCCACGGTGCTGGCCCGAGCTGCTCACCCAAGCCCTTCCCTCTTCACGCAAGGCTTGGGTCACCGGTTGCTCAAACTCTGCCTGCTCCTCACAAGAGGCTGTTGCTGGAACCCTATCTGCCCCCCTGCACAAGCCCCGCTTCCCGCCTTGCAAAGGGCTGGCATTTCTGCTCGCCCCCTACACATTCTTCTGAACCCCACTTTTCTGCTGAAAGTGAGCATATGTCCCATTTGCTCTTGCCAACTGATCAAGTTGGCAACAGCAAACATTCTTCCCCAAAAAAGTCGGAACAGCCAGGACAGGGCTTAAAAAAACAGGACACAAACGGTCACCCCGAACTGCAGTGAAGAGACTGAGAGGGAAGGACAGAGTTTGAGTAAGCCACCAATCAGCCCAGAGCAGAGAAGTCCAGTTGAAACTGAAGAAAGTTCCCTGAATGTCACAAGGTCCCTGTTTTTACTGCTTCTGCCACTGCTCCTATGAGCACTGGAGTCCCTGGCTGACTCCTCCCTGCACTTTGTCCCCCATCAAGCCCACAAGGTAGGGTAGAGAGGCAGCACTTGGGTCCCAGTGTTGCATGCCCCAGAATCCACAACAAAAGTTGCTTTCTAGAAAAATATGAAAGCTCTGCAAATCAGCAATCTGTTCATGTCAGGTGTCTTCTCGCTTTGCTGGCAGGGCATGCAATGCTCCAATTTGCACCATGTTACCTAGGCAATATGACTCTATAGGCAGCTGACTTGCTGACTGGCTGTATTGGAAAAAGTAGTTGAGGCATGCAAGTTCAGACCTGAATCATCCCTTTGGTTGCAGAGTGAGACTTTGACCCAAAAGCACAAGCAAGGCTGGAGGTGGTTGGATGAGAAAGAGCCATAATTGAGACACTGATCCTGGCCGGTGGGACCTGGGAACTCACACAGGAGGCTACCAGGACACATGACACAGAGCCTGGCAGGAGGAAGCAGGAGCCATTCCCCACTGCGACCCCAGGGAGTCTGCAGGGGAGCGAGGAGACACTCCCAAGTGTGCAGAGGGGCTGGCTGGAACCCGGGGCATCCCTGAGGAGGGGCCAGGCGGCAGATACCCCCACCCCCACAGAGGCAGATGTATGGAGACCAACAGACCTGGGGCAGCGCTGGGACCCCACCTGCTGTACCCTGGCCCCAACCCCTTTTTTTCCGCAAGTAGTAGGATCAAGGTGGATTTTTACCTGCTGCCTGAGTCTTTCTCTGAGCTTATAGCAGGAGACTTCATGCTGCTGCTGGCGCTGAACTGCCCAGTGTGTCTGGAAGAGTAGCCCATCAAGACTCTGCAAGAGAGAGGTGAGGAGTGAATGAACTGGCTCCCAGGTAAATACCCCAGTCTAGGTTTGCCAACTTTCTAATCGCACAAAACTGAACACCCTAGCCCTCCCCTAGCCCTTCCCCAAGATAGCAGGAGGCTCCACACATTGCTTTCTCCCACAGACACCACCGCCTCCAGCTCCCGTGTTTGATGTCCAATGGGAGTGCGGAGCCAGTGCTCGGAGCGGGGGCAGTGCATGGAGCCCTGTGTAGCCCCTCCCCGCCCGTCCCCCCGCCTAGGAGACAGACCTGCTAGCTGCTTACGGGGCACAGTGCGATGCCAGGACAAGTAGGGAGGAACTCGCGGGACTGGTAGGGAGGGACTTTTAATGGCCCAATCAACAGTGCCGACTGGAACCAGCAGGGTCACTTTTCGACTGGGTGTTCCAGTCAAAAACCAGACACCTAGCAACCCTACCCCACCCCACCCCTGTTGCATGCCTCACTAAAAATGCCACAGCATGCCACTGGTGCCTGCAGTATGTGCAGGAGGGGTATCCCCTTCACAGTTCTGGGCTAGGGAGATGTGGGGTCCTAACTGGTCCCCATTTTACCCTTTCACCCCTAGTATAGCAGTCCGTGCTTTGGCTGCTTCTGCTCCTACTACTGGAGTCTCTGGCTAGCTACGCTCTACAGTTTTCCCTCAAGGTTACATGGCAGAGAGGGCCTACCGGGGGCCTGATCCAAAGCTCATTTCAGTCAGGCGAGGTCTTTCCAATGAGCTATGGATAAGGCCCTTAGCTGTTTAAATTTTCTCAACAGTAAGAGCTAAATCCACAAAGGGAACTTAGACTCAATGAGGTAACACCTACCGTTTAGGTGCCCTGCAGCTGTTAGACAGCTCCCGGTCAGCAGCGCAGCAGGGCTAAGGCAGGCACCCTACCTAAGATATAGACAGAAGGAAATGCCAAAGAGAGGGTGTGGCTAGAGTGACCAGATAGCAAGTGTAAAAAAATGGGACAGGGGGTGAGAAGTAATAGGAGCCTATATAAGAAAAAGCCCCCAAAATCGAGACTGTCCTCATAAAATCGGGACATCTGGTCACCCTAGGTGTGGCCAAAGCCCCGCTCTCCAGAGGAAGTTAGGCACCTGTGTCCAGGCTAGAGGGAGGCATCTGTCTCTGTTCAGGATTCACAGCTGTGAACCTTCTGCAGGAGACAGATGTCTAAGCACTTTCTCACAGAAGATATTTCTCACAGGAGATAGGTACCTAAGCACTTTCTCACAAAATACTAAGCACTTTCTTACCCTGGGAGACCTAGATTCCACTTCTCTTTTCTGCCTGATGTGATGTAGGTAGTTGAACTTGGCTCTCCCATCCCTCAGGGGAGTTCCCTACTCACTGGCCTACAAACTGCTCTAGGGAGGGAAACTCTCCTGTTGAAGCTGTTCCATTGTGTATCAATAATTAACTAAGAAATGGAGCCAGGCAGACTGGCACCTGAGTCACCCATCTGCTAGGTGAGTGCCCTAACCATTGGGTTACAGACTTGCTCATGCAGGCTTGTTGGCCCAATGCATAGAGTTAGGCAGCAGCTGAGCAGGAGTTTTAAGAATCTAAATTGTAGAGTAAGGTGTCTGAAGTGACAAGTCCCTAAACCCCTTTGTGGATCTAGCCCTAAAAGTTTGTATTGTTTTTCAGACTCTCTTTGAGCCTTTTCAGTGATTAATATTCGTAAGGATGAACTTTTGTTTTGAATCACTAGGAGAATATCACTGTGATTTGAATATAATTGTTACTTCATTTTTAATGCTTCTGTTGCACATTATACACTGAAAGGGTGATATTTTATTTATACATGTATACATTGTGTTATATTAATACACAATGATTTTCTTTTACTCCCAGCTTTTGTATGAATAATGAAATATACAAATGTTAGATGTGAGTTTAATATTTAACAGGGGGGTTCTCAAACCAGGGATCAGGACCTCCAGGGGGCCACGAGTCTATTGCTTGAGGGATCCCAAGCTGTCAGCCTCCACCCCAAACTCTGCTTTGCCTCCAGCATTTATAATGGCATTAAATATATTTAAAAGTGCTTTTAATTTATAAGGAGGGGATTGTACTCAGAGGCTTGCCATATGAAAGAGGTCACCAGCACAAAAGTTTGAGAATCACTGATTTAACACAAAGAGTCATATTGTAGCTGGCTTTCCCTGGATGATCAGGGTGGGAGTATCCAAGAAATCTCCACTTGCTCAGACTGCACAAGGGCCAACTACATTTGCACTGAAGGGCTAGTTATAAATGCAATCCATGCTCTTTGGGGTCTTGCTTGTACAACACTTACTTTCATTACAGAGGAATTCTTTTGTGCTCCCAGAATATTCTGTTCCCCTTTTAAAGTGAACGTGCCTTAACTTTGTCCCATGTGTCTTTATTCTGTGTCAAATACATTAAAAAGTTATTGTGTGCTTAGCCTATTATTCAGGGGTATGTTTTATTTCAAACCTCTTGCTTATAGCCAGGGACATGGTAGCCAATAAACATCAATGTACAGATTGTGGATCATATTGCTTAGATAAGCAAAGTTGTTACTCTCACCCACTGCATTATATAAATGTCTTCTATCAGAAAAATACATTCCAGTGTGGCAACAAATGTGTAAGTCAGTGCCCAATCCAAGTATCTGCCAAAGATCTATGGTAATCAGGTGTAACTCCTGAAGCTAAACCCATTCTGAGATAGATTCATTATTTTATTTCAGTTATTCAATTATTTCGGACTGAGTTATGCAGATAGGGTTGCCAACTCGCCTAGTTTTGCTGGGAGTCTGTCGGAATCATCCTCTATCTCCCGGAGACTATTACAGCCACACCAGGAGATTTTAGACACTGACGGCTGGTGCGCAACGGGAGTAAGGCAGGCTCCCTTCTTGCCTTGGCTCCTTACCATGCCTGGAAGCTGCCAGCACATTCATCTGGCTCCTGGGAGAAGGGAGCAGGGGGTCCCCACACACTGCTCCCATCCGAAATGCCGACTCCACCGCTCTCACTGGCCGGGAACTGAAGCCAATGGGAGCTGCAGGGGCGGTGCCTGTGGGCAGGGTCAGCAGCATGCAGAGATCTACTTGCCTCCTCGCCTAGGAGCTGCTGTCAGAAGGATGTGCTGGTTGCTTTCAGAATCTGCCCAAAGTAA
>ML677348.1:32965152-32996999 GCA_007922305.1 Dermatemys mawii | reverse complement strand
TCCCAGCTTGATGAAAGTGAGTGAGGGCGGGGGAGAGCAAAGGAGGGGGGATGGAGTGAGAGGGGGGCAATGCCTAGGAGAAGAGACAAGTCAGGGGCATGGCCTCTGGAAAGACCAGGGCAGGGGGCAGAGCAAGGGTGTTTGGGTTTGTGTGATTAGGCAGTTGCAACCCTATATTCAAAGTGCTGGTGAGAAAATGGCTACATGAAAACTCAACAAAAGCTTGGGAGATGTTTTGTGAAAATTGTTGATTTCCCCACACACACTTTCCTGGTAACTCTTGATATTAGCTTCATTTCTCTATGACTTTTGCTCCGAAAGTGGGTTCACTTCAA
This sequence comes from Dermatemys mawii, assembly GCA_007922305.1. NCBI lineage: Eukaryota > Metazoa > Chordata > Testudines > Dermatemydidae > Dermatemys > Dermatemys mawii. The sequence goes on along the minus strand of ML677348.1, from coordinate 32,996,664 downwards.
AGAAGTATATGCAAAAATGCATGTATGTTTTTGTGTGCACATTTTTAAATATGTAGCACAAAACTGTCAGTCACCACTTTCATCTGCATGTAAAAGATCACTTATAGGATCCAGCCTATCAGAATGTGACTAGCTGTGAAAAGCAATCCCAAGAAGGAGTCAGAACTCCATGACTTGGCAAAAAGAAACAGGTGAAATCTGCAAGCACAATGACATGTGCCTCTGTGTGCTGAATAGCCTTTATGGCTGCCGCTCACACACAGTCTAGCAGGGTTTTACCCATATGTCACAGCATCTTCTTTAAGGAAAAATCTGGGAAATAGCCACCAACCACAGAAGACTTTGAGCACCAAAATAAGAGTGGGACAGGCAAAAAATGCTATTAGTTGGCAAGATGAAAATTTGGCCTTGGCCTAGGTGAATCGCTATTAACTGAAAAGAAGAATAAGTAATTAACAACTTTCCTTTCTTAGCCCATTATAGGAAGCTTTTTCCACCTGGAGAGGAAAACATAAGCTGACTTTGACAAAACAAAGACAGCAACTCTAGTAACTAAGGATTTGAATAACTGAAATTGGAACCAGTTTTGCTTATGCTCACTCTTTAAGAGCATGTGATGCAAGTTCAGAACCCTACAGATTTTAAGGTCTCAGTCGTGTAAGTAGAAGGTTTGTGAGAGAAAAATACTGAGCCATCAATAAGATTGCTGAGAGTGGTGCTTTTTTGTACATGATTCAAAAAAGTGTGATAAAAGAAGGAGACAGACTGTTTCAAGAACTCTGTGTCCTGTACAAGGCATGAAGCACAGAGCAGCTATACAGGAGAAACAATGTTGCATTGGAAGCATGCCTGGCAATGGTTTATGATGACTACCCCTGCTCTAAATTTTGTCTAAGCGCAGTCAAATAGTTGTCAAGCAGTGGCTGTCAGTGGGAGAAACTGAAAATCCTAAAATTGGCTCTTCACGTATTTTTGCCCATTCACTGGATTGCATAAAAACAGATTACATCCCGGCTAGGCCTGGGTTGTACCCATCCTTGCCAATTCCCCTCCCTTCAGCAGTGCTCTCTTCAGTGATGGATGTAGAGATTTAAATACAGCAGACATTCTCCACAGAGTATGAAAGCCTACTGGCATGGGTACTTAGCAAAAACTGAGGGTTAAATCCTAGCCCCACTGAGGTGAATGGCAAAACTCCCATTGACTTCACTGAGGCAGGATTTCTCCCAGAGTGGGAAGTTCTAGTACTTTGAATCTCTGCATTTCTTTTCAGCAGCTTTAGGAAGCCTGAAGGATCAAGCCCTTAATACCTTTTATCTTTTGAGAAACTTCCATAATAAGTAATTGAATTAAAAGCCTTTATCCAGCAAAGAAAGACTTGTGAGAGCTGACATTTTTTTAAATAACTGTTCACAAACTCTCTGGTTAACAGGAAAAGTTATTACGATTCTATTTAAAGTTTAAATTTACTGATAGATTTTGAATACATTTCAAGTGAGGCTGCAACAAAGATCCTCCTATCCTTGCCCACTGCAGGGATGGGAATGGGGGTAGGGGGTGTTACAAGCATGCCAACTTACAACAGACATGGCAGATGCCTCTTCTCCTTTTCCTTCAGATATCTTCCCAATATCCAGCATTAGTACTTGGAAGTACTTATTTCTTCCTTATTGTTTTAGTTTTACAGACATAATGGTGTATTTTATTGATTTTTTTGGTGTCATAAAGACTTTTCAGTATGGCCACTGTAGTTAAAATGATATTTTTTTAACCAACATTATTGATAGTTTAACAAAAATACATTTCAGTTGCCATCGTTTATAGAGTGGTGTACTTCTGTGATTGGCAAATAAGCAATGTCATCCTACTGTCTACATCAGGGATTGGCAACCTTGGCATACGGCCCCCACAGGGTAAGCACCCTTGGCGGGCCCAGCCAGTTTGTTGACCTGCCACATCTTCAGGTTCGGCCAATCGCCGCTCCCACTGGCCGTGGTTCTCTGCTCCGGTCCAATGTGGGCTGCGGGAAGCAGCGGCCAGCACCATGCCACTTCCCACAGTCCCCATTGGATCGGAGAGGTGAACCGCGGCCAGTGGGAGCCGCGATCGGCCGAACCTGCAGACTCAGCATGTAAACAAACTGGCCGGGCCTGCCAAGGGTGCTTACCCTGGGAGAGTGTGTGCCAAGGTTGTCAATCCCTGGTCTACATAGTGGTAAGGTATTTAGAGTGACATTTCAAAAAAAATCATTCCAAATCACAAAGAAAAGCCAAAATTGCAGTGAAATGAAAATTTTAAAAAATTAGTTGGTCAGTTTGAAATGTTTCACATTATTGTTTTGAATAATTTTGTTTTTACATTTATATTATGTAACATATTAAATATATGTTTATACACATACAAGTAAATATTATATACAAATATAATTTAATATTTAAATCAAGATGTTAATATAAAAGTGACAATGAAATGATTTGACAATGTAAAACTGTTTTTTTCCTTTTTCCCTTAGAAAATTTTGTGGGAATAAACATGTTCTTGTGAAATACCGCAATTTCAACTAAATGACATTTTTCAATGGAAAACTCTTCCACTAAAAATGTTTCCAACTAGCTATATAACAATTATACAGGATTCATAAAGCAATTCTCTTTACTCTGGACCTGATCTAAAACCCACTGAACTCAATGGGAATCTTCCCACTGAATCCTCTGGTTCCTCCAACAGACACTTAGTGAATATTTCTTTTATCAAAGGTATTTTATAGATTTTATAGGTATTTTATGCAGAATACTGTATAAATGCTGTAGACATGCTTAGCCTAATTAGAAAGCGGAACAATCTTCACATCTACAGGTTGAGTTCATTGCTTGGCAGGAGAAGGAAGAGAGTTCAGTGTAGCATTAAGAATGCGGCGTGATGAATCTATTGCAGCACTGTGTTCCATAGAGGGTACCTTTATATTTTCTGGACAACCGTTAAGAGCGTACTTTGTAACAACATCAGAACCTAGTGAAAATATCCCTGCAATGGTGACTATCAGAGAGCATTTTCTAAAATGTCTTAACATTGATGATACTACAGGAGCTGGTATGACAAATGTGCTTCTTAAAAAGCTGGAAGATATGGGAATTGTGATAGCTGACATGAGAGGTCAGGGCTATGATAATGGTACCAACATGAGAGGAAATAACAGAGGAGTACAGAAACAGATCCAAGAGTTAAATCCTTGAGCTTTTTTTGTCCCATGCAGTTCTCATTCACTGAACTTGGTAGTCAGTGATGCAGCATCAGCTTCTAGTGAGGTTTCTGAATTTTTTAATGTAATGTATTTTTCTCTGCATCAACTCATAGATGACAAATTTTGAAGCAACATCTGGGAACATCCCCTCTGACACTGAAACCACTGAGTGCCACACGATGGGAAAAGTTGAGTGGAGGCGATAAAGCCTGTCATACATCAAATTGGGAAGATAGATGATGCCATAGTTGCCATCATGGAGGATAATACTATGACAGGAATCGTTCATGGGAGAACAGTGGCAGAGGGAGATGGAATCACCAGAAACATACATAACTTCAAATTTCTGTGTGGCTTAGTGTTGTGGCATGACATACTGTTTGAAATAAATGTTGTAAGCAAGAGACTCCAAGGTGCTGACCTTGATATAATTGGAGCAATGGAACAAACTGGACAAAGCAAAGTCGTACCTACAGTCTTACCAGTCAGATGAGGATTTCAGAACATTCTGAAGAGTTCACAGAAGTTGGCAGAGGAACTTCACACTGAAGCTATTTTCCCACCCATTCAAGAATACAAGAGTCACTGAAGAAGAAGATATTTTGATTACAAGGCACAGGATAATCCCATAAGAGATCCCAAATAACAATTCAAAGTTGAATTCTTTAACCAGGTGCTAGATTGTGCAAAACAGTCAGTTGAAGAATGTTTCATGCAGCTCAAGGAACACAACAATACATTTGAGATGTTGTATGATATTCCAAAATTCCTCACTATACCTGGAGAAGACCTACACCAGTAAGGCAGGGAACTAGAGACGGTGTTGACACATGATGACATGAGCAATATTGATGTGAATGATTTAGTTGATGAACTGAAAGCCCTTTCACAATATGTTTCAGCAGGATCAACTCCAAAGGCTGGTCTGGAATATGTGGACACAAATAAGATGATCATCCTTTTTCCAAATGCTTTTGCTGTTCTGTGCATACTTCTAACACTTCTCATAACAAGATTTTACTTTAATTTTCCACATTTATAGTAAGAGACGGCTTTCATTTAAGGTCTGAGCGAGCAGAGGCAGGGATTTCCCCACCCCCACCCCCGGAGAGGTGTACACACACATACCGACTTTTCCCAGCACCCCTATCCCCAGTTTTGTGAACTAGTTACATGCAGTGTTGCCAATTTAGAGACTGTTTGGAAATTTGAAATGAAATTGAAACATTAATACACACTTTAAAAGCATATAAAGTGAATGATAAAATACGTGTATGTGAAAAAGTATAATAGATTTGAAAAGTATGAACACAGACTAGCTTCCTTATACAGCTTTTGTTTTTTGTGACAATGCCGGTGCATTCATTTTGGTGATGTTGGCCAACCTAACAATTTCAAATTATGATTTGCAAGCAAAGTCTAAATGAGCTCTCTCTGACAGCTAGTGATGAGCTGGGCATTGGGGGAAAAGAATTCAGGACCAGATTGTATTTACATTCACTCCTAATCTACCTAGGTATCCAGAAAACAGAGCTGTGTTGCCCAAGTGTTAGATTTTGGCTGAGGTTGGGTTACAAATCACTTGAATGCGGGGGAAGGGGGGAATTAAATGTTGTTATTCTTATTGGATGAGTAAAGGGCTGTAGAACTGTACTTAGCCTCTGCAGATTGAGAGTGGGGACAGGTGTTTTGGTTGATGATCTGCCTGAGTCACAAGTACTATTTGACCTGTCCCCTCCCCTGATTAGGCTTCATAGAGAGTCTTTTGGTTTGTTAAGTGACCACTTGAGCTGAAATCTCTGATAATCAGGTCTAAGTGCTTAGACCTGCTGTGGAACAATGTTTCTGTGGAAGAGATGGCCCAGTCTGCACTAGCACCGAGGTTCCCCCCGAGAGCTGAAATCACTGAGTGTCGGGTGGAACTGCGAGAGACCGACTCTCGGAGGTGACAGTGGCAGGTGGCAGCAGAAGGTGACAGTGCAAGGCCATTGGGGCAGAGCCATAGAGTGAACAGCAGCATGGCAAACAACAGCGGCCAAAGCACTGATCTATGTTTTAGTGAATTTTCACTAGAAGTTAGATTTGTGACTGGGAAACTTATATAAATATACGTTTCCTAGTGGGGCAAGATTTTTAAAATGCATTATTTGCCGAGGTCATTATCTTATATCATTGCTATCTCAAAAGGTCATTATCTTGGGGACTTTCTGTACTGAACTTTTTTATTATTATAATTATTTTTACGTAAGAATGGCTATATTGGGTCAGATCAATGGTCCCTCTATTCCAGTATCCTGTCTTCCAAAAGTGACTGTTCCAGGTGCTTCAGGGGGAATGAGCAGAACAGGGAATCATCAATTGATCCATCCCCTGTCGTCCACTCCCAGCTTCTAGTGAACAGAGGCAAGGGACACTCAGAACATGATGTGGCATACCTGCCCATCCTGGCTAATAGCCATTGATGGACCTATCTTCCATGAATTTATCTAGTTCTTCTTTGAACCCTGTTATAATTTTGGCCTTCACAACATCCCTGGCAAAAAGTTCCACAGGTTACTGTGCGTTGTGTGAAAAAATACTTCCTTTTGTTTGTTTTAAACTTACTGCCTATTAATTTCATTGGGTGACCCCTGGTTCTTGTGTTAAGTGAAGGGGTAAATAACACTTGCCTATTCATTTTCTCCACACCAATCAAGACTTTGTAAGAATCTGTCATATCCACTCTTGGTCATCTCTCTTCCAAGCTGAAAAGGCCCAGTCTTTTTAATCTCTCCCCATATGGAATCTATTCCATACCCGTAATCATTTTTGTTGCCCTTCTCTGTACCTTTTCCAATTCCAATATATATTTTTTGAGATGGTGTGACCAGAACTACACCCAGTATTTAAGATGTGGGCATGTCATGGATTTATATAGTAAAAGTGGAGGAGCTTGGTTTGCCAGACTGATCAGCTAAGCCAATACTGACAACCTATATGAAAAGGCTGCAAAACACCATTCCTTTAGACTACATCAACATGCAGAAAGCCTTATAAACCAGTCACTGTCAAAACCAATTTTAGAAGAACTTAATGAGGCTGTTAAGAATGCTGGAGACACAACTCAGTTTATGTGAATCTATGTTAAGTGCATTGTCACTTGTTAATCCTAAAGTTGGACACTGGTTCTGAACAAGACTGGCAAATGCTCACTATCTTTCTGCAAAAAGCTCAGCTGACTCTCTTGAAACATGGTGCAACCGTGAAAGACTCAGGAATTGAAAAAGTGAAGAACTCTCTTAGCATAGTCAAAATATGTGCATACATGGCCAACAAATGCACCAGTGCAAATAGGCATCAAGTATTAAGTCACTGTGCATGTTATCTTGATGTCTGTGGTAGGCCCATATATGCATTCTAGATGTTCAGGTTATAGAAGACACATCAGCTGCAACTCTTAGAAGAATTAAATGCTTGTAAATTGAACCCCAAACAGATGGCTGCTTGTGCATTTGATAGAGCTACAAACTCCTCTGGAAGACAAAATGGAGTACAAGCTTTGCTCAGAGAAATGTGTAACCCTAACCTCTCCTATACACGCTGTAGAGGCCTTCTACTCTCCTAAGCTGCAGAGTCTTCAAAAGACATTAAAAAGCCACAAATGTAATGGCTTTTTTATACTCTTTTTTCAGCAAGAGTCCAAAAGGACTGAACATTTTGGAAACAAAATAGAAGATACACTGGGATAGAAGTTCAAATGAGTCAAACTTGGGAAAACCTGCTGGCTTTCTCATGAGTGATTCTTGGCAGTTGTCTTAAAATTACTGCAACCGTTATTACTGGCTTTGGAAAGTATCCACCAAGATAGGATACTAAGTTCAGAGAAGACTATCGCCATTCTCTCTCTTGTAAGTCTACCGTTGAAACCACTTAGGTTGTTAAACAATGTCATCCAGGCATCTACTACAACAGTAGTAGATCTTTCTCCAGCAATAGAAGCTGTCCTTGGATCAATCAGAGATATCCGTTGAAAATGTAGTGGAAGAAGCAAAGACTTCAGTCCAGAAGTTGACTAATGAAGGTATTAGTTATTATGTATTAGGTATTATGACTCCATAAGTGAAGAGGACAAGAAGTATTTGTTAAGCCATCTGAAAAAGTACACAGACTTGATTCTTACAAATCTACAATAGAGATTTCTGGATCTTTTAAAGCTGGATCATAGCTTTTACAGATGCCTGTCATATAAAACACCTACAGTTGAGTGGAGTGAAGCACTGTCAGCAATGGGGCTGCTATGTGATCATGACAGAATAGAGAATTTTGAACACAGAATGGAATATCATACAACGAACGAAGATTTAACTTCAACTTCTTTATCATCACTAGTGGTTCGACCCAATCTTTGTATCATGTTTCCTGAGATGAAAGTAGGAATTAATCTCTTGCTATTTCCACTCACAACAGCTACAGCTGAGCATATTTTTTCTTCACTGAATGGAATTTTGTGTTCTGAAAGAAGTCGCCTTCTGCCTGATCATGAGCATATCGTGAGGGACTGGAAGTAACGGAAACACAAGAAGACACCAAAGAGAGCAAAATTACAACAAGAAACCAAGACAGATGTAGATGTCATGCTTCATAGTAGGCTTGAGTAGCCAACTTTAATTTTTGTGATGATTTTAAAACATGAGTTAAATCTAATAAAATGGTAGTGAAACATTTTTCAGTTTTTGCCATATAGCCCACCTTTGCCCTCATAGTCTCAGCCCTCATGCCCCCCACTCCTCTTAGAATATTCCAACACCCTCCCCCCTATTTTAATTCCTGGGGAAAACACTGAACAGGTTTTAACACCTTTTCACAGAAATGTGAATCCTATTTTCCTTTACTCATCTTTAGCCATGGAATTATGGGAATAAGAAAATTACAGGTAATTTTTGTTTGTTGTAGTCTTGTTTCTATGACTGTGGGAGAAAATGGCCATCATTTGTAGCCCTGGTAACTGGGATTGCACATGTATTTGTTAGTTTGTCCTTCTGGATTTTAGCAAAAGAAAAAAACTGAACATGAGATTAACTCTTGCTTTTAAAAAATCTGTTTAAATGGTAATTTATATTAAGAACTATTTTTATTAATGATTTCTTCTGTCAGATTTATTTATGTTCCTTCCAACAGTGAAACAAATATAGAGACAATTTTCCTTCCTAAATGATACTTGGGGGCAAGATCAGATTAAAACAACCAGATCCCCAGGTCAGTGCATCATCTAAGGATGCTTAATTCCTTCCCTATCCAGGACTGCTTCTACATCTAAGCACAGGAGTAAACTAAGCTTGTGCTTAATGTTAAGCACTTGCTGAATCAGGGCCTAAAACTGATGGTTTTATCCTTGTCTAAAGTAAAGGTTTGGTCGCAATGTGGGGGAGGAGGGAGAGGAAGAGCGAAAGGGCTGATCCTGTGGACCACTGAGCTCTTTCTGAAAACAGTAGAGGATGACCCTCTATTCCCGCTGTAGTCCATGAGAGTCAAAGGATGATCCATACCTGGCAATAGGTGCTCAGTATTTGCAGCAGCAGGCCCTCCATTAGCATCAGTTTTCAGCCAAAATTGTCATCTGTTAATTTAAAATTGATTTGATGTGCTGGAACATTGTCTGTGCTTAATGCTTCTCCCTGCATCACATACAATTAAATAAAAAGCTTGTGATTTGTTGACACGATAGCAGTGCCCACAAGCACCAGGGTCTATTTTGAAAAAAAAGTAGCCAACTCTTTTAGATTTCCACTAGAGCTTTCTTTTTTAATACTACTGTGAAAAATCCATCTGCGCCATCAAACATACCAGCTCTAATGACCACACTCCGCTATCCATTTGTTCCATGTTGTGTCGTTCTGACTCTGTACACATTGTGCTTTTAGGGCCAGACTTTGAAAACTTTTACTTGTGAATAATTTCATTTACTTCCTTAGAGATACTCAAGAAAGTAAGGACTACTCACCTGAGTAAGGGTTAACAGGATCGGTTCTGTAGGTTTGTCGGCACAGCTTACGTATGTCACAGTACAGTTGCTCGGGTGGCTGCTATCTAAATAAATACACCTCTACCTCGCTATAACGTGGTCATCAGGAGCCAAAAAAATCATACGGTGGCATAGTTGAAACCGTGTTTTATTGAGGTGGAGGAGTCCGCAGGTGCCCCCCCAGAGCACTCCTTTACCGCGTTATATCAGAATTCGCCTTATATCAGACCGTGTTATATCAGGGTAGAGGTGTAACAATAAATAGCAAGTGTCTCAAACCAAAACCCCTGCTATAAGCACCTTTAGCCCGTTGGGTGTTTGTAATCTCAATCTGGATAAACATTGTTCAGCCTGATCCTATCTCTAATAAAAAAATAAAAATGAAAAATACAAGAACAAGAATACACTGATAACATTAATGGTCTGATTTAAACCCCACAAAAAATAAATTAAGAAATTAAAACCTGTTCTTAATTCATCTTGTAATATTTTTAGGTGTTGCACGTCTACCACACAGTGTGGTCATACATAACACCCTCATGCAAGAATTACTGCTGAAAATCTATGGCCCGTGTTCTTCAAGAGGTCAGATTGGATTATCATACTGGTACTTTCTATAGCATCTGGAAGGACAGTACTGTGAGGGATAGGACAGCAGCTCTTCAGAGGATTGAGGGGCAAGATGCGCAGGAGCGTAAAGGGAGCTGGAGGACACAGAATGCAGGAAGCGGCACAGGAAAGGAGTTGCAGCTTTACATGATTTTTTTTTGCATAGTTTTTAAAACATCTGCCACCCCTCTGATCTCATAGGCAATGTCTTTCTTTACTGTAAGGCAGAACCTGCTTGCAGGTTATTCCTTATCAAGATGCTATCCTTTACTCCATCAGAAAACACCTAGTAGTGATACAGTGGCATCTAGGAGCCACTGTCACAGACCAGGATCCATGTGCTACACCAGGGGTAGGCAACCTATGGCACACGTACAAAAGGCGGCACGCGAGCTGATTTTCAGTGGCACCCACACTGCTTGGGGGGCTCTGCATTTTAATTGAATTTTAAATGAACCTCCTTAAACATTTTTTAAAAACTATTTACTTTACATGCAGCAATAGTTTAGTTATATAATATAGACTTATAGAAGGTCAGATTTAATGTACAGCGTTTCAGTGGCTGGGATCTTTTGTACAGGTGTGTTGAGAAGCCCCCTATTAACATTCTGCACATAGCCCAATTTCTCGGGCTTTTTGGGTGAAGTGATGAGTTTCACCCTAAATGCACATTCTCACAGGTTTTTTTCTACTGCTCTTAAGCAAAAGGCATTCAGTTACCTAAGCAACTGTCATATCATCAGGTTATGCTAACTAAAAGAAATGCATATAAATATGTGACAACCCCTTGGTACCTTGTTTTCTAGGAGAAGTCTGTCTATTAATATACAGATATGTCTGAGCTAATATTTAGTAGATTGTATTGTACTAAATTACCTTATAAACTGTTGTGACAGCCTGGTCCCAGTCTTCCTCTCTGAACAGATCCCAGTCTCTAGTGATTGGCTTTAATCACTAAATCCTGTGTGCTCGTAAGCTTCCTTGGGCCTGGATAGTGACTGATCACCATAATTTCTCTGGGTCTCTTATGCACACTCCCCACGTGAAGGCTCTGATCTGACACTTTTCTTTGGCAGTAGAATCCCACAGAACGGCTGGTTACTCCAGCACCTCAGCCCTCCCAAGCCGCCAGTTGCTTAAAAACATTCCTCCTAGCTATGGGAGCTCTGGTTTCCTAGTTCTCCCTTCAGGGAAAACATGGTAGTAAAGCAAGCAACACAAGTCTAGCAAAGTATTTCTTAGGGCTTGTCTACAAGGCAACACTCCAGAAAATTAATATGAATTAATGAAAGGCATGAATTTAAAAGGATTAGTTAAACTGCTTTAAAATCCTGTGTGGACACTCTCAGTCAGAATTAAAGTGGCTTTAATTCAGTTTAGTTAAATTCACTGGAATAAACTGAAGGAAGGTCACTTCAATTCTTAGTGAGAGTGTCCACACAGTTTAATGCAGTTTAAGTAATCCACTTTTAATTCATACCTTTAGACCTGGGCTACACTGGGAGGCAGGAGGGGTCGACCTAAGATATGCAGCTTTAGCTACGTGAATAGCATAGCTGAAGTCAGCCTATCTTAGGGCGACTTACCTGGCCGTCCACACAGCAGTGAGTCAACTGCTGCCACTCCCCCGTCAACTCCACTTCCGCCTCTTGTGAAGGTAGAGTTCTGGAGTTCATGGGAAGCACTCTCGGGGATCGATTTATCACGTCTACAGTAGATGCGATAAATCGATCCCCAATACATTGATCACTGCCTGCCAATCCAGCAGGTAGTGAAGATGTACCCTTAGTTAATTTGGATTAACCTTCCTGAGTGCCTCTGTGTAGACGAGCCTTTAAACACATGCACCTGGGCATGCACGCATACATTTTACTCTTAAAGAAGAGAATTACAGATCTATGGAATATAACAAACTCCTGAACACAATTGCCCTCAGTGTCCTCACCACCTCTGTGAATTCTCTATTTGGTCCAAATCTGTTAAATTGCTAATCCTTCTGGCCTTTTTGGTAGGGTGGCCACTCAGACATTCTGGGAATAGCAGATTTTTGGGTACTTCCAGGAATGATGTGGGCCTGCTACTACTGGCACTACCCTGGCATAACCTCAAACATATTGTGCATGGAAGGGTTTGCTGCACAGTGGGTGCCTTTAAGAGAGTTTCACACAGCACCCACTAGCATGAACTTCCACGCCAAATCACATTGGTGAAGGCAGAGCATTACACTCTTCAAATGGCCATCCTCATACAGTACCGGACACAGCCACATCCAGTTTTGTCTGAGTACTGGATGAGGAACAAACCTAGAAAAGGAGGACACTACAGTTTAATATTGGATGAGTGACCTGCCTAGCTTCTTGGCCTACATATCATGTTTCTGGCAGTGAAATGTTGTGCTAAGACAGCATTCCTCTTTTAAAACAGCCTCAGACACCTTTTCTGTCCTTGCACTTCCACTAAACCTTTCCAAGCTCCAGTCCCCTCTCTCCCCTCAGTTTCTCAGCAGAGAGTATTTTAAAGTCAGGGGCCCTGTTGACAGAAAACCCATCATTCCACTGCTGTCATTCAATGTTGATGGCCTTTGATTGCTCTGTCACAGCTTCCAAGACATAGTCTCTTCACTAAGTGTCAAGTTCCTGCTTCAGAATGAATGCTCAAAGCCACACTAAAGGTTACATTCAAAATGGAGTCTACAACAAGACTCTGAACTACAACAAGACACTCACAAAACCAAACTGGAATTTATAAGCCAGTATACGCATAACCCCCAAACTGTCATAAGTTTTCTGAATGTGCCTGTCAATTAAATGTGAGTTCAGTATAACAAGGGAAAAAGTGAAGGACAGAGTTTGAAAGAAGAAGCCAGCTCTGAGAAGAGACAGAGAAGCTTCTCTGTGTGTGAGCAGGTGCTCATTGGTAACTCCATTAACTAGCCCAAGTTTTATTGCTGCTCTGACTCCATGGCAAAAGGTGTGGTTTGTTACTAAAGCTATTCTGAATAAACTGCTATAAGAATCCTAGGCGTTGTCAGCCATATGACCAAGCCATTGTGAAGAACTCTGAGTTATTCATAAGAGTTTTTGATGAGCTCAGCTCAACTCACTCTTTGGCAAAGTCCATATGCCTAGAGTGCTGATGAATTTGATATTCAGCCTCCTGGTGAATTCTCTTAATAAATTACTGATTTGGATACTTCCCTCCTTTCTTTAACAAAGTGCTGGCCGCTGCTTCCTGCAGCCCCCATTGGACCGGGACAGCGAGCCAGGGCCAGTGGGAGCCGCTGTCGGTGAAACGCCAGGTAAATAAAGCAGCGGGGCCTCCTAAGGGTGCTTACCCTGCGTTCCCGCGTGCCAACGTTGCCGATCCCTGGACTAGACGATCTCCTGAGGTCCTTTCCAACTCTGACATTCTATGATTATATGGTTCTAAATCCAAATTCCATCACCTTTCAGATTAGTAATCCAATCTGCAGGACAGAAGCATGTTAAGTAATGGATTACAATTTCAATCTTTCTATCACTGAAAATAAATTATTATATAATTTATGCACAAGGAAAGGAAGCTTTTCTGTTTGCTCATATTTCATTACAATGCAGAGACTCAGGCTAAATTAAGGGAATGTCTACACTCTGGAGACTATACCAGCATAGCTCTGAAGACACAACCTGGACTGACAGAAGGAGTTTCTCGGTTAGTGTGGGAACACCTCCTCCCCAAATGAGGGTAGCTATGCTGATGGAAGCCCTCTTCCATCTACACAGTTGCATCTATACTGGGGATTATGTCACCATTGCTAGAACAGTCAGGAGTGTGTTTTTTGTACATCCCTGATTGATGCAGCTCTGCTGATATAACTTTTTCATAGTAGACGAGGCCTAAACGTAGACTAGCTTCTCAGTTAGTGTTGAAGTCTATATTGATTTACATCAGCTGGGATCTGGCCATTGTGACTATGTATTTAGGTGAAAGTGAAATTCTGTTATTTGTATAGAGAGTCCTTTGTTCCACTTACTTGGCTCTTTTAAAAACATGGTAGAAAATGAGAGTCAGCTGCCTACTTTGTTTTGGTTTAAAAATAAAAAGTACTGCTTCCTTTATATTCCTTGAAAAGAACCACATTTCTAAATGTTACTCTGAATGGGACAGTTTTTCCCTGATGAGAGGGAGGGATAGTTTCCTACTGAGTGAAAATGCCATCTGGATGATGCAGCATAAATAAGGCAGTTAGACTGTAGGATTAAAGCCCAGAAATGGAGAAATTCGTACAAAAGGAACTTAAGTAACCAGCAGCAAAGGATATGTGCATTTATCTATACAATGAACAGCTCCTCAACAGGAATTTTTGGTTTTGGCCAGCACAGCCGAATAGTTCCAAAATGTGAATTCTCCCCCAACTGTTTTTAAGGCCAACAAGAACATAAACAGTAGGAGGTCAATACCTGTCAAGTTTACACCCAAGTCTGTTAAGTATGGGGATGACGGGTTTCCTGTTGCTGCTTTGCAGTTGTTGTTTTCTGTGCCATCTTTAGATGTTCCATTTTGCTCTGCAAAATAACACAGGCACAAATTTTAAATCACCTGCTAAATAACAGGACAGTCTTATCTCACTTTACTTTTCAAAACATAGTCAACTGATTTAGTCTTTTTTATCATAGACAAGGATTTTATTTTCAGGGGCTTTCTTAATTAGATTTTATAGGGGAAAGGGATAATTGCCATGTCCAACTGAGCCCAAAATGTAAACATGTTTTTTAGAAAATGAAGGTCACTAGGAAGGTATTCACAAAGGCATCTTTGTAAATAACCATATAATGTAATAAACTTCACTCTATAGTATTTGTGACCCAAACACTGCAGGATCAAGCTAGGGCTCGATATCCCCCCTACAAAACTACCAAATGGAGAAGAGATGAGTCTAATCAACAGCATCTCCCTTCCCTCCACCTCTGTACAAGTCCCTTACTTGTAAATGCAATGGATTTAGGATTCTGTGGATATGAGGCATATGGATAAGTAATGAAGGTAATTAGCCAAGGAAGAGTCACTTTATTTGGCCTATTCCTTGACACACCCATGGGTCAACACCCATGTAATTATGTCTGTGTTAGGACTGATTTCTGTATGGTTTCCAATCCACAGGGATACATTGTCTCTGAGGAAGGGACAAGTGCAAACAGAGATACTTTAGTAGGACAGCACCAGATCACGTCATGCTACCAGGCAGGGCCTCGTGAACAAGAATAATCCCTCTAACTGAATGGCTCAGCCTACAGCAGATACTCAGAGTTCTCCATGTTTTTTCCCATAGTTATTGGTACAATTGCAGGTTGGAATGCCGTGCCCCCCCCACACACCCCGCTTACTCCACCATTTTCCCCAACCAAGTCACTTGTTTGAAATTCCACAGCACAGAATGCTGAAGGAAAGAATGCCTGTGAACACCTCCTTTAGTTATTCATTATACTGTACTAACACTAACAGTAAACATGCATAATATATTCCATGCTCAAAAGCATCTGGGTAGCTACCAAAATATAGAGTGGTCATTATTAAAGGTCAACATTTGCCAGCAATTGATATCTGAAACACCATACTTTTTTTCTGTCTTAAGAGATCTCACATACCGCAATGAGCTAATTATTGGTAAGTATTGATTTGTTTTTAAATGGGAATAGCTGCAGTGGATTAAACAAATAATGAGTAATAGTAAATTCAAAATAATAATTAATAACGTTAGCACAACATTTATGCAGCCCTTTCATCCAAGGATCTCAAACCACAACAAAACATTAATTAATTAAACCTTAGGCACATTTCTGATCATTTGGCCCACAAATGAAATGCAGCCTTCTCTAAGGTGAAAACTGGCCGGTATTTAATATAATGTAACAGTCTGCAAAGAACCTGAAGAATACTTTATTGAAACTACAAGAGCAATTTAGTTGGGCAGAATATAATTACTTGATCTGAAATTAGTATCAATCATTGCTGTTACTCTGTATCTTTTACAACCACAAGCAGTCAAGACTTCAATTTTATGACTCACAAAGTTGTACCAGTACCAGGATTACAGTATCTGTCTGTTATTTTTGTGGGTGCTTTATTCCATTGCTGAAACTGCAAAGCAACTTTAAATTCTGTGCATTAAAAATTGATGGAAGTAGATCAAAAAGATTATTTTAAAAGTTCTTCTGGGAAATGTTTATTTGTACATTCAACATTACAATATAAATTACTGTAAGTGAGTTAAAGATTAAGAACATACCGAATCATTTTTTAAAAAAACCTGAAACATTCTTTATTTTATCCATTGTTCAATAGCCACAGCTCTTTTTAGTGTTAAAGTTTACTTGTGAACTGGTGAAGTATTCCATAATACGAAATAATGCCCAACAAATTCTGCTGTCCCACTGGTCTAAATCCAGAGTAACTGCTCAATTTTACACCAGCATAACTGAAAGTAGAATTTGGCCCTACATCTCAGGACATTTTATACTGCAGGGATCAGCAACCTTGGCACACAGCCCCCCAGGGTAAGCACCCTTGGTGGGCCCGGCCGGTTTGTTTATCTGCCACGTCCACAGTTCAGCCGATCATAGCTCCCACTGGGTGCGGTTCACCATTCCGGTCCAATGGGGGCTGCGGGAAGCGGCGGCCAAAAAATCGTCCAGGCCCACCAAGGGTGCTTACCCTGGGGTGTCACATGCCAAGGTTGCTGATCCCTGTTATACTGTACATTAAGAACTATATTATGGACAGTTGTGGCTAAAAAGTTATCAGGCTCTCCAATGGGAAACTAAAATAAACTTCTATTGGGAAACAATTTTGCACAAACATTCTAGCAGATTTTTTTTCTCTTGCTGTGCTATAATGCCTACCACACATTGGCAATTATAGTTTAATTTATAATGCTGTAATTTTCCTTTTCATGCAGTTTATAATGTTCTCCATGGCACTCATTATACAGCCTACAGCAGGGATCTGCAACCTTTGGCACACAGCCTATCAGGGAAATCTGCTGGTGGGCCAGGACAGTTTGTTTACCAGCAGCGTCCACAGGTTTGGCCAACTGCAGTTCCCACTGGCTGTGGTTCGCCATTCCAGGATAATGGGGGCTGCAGAAAGCACTGGCCAGCACATCCCTCAGCCAACACGACTTCCCACAGCCCCCATTGGTCTGGAACGGCAAACTGCAGCCAACAGGAGCTGTGATTGGCCAGACCTGTGGCAGGTAAACAATCTGTCCCAGCCTACCAGCAGATTTCCCTGATGGGCTACATGCCAAGGGTTGCCAGTCTCTGGCCTACAGATTACTAGCAGTTCCTGGACATGTTTTTCAAGGTCAATATTTAACCCTGGTTTCTTGCTCCCTAACTGGCAGGGTCTGAAACTGTGGTGGAGGCAGCTCAGTCAGCCAGTGAGGACAAGGGACAACTATAATAACTCTTGAGGCTATGCAAATGAGTTCCTGAAGAAGCTATATACAGCCCTCCTCAGCTGGAAGAGCAATGGACCCATCTCAAGGTTGGGGGTAGCTGGAGCTTTGGAGTTATTGAAGAGGCACAAAAGTTCTCCTGAGGAAACAGTGTTCAACTGTTGCAAAATTGTAAAATTTTGAAACAGATGTTTATAATTATGAAAATGTAATAAATCCTGTCTAATGTGAAAACTGGAGGAATTAACGCTTCATGTAAACAACTAATTAAAGAGTATGTATTTCAAAGCATAAAAGTTAGGGAGTGTATATATTGCTGAGGAATTGTCATTTTTCTTGGAATTTCTGCTGGGGAAGATCTAAAGGTTCCTCTTAACAATACAAAACAGAACCATCTCAAGCTCCTACCCAGTAATCTGGGAAAACTAAGCATTACCCTTGAGCACCTCTAAGAGCTTGGCTACACTTGTAAGTTAGAGCGCAGTAAAGCTGCCCAGTGCGCTCTAACTCACTCCCCATCCACACTGGCAAGGCACGTAGAGTGCTCTGACTCTGCAACTAGAGCGCTCCTGGTAATCCACCTTGGTGAGAGGAATAACATCTGATGCAGCTTGGCTGAGACGCCCCAGTGTCAGTGTGAACGAGGTGTTGCATTATTGCACTCTGATTGACCTACAGAAATGTCCCATGATCCCCTTAAGCGAAGGGACCACTCTTGTCATTGTTTTGACCTGGCTGTAGGAATGCGGATATGCCCTTTCAGAGCTCCATTTCTGACATCCAGCATGCTTATCTGCTCTGAGACAAAGCAAACAAATGAGGAATGCTGCTTGCTTTCAGTGAGTGAGAGAGAGGCGGAGGGAGGGGGCGTGAACGTACAAGACAGCATGCTGACACACTCTCAGCACCCCAAACCCAGCTCTCCGCCCCCTCCAACACATACACAAAACACACTCCCTGTCACACTCTACCCCACCTCCTACATTTGAAAAGCACATTGCAGCCAGCACTTGAACGCTGGGATACCTGCCCATAATGCACAGCTGCAAGTGCCACAAATGTGGCCGCACCAGTGCGCTTGCAGCTGTCAGTGTGGACAGACTGCAGCGCTTTCCCTATTGCGCTCTCAGAAGGCTGGTTTAACTCAAAGTGCTCTACATCTGCAAGTGTAGCCAAACCCTAAGAGAGTACTTCCCCACTCATAAGCAGTGAGTCTGCTGTCTTTATTTCCTTCTTCCAGAATTCAAGATGATGGGATGAGCCCTTTTGCATGGAGTCTCTTCAGGAGTGTGTAGGGACAACTAGCAAGGTCTTTGTATTACAATGTCCCACAATGGCCCATTTAGTTTTGATAGCCTTCTTGATGAGCAGTAGATGATCCCCCCTGACAGATTCACAGTTCCAGAGGAAACATTTTTTTATATGTATGAAGCAAAAACTTAAATATTAACTTATAGCATGTGATAATGATATTATAAGTGAGATGAATGTTTGCAGTAACTTACAAGCATTTCATAGACTAAACACATTGTTACAAATTCCATACCCATCTTAACCATACTAGCACACAGGTGAAACAGACTGGTTTCTGGCAATGAATTTATCAGTGCTCAACTGAGGCCTAAAGCCTTGGCAGGAGCTGACATCCGGTTTGCCAGGATCACATATCTGATGAATGAATGTCCCTTTAATATGCCACTCCCCTTTTCCTGTACTGCAGCCCACTCCCAGTTAGTTGTCCTTAGTCAGCAAAGAACCAGAATTCAGAGGAGCATTCACAGGGGTCCACCTCCCAGCCCTGAAAAGGAGGGCGGGGGGCAGAAACATTGAACATTGCCTCTGCTGCTGCCACCAGCTCACTGCTACGGCCACTGTTATCTCTGCAGCTGCTCGCCATTTGCTACCATTGGCTGTTCACTCTGCTGCCACTGGTCACTCATGCATCACCACCTCTGCCACTCTTATCTCTCCCACTGCTGCTGCTTGCCACTCGCTTCCACTTCCGCTATGATGCGGTCTGAGGTTCCCCCACTTAACTCGCAGTGATTTCACTGGAAAGCGGGGAACTTGTGTGCCGCTGCTTGTTTGTTGTCTTTCATTGTAACACTGTCTCCATTCCGCGCCTAAGGCTTAGTCCCTAGACCTGCTCGTCAGTCATTTCAGCTCTAGTAATCACTGAATAAGGATTCTTGTGTCCAATCAGCTCATCTTTAAACACTGGAGAGGGGAGGGTCAACTGGTATCTAGGACTCTTTAGACAGTGTCCACATGACCAGGTAGGAACACCTGCCTCTCCCCCACCCCCGTCATCTTTAGTGGGATTTGGCTTAGCAAGTGACCCATGACACCCTCAATCAGGGCCTGATAAGCACCCTTCTGCTGGCCTTTACCCATACAGTGAGGATAACAACATTTCATGACCCCTGCATTCAACAGAAAAGTGAATTGTATCTTAAAACCAGCCAAAATTGATCACTTTGACAAAGCAGGTTTGTCTGCCGAACACCAAGGCAGAGAGGGAGCATCTTCACAAATACAGTCTGCTCCTGAAGTCTCTTCCCCTGGGGCATCACTAGCTGTCAGGGGAGAGCTCAGCCGGACACTGCTTACATGTAGTACCATGAGTGGGGAGTTGTAACTCAAGAGAGTGCTTTTTCACTGTTTTTGTACTGTATTGGGCTTTTTCTATTTCCTACTGCTTCCCTGGAGCAAGAGGGGAAATGAAATTTAGCTATAAGGGATGAAGACTATTTGTAACTGAGCATACAAGGATCATGAAAAGAAAAAAATAATGATTTATTTGTGTAGGTGAAGTCAGACCTGCACAGTCATGCTCACACTAACTTTATTAGGTCAATTTTAATTATATATTCTCTGCTCCAGATTTTATACCAGGATTATTTTCTTCTCCCTGATATTATTTTCCCCTTCTTTGAGTACAGATTGTGTCCTATGTTCAGTTCACGGTATATGGCTTTTCCCAATATCAGTGCTATATAGCTATCAAGTCCTGCATAATTATGAGTGTTATGGATGTATCTACTTTTTAGGAAGGATATAAAAAAAACCCAAACTACTACTCATGCTTTTAAATGCAGAAGTCAAGACAAGGGCAACTTATTTATCAGATCCATAATTAATTGATTTATTTTTAAGAGATTTTGTCTCTATATTTTTATTTTTAATCTCCTTTTCTACATATGCTCAGAACAGACCTGCTGGTTGAATTGTGGATTTTAAGTTATGAATGAGAGCATTTGGCCTGTGTTTTCCAAATTAATATGCAAAATTCTCTATGTGTAACCAATGCAATCACATAAAGAGGTTTAGATTTCCAGCTACAGATTCTATTCAAATAGAAATATTTGTAAATACAGGAAAAGGTAGAAATTCCAAGCCCGTAAATGCAAAGTAGTTGAGAAAATAAATGACCTACAAGCATCAGCTACAGGGTCGGTAATCAAATCTCTAATGTCATGTCTTGAAAAGGAATCATGGGATTGCATACTAAATACCTGACATTATTTTCTTTGCTCCCAAAGAGAATATGACTTTCCTGTGCAAAACATTCAAATTGTCGTTTGTGTCCTGTACTCTCAGCCCTTCAAATTGTTTAAGACTTTAAAATTTAATCAAGGGATTTCTTAATGGAGGCTAAGAAGAGCAACATCAGAAATACATTTGACAAAAAGGTAACAAATTTCTACTTAATTATTTACAATGGCCCTGTACTGCTACTTGGAGACACAAAGTAGTCAGGCTCCTGAGCATCAGATCCAGCAGTCTGGAAGGACAAGGACATCAATTCGTCCTCACACCATGCAAACAGTTTCTAAGATTGCATCTTGTTGATCTTGATGAAATTACAAGTCTAGGATCTGATGCATTGTGCCAGTAATTTACAATCACAGGTCATTCTGAGTTGAATGTTTTCAGGGCACATCTAGCTACTTGTCATTTGCATGCAGCACATTTTATCACCTACAAGATGTTTTTTCATCAAGCTGCCAGATAGGCATTTGCAATTCTGGAAGGCCTGTATTTTAAAAAATTGACCTCTTTTCATCCATCACAACATTAAAACAAATGTTAATGCAAAATGTAGTATTAAAGCAACTAACCTATTAACTTGAGGTCAGGTCTTTACCATTGTGCCATTTATGGAGTGACAGACTCTCCCACTTGGTCATTGACATCTGGACTGGGTCAACTGTCTGGTCTTTCAAAATGAGGTTTCAGTTGATTACAAAAACATGAAATGCCCTTTTTCCTGCCACTTGGGACTACACCTTGTTAAAGTTTTAGCTGTGTGTTTTCCCATTGTTTGCCCATTTAAAAAATAAAGATGTGAAGTTTGGCAGATTTTATGTAATATTCCTCACAGCCTGCAAATAATTGACTGGGTTGGATGTTCTAGCGGCATCTGTCCCATTCCTCTAGATGCTAGCTATAAAAAGAAGGAAACATTTCACAAACTATTCCTAAACGAAAGGCTAAATGGTTTAAGAACCTGCTTAATGCCAACCCTTCTGCTTGAAGTCTATACCTAACCTGATTTGTAGTCTCTGAATGAGCCTAGAGTTTTTTCATGCAACAAAAGGTCTTCCTGTACACCAGGAGTGGAATCCAGAGTCGGCCATATCCTTGCTCTGGCAAAATGGAAAACGGTGTCCTGGTTAGCTGCCACACTTCAGATGCCTTGCTCATATTCTGAGTCAGATGAACACAATACCAGGTAGATAAATATGAGTTACATGTTGCCTAACTGCTTTCTATTTGGGGACAAGGAGAGCAGAGTCTACCGACTTGTGGCCCCAGGCTCTGAAACAACTCTAGGTGAAAAAAATATATATTTTCAAACAGGTTGACTAGATTTGAGCTGACCATGTTCATACCTTTTTATGTTCAGTTTTCTTTAAGCATTTTGGCAACTGGTTTTGTCCATATAAATGTTTGGGAAGTACTTATGTTCACTAATATGAATTTTGTGTATGAAAATCATATTTGGGACATGCAAGCTTGCCTGGCTACTGGTATAGCACTCCTATCCACCTGGTTACCTCCATTAATGCCTATCTCCTTCTGGGTTTTGATGGCACAGGCTGGCCTGGATTCATCTGGATCCCACCTTTAGCTCTTCAGGGTGTAACTGCCTTATTTTTCCCTACATATATTTATTTGGCTGTGCCTCCATCCCCATCGCTTCTTCCTGGCAAGATCACCGGGGCAGCTTGGAAGGGAAATTCTAATCCTGCTGTAACCCTGACTTACTTGCCAGATAGTTGGAGATTGCCAAGAAATAACACAAGCACATAAAATAAATTCAGCAGAGTAATTATATTAAACAGGAAATAAATATAACAAGGTAAAACATTACTCTCAGGGTCACTGGTGCTCTCCCTATGCTGATAATACCTATGAATTTCCCCAGTCAAGTGTCCTGATATGAAAATGTAGTGTCTTGTTGGTATGCGTACTTTGTAGGGACCATTGATGACCTATGACAACAATATCTTCTCTAGTATCATAGAATATCAGGGTTGGAAGAGACCTCAGGAGGTAATCTAGTCCAACCACCTGCTCAAAGGAGGACCAATCCCTAACTAAATCATCCCAGCCAGGGCTTTGTCAAGCCTGACTTTAAAAACCTCTAAGGAAGTGTGGTGTTTTAGATGCTTGTAATTATTAGAACTGGGAGTCTGTAGGACAGGAAACAGGAAGGAGGGGGGAGGAGTTGAGCCAAGTCTGAGTTAGAGCTACAGAGGGGTGCAGCAACAACTTTGTAAGAGGTTTCACTATTGTTAAATAAATTCTGTTAAAGTTTGTTAATACCTTTCCTGCTTGATACAACATTTTGGTGATGAGGATGGACCTTCTGCCTCTGAACCCACCTGCACCCTTTCTGCAAAGCCCAAGTGAGCCTCCAATTGCTTTTACTGTCTGGACTAGAGACTATGTTTTGTAGTATTTACAGTGTAACAATTCTGTCAGCAGTATAGTGTCTTGTTCCGTATTTGTTGCTGTGATCAGAACTACTATGGTTATTTTAAATGAGAGAGTTTCTTAAGAGAGGAGGGAATGTGGTGTTTTAGATGCTGCTTGTAATTATTAGAACTGGGAGTCTGCGGACAGGAAACAGAAAGGAGTGGGGAGGAGTTGAGTCAAGTCTAAGTTAGAGCTACAGAGGGGTGCAGCAGCAGCAGCTTTGTAAGAGGTTTCACTATTGTTAAATAAAGTCTGTTAAAGTTTGTTAATACCTTGCCTGCATGATACAACAGGAAGGAGATTCTACCACCTCCCTCGGTAACCCATTCCAGTGCTTCACCACCCTCCTAGTGAAAAAGTTTTTCCTAATATCCAACCTAAAACCTTAGTAGCAATAAGCAACATGTCTGACTTGGTTCAGTACAACCGCAAAGACTTAAACATGAGATAAAATGGTAAATCCTTCCATAGATTTAATGGGTTATAGGTAATAGAATCCCCAAACCCTTATCCCTTGCTTCAAGACACAATTCAGGGAATAAGAGGTCTCCCAAACAATTTCCCTAGCCATCTAGATAGAGGATGGTGCACTCACAGCTATGTGAATGACCCCCTGGGTTCAGAGATGGTGTGACAGGATCTCTGGGTTGCAACTTGGGATTGTGGGACTGCTGTGCCCCCTTAACTCACTAATCTGGATTGTCTCTCACAATGCCTTACCGGTGACAACCAGCAAACCCCTCCTGTTGGTGTTACCAGTCAGTACAACAACATATGCAGCCCAACACCCAGCTAGATTGCATGAATGCTCCCAGTGCCAGACCACCTTGCCTCTGAATTCATTAATAGGAAAGGATACTTCTCCATGGTGTTGCAGGTGCTTGTGGATCACCAGGAGTGTTTCATGAACATCAGTGCAGGCTGGTCTGGAAAGGTGCATCTTCAGAGATAGTGGCCTGTACAGGCAGTTGCAGGAGGGGACTTTCTTTCCAGACCACAAGATCACAGTGTGGGATGTGGAAATGCCCATGGTAATTTTGGGAAATACGGTTTACCCCTTACAGCCCTGGCTCATGAAACATTACACAAGGCACCTGGACAGCAGCAAGGAACATTTTAACAACAGGTGGTCATTAAAACGCTCCTTGCTGCTGTTGAATGTGTCTTTGGCTATTTGAAAGCTCGCTGGAGGTGTCTCCATGGCAGGCTAGACCTTACCGAGGATAATATTCCTGTGGTCATAGCCGTGTGCTGCACTTTGCATAATCTGTGTGAACCTAAGGGTGAAATGTTTGCTCAGTTGTGGAGTACTGAGGCAGAGCACTTGGCGGCACAGTTTGAACTGCCAGATGCTAGGGCTGTCAGAGGAGCCCAGAGGACTGTTATTAACATCAGAGAGGCTTTGCTGAACCACTTTGACAATGAGGGGCAGTGACATGGCTGCTTTAGAGTTGATTCCCTGGTGCATCCATGTACAGTTTTGGGGTCCAAGAACCATGCAAGTAAATGCTTTACAAACCTGTTCCCAAGAGTGAGTTGATTGCTATATGCTTTTGTAGAACACAGAATAAAAACGCTGTATCATTAAATACCTTCACATTTATTTGTTGTTAAAAACAGTAAAACCGCACAACTTTGTGTAGTTCCAGCTATCATTGTGCGGGCTGTGAGAGAGGGTGAAGTGATGGGGAAGCTCAGGAGTGCTGTGAAGTGAAAAGGAATGTGTGGGCATAAAGGGAGGTGGGGTTGGCAAAGAGTTGTGCATCTTCATGAGCTACAGTGGAGGAAGACCACGGATCCGTGCAGCCTGCAACTGTATCAAAGACTTGAGCATCTCTGTGTGATCCTCCATAACTTATCATCCAAGTTTTCACTTGCCTAGCAAATGCAGCAATCTCTTTTCTGTCCTGCCTTTCAGCTTCCCAGCACTCTTTGCACTCCGTGGTCTGTCTCTCATCGCATTGCAGCACCTCCTGGAACATGCCTTCTTTGCCGCGCCTAGGGTTCCACCTTATCTGCCGAAGCCAGTCCATGGGGGTGCGTGGTGTATTCCTCAAGGTCTGTGCTAAACAGAAGAGGGATGGGTACATTCCAGCAAATGATTGAAACATTTTAGTAACAAGGGCATTTTGCTAGTAGAAATCATTTTCTCTCTGAACTCTCGGCAGACACATAGCTTTGCGAGCACCACAGTCATGGTGAGTGTCGGGAGTGGAAGGAGAGAGGTTGTACATATGGACAAAACGGTCACAGCTTGCACGGCAGCTTTGCAGGGAACTCATTCTAAAATGATCACACACTTTTCCACAGGTGGCCAACCTGCTGGCTGACATCTTGCTGCTATAGGTTATCAGAGAAACTAGGGCGCAACTGCTGAATGCTAGCGGCTTTCATCCCGGTCTATATGAGGCTCAACCATGTGCCACTTTGGTCCCAGGTCCAGTGACTGCTAAATGGCATGGTACAGTTTCCTACAATGAGGGAACTAACAAGGCTGAAATCCCTTGGAATCTGCAGCAGAGGATCCACAAGTACCTCTTAGAAACTTTCCAGAGCAGGCCATGCGCCAAAGGTTGCCGATCCCTGTTGTAGGTAGTGGCATCCAGTTTTCTTTGTTCTGGTTTAAATAAAATGCCTGTTATATTATTTTTGACAACTAATTGTCTTATCTTGGCTACCATTAAATAACCTTTTATCATGGTATAAAACCGGCCACAGTTCTCACCTCCTGGCACCACCATTGTGACGAACCATTACTAAATCTTTGTCTGTGGTTTTGCGATGGTGTGACCCTCAGATGAGTTTCCAATTATAACACAATAACATTACTCTGAGGAGTCTGTTTACATAAGCATACTCTCCACTCCATTATCCAAGTCATTAATGAATGTTGCTGTCCACCAGGTTGCTGCCTATCACGGCTTTTCTCTCTTTAATGTTTTATATCTATATAACCTCATCACCTTTCATGGTTTCAATTATGATCATTAGCCAAATTCACCTCTCTGCTTCCAACTACTATCCCTCCATTAAATCACTCACCTCATGTGATACTCAAGTCATCTGGAATAGCCTGTCACCAATCAAAATTCAAGTTGATGAAAAACAAACCCCCAGTCTTTCTCGTCTCCTCCTGTCCATCACTGCTACACGATTATCTCATCACTCTTACTCACAATCTAGGTCATATTTGACTTCTCCTGATTTTCACTTTGACATTAATGGGAGATAAAGGCAATCAGCTCCTTCCAGGTTGGCTTGGGCCCTAAGAAAGCAGTTGTGGTAACTCTTTAAAAACTATGCTTTGTTCATTCTCTCGGCATTTTTTAAATCAAAGACTCTCCGTGGCTGGGAGAGAGATGCTGCTGCCATGCTCCATCCCCTACTTCCAACAAAAACAAACAAAGATTGCAGGAGAAATACAAATTGCCTCTGAGTGCTATCATCCTGAGAAGCATGCCCATCAGTAATCAGCAATAGCACCAATTAAACTAACCATAAAAGCCTGACTCTTAATGCTGAAGCAGACAATAAATGAACATAAGTAAAATATTTCAGGGGAACAAGGAGACTAAAGGTGAGTCATACACCTGCAAACCACCATGGCACCATATAAGACTTGAAGAAATTACATACACATTACAAAAATATAATTGGATAATTGGATACAGCACCTTTGTTGCTGTTATACCATCCATCTTTTTATAGACTACTGAATAATTTAGTAATGGATTTTAAAATTAGAATATGTTACAAAATCCTATTAATATTTCATGAAGCATTGTTGAATTTTGCGGTATCAAAATTACATCTGTTAGTGTTTCTTCCAGTGATGGTCAACTATATTTGCAAGCACACACACACACACACACACACACACACAGCCCCATTTCTAAGTGTGGGTATCCCGAAAGCAGTAGATGTTATATGTACATATATCATCCAGACTGTTAGCACCTCCCCTTTAAGATCATAGTTCAGTTCCTTCTGCTTTGTCATCATTTAAATATCACTGCAATGTAATTTTTTAAACTATCAAATGACAGAACTTACCACCAACATTTCAATGTACTTTCAGAATACTGACATGAGCAAATCCTGTAACCTTTACTCTAGCAAAATTCCATTTAAGTAAAATTCCCTGGGGAAAGATTTAGGACTTAAGGAAACTGTTGCTCTTTATAAGAACAGGTACTTTCCTCCTTCCTCACCCCCGTCTGTTTCATCAAGTGCCACACTCTTAGCTTTCAAAAATGTCATACTACCACTTTAGCATTGCAAAGAGACAAACAAACTTTCCAAAATGGCGAATGCAGAGTCAAAGTTGTCTTATGCTGCCCCTAGAAAATACTGCTAGAAAGAAGGTATTATTATATAAGCAATTTTTTATATAACAGGATTTTCCACTACTTACATTCAAACATATCTTTCATATTCTTCTTGTGAATATGTTCTTACTGATATGGCACAATTACTGCAACAATGCTTTAAGATGCAGATAGGCTCATTTAATTAGCATTTGGAAAGTAATAAAAGTGATTGCATGTGACCCTTTAAGTTCAGAAAGGCATAACCCCATACCACAATAAGACTGCAAATAGCTACCCACTAACTGCTTTCCTTATCGAAGCCTAATTACAGAGATTTAAGTATCTGCCTTCCCAAATACAAACATAGTAATTTTGCTGCAATATTACTGTCAATCTCAGCACAGCTCTGATATACAAGCCACTTTGCTCTACCAATAATCCAAAGAACTAAGCTTTAAAAAGACATTGAAAATTATATTTAATTGCAATTTTTTCCAGTTGCCATCAAGGTAACCTCCAACATTCAGTTACCACCTTCCCAGTTAAGGGTTCCTCCCAAGCTCATTGAAGTCAATGGGAATCCCCTACTTCAGACGCTCCCCTTTCTGCCCACCAGCTACTGTACTGAGATTCCAGCTCTTCTTTCCCATTCTTTTCAAATGACTCAAGATGATACTTCCCGCTTTCCTCCTTTTATGGGTACTTTTTTGCTGAATTCCATCATGTGGCCCTGTTTCTTAGCTACATCTTATCTGCAAAATGCATCTGTTGGAAAGTCTACAGAGATGCCAAAAATACTTTTTAAAACCAATTTCTTTTCTTTTCTTTCTTTTTCACTCAATAGTTTAGAGAAGTTTGACAAACTATTCTCTTTGCCTAGTACTTATTGTATGTTCACTTAGCAAGAATTGTTTTTTTTTCCTTTTTGTTTCTTATGACTAAAAGAACATGCCTCTTTTTCATATATTACACCTAGTTTTGCTCCTGTATCCCTGATGATACAATCAATGACGTAATGCATCCAAGAATAGGCTTTTATAAAGCTCTGCTCTCTTTCCTGTCTCTCTGACTAGCTCTCTAGTGCTAGAGTGCAAGCCATTAAAGCAATCACAACGCTAACATAAGACCAAATGCTGGCATCTGTACGGCTCAAGTACTTGGGCTATGTTCAATTCTTCTTCACTGGCACAGGAGAAGAGAGAAGGAGAAGGCCTTGTTCTTTATCCCATCAAGCTGTGGCTACTACCGGAATAGTCTCAAGGGAGGAACTTGCCAGAATACTGTGCCTATGAGAATCTACTATCCCTTCCTGTCCTACCCCTAAATCTGTCCTGTATAGTAGGGTGTAGGGAGCACAGCTCTGAAGTGTGCAGAGGATCCAGACCCCCTGCACAGGCTCCTCCAATCCTGCCATACACCCACAGTTCCGTTTTTCATACCCGTATAGAGAAAGGTCAGTGGTCCCAGTCAGTGGATACTTTTGCTCACAATGGACAAAGCTGCTGCTTAGTGATCCACCTATGGAAGTAGAAGTAAGCCTTTCTCTCTGTATACAGAAGCACAATACTTACCAGGGGTGCAGTTGCACAGAGAAGGGCTCAAAGGATCACATGATGAAATATGTGGAAGGTGGGAGAGGTCATCTCCCCCATGATCCTATTGAGGCCAATGAACTCGCTCTGTAATGGAAGCTAACCGAAATTACTTCTCTAACAAAGAGGTCTCAGCCCAGCGCTGCCATCTCTCACAATGGGATTGAGAATTTTGTAACTGTTAGCATTTTTCCTGAAGCCTCAGTTCCTGGAATCTTGCATGACAGTCTCAACATGCATTTTTTAAAAAGTCATTTCCTAGTACTTGTGGTTGCTGGAAAAAAATTAAAAAGATGAATGCTGATAAACAAGCAAGGGAAAATTAAAAGAATCCAACATGTATTAATTTTTTAAAAATCTCCTGATTTTTAACACAACCTTTTTTTTATTGAATATGAATTTTGAGCTTATGAGATTTGCAACACTTTGAGTCTCAACGCTGAGCTACACATACAGAGGTTCAGCCACAGAAGGGATCCTGTATGACTCTTGTCTTTCTCATCTATCTAAGAAATAGACAGCAAATAATATTTACACACAATACAGCAGATTAAGTACAACAGCAGAAATTATTTATAAAAATTTACTAGGAGATGTAGCACATGTAAATTCACAGTTAAATTACCTTTATAGGTTACTGTCTGATCCCTTGAATTGCCCTGCGGAAAGCTGTGCTGACAGGGGCAAAGAAAATGTAGAGTGCATAATATACAGGCTAACAAAGGGTAAGTCTATACTACCCGCCGGATTGGCTGTTAGTGTTCAATGTATCAGGGAAGGATTTATCATGTCTAGACACGATAAATCGATCCCCAAACGTGCTCTCCGTTGACTCCGGAACTCCAGCTCTGCAAGAGGAGTAAGCGGAGTCGACAGGGGACATGGTTGACTCACCGCCATGAGGACGGCCAGGTAAGTCGAACTAAGATACTTTGACTTCAGCTACGCGAATAGCATAGCTGAAGTTGTGTATCTGAGTTCGAACCACGCCGCCCTTAGTGTAGCTTAGGCCTAAGTCACTAATTCAGGAAAGCACTTAAGCACATTTTTAAACCCCTCCCTATTCAAGACTGCACTGAAGCATGCTTACATTTTAAATTCAAAGCATGTGCTTCAGTGCTGTCCTGAATGGCAAAGCTCCTCTGAGTCAGAGCCTGAATTATTATAATAAATGCCATTAAAATAAGATAAATGATCATGTAGGAAGTGACAAGATGGTGAGATATCTTTTGTGGGTTGGGGGGACTAGCTTCTGTTGGTGAGAGAGTTTACACAGATCTCTTCTTCACTGCTTACATGTAAGAAGTCTGTCAATAATGATATTCAGGACCATAACAACAACGGTCTACATTCCGCCACCTTTAATCATGCTGAATAATCTCAGATTTTAAGCCTCCAGAGCTAAATATTATTGTGATTTAGGTAGTATTCCACCAACAAAAATTCACCAACTGAATACCATGCAGTGTTCTTTGCTCTGTTTCATAAGAAATATAGTGCTTCAAGGAGAACCAAATAGTTCTGGTTGGTTCTTAAATGGGAGTCAGCAAAACTGAAAACCGAAGGCATGATTATGAGAACAGAACCTTAAACGTGAGAATGGAATCATGCCAAAAGTGCTGTAGTCTAACTAGATGCACAGTACTTACAATACAATTAGTTTGTCCAAAAGGAAATGCTATACGTTAAGTCAAGCTGGTTACAAAATTTCCATCAGAATAATGAAAACTGAAACAAAAATATTTTTGGTGAAAATCTACCTTTGTTTTGTGTGGGTCTTTATTTCTGACAAGTTCAATTTAAGGGCCACGACACATCAGTTACTTGAGAAAAGTTTCTGGCACAGTTCATTCCTTTCACCTTCATGAACTCTATGGAAGTTGTGTGCTATGTGTCATTGTCAAGAGAGCTATCCACTACAATATTCATAAACAAATGGTTATGCTACATTAAAGACCAAATCCTTCTTTCAGAGCTACCCATGCTACCCCACTGGATTCAATGGAGCTTCACATTGAGGACAGAATTTGGCTTACAGGTTTTCTGTGATACAAGGAGCTAAACTGATGTACACCAGCTGAGGATCTGGCCCATAGCTTGAAATCAATGTATACTATTATTCATGTATACAGAACCTAAAAAGAGCCATCTTCACTTCTGAGAAAGTTGCAGCCAATATAAGGAGTGGCCTTTACAGGTAAAGAATTTGCTTAAGAAAAACACTTTGTACTTAATACCGTCTGAAAAAAAATACTGACTATACGAGTGCTTAACTCAGGCCCGCAGGCTCGTCCTGTCCAGCCCCTGAGCTCCCGGCTGGAGAGGCTAGCTCCTCCCCC
>ML677348.1:32870771-32965142 GCA_007922305.1 Dermatemys mawii | reverse complement strand
AATTTTGAACCCTAATGTGGCCTCGGTACAAAAACTTTGCCCACCCCGGCTTAAGTGCACCATAACCATACCAAATATGCCCATGAGTTTCATAGGCTCAGTAAAGGGAACCAGTATGTCCTACTGCATAGGCAAATCAGAGACCTGGGACTTCATATGAAAGCAGGCTATAAAAGGCTACATGAGTCAAGAGTCTGTCAGCATGGGATCAGGTAGCTGGTTTGCTCTCCAACCCCTCCCCTACTTCCCCAAAGCTGTTCTAAGTGCAATTCAGATGCAGGCCAAAATCAGGTTTAAACTACAGAGCAGAAAACTTTGCATTTAAAACAAATTACTACAATGAATGACTATGTGAATAAAATTCCTGATGGGAAAAATGTTTATTGGCCATTTCAGTATGTGTGCTTTTGTGCACCCTACTGTTACATGAGCAACTGTAATACCTAGAGGGAACTGAGTAAATTCTGGCATCCATTGGTAGCTGAAATGGAAGCTTAACATTACAGTACTGATCATGAGATTAAAGATGCCACATGCTACAAGTTACCGTATTCACATTCCAACATATGTACATTACAGCACTGTAATGCAGAAGACAGCACAGCTCACATGGCAAAATGCAGCCCCTCCACTATGTACATTCCTGAACCTCATATATATCCGTGAGATATTTTGCCTCCTCAGCTATATTAAAACAAGATTTAAAAAAGACATGTAAAGAAAACACTTCCAGTGCCTTTAAGCCAAGCCCTGAGCAAGGGATGCTGCATAAATAGATCAGTGAACCTGAGACACATTGTGACTTAGATATGTCCCTTTGAGGAACATATCCTTGTACTCCTACTTGTTCCAGTGGAGATGGTCAGGTGGCCTATATCAGAAGCACATTACAACACCCTCTTAAGGCACAGCTGTGGCTGACAGTGCAATAGAAAGGTGGAGCCAGGGGTCTGCTCATTTCCCACCCACACCCTCCCCACCTGATTTGGGAGGAGTAGTGATCACACAGCGCCCACATACTCCTGCTCACCCGGAACCAAGGTCAGGCTGACTTGTGTAAGGGAGGGTCTTGCTCCCCTGACCAGGCATGTAGTCCAAGACACAGTCTAGCCCAGATTTAATGTTGTAATGTCCATATATGGCAGATTATGTGGTTGGAGGCGGGGCTATGAATGGCATTTAAAAACTTATTTAAAAAATCCATTGGTTTCAATTAAACTCTTCTGGATTAACTCTGACAAGAAACAAAATTTGGCCCTGAATTTCCTAGTTTCATTGGCTGGGTGGGAAGAATATTTGCATTTTGCTTTTTTTAAAAGAACATTTAAAAATGGATTTTTAATCCTGTTAAATTCAGATTATCAGTACAAAGCTGCTTCCTGTTTCTTCCGATACAACACAGGATGCAGTGTCATGTCAGCATAGTGACAAGTGCGCTACCATGTCATGAGCTAACACATGTGATTTCCCTCCCACCTTCTGTTTACCCTGTTAGATAGATAGCTTATACATCTCTTATGCTGAATATTTACCTATGTTCTACAGGTTCTGAAATTAACAGTATTACAGTGCCATGGTAGTTACTCTGTTGTTAAGTTAGTGAGTACCTTCCATTGTAAACCCAATTTTAATTGTAGGAGCACTGAATTTCTATATGAAATTTCTCATGCATGATGTTCTGCAAGAAGATTTTTTTTCCTTTGAAAGTTGAAGGGTAATTGGACATGGCATTTGTGAGGTTTGAGAGTCTATAGAATCAGTGGTAATTTGCTTTTTTAACATTATCTTAATGTGTTTTAAAACAGCATATCCCCAAAACAGCGTGGTGCAGAAACTCCAAATGTGGTTTGTTCTAGAGTCCTTGTGAGGAGTGTGGAGTTTATGAGCTTCACAAGAGCAGACAGAACTACCAGAGCTAGGCTATATACCACTCTTATAAGGTCCCCAGGAGCAGGTTTGAGCCAGAGCTGATGCTTAGCAGGTTCTTTCCAAGAGTAGGACATAAAAAAAACAAAAAAAACCAAATAAAAGCTTCCTGAATGAGATACCTCAAAAATGGAACTAGGAATAAATGAAAATGTTACTTTAGTAGATTTAGTTTTCTTGTATTACAAAGTTAGGGAAATGCCCATACAAAAATCAGTAAGATGAAAAATATTTAAATTGCTTTCTATTAATTTAAGACAATTTTATTGGAATATTTTACAAGGGACTAAATATTTGAAAATCAGGAAATTACAATAGTGTACCAGCACATTTTAAAAAAAACCACAATTGTCAGAAAATCTGGAAATTTCAGCTAAAGTATCAAACCCAAGTTTATCTTGGACCCTTACACTGACAACCATCCCCTGTCTAATATTTGCAACGATACTCCAAAGGCACATATTCACCTAGATCAGTTTCTCTCAATTAGTGGGTCGCAAACCTGGTCATGAAAGTCAGTTGGATGGGTCACAAGGCACTGAAAATTCTGTTACAGTCCAAAGCAGTGGTTCTCAGCCAGGAGTCCGCTGACCCTGGTGGTCCACAAGCCCTTTCCAGTAGTCCACAGGACCCTACAGCTGAAACTCCAGAGCATGAGTTCTGGTGCCCCCTCCCCCTGTCCTTGAGGCTGAAGTCTTGATACCAGCCCCACTCATACCCCAGCGCTCCCCGTGGAGCTGAAGCAGGGAGGCATGAGGCTGAATCCCAGAGCCCCAAGCCTTGGTGCTCCCTGTGGGGCATAAGCCCTGAGCCCCTGGGAAGAATTGGAGGGGCCTGGTGGGCATTGACCACTTGACTGCCCCTCCACTTGGCTCCCCATTCATCGCTGGGAGTCAGGGAAGCCACCCAGGGCTTCTCACCTCCCCATTCTCCTCCGGGAATGGGGAGGAAGCTATCTGGGGCTTCATGCCTCCCCGTTCCCCACCAGGAGTTGCGGATGGGAAGTTGCCGTGGGCTTCTTGCTCCCAGGGAGGAAGATCCAGCTGCCAGAGCTTCTCAGCCCCCACCTCACTTGCTCCCCATCAACAGCCAAGAGCCTTATCAATTGACAAGATGGTCAACGTTCCCAGCCACGAGAGGGCAGGGATGCCTCCCGAGCTTCCTTCCCCAACTCCCAGCAAGCAGCTTGGTCCAGCCATCCAGCTCTCTAGGGGAGTTGAGGGCAGCTGGGCTCTAGCTGCCTGGCTTTCTTGTCAGTTCCATGGCTCCTGACCTAAAATTGACAAGACAGCCAAATAGGAGTAGGTGTAAGCAAGGCCCTGTCTACACCGACTTCGCATCACCCTAACTACACCGACATGAGCCTTATGCCTCTCATAAAGGTGGAGTTAGGTTGGTGTAGTAGGGGCACTTACACTGGTGGAAGCAAGGCTGTAGTGTAAACACTGACATATTTAGGGCAATGTGAGATGCCTTATGCCAACCTAACTGTGTTGCATAGACCAGACCTCAGTGAGGAGGAGAAAGCAAGAAGAGAAAGATGAGAGGAGACCAATGGTAAGAAAAGGAAAACTGAGAAGCCTAAAATATTTTCCTCACTCTGGAGCAACACATTTTCCTGGAAGTACGGTAATGATCTAACTAAATTGATGCTCCCCTTACAATGAAAATTTATGCTTAAATGATTTAGCAACAACAGTGTATGATGAATAAATTATACATGAAGATTAAGTAAGTCAGCATTAGAGCATCAGTTGCAACTCATTTTTACAACATTAACTGAAGAATACTTCAGCGAGTGAGCAACTGTCTTCTAATACTTGACAGAGCTAGCTGCAAAACAAACAAATAGTGCTAGTGCATGAATATAGATTTGTAACAGATAATTTAATAGTTCGCTTTCCTATTAAGTTTATTCTAACTAGAGTGTTCGGAAACTTTTATTTATTTATTTCTGTGTGTGTCATAGAAGCCTTTGTTGAAGGATACTTTTTTTTAAGATCATGTTTTAGGGATAAGATACATGTCCTGACATCTAGATAAGTTCATTCAAATGTGGAGTGATTTTGCGTACCCTACCCTCTCTCACTGATGAATGATTCCACCGTTTTTTTCGAAGTCACTCCTACAATTTCAGAATCCAAATGCAGCTATCGCTCTTTGATTGCCCTGCATGGATCATTGCATTACCCGGTTCTGATTGGCTGACTGGGTATATTATTCCTGGAGTTAAATTAATTTTGTGCTCAGGGCAAGCCTTGGATTGACAGCTCTAGCAATTACACCAATATTCACATCCTGAACTGGCTGCTATTGATTAAAAGGGGCTCCATGGATGTAGTGATAGGAAGTATTCAGGGGTTCCCACCGCACACTCTGTACTCTTTTCTTAATCTGGCCCAATTTATTTCTACACTCCGAAATCTAATGCCTTTTTTCATGAGTGGTAACAAAACTTATGAGTTGGGAAAACTTTGAAAAGTCTTCACTTGAACAAACTGAAACTTACTAGGTCAGGGATACAAGTGATTCCAGTTCAAGAATTGTATGAGGACAGGAGGCAATAATAAAGGACACAAACACACTGAGGCAAATTCATATTTCATGACAGCCCATCAAAATCAATAGGCATATACCAGAAGTAACATGGTTCATTATGTATACTAATACAGACTATTCCCTGTGCATCCAAATTCCACTGAACAACAGTGGTTTGGAATGTGTAAATACTGCAAAATCAAGCCTCTATCTTCTGTGTATATGACAGCAGAAGAATGATAGAAGCAAAGTGATTTCACTGACCTGAAAGAGGTAGTAGCAACAAGCAACAAGATGCTCCAAGGACAGGATGGTCTCAGAATATGCTTGTAGACATGCACCTTAGCTGAAGTCCAGGTCCAACTTACGATGGTGTAAACCAGGAGTAACTCAGCTGAAATCAGTGGAATTATTCCAGGGTAAAATCAATGTGAGAGCAGAATTAGGACCCAAGTTTCTTGCAGTATGGAAGAATCTTATATAAACAAATCAACTCCTATTTACAACTGTTTTTGTAATTTTAATAAACCATTTAGTTGCTACAGTTTAATCATTTAGCACCACATCAACGAAATATAAGCCTACTCAGTCATGGGCTGGTGACAACAACATTTGCAGTTAAGAGGATCTACTGTATGAAAGTGAGAGAAATGTCTGGAAAACAGCAGTTGTGTTTTTTCAAATATCTTCCTAAATCAATACAGCATACCTCTTCCCCATTAACACTCATCTTTCTTCAAACAATCCTAATTACCATCTCATATCAAAACACTGACAAAGAAAACCCATTTCATATCAATTTTTTATGATAGATCCCTTTAATGATTGCTATCCATGGTGCACAGCTTTTATTTGTTAAGCTGACACAGAAAATTAGCTCTGCTTTTCCCTTACAATCCTCCCCTGCACGCAGACCAGATGGCATTGAAAATCAGATAAGAGAATAATCAAGTTAGCAGGAGAAACTGGGATTGTTTAAAATAACTTATCATTTGAAAGATATAAAAAAATATTAAATCCCTTTCCTTTTGCTCTTTGGCATGAGCAACCCAATACATTTTTATTTCAGTCTATTTTTTGTCTCTCCATTAAATTAAACTGGAGAAATGCAGGGCAAATGACTCTTCATTCAGGGAACTAATAAGCACAGTAAGTCATCAGCATTACATTGTATGAGCTATAGTTTTTCACATTTCTTGCACACCTGGGAGGCATTAAACAATTTTTCCTCTGGAGGAGACTCCTTTCCCCATCCAGAGGAAATACTTTCCATACACAGCAACTAAATGATTAACCTCTTTAAGGTAACTACAAGTAGAGGGGGTTGTGTAACAGAAGTGCATCATGAAGATGTTGTGTTGTTAGAGGACCAAGCTCATTATTTTGATGTATAAGATAAAACCACCACTCAACTCCTACTAAAAATCTAATGGTTAAATTATACCTCCTCCCCAACACACACACCCTCAGAGAGTTGCAACAGAAGGAAGAGGTAATGTGGATAGCCTTGTCTCCCTCATATTCCCTGCCAGTGCAGCCATCCAAAGGGCACTCAGAATCCAGGCACTCGGGTGTATAAGGCATGGTCTGGCTAATGCTGACCGGATCTAGAGGCAGGTGTTTCTGACCAAGAGATGGACGAAACCATGCACCACCCACTTACACTCCCGAGGTCTGATCATTGACTTCAGTAGGTGAAGGACTGAGTCCCTGATTGGCTGTGCTAGACAGAGCAATTGGTATAGTTTTTAAACACATAACAAGGTACAATGTGCACCAGGCTCCCCTCAGCCATAGTACCCAGGAGACCTTATGCCTTTTTAAGCCTGAAAAATTGAGGGTATTCACCCTTCCTCTTCCTAAAGTGGCTCAGCCTCATAGGAAGAAAAAGTGAGCCCTATATATCTTGCGTGGAATGGGGGAAGAGGAAATATACTAGCTAGAGAATAAAGGTTTTCTGATATACTATTCCTGTCTCTATGTCAAGGCCCTTTTTGTGAAACACCAACTGGTGCCTCAGGGGAATTATTGTAAATTATATTCATGGAGAGCAGAGGGAGAGAAAGACACTAAACTTGTCTTTCTTGCTTTTAAAGGTTATTTTTAATTTTCCATTAAATCTCCTTAATGAGAAGGCTGTTGT
The DNA here is from genome assembly GCA_007922305.1 of Dermatemys mawii. Classification (NCBI taxonomy): domain Eukaryota; kingdom Metazoa; phylum Chordata; order Testudines; family Dermatemydidae; genus Dermatemys; species Dermatemys mawii. Next base: position 32,958,535 of record ML677348.1, on the reverse strand, counting down.
TACCCTAGACATACCTGGCTAAGTAAAATAGGAGACAGATTCAACTCAGAGCACCTGATGGATGAGCAAACATTAGAAAGTGGCAGTAAGCCCTCAGCAGCAATGTTTGCTTGGTTTTTTAGGCGGCACCAAGAATAACTTCTCTAAATGAAAATGCAGGGAGGAATTCCAGGTACGCAGAAGAGAATCACCCACATTTGAATTGATTTTTTTTTTTATATTACAGATTTTCAAAATGCAAACATATATGACCAGGCATAAAACATTATGCACGTGACAAAACAACCGGTACGCATCAACACTGACAACCATTGGTGCTGAGTACCTCCTCCTCCTCCTTCCCTCTCTGAGGCACTGTTTGCTCCCAGGAAAGTAGAAGTCAGGGGTTAAAGTAAAAGGGAGCATTAGGGAGAAGAATTACCCCTTTTCCCCTTGGCTTCTGGAGCAGCATTTCCCTCTTCTCTTTGGCTGGTGCAGGGAGAGGTCTCCTTCCTGTTTCAATCTACTTTAAGCACTGGTAGAGATGGAACAGTCCCTGAATCCCCCTGTCAGGGTTTAAGTCCCCGGTCAAGGCAGCATGACCTGAGGGGCTACATCTATAGAGAAGCCCTTGTTGCAGGGCAGTGCTGACTAATGACCAACGCCTACAGTTGTTCATGGATTACAGTGCAATGGGGTCTAGCGGCCAGAGCCTATAGCCGTCTCTGGGTTACAGGGCAGTGTGGCCTAGCGGCCAGAGTCAATGGTTGCCCCTGGATTGCAGGGCAGTGTGACCCAGCAGCCAGAGTCAATAGAGTCGCCCTTAGCTGCAGTACAATGGTCCAATGGCCGGAGTCTATAGAGCTGCTCCTGGTCTCGGGGCAGTACAGCCCAATGGCCAGAGTCTATAGAGTTGCCCCTAGTCACAGAGCAGTACGGCCCAATGGTCAGAGTCTGTAGAGTTGCCCCGGGTTGCAGGGCAAAACAGCCTAGTAGCCAGAGTATATAGTGAGGGGGGTCACCCACCTAGGGGTGTGGCGGCCTAGGTAGGGGGGTCCGGGCCCACCCAACTCCACCGGGCCCCGACCCAGGGCCCTAACAGTGACATTGCACCTCGCCATTGACTCAGCGAGTGGGTCCAACGGAAACACACTGAGTATCCCCCGGTTGGGAGATACCTCTCCACCATCCTCCCTGGGTCACTTCCTACCAGATCCGTCGATGGCGTCTCCCAGGCGTCTCCAGCCCCGTCACACCCCGTAAAGCACAGGGGGCTGAAATTCTACTTGTCTTTTACACAGGCACATAAGGGGAGAGGATTTTTTACATCCTGTCTACCTCCTCTCCCCCACTGCACACAAAATGTTCAGGCAGAGTATGACTCTTACAACTAAATGGTCTTATTCATTTTAATGAAGCACAGTCTCTACAAATTAGTGTTAGAGACAATCTTCTGCCATTGACAATGGCCTTATCAACACAGAAATCATAGTTGAGGGTAGACAGCGCAGCTCCTTCAGTGCTCCTCAGTTGTTTAAGATAACAATGATGAAACTTCTTTTTCATGGGTGACACATACCTCTCGCACTGTACCCTCTGTTGGCACCACATGATGAAAATCATAGAGTAATAGGGGGGAGTGTGGAAGAAAACGGGAAAAAGAGATGAGTAAATGCTTTGTAGTGAATAATTTCATAACATTTAACCTCTTTCTCAGTTTGCAAAGTGCCCACAAAGTAGCTTGCTATTTTCTCAAGTGTATGAATTATCTAAAACTATTCACCAAGTAAAATTTGTGTCCATAATTTGATTTTTAGATCACTGTGTTTGACATTTGAGATGCACCAGATAATTTTAACTGGACACAAAGTTTTGTTCCCTGATTGGCTGAGCAAAATGAGTAAGATTTCTGGTGCAAATACTTTTGCAGTTACAAATTCAAAATTTTCTCTCTCAAATATTTGGTGACAAATTGCTATGTTAGCCAGAAACATATTCCTACTAGTAACCTATTAACTAGAATATTTGCAGAATTGGGATTCAAATGAATACAACCAAAGCAGCTTCCGTTTGTTTATTCAGATTTCTTATTAACTATTAATTTTTATTATTTTATTTTATGTATACACTGAATTATAATGGAAAATCATTCTAGGAAGCAGAGATAATGCTATAGAGGACTGTCCTTTACTAAGTGTTGAGCTGTTATTAGGTTCTCTCTTAATCCAGTTTCTCCTATTGGGCCTGTAATGTATGCGGAAGAGAAGTTTTGATTTTTGTTTTCTCTCTCTCTAAAGAGCTCAGATATAGTCAGTAACCTTATCTGTGAAAACCTGTAGCTGTGGAGAGGCCGACTTCACCCTGTTGAGGAAAGGCAACTAAAAAGTCCTTGAAATGCTGATTTTAAAAGTGTAATCTGGCCTTCTTAGTAGCAAATGTGGGAGCCCTTTCTTAGTGTCTCTATTAAGCTGTCCTCCAAATAAACAGCAGGAATAGCAACACTACTTCAAAGTACTTTGGCATATGTCACGTTTTCTTTCTCCAGCAGCTAATTCACCAGGAATGATCAAAATCAACATTGATGCAGTTTATTAGCTGTGTGGTCTTCCCCAAAATGTCTCATGATGATAACTGGACTTTCCATAAGAGTCTACTGAGATGTCGCAGTGCATATCGGCATGCATTGTTTCTCAAACCTATCAGTCTTCTGCAGCATGCTAAACTCATTGATGACTCATTTGTACTGCTCATAGAACCATTCAAGCATTTTCAGGGTTGAATTCCTCCAGCTGTTGCTACTACGTTTGACCATAAAAGAGGGAGCTGCTCATGCATGGCCATTCTTTCTGTAATTGTGATGCGTGCAACATCTCATTTTCCTTCAACATCGGCTGTAATGAGAACTCAATGTTTATTTTGCTAGAGATGCCAAATGCACTATGCTGTTGTGCATAGATTCCTAAGACTGACCGACGAGTTGTTAATAATGGAGATAGGTCAGGGATCACAGAAGGTGAGAGCAGACCTCGCAAGGAGGAGGGATGCTGCTGATACCACTGCCACATTATCCCTTTACACAGCCTTATTGTTTAGTTTCTTTTCATATTTGTTTTGCACATACTGTAGGTGTTGGGAATTTACTCCCATTTCCTTCATCATTTTTTCTCTGTTTCTCCATTTCTTTGTCTCATTTTATCGTGTTTGATCCTCTACCATAGTAACTTGCCTGTATGTTTTCACTGCATCGGCATCCTCAGCCATCCTTTCCCCACAGACACAATCCTTAACATTTTTACATTTCCTTTTTATTTGAATGCAACATTCTAACAACATTGTGGACAGTTTAAAATGTAGATATGCAGCAGAAACTGGTTTTGCATATTTTTAAACAAACTTCTGAGTTTGTTTTCTTTAGTTCAGGATGCCGGTGAAAATTCCATTAACACTTCTGAGTGTGAGCATTATTAGGTTGGGCCATTTAAACTTATTTCCCATCCAGGGTCATTAGACATTTCCTGTACAGCTCTTTCAGCTTCATGGAATCCGATAGCCTGTGCCCTTTCTGAACAACAATCCAAGATAGATTAGGCTCCAGACTCCCTTCTTTCACCAATGGGGGCTGCGAGAAGTGGTATGGGCTGATGGATGTGCTGGCCACTGCTTTCCAAAGCCCACAATGGCCTGAAACGGCAAACCGCAACCAGTGGGAGCTGCAGTCGGCCGAACCTACGGATGCTGCAGGTAAACAAACCGTCCAGCCCACCAGCAGATTTCCCTGAAGGGTCACATGCCAAAGGTTGCCGATCCCTGCTTTAACCATTTAAAACCACAAGGATTGCAGTTAGAGAAAGGTGATTACAAATAGAGAGGAAATCCTGCCAAAACAAAAAATTTAGACAATACATCTAGTCTGAAACCCTGCAAAAGGCCCATGTTGTGATAAAGAAACAAAGTCTAACATTTCCCAGGTGCTCAACTGGCCCTTGTCCTTCTCTGCTCCTTTTTTGCAGGCAACATATCAGAGGCACAACCTTTGGCGTCAGGTGTTCTGTGTCATCCCCTGTCCTGCCTGACTCACATCCTGTTTTATTCTGCTTGTTTGATATGTCTGGCTCATTACCATATGAGACACTCCATAAGAAAATGATGGCCTTGTTCCCTTCTGTCTCCACACTGAGGCATAGTATTCCGCCATTCATATTGTTCCCAAGTTATTCACCGTTATAATCACTGTGTTGAATAAACAATTTAGGCTCCTCTTTTTCTCTACACTAATCCTATCTTAATTTTTTTGAAGAGGTATTAACACAATAGTTGATTCTCAGGCCACCTTTGCATTTAATTACACAATTAAGCATGCTCTCCTCTTAAGGCTGCCTGTTCTGTGTTCTGGCTTAAAAACCCTGCCTTTGTGTGTTCATGGGTCTGTTTGCAGGAGTTAATCTGGTACAGCTTCCCCTTTGTCTGACTTCTGAATTTAAAAATACAGGACTCACAGAATTCTTGTAATTCACTCAATTCACTTTACCCTATTTCAAATATGAATTATAGACAGATAAAAGACAAACAATCACGTATGCTGAGTGGCTTAGAGTCACATTAATATCAATGCCAAGGAATACAGAATGCAAAACATACCCTTTGTCCGTTAATCTGATGTTTCCTTTCTCATTGTTTTAACTATAATATTCAAGTTTTGTGTTTGTCATGAACTGACAAAACTTTTCACTCCAAGAGAACATGGAATTTTATTTTTATTTTTGGCTTTTTTTGCAAATACAGTAAAAAAAATGTGAGCTTTTTGTAATCATAGTGCTATGTTTGCTGATGATGGAGTTTCACTTTGATGTTAGTGTATGAGGATTCAGCACACTGAATAGGTGAATATGTCTATATGAGGTCACACCAATGAAAGAACCACAAACAAGGTGTTAATGCACTTTGCTTCTGTGATAAATGAAGGGGGCAGTGTAGCTCTCTTTTATGGACACCCACCCAGCCAGTTAGCTATAAAATTCCACTCAGTAGCTGTTCTCTACTTGCTTTACCTGTAAAGGGTTAACAAGTCCACAGGTGAAAGGAAAGGAGTGGGCACCTGACCAAAAGAGCCAATGGGAGGGCTAGAACTTCTCAAAGTGGCGAAAAAAACTTCCCTTTGTGGTGGTGTTCTCGGGAAAGACGGAAACAGGGAGCAGTTATGCTGTGAGAAGCTTTAAGCCAGGTTTGAAAAATGATCAGATCATACATAAAGATTTCTTAGCTGAACCCCAGAAATGTAAATTACAGAATGCCTAGGAAGATGCGATTAGAGTTATTTCTTTAGTTTGTTATTGGATTGTGTACTCTTCTGTTCTAACCCCAGATACTTTTGTTTTGCTTGTAACCTTTATGCTGAACCTCAAGAGAGCTATCTTGATGCTTAATTTTTGTAATTGTTTTATTTAAAGATCTAGTAAAAAGCCTAAGTTCCAGATATATTTTCTTTTCTTTTTTTAGTTTTTAATAAAATTTACCTTTTTTTAAGAACACGATTTGGGGTTTTTTGGTGTCCTAAGAGGTTTGTTGTTTTGTGTCCTAAATATGTTGTTTAATTAGCTGGTGGCAACAGTTGAATTCTTTTGTTTTTCTTTTTCAGTTCTTCCCCAGAGAGGAAGGAATTCCCAAGTGCACCTGTCTGGTTTTAAAGAGGTTTTTTTGCATTTGTGTGGTGGCAGCATCTACCCATCCAAGGTCAGAAAGAAGCTGTAACCTTTGGAGTTTAATACAAGCCTGGAGTGGCCACTATTAATTTTTAAAATCCTTGTGGGCCCCCACCTTCTGCACTCAAACTGTGGGACCATTTTGAACCAGAAGCACAGACCTCAGGATTTTAAAAGGACACATTTTATCTTTTGGCTGCTTGAAAGTCAGGTTTTTTTTCTTTCCTTTGTTGCCTGAGAGGAAACAGGAGCACAAGGGATTCAGCCTGCAAAGCCTGGGAGTCCAACAAGCAGTTTATTTTTTCTAGCTTTGTGGCATTTAAATAGTTAGGTTAGAGTAGGGCAGCCTGTGCATGAGGTTGAGATCAGGCACTGAAATCCTAGAGAAGCCAGTCTTCCCAAAGTGGCATGCCACAGAGAAGACAGTCCCAGATTAAGCCCAGAAATCCAGCTCCATGACAGAAATAAAGGAAGGGGATGGGTGACTGGGAACTTCACAGGAGGGAAGGATCAGCCCTCCTCAACCTGAGATCCAGGTGCCAGGATGGAGGGATATCTTTAAGTTAGGCCGAGTTTTAACTGAGGCAGAAAATAATTTATTCTTAGAGATGAAGTGTTTGAAAGCAAAGGACAAGCAATTGGAGGTAGAAGTAGAGGCAAAGCGCTTGGAGGAAGAAGTTGAGGAGAGGAGAGAGGTGAAGTGCTTGAAGCTGGAGCTGAAGCGCTTAGAGCTAGAAAAGGCTAAGCTAGATCAATCAGTTAGCCCTAACAGTCTTTCCCCATTCCAAAATATTCCCCACATACAAGGTAGACAATGATACATAGGCCCTCTTAGAAAATTTTGAAAAGGCTTGCCTTGGGCACAACATCCCTACAGACCAGTATATGGTGGAGCTAGGGCCACAACTCCCTACCTGGCCCTCCGTACAATTTTGGAACCCCAATATGGCCCTTGGGCCAAAACGTTTGCCCATCCCTGCCCTATCCCCAGAATAGGGCTGGGCACCAGACAGTCATAGCCAGGCTTTAGCCTGGGCTTGGGGAGGCTCAAGCTGCCAGTAATTAAACACCAGCTACAGGAAGCTCAGCCCAACAAGAAGAGTTGTATCTACACTCACTCTCCTGCTCAGAGGGAGGCCACTCAGCCTCACTACACTTCATCACCTATGTAGGGCTGTATGAATTTAATGTGCTCCCTTTCAGACTGTGAAATGCACCTACCACCTTCCAGAGACTGGTAAATAACCTTCTGGCTGGATATGGGGAATTTTCAGTCACCTACCTTGATGATGTGCCTATTTTCTCAGATTCCTTGGCACAACACTTGGAACACCTCCAAACTGTCTTCCAGAGCATAAGGGAGGCAGGATTAACTGTTAAGGGCAAAAGGTGTCTGTAGCAGGGTGGCTACCCACTCCCAGACATGAAAGGTTAAAGTCAGCCTGGGGAGAAGGCTGAGGTAGTAAGGTAAAGCCCAGGCTGATTGGGAGAATAGGGTCAGCTGAGTGGCCACGCCCCAAACACTCCGCAGGCCCTTATAAAGGGCTGAGAGGCCAAGGCAACAGACATAGTCTCCTCTGATTGCAGAGGGAGATGGGCTTGGCTGCTGGGGAGACTTGATAGGCTACCTGGAGTGGAGCAGGGCTGGGGCTAGGCTAGAGGAGCTGGGGGAGCTCCAGCCTGGAAACCCCCAGGCTGCAGGGCCTCGTAGATGGTCCTACAAGGGATACTGGGATTGCAGGGGCAGCCCCGGGGCAAGCAGAGGCAGCAGGCCAAGCCCCCTTGCCAGTGATGAGTGGCAATTAGACTGCAGTCCGCCTCAGTGAGCGGGGGCAGGTGGTGACTGGTAGTTGCCTAGACTGAGGCAAGGTGGGGATAGGGGGTGGGAGTTCCGTGGGGGAGGGGAGACACCGAGATGGTGGAGGTATTGCAGGGTGCAGCACCTGAGGTAAGAGGGCACTGGGACCCAGGGAGGGGCACCGGTGCCAGTAACGAGCAGGACCAAACCCAGAAGAGGGTGCTCTAGGGGTCTGGGACCACGCTAATTCGCAGAAGCGCCAGCAGGAGGCGCCGAGGGTGAGTTGCTGCACGCTTACAGGGTCAAATAGGCCTAAAGAGGGTAACATACTATGGATACCAGGTGGGTAAAGGAACTATCAACCCCCTACAGGCTTCATGCAGTCCAAGAGCTTCTTTGGTGGAGCTTAGCTCTTCAAGACTTGTATTTTGAAATACAACACATTTCAGGAGCCTCTAACAGTGTCTGATGCATTCTCCCGAGAGAGGTTCCTAGAAAGTTAAACATTCTTCTGTATTCTAAGTCACTGTAGTCCTTAAAATGTGAAAAATAATGTTTAGTTCTTCATGTAATTATGTCTAAAATTGGAGGTGCATGTATCTTACTTCAAAGCAGTTAATGGAACATGACTGATCAGAGGCCACCTTGCTCTGGGCATGGACTGTTGTTTCCAGTTCCTGGGGTCAACCTGACATGCTTTCCATTTGACTTCAGTGTGTCTTTATATCACTTGTACTGATCACCACGAGAAAGGTGCCTTACTTTAGCTGACCATAAAATATGTCCCTGGTATTCTTGAGTTGGCCATAGAAACAAGATGCCCAGACCATTAAAGCTGAGCTTTTATGAGCATGCCTTGAATGCCAGCCATCTGACACTGGGAATCTTGTCCAAATCATTTGTTCTGGCAAACAGACTGAAGACAGTGCCTCTGTAGCTCATCAAGTTTCCTAATAGGATGGCAATATCTTGTCCATGTCTCACAACCATATAGAAGCACTGTAAGTGTGACTGCCAGATAGACATTTAGCTTAGTACTTATTTTTATATCCCTTCATTCCATAGGTGGTGTGACAACATTCCAAATGTAGAATTGGCCTTAGCTGTGCAATGGACAATAAAAAAACAATAAGGAGTCCTTGTGGCACCTTAGAGACTAACACATTTATTTGGGCATAAGCTTTTTGTGGGCCAGAACTCACTTCATCAGATGAATGGAGTGAAAAGTACAGTAGCAGATATATTTATACAAAGTACATGAAAAGATGGGAATTGCCTTACCTGGTGGGAGGTCAGTCTAACAAGACAATTCAATTAACAATAGAATACCAAGGGAGGAAAAATCATTTTTGTAGTGGCAATGAGGGATGGCCCATTTCAAACAGTTGACAAGAAGGAATGAGTAATAATAGGGGGAAATTTGTATGGTAAAATTAGGTTTTGTAATGGCTCATCAACTCCCAGTCTTTATTCAGGCCTAATTTGATGGTATCTGGTTTGTAAATTAATTCCAGTTCTGGAGTTTCAGGCTGGAGTCTGTTTTTGAATTTTTTTTGTTGAAGAATTGCCACTTTGAAGTCTGTTATTGAGTGACCAGGGAGGTTGAGGTGTTCTCCTCCCGGTTGTAATTCCTGATGTCAGATTTGGGTCCATTTATTCTCATGTACTATGTATAAATATATGTTACTGTATTTTCCACTCCATGCATCTGATGAAGTAGGTTCTAGCCCACGAAAGCTTATGCCCAAATAAATTTGTTAGTGTCTAAGGTGCCACGAGGACTCCTCATTGTTTTTGCTGATACAGACTAACACGGCTACCACTCTGAAATCTATAATCAGTTGTGTGATTCTGTGATATGATACGTAGGAAAACTTCTCCACAGACTTGAGAAGAGTAGTGATCTCTAATTAGGTAGACATACACATCTCCCAGCATAGGCTGATACATATTTAAAAGTGATGTGTAAAGGGCTGCAGATCAAATTCCCTTATCTGTTTATATTTCCTACACATCTTAGCCCTACTTACACCCACTCTACTGACATATGAGTCTTAGACCCTGCTGACATTATGGAAATTTGTACTGGTGTAATTATAAATTTTAGTACTGGAATATTTTAAACCAAGATTAGATGTTTTGTCTAAAAGCTCTAGTTCAATCACAGTACTGAGCTTGAAGCAGGAATTAATTCAGGGAAGTACTACAGCATGTGTTATGCAGAAGATCAGATTAGATGACCGCAATGGCCCCTTCTGGCTTTAAAAGCTGTGACTGTATGACAGGGTAAGCCCTGCCTTGTGCCAGCACAGTGCATATACGCTAGAGCAGTGAATCCCAAATAGTGAGTTGAGGAAAAATTCTAGATTGGTCCACATTTAGGTCCAAAGTGACCCATTACTGGGCCTTGGCCTAGGCAAACATACACTTCTCCCAGCCTGGTGCAGAGGGGAGACACATACCCCTCAGCATCGGCTCCTGTCCCATGGGGCTGGGCCCAGCTCCCACTCTGGGCCCTGAAAATCTAACACGCAGGGTCACAGAGCCATTCAGATTTGGCCCAACCATGATGGCGGGTCAGATGGGCCAAGCCTGATTGTCACTGTGATCCTGTGTGCCAGTCACAAAGCCATCACTCAAATTTGGCCCAGATGATCTTCTGTCACGATGGAGGGGTAGCCAAGCCAAACCTGAGTGGTTCTGTAACCTCATGAAGCAGGCTGAAACACCTGGAGCTGGAAACCAGGCCCAGACCCATTGGACAGGAGTTGCTGCAGGGTGAGGGCAGGGTGGGCTTATTCTCTCCTCTGACCTTGTGTCTCCCCTCTGCACCAGGCTACGATTAGGGTGCTGTGCCAGGATGAAGGGTGAACATACGTAATGGTGTGTCACCAAAAAAGACAAAATGCAGTTGGTAATCATGTTAGTAACAAGTTTGGGAACCATTACATTAGAGCTTTCCACTGTTTTATCTACATTGACATAGATAAACTCTGAATACCCTCTGTATTTCATTAACATAGACAGGAACCAAAGTCCAGCTCTTCAAAGCTATTAGGGTGCCTTACACCCAGAGGTGAAAGTAAGCTGGTATGCCCCAGCAGCGGCTGGAGCCCCAGACCCTTTAAATTGCTGTCGGAGTCCCGCTGCGAGAGCTCGGGGAGGCTGCGGCAGGGCTCCGGCAGCAGTTTAAAGGGCCTGGGGCGGTAGCGGCAGGCCAGCCCAGAGCTCTTTAAATAGCTGCCAGAGCCCCGCTGAAGCCTCCACCACATGGGAGCCCTGTTGCTGGAGCCCTAGTGAAGTGGCAGCGGGGGTCCGGTAGCTATTTAAAGAGCCTGCGGCTAGGCCGCCACTACCGCCCCAGGCCCTTTAAATTGCTGCTGGAGCCCCTGCTGCGGCGCAGGAGGGAGAAGGCCCCTTACCGGTACGGGGGCTGGGCTGGGCTGGGCTTCGGCTAGCTCTGACCCCTACCCTTTCCCCTTCTGCCCGAGGCCCCGCCCTTTCCGGGGCCCAGAGCTGGCCACAGCCCAGCCCCGGGACCGGTAAAAAAGTTAAGTTACTTTCACCCCTGCTTACACCCCTTGATTTATCTTTAAGAATCTGGGCCCAAGCAGATGTATTTTACATGTCAAGGAGCTGGAAGAATCTTGACATATAAACTCTCCAGTCTTGACTTATAAACTGCACTAATTTAAACTCACGTATACATGATCAGACTTGAAGTAGAAATATTGGAGTCCAACTGAGTGTAAGAAGGAAGAGATCTAACTTACACCACCTCACACAGCAGTTCTGGACTTGACTCATAGAAATTAAAGACAGAAAATGCCTTTTCCATCACCTGCAGTCTATTTTCTAGTACACTGTGCAATCCATTTACCTCATGCTCACACTTTCCTATTTTAGATGATAAGGTAAGGTGACCTTGTCTCAATTAGTTGCCCAATAGTGTTGTGGAAATTCTTGATTAGCTAGGAGGGCAACAGTGCAACATTATTTTAGGTCATCTGACCCTCAAACACTTAGCCATGCGGAGTAAAATGAAATGCATATGCAGAAAATACCTTGCTAATTTGCACTTCACTAATCTACTTGCATCATAATTCACACACAAAACCCAGCAGTTTCTCCCCACTTGTCTGTTACTGTTTAACACCAGAGTGCTATAACTGTTTCCCATATGAAATATTACTAAGACTTCTTTACTTTTACAAAATAAACTAGAGAAATGTACTAACATTTTATGAAGTATTATAATAAATAAGTAAAACTAAACTACATCTTTCAAATATGTGAACAACATATAGGTGTGATGACTTATCCTTGCTTTTTTTAAAACTATTTGTTCACTTTGGGCAAAATTCAGTTCTCAGTCACGCAGAACTCTTATTAACTTCAGTGTGTGCGCATCTGTGTGTGTGTGTAGAGGGATGGAAAGGGAGTGTAAATATATCCTGTAAATTAATGTGCATTATTTACCATTGATTATTTTTTGTAAAAAATAAAATACAAGCATACATATGCTATGTCATCCATGAAAAATACTTCTCTTTGCTATGTTATCAACATAGAATCATAGAAATGTAGGTTTGGAAGGGACTATGAGAGATCATAGCACCTAGTATCCTGTATAGTGGCAGGACTAAACAAACCTTGACCATCCCTGACAGGTGTTTACCCAGCCTGTTCTTAAAGACCTACAGTGATGGGGATTCCACCACCACCCTTGGGAGCCTATTCCAGAATGTAACTATCCTTATAGTGAAAAGCTTTTTCCCACCCTAAATCTTTATTGCTGCAGAGTGAACCTGAAGAACAATTGATCACAGTCCTCTTTATAACAGCCTTTATGATATTTGAAGACTGTTATCCGGTCCCCCCTTAGTCTCTTCTTGAGACTGAACAGACCCAATTTTTTTTAACCTTTCCTCATAGGTTAGATTACAGAAACCTTTTTCAATTTTTTGTTGGTCTCCTCCAGACTCTCGCCAATGTAACCACATCTTTCCTAAAGTGTGGCACCTAGAACTGGAAACAGCACTCCAGCTGAAGCCTCACCTGTGCCGAGTACAAAGATAACACTCCCGTTAATATACCCCAGAATTATATTAGTCTTTTTCCACAACTGCCTCACATTGTTGACTCACAAGCAATCTGTGATCCACTATAAACCCCCGATCTTTCTCAGCAATACAACCACCTAGTCCAGGGATCAGCAATGTTGGCACGTGGGACCACAGGGTAAGCACCCTTAGCGGGCCCCGCCACTTTGTTTACCTGGCGTCGCACCGACTGCGGCTCCCACTGGCCGTGGTTTCCTGTCCCAGTCCAATGGGGGCTGCGGGAAGCGGCGCAGTGCTGGCCGCCGCTTCCCACAGCCCCCACTGGACTGGGACGACGAACCGGGGCCAGTGGGAGCCGCCGTCGGTGCGACGCCAGGTAAACAAAGTGGCGGGACCCGCTAAGGGTGCTTACCCTGTGGTCCCGTGTGCCAACGTTGCCGATTCCTGACCCAGGCAGTTATTCCCTATTTTGTAGTTGTGCACTTGATTTTCCCCACCTAAGTGTAGTACTTTGCATTTGTCATTACTGAATTTCATCTTATTGATTTCTGACAATTTTTGTAATTTGTCAAAGCTATTTTGAATTCTAATCCTGTCCTCCAGAGTGCTTGCCACCCCTTCCATCTTAGTATCATTGTAAATTTTATAACCATACTCTTCACTCTATTATCCAAGTCACTAATAAAAATATTCTATAGTACTATACCTAGGGTAGACCTGTGCGGTACCCCACTAGATACATCCTCCCATTTTGACAGCAAACTGTTAATAGCTCTTCTTTCACTTCAGTTTTTTAAACAGTTGTGCATTCATCTTATATTAATTTCATCTAGATCACATTTCCCTAGTTTACTTATGAGAATGTCAAGTGGGACTGTCAAAAGCCTTATTAAAACAAAGATATGTCATGTCTATTTCTTTTTACCATCCACTAAGCCAGTGATCCTGTCATAGAAAGAAATTAGGGTGGTTTGGCCTGATTTGTTCTTGACAAGTCCATGCTGGTTATTCCTTATGACTCTACTAGTCTCTAGGTGTTTATAAATTGATTGTTTAATAATTTGTTCCTGTATCTTTCCAGGTGTCAAAGATAGGATGACTGATCTATAATTCCTGGGTTCCTCTTTGTTCTCCTTTTTAAAGATAGGTATTAGCTTTGACCTTCTCCAGTCCTTGGGGACCTCAACCATGTTCCATGAATTGTTCAAGATAACTGCTAAAATTTCCACTATTTGCTTCAGCTAGTTCCTTAAATACTCTAAGATGGATTTTATCAGACCCTGCTGATTTGAATACATCAGACATATTTAAATATTCTAGAACTTGTTCTTTCCCTATTTTGGCTTGTGTTCCTTTCCCCTTGTTGTTAATATTGTGTTGAGTATCTGATCACCATTAAACTATTTTAGTGACTGCTAAAAATGCATTACACACTTCAGCCTTCTTGATGTTGTCCATTATTAGTCTCCCTCCTCACTAAGTAGAGAACCTACACTTTCCTTCATCTTTCTCTTGATCCTAATGTATTTAAAGAACCTCTTCTTATTGCCTTTTATGTCCCTTACTCAGTGTAACTTACTTTGTACCTTAGCCTTTCTGATTTTGTCCATGTGCTATTCTTTTATACTCTTCCTTAGCAATTCATCCACATTTGCTTTTTTAATTGTCAGGTCACTAAAGAGCTTCTGATGGAGCCTTATTGTCTTCTTGCTATTCTTCCTTTCTTTCCTTCACATTGGGATAGTTTACAGTTGTGTCTTTAATACTATTTCTTTGAGAAACATCCAGCACCTGAACTCCTTTTTCCCTCAGTTTTTCTTCCCTTAGGATCTTACCTATCAGATCTCCAAGTTTGTTAAAGTCTGCTTTTTTGAAGTCCACTGTTTTTCACTCCTTTTCCTTAGAATCAGTAAATCTATCAGGTCTTGATCATTTTCACCCAAATTGCCTTTCACCTTCAAATTTGCAACCAATCCATTCCTGTTCATCAGAATCCCCATGGTTACATCATCCACTTTCTGAAACAAAAATGTGACCAATGTATATCAAGGACTTATTGGAAATCTTGATTTTTTTGATGTATTACTTTTCCAAAAGACATTTGGGTAGTGAAGGTCCTCCATTATTACGAGGTCTTATGTTTTGGATATTTCTGTTATTTGTTCTCATTCACTGCCTCTTCCTGATACTTACACTGATGTCACTTCTATTTTTCCACTTTTAGTTTTATCCAGTGACTGAACTGGTCTCCTCTCACCTCCTTCTGGACCTCAGTACAACGCAACACTTCCTCCCTTTCTATCCTGCCTGTCCTTCCTTGACAATCTATACTCCTCTATTCCAATATTAAGTCATGAGACTTATGCCACCATATCTCTGTTACACCAATTAAATAATGGTTTAGCTTATGGACTAATACTTGCAATTCTTCCTGTCTATTCCCCCTACACCTTGAATTTGTATGTGACATATGATGTTGGGCAGATTTCCCTCTTGTTGCTTGTCCAACCCTACTGTAATTTTCCATGTCCCCCCAATATCGAATCCTCTGTAAAGGTTGCCTTTTTATGCTTATCTGTGGGCTTTCACCTGCTCCCTTTCACCTGCTCCCATTTAAAGTCCTCTTCACCAGGTTGGTGAGTTAGTGAATGATGAAGATGCTCTTCCCTTTCTTGGTCAGCTAAAACTCATCTCTTCCCAGCAGCTCTCCTTCACAGAAAAAGCATTCCATGGTTGAGGAAGCCAAAGCCCTCCCATCTACACCTTCTGCACAGTCATGCAGCCATCTCTATGCTCCTGCCTGTGCCCTTATCATCAATATGGCACCTCCCTGTTAAAAGCAAATCTAGTAGCATCAAATTCATCATTACATATTTTGAATACCAAACAAAACAGCAACTTTACACACGTGTATCACTTTTAATTCCTGTCTACAGTTGATGCTTATTAAAGTGGAGAAATTAAAAAAAATTTTGTATTCAAAGATGAAAATGTATTAGAAATTTTTAAAAATTATAGGTCCTTTGCATCAAATGAAGGAATACTGCTTAGAGAAGAGTAAATGTAGCCTCACATATACTTGATGCTGATTCAGTCCACACAGATGGCAACAGGGATGCAAATGAAATGTTTGTCTTTTATTGTTATTATTTAATATTTATATCAGTGGAATGCCCAGAGGCTCCAATCATAATTAGAGCCCCATTGTGCACTAGGATCTATACAAATATATACCAGTCTGTACTGGTTCCCAGCTCCATCACTCTCCTGCTGCACAGAAAACTCATTGACTCATTTGTACTGCTCATAGAGCCATTCAAGCATATACAGCACTGAATTCTCCCAGCTACTCTGAAGAGTTTACAATCTAAACAGGCAAGTGACATATATTATATTCCCTAATAAAAACCCCTTTGTTTAGTTGAAATTTATGCTTGAGAATATACAGCAGACACCTCAAGGTGACAGTACTCCCAAGATTATAGTAGTTGCAGTAGCAAAAAAAGTAAACATTAAGGAGTGAAAAAGTCAAAAGCATTTGACAGTACAGAAATATAGTTAAGTTTCCTGCTTTAAATCTCTTAAGTTATGCAGATACATTGGAATGCCCCTTCATGCTGCTGTCCCTATGGATTTCCTTCTCACTGACCCACTACTCTGCTGTCCCCCATGATCCCTCTCTCCTCCTGCTCCTTACTATGCTGTTTTTCTCTTTCTTCCCTTCTTCAGCTTTCTCAGACTCCTTGCTCATCCCATCATATCCCTCCACACCAATCCCTGCACCTCATTCAGAGAGCTTAATGCAGGGGTTGCAGTAAGTGATGGTTCCAGGGGCTAGAAAAGCACTTTGGAGACAGAAAAGCATGAAAACATTTCCTTCTACAGATAAGACTAATCCAATACACTTAATTTAAAATATTCCCCCATTTTAATACTCAAGGTAGGGCCTGGCAGAAAGTATTACAAGACTGTAGTTGTCTGACGAACATCTGTTGTGATGGAAATATTTAGCTATCTCCACTGACAAGCCTCCCTTATCTTTCAGTTTGAAGTCTATCTCCACCAGGACATAGGATCAAAATTTCCTCCCCAACCTCTATTTTAAGTGAAATTTTGGGATGTTAAGTGATCATTTAACCCAATATTTTAAGCTTATCAGACATGAGGTGCCAATCTGATATCCATAACTTAATAGTGTTTGAAATTACAGTGCAATCAACCAATACTGTGAACTAGTTCTCAGCTAGATAATCGGGTAACCTAAGTTATCTCTCTCTCCTTTTTTGTAACTGTTGTGAAAAAGTCAGTTATAACAGATATAAGAGCAGGGATCGCCCCCCGGCACATGCAACCGCAGGGTAAGCACCCTTAGCAGGCCCCGCCAATTTGTTTACCTGGCAGTTCGCCAGTCGTGGTTCTCACTGGCCACAGTTCACCGTCCTGGTCCAATGGGGACTGCCACTTCCCGTAGTCCTCATTGGACCAGGATGGAGAACCACGGCCAGTGGGGGCCGCAGTCAATGAAATGGCAGGTAAACAAAGCGGCTAAGGGTGCTTACCCTGTGGTCATGCGTGCCAAGGTTGCCAATCCCTGTAAGAGAGTGGTGGAGGGCAGATATATGAGCTCAAGAATGGTGAAGGCCTTGTTCTCTATGAGCTGAAAAAGGGTTATCTTAGGTTAACTAAAGACACCTGAGGCCAGTGACTTTTATAAACCCCTGTTCTGGTGAGAGAGGGGAGGAGAGAAATGGGAGACAAGCAGTAGCAGGACTAGTGGCAGCAGGGAAAAAGATTTCTCCTGAGTGGAAGACTGCTCTCCTTCCTAGTGGTTAGGCACCTAAATACTTCTGAGGATCAAGGCCTACTGTAATAATATAAATAATGAATGGTGGGGGGTAAGCTGAAGATATTAGGCTGTACATGTCCTTGTTCTGTACAGGATGTAAACATTGGACTAAATTTATTCCTGGTACAACACCATTGATTTCATTTGAGTCATACCAATATCAGGCCAAATTTATTGTGGGCGTAACCCTATTGATTTCATTGGAGTTATACCACTGGCCCCTGTTGCTAAAAAAAAGAGAAAGCACTCATCAATTTGCCTTTCAGTTCACATCACAAATAATTTTATGAAATATGTTTCCTTTCCTTTTCTTTTGAAATCAAACAAAAACATGATGTACTGATTCTTTGTAACAAAATGTCTCTGAGCGTTAGCTGGGGACCACATTTAGCCCTGGTCTACACTAAGGGGGTGGGCAATCAATCTTAGATACTCAACTTCAGCTACGAGAGTAGCATAGCTGAAGTTGATGTACTTAGATCAACTTACCGTGGTGTCTTCATGGCAGTGAGTCGACTGCTGCCGCTCCCTCGTCAACTCCACCCGTGCCTTTCGTGGCGGTGTAGTACAGGAGTTGACGGGAGAGTGCTCGGAGATCAATTTATCGCATCTAGAGTAGACACGATAAATCGACCCCGATAGATCAATCTCACAGTGTCAATCCCCACTGTAGTGTAGACCTGCCCCTAAGTCTCCATAGGTCTTAACACTATGTCATTTAAGTGGTGCTACGTGAGCATTACAGTGATTGCAACAAGACAGGTAGGAGCCGTTTTCTGTTTCAAAGTCATAATCTGATCTTTGACCTCCTCGACAGTGGCACACATCAGATCAGAAGTCCTTGCTCCCAGGCTTGTGCCAGCCTGGAGTGACACAACCAACAGCCTTGATTATCACCCTTTTTAGAGAGTCAAACCACACAAGCTACAAAAAGGCATTTATAAGAGCCGGTGTAAGATCAGAAATTCAGATATTAGCACTAAATCATAGGCTTGCAAATGCCAATAACTATAGGGATAATGGATGCCACTGATAGAACCTCTAGCTCAGGAATCAGTAACCTTGGCACGCAGCCCCCCAGGGTAAGCACCCTTGGCAGGTCTGGCCGGTTTGTTTACCCACTTCCTGCAGCCCCCATTGGACCAGAGCGACGAACTGTAGCCAGTGGGAGTCGTGATCGGCCGAACCTGCAGACGTGGCAGGTAAACAAACCGGCCAAGCCCACCAAGAGTGCTTACCCTGGGGGGGCTGCATGCCAAAGTTGCCGATAAACATACCTGCAAATACACATCCTGCTGTGGTTTACAGTCCTAAACTGGAAGAATTATAAACTCTGGCAACAGTTTACCAACCTATATGAAATGGTATGATGCAGTGAAAGTGTCTTTCTTGCTCTTGGATATGTGATGCCCTTGTACAAATGTAAGGTAAAAATGAACTGTTTTTCCCCTTAACCAAACTGATATAGCCCCATGATGTGAAATTACTGAAAAGATGTGATTTGGGGAAATTACAGTTGCTTGCTTAGTATGTATTGTGCATGCCCTACAGCCTTTCCTAACCAGTAACTCCCAATTTCATTTAAATTGTAATGATTTCCTTTAAGGACAATTATGTGCCCAAGAGCAATGCATGCATAATAATGCTGCTTTGGCCTGGCTGCATGTAGAGGAGAGTAATAACTGTTTATTAATATGATAATTAACTGTTAATGCTTAGCAACCTAATTATATCTGTTAAACAACTTATAGTTTTGAGCCAAATTTTGGTAGAAGGAATTCTATTAAAAATAATAAAATGCTATGAGTATCATAGGAAAGCCACAATTACACTTTAAAAGACTATATTCTGCCTTGACTTACACCAAATGGATCCTGGATTTTGTGTATTCTGAATTAAAATTGGCTCTAAGGCCTTTCTTGTTCTAATTATGTGCAGGAGATGTTAGAATCTGGCACATAGTCAGGAAAGCCCAAGTACTCGAAGTGGCTGTGCATAATTGAAAAAGTAGGAAGAAAATTAATTAGTCCCTCCAGATGAGAACATTGTACATACTTTTTAAAAAATCACCTGTTTCTGTACTCATATACACTCACACGGTATTTGACTCTAAGTGGGTAAATCTCCACTGAAGTCAAGAGAGGAACACAAACTCATAACAGTGGGGAATCTGGAACCATTTTATTATAACTTATGTTTCAGTGGCACCCAGATTGTTCTAGCTGATGAACAGATGTAAAGAAAGACACAGCCCCTGATCCAGAAAGCTTATAGTACAAAAAGACTGGTTGGAGTTTGAAAGATTCTAAAAATTTGGGAAAAGGCCTTAAATTAGGAAAAAAATGGCCCAATACATTTCTGACGTCCTATCACGACACCTTAGTTATTGGAAACTTCTGAGAAATTCTCTTAATATTACTTCTACTTGCAACCTATATGGTGACATCCAAGGGCCACTTATCTCCTATCCATCTGCTATAATGTTACCAAACTCATTCATAGACCATAGAGTGCTTTACAAAGGAGGGCAATATCATTATCTCCAATTTACAGATGGGGAAACTGAGGCTCAGAGAGGGGACGTGACTTGCTCAAGGTCACCCAGCAGCCCAGTGGCTGAGCCAGAAGTAAAACCCTGAGTACCTGTCCAGTATCCTATCCATGAAGTATGACTGCCTGCAAATACCTTCCCCGATCCCCCAGCAAACAACACTTGGCTGAAGAGATAAGAAGATATTTTAATGCCTTTTGAGTTCCTTTCATCATCTCCTGTCCCTGAATTTTGATAAAAAGCCACTAGTCCTGATGCCAGTTATTTCTCCAGTATTTGCTATTACACCAAGTCTGAACCTGAAGTTTGACTGCCTGGTTTGCTGTCATTTCACCAAGTGCACTCTGACTAATCTATCCCACAGTCATCACCATTGTGTCTGAAACCCTGACAAAATTATATAAAGCCAATATGTTTGGGATTTTCTTTTGTTGTTGTTCCCTAACAAATCTAGCACATGATGGCCACTGCTTTATGAAAATATATTTAGAAGAGTATCATCCTGAATGAAGTCATATTTGTGATCCTTCTGGTCTCTTGTAGAAGGAGGCCTATAGCTACGGGGCAAATGTTATAAAAGCTTTGTTCCCTGTTCCTACAGTTCTCACATGCTATAAAAGCTCTGTTCCCTGTTGCTACAATTCTCACCAGAGACACTGACAGCTCCATTTGTCAGCATAAATATTTGATGTGTTAGGACCTAATGCTGGAAAAAAAGATCCCTGTGAAGACTGGGTGAAGCCCATTTGAACATCAAGACCAAGATCTTGAGTTTCATCTGGTATTGGAATAGAAAGCAAGTGTCATTTGCAGAGCACTGGTCATATGGCCTGTGTTCAAGTAGCTGGAAGAGAGACACATATTGAACTATCTGGACTAGCACTTTACTGTCTTATGTGTTCTTGTAGCCATGTCAGTGCCAAGATATTAGAGAGAGGGTGAAGTAATATCTTTTATTGGACGAACTTCTCTTCTTGGTCTTATTGGACCAAGCCTGTCTCTCATCAGTAGAAGTTGGTCCAATAAAAGATATTACATCAACCACCTTGTCTCTCTAAGCACTTTACTGACATTCCAAGGGCCTGACAATAGGTTTATATTAGAAGGGAAAATGGGATGATGAGGAAATTAGGGCCTAATTCAAAGCCCACTGAAAATGTGTGTCTTTCTATTGACTTCAACTGACCTTAATTCAAGCCCTTACTGAGCAGCTATAATAAATGCCAAAATTAAAGTACATCTTAGTAGTAGGGATTTGAATTATACACCTATTGGTTAGAAAATGGATTGATAAGAAATTTATCCTCCGATGCCTTTTTAGATCTAGTGTAGGATAGTTTTATTTTCTTAAAGGTGGAAGAAGAAAGAATGCATGCTGAAATCTTTGATCTCATGTCACTTATGTAAGAAAATAAAATATAAAATGGAAGTGCACAATATCATTTCTCTGATTCCCAAACATGGGGAAACTCATCCATCTTTCAGCAAAGAAATGGATTACTGGCAAACTAAAATGGCTGAAAGTGTTCCGATATCTTTGACCAAGTTATTTCAGGGTGATTCGCTTATTGCAGTAAGAGCTATTAATTTAAAATTTAAGATCCTTGACTTTCCACTTTCTTTATTTCAGAATTAGAATTTTTGCTGCAGTGAGGACAATTAAATCCCATATTATTACACAGCTGATGAAGTAAAAAGACTTTTTATTTTTCCATTATACTTTCATGAGTTTTTCAGGCAGATTATATAGAGCATTAGGAACTGGACTGACACCAGAGGTGAAAGGCTTGTTAGCCCAATCTTAATCTCTTCAGCTAAAATAATTTAAGACCATGAAAACATGAAATAATCATGTTTTCCCACAATTTGGATTCAAATGATTATTGATGGGGGCTCAATGAATGCCAGTGCATTTAAGGGGAATCAGTTCTACTGTGCTTTGTTACCCCCAATTACAATCACTTGCCATTAGCTCCTTATTATCCAGAGAGAAAAAGAATAAAATGTAGTGATGCCCCATACACCAACGCTTCCTTCCAAAGACCTTGCTCCCTAGACATATCAAACAAATAAGTAAAGAAAATGCAAAATAGAAGCTTTCAATCTTCTCCATCTTTTAGGAATTCCATACTCAAGGACCTAGTACAAGTTCTATACAAAAAAAGGGGGAGTTTAGATTGTAAAGTCCTCAGGACAGGCAATTTTTTGACTTGACTTGTCTGTAAAGCACCAATGGGTTTCTGTAAATAACCAGTCCTTTGTGTGTCTGGTTAAAAGAGTGTGCTGACCCCGCAAATAACTTTTCTATAGCTGGAGCTGGATTCCTAAGTGGCACACATTTCAACCGTGCCTAGGGGGTGGGGACCCTCTCATTGCTTGCATTCCCCATCTACCCACTTCCTGGGATGTAAGCAGCCAATCAGATCTGCAGCAGAAAGTAGGTATAGCTCTTCTCAGGAGCAGAAAAAGCCCAGGCCGGCACTGCAGTTCTAAGTGACTCGTCTCCTTCTTCTCAGTCTGTGAGCAAGGGGACGGTTCTTCTGCTCTTCTCCCACCCATTTTTCCTCCCTGAAACACCCAACCTGGGATAGGGAAAAGAGTCCCCACTGCAGCCCACTCCAGGTTTGGGAGAAGTGATAGAAAAGCCCCAGGAACTGCAGGGAAAGCAGTGTTGAGGCTGGAGGGTCGGGAGAGACGGGCAGAAAATTGAGGACAAAATTGATTGAGTGCTGGAGATATAGAGCAGAGGTGGGGCAAAACTGATGTGGGAGAAAGGGGACCTGCAAAATGGAATATTGCTTTCCTTTCTGTAGAACATGTTAGACCTCCACTTTTTTAGATCACTTTAAGCACTGAAAATAATAATATTAAAAGAAAGGGAAATTTATTCACTGGTAATTCCTTTAGTTGTTGTCTTCTCCTTGTCACCTTATACCATTGCAATTCTTTCTTACATTTCTCTGTTCTTTGATTTCCTGCTCTTGAAAGGAAGCGAGAGAACTGGGTCATCATATATACGTGTGGTGGAAATACATATTATATATATGCGCACACATCATATATATGTACACACAGAGAGACAGATTTTTGCTTCCTTTCATCCTAATGGGCAGAGCTATAGGTCTGTATGTCCTTACATGCTCTCTCTATCATGTCAACACATACAAATCCTGGAGAATGTTCTCTTCTAGGGCCCATTTATTGTTCTTTGTTGAGTATAGTGATTGTCCTGAGCAGTGCACAGAATAGGGAAGACAACACATAGCACAAGGCACTTACCAATACCATCTGAGTTAGACACAGAAGTACCGTCCACATGAATTAATACACAAATAAATTAAATGATAGATAAGTCCTGAAGTATAAGTTAAATGAGTGATCATACTTTTTTCCCCCCATTGTGTTTCCCAGTATTGGTGCAGGGTGGGGAGATTCCTTATCATCACAGGTGTAAATTCAGCCATGATCAAATTTGCTGATGATGGAAGAATTGGAGTAATAGGTAATAAAATAAACAGAAGTGGAAAGAAGCAAACTTTAATGTAATGTGGAAAGATTTGAATAATAGGCTATAGGCAATGAGAAAAGTAAAGTGATACAAATAAAGACAGAAATAAAGAGAGGTAAAAATTAGGGAAGAGACATCTGGAAAGCAGTAAGTCCAGAAAGGCCTCCAGGGAATAGTAGCTACAAACTAATTAAGAGCTCCCAATGCAAGTCCATTGTGAAATACTGTTTATTTCTTACATGTTTTATATAAGGAGATTCCATGTTCATTATTTATGGGTACCTGTCCAGAACTGGAATAGGCTTGAGTTACAGATAACCAGAAAATAACTGCAGTATTGTGAAGCCATTTCATTGCAACATGTCAGGGTCACAAAACAATATCAGGACATTACACCAAGATCTTTTTTGCCATTGTTTGATATCCTTTTCTATGTGTGGGTGCCTCCAGTTCCATCACTCAAGTAATGGGGAAGGCTCTTGATCAGTTCAGTCTTTTTCTTAAGCCCCACCCTATGCGTGCTTGCATGTACCAAGAAGTGAGGGGAGTGACTCATATGATCAATATTGCTTACTCTCTGTTCATTCCAGTCAAACACTGAAGATTTTTGAATGGCTGTATACACTGACCCAAGAGATTCAAGTTGAAAAGTTTTGTCTTTAACTTCTTGAGCCTCAGACTAAGAATTGTTGTCTTTGGGGTAATATACAGGAAGGAAATTAATTAATCACACTCTTAGAAAATACTGGGATACGAAGCAGTGGCCAGAAACTAAGGAAGGGAAAAGTTAGGCTATTTATTAAATAAGGTTCCCAAATGCATAATAAGGGCTAAACAATAATGTACACAGGGACATCTGCATTGTCTTCTCTGGAGTTGTCCCAACTTACAGCAAGCTGAACTGGGTTTTCAGAGTAATTGGTCAGCAAAAGAAACTCCCAGGAGAATGGATTGAAGCACTATCAGCACAGACATTCAGAAAAACTTTACATAAGACTAATGACACGGGGTTGTGCTAGATCAGTTCTACCTACTTAGTAAGATTAAGACTATAATATCAAGTGTGGACAGAAAGTATGTGTGCCAGAGTATCAGTTTACTAAGTATTTAGCAGTGATAGACATCTCAGAGGTGTCTGGAATAACTAAATAAATTTGCTAAATAGGCCACATGACTGATCCACTCCAACATTCCTGAGCAAAAGCTGAACCCTGGTGTTATCACACACAGAGCTGAAGTCTGTCTTTGGATACACGTGGGAGACTTCTGCTGACATCAGGCACATAGGCAGAGGCAGAACTTGGTCCACAGTGAAAGCATCTTTGGAAGCCAGTCAGAGTTGGGTGGGGAAGAAATGGGAGGCTTGGAGGAAACGGACTGGAATGTAAGGGAAATAATGATTTCCTGCTCAATTAATTTACAAGATTTATCCTATTACATATCAATTAAATGTATATTTAAAACATGTAATTGAAAATGTTACTAAAACATGGAAATTGCACTTAAAGTATGGAAATTTATTTTGTCCTACCTTGAATATCCACAGCTGTAACTTACTAAATGGGGCATGAAATGATTAAATGTATGGCTTCTGTTTTGCCACTCTTTGTAAAACTAGCATAAAACATAAGCTTCATGCTTTCATAACAACCACAAGTCACAAAAATGTACTGAAAAATGATTTTTTACCATACAAACAAAATGACAAGATCCATATCCACTGACATATGAAATACATAACAAAGGACAATGTGTAGAGGAGAAGCAAAGAAGATTCTTTAAACTCCATAGCTATATATATATTAGACTATTATTTAATCATTATTTGCATATAATGTCATAATTATGCATGGTATTTTGAAGAGCAAATAAAGATGTGAGATTTAATCCTGGCCCTATTGAAATAAATGGCAAAACTCCAATTGATTTAAATGGGAACAGGATTTTTAGCCAGGGTCCCTACTCTAGGAGATTACAGTTTGTGGCCGTGATCATGCAAACACTTATGCACAAAACACTCAGTGATATTACTCACATTCGTAAAGTTACTCACATATGTAAGTGTATCAGGGTTGGCTGTGTATCTTCAATAGGACATGACATGACATGATGTAGGAAGAAATGGCGTCTGGAAAGCAAAGGGAGATTTCTACAGGTGTTAAAATGTCTGATCATATCGGGAGCATATTATAATTCCCTTTTTTGGTTAAGTTTTTGTTATTTTGTTTTTATTCTGCTTTCATTAGATTGAACTGGGAATGGGATTGTTGGACAGACTGAGCGCTTTGAAGAAGGATTACAAGTAGGGGGTTGTGTGGGATACAGGATGATGGTTCAGTGGGAAGCATAAGAGAAAGCACAGATGTATTTGTCTGTAAATCGTATAATGGTGCCCAGAAAGCAGGAAGAGCTAAGTAGGAATTGAAATTAGCAAAACACTGAGCTGAGCTGGAGAGTTGAGGGAGACAAGGGACAGGTGTAAGAGGTGCTGAAGTATTTAGAGATGTGAAGATGAGAACACCATCTTGAATGTGAAGATAAGGAAACAGTGACTCTAAGAAGAAATAGACCAAGTCAGAGTAATAGGAGAGAGCAGCATTTCATAAGCGGAAGCTGGTAGTGAGATAGACTGGAAGGGAGGAGGGGGAGATTTCTGAGACACTGACAAAGGGTGGAGGGAACAGAACAAAACTGGAAGAAGTTGCAAAGGAATTTATGAACAATCTGGATGTGTGGATTAAAGGAGAGAGAAGCTAGCATTATACTGAGATTCTGGGCCTGGGAGTCCCATAAAAATGTTGGAATTATCTACAATGATGGAGAAAGAGGGAATAAGGAGATTCTGGAGGGGACAATGAAAGATTCTGATTTTTCAATACTGAATTTATCAGAAAGACCATAAACTCTTATACTTAAGGACATAAATCACCCCTAACTAACGGGATAGAAAGAACTGTTCCCTATAAGCACACTATTCATAATTGCCATTTCATTTCAGTGTCCCAAGTATCTGGTTCTGACCACTAACAAGGAAACGCTAGACTGGATGGACTACTGGTTGGATCAGGTATGGCGACTTATGCTCCATTAAGGAAGCAATTGAAGAAGTGATCTAAGAGGTAGGAGGAAAACCAGTCCAAAACCAGAGTCACAAAACCCCAATGAGATCAAGGTTTAAGAGGATGAATAGGAGAAATTTGAAGGGGCAGAATAGAAAATATTAGAGGCCTCTTGAAAATGTGTTAGTTTATTCTGAATTTGATTTTGAATGCAGAGGCCTTAGCACAAATGCAAGTATCCCTATAAGGTAATATTAAGCATATATACACACATATATTTATGTATCTAAATTGATCTTTAAAATATTAAAGATAACAAAAAGGTTTAATGAGATCACATTTTATCATTGTAGTCATAATGACTCTTAGGAATCTCTTTTGTTCCTTGTCTATCTATGAGCTCTGTTCAACAGAACGATTCATGGTCTTTCATGGTATTTGAGCACATGAAGGTCATGGATTTGGACTCCACACCTGGATGAACTACTCAGCAGAAAGGCAGCTGGGCCATGGAAAACAATTTTGCTAAATTCAGCAGGTGTCCCTAGTACAAAGCTACTAGGGACTACGATTTCATTTACACCAGTTTCTTTAATTCTATTACCCTGAACAGCACTAATTCAGGCTGACCAAGAAACAGCATTCCATAGTGGTAAAAATTTAACAAGAAAATGGATTAACACCCTCCAAAAATCACAGATTGCTAGCTAGGTGCCCAGAACTTCTTTCAGATTTGTTTTAAATCACATCCTCTATAATCACAAAGGGGTCCTTCACTTTCTCAGCAAGGACTCCATGACCTCAATTGACATTTCATTAATGTGTATCATTAATCTTCCAGTTATTGCATTCAGGATTTTAGAGATGAAAGTAGCTGCCAATCAGCTTTGAACAGTTCTTTCTGCTTATATGGATATCAGCCAATCTGATAATTATCTGAGGTCATTTTCCAGATATAAGAGTATAAAAAGTATGATTCCAAATTTGGATGTTTGTGCTCATGTAAAAGATTATTATTGTTAATAATAATATTATTCCATATTTGCTTATCATCATCATGTTAGCACCATGCAATACACAAAAATCCAGACAACTTTTCCCTTAAAGACCTTAAGAGATCAAGACAGAAATTCATTTCTTTTCTTTTCATTTTTTTATTTAACCCCTTAAATATAATAACTAATTTGTTAGAGTCAATACAGAAAAAAGTATTTTTTAGAAGGACTTTGCATAAGTAGAGAATACTGTCCTCATCGAAAGTGGAATTGGGAGAAGATTTTGCAAATGGCAGCACCATGCATAAAGGAAAAGATGGAAGTGGAAGAAGACGTAAATGGGGAGGGGATGAAAATTAGAGTAGAAACTTTGGAGACATTGGTCTGGAACTAAAAAGTTTGCTGAGCCTGCAAATCTCATATTTATTTCTGCTGAACTAGCCTTCTACGTAATAAACTACTTCAAGGGCATGGACCAAGAACAGCAACATAATTAATTTGAAATTAAGATACACCAACAACCACACCAATAAATTGATGAAGAACCAATTTTTTTACTGGCATAAATTGGTATAGCCCCACTGAAATCAGTGGAACTGTCTCACTTTATATCAGAATTTGGCCCATAGGATGTATCTATCAGACAGTGCCATATTGAATGTTAAATAAGAATTATTTAATATGATCATTATTTTCTTTTAACTCTCAGCCTAAGCAGTAGTTTGGAGAGCTATGTCACATTTTCAATTACATGGAACTTACGGATAAACCCAGTTTGCAGGTTATTGTTGATCTGGCCAGTCAGTTCTATTACTCACACAAACACACACACACACACACACCCCAAATCCAGTTTAGCTACTGATGGAAACTCAATGATAAGCTGTGGAGATAATATCTGCTGTCATTTAAACCCACTAGCCTCACTGAACCCAACAGAGCTGCTCAGTATATATGACCACAGATTTTGAAGCATTGTTTCTAAACTGCCTCATTATATTTTGTTTTTTAAAAGCCTAGTAATTATCCCAGGAGATATTTTATAGGATTAAATGTTGCTTATGCATAAATGCACATTATTTGACTCCTACTACACTGATTCATTTTCTCCAAACCAAAGTTAACAATACAGTTAGTTACAGTACATCTGGGCCAATTTTCCCAGATTGAACATTTAAATATAGTCTTGCTTCTTATCCAAATTTCCATATTATGTTTTCTTCAGGCATTTAGAAGTTATGTTACAACTTTCAGCAGCAATAATTCTTGAATTCATAAAATGCAGAGTTTGACAGGCAGTTCAAAAGTCTCCATAAATTAATTGAAATGCTTGCCTCTGCAGAGGTATTGCAATCCTTTCTTATGATCTGTTGAATCACACTTCCTTTGTTGTTGTCATCATTGTTCTTCTGTGCCTTTTTAAGTTGAGGAAGTCTTGAGAAAACTGGATCTCTTTCAGAACACAGAGGGATGCACTTTCTTTTGATACAAGAGCATGTACTGAAAATACTCTTTCCATTCTAAAATGTTTCTGTGTTTTTAATGAATTTTACTGACATCTCCTGTGAACCAACATGAAATAGCAATGAATCTTATTGTAAGGAAAGATTTTGTTACAGAAAATGTTGATCTTTTTTAGGAGTCATGATACATTAGCTCTAACTAGCTCAGGACTATGCAAGATGGGGTTCTGAAAGGCATTCACCATTTTACCCCTTTAAACTGGTTCTTCTCTCTACTGAAATAGAGAAAAAACAGGAGGATTGTAAGAACCGCATCTTTCTTCTATCAATACTGCTTCATAGTCAGCCATCTGGAATTATTACTGAATGATTCTTGGATCATTACTCCAGCGAGCAGGTAGTCAAGTCCTGAAATCAGGTTGTTGATCCTCTGGCAAGTAACACTAATGACAGTAAAACAAACTTGCACTAAAAGGATCTGTTTGTTAGTTTTCAGAATAATATTAATGTACAGTACTAAAGTATCCACCAAAACTGATATAGATTGTGAGTTAATGATCTGATCGGAGCAAGAGGTAGTGTGTTGTTGCACTGCTACGGGCGCAGACTGGGACAGAGATTGTGACTCATTAAGTCACTGTGGCCTGGAGGCACAAAAGAAGTTAGTGTCACAGTCTCAGTGTCACACAAAAGCTAGCACCGTGCTGCTTCCCGCAGCCCCCATTGGACCAGGACGGCGAACCACAGCCAGTGGGAGCCGCAGTCGGCGAAACAGCAGGTAAACAAAGTGGCAGGGCCCACTAAGAGTGCTTACCCTGCAGTCCCACATGCCAACGTTGCCGATTCCTGACTTAATTTAATAGGCAGGAGCTTTAAACCAAACAAAAGGAAGTATTTTTTTCACATAACACCCCATCAAACTGTGGAACTCTTTGCCAGAGGATGTTATGAAGGCCAAGATTATAACAGGGTTCAAAGAAGAACTTGATAAATTCATGGAGAATGGGTCCTTTAATGGCTATTATTCAGGATTGGCAGGGATGGTGTCTCGAGCCTCTGTTTGCCAAAAGCTGGGAATGGGTGATGGATCATTTGAAGATTACCTGTTCTGTTCATTCCTTCTGAAGCTTCTGACGTTGACTACTGAAGGAAAACAGGATACTGGGCTAGGTGAACTTTTGATTGACCCAGTATGGGCAGTTTGTTTTTTATGTTATATACTTCACATCAGATTCTGACTTCATGTATACTGCACTCCACTAAGTAACAAGAAGATTTTGTGCACAGTTTTAGGGAGTACCTAAGTTTACAAATAAAAATTTTCAAAAATAAGTGCTTAAATTTAGGTTGCCAAATCAGTAGTTATGCAAATAAATTAACTGCTTAATGTTGTGGCAGTAACCAAGAGTTTTATTAAGATCTTAAAGTCTTTTGACATGAAATCCCCCACGCCTCCATTAACATTATCTCTGAAATCCACAGTTAGACACCATAAAAAGTTATCTGATTTTCAAAAATGCTTAGCATCACGCAGCTATCAGTCTAGATGAACTAACAGTCGCTCAGCACTTAGGAAAATCACACCACTTCTCTAGGTACCTAAATATAAAGTTAGGAGCTATACCATTAATGGAGTTGGAGGAGGTCTCATGCCCACGTGGGTTTAAGAAGTTAATAAAACCCTTCATTACTGCCACAATATTAAGAGTTTAATTGTGGTTCAAGATATTATAAGCCCAGAGCTCTTAGGTTGCTAATTACAGTTACAACTGCACTATTAAAAATTCCCTCAACTATTTATTAAGTATAAAGACAAATAATTAGGGCAAAATATTAGAGCATTTGAGATTTGACAGTTGACCAGAAGGCACCGCTTCATTACATTTCACTCTTTCATGAATAAAGAGAAGAGGAAAAATCATAAATTGAAGACGTAGGGGGGATTCCCTTAACATATTCTTTATAATTTTAGAGATAGAAAAGTTTTCAGACATGTTCCTTATACTTAAACTACAGCTAGAACCGGTAATAGGTAAAAAACTGGCAAGAACTCTGTAAGAGCATCCAATGTATGGAGAATTCATGTCTTCTTACTGCCATCTTTCAAAGAAAAACTCCTGAAGAAATTCAGTTTTGCCATTGTGAAGGATGGCAAATAGTTCTAGCTCTGGAGTTAACCACAGGAAAATATCCAGAATGAGAGAGGGTTCACCTTGTACGCATTTTACCCTAAAATGTCTGCCAGAGCCTCTGGAGTGTTGAACACAGAAAAGTAGTTTCTGCTGTAGTACAAGCTCAATATTTTATGGTCCTGATGGTCACCTATTCAGACCTAGATCCCTTGTTCAGTCAGTAAGGTTTAGTGGCAGCAGCTGACTCTGGGTACTCTGGACTATTAGTACCCATTTGAAAGAAACTAATTTGTCTGTGCTTAATGGGACCTCTGACAAGTTCTCTGACTCATATATTTTGTAGAAACTGAGGAAGGCCCCACTCTGTCTTTGATGCACTTTTTTGCAGGATCTCTGGATTAGGTAAGTGTAAGAAGATGTTGGTTACAATACCATTAATTTCTTTCTCCTCCACATGAGACTGTTATTGGTAAACATTTTGTGACCAAAATCCCTATTTCTTTCCCATTAGGTAAGGGCTAACACCCTAATAAGACCTCCAATGTGCATAGGTTAAATTAAAAATGCAAGGCTGGGGAATGAAGTCCCAATCATGGTGGTTAATAAACAATAGTTACAAAGATCAAAACCCTTTGAGAAGGCAGAATCAGACATACAAGCCAAACTGTAAAGTAAATGAAGAATACTTGTAGCACCTTAGAGACTAACCAGTTAATTTCAGCATAAGCTTTCGTGGGCTATAGCCCACTTCATCGGATGCATAGAATGGAACAAATAGAAGTAAGATACATTTATACACACAGAAAGCAAAACAAAAAAAGGTTGTAAATTACCATACCAATTCTAAGAGGCTGTTAAATGTGGATGGGCCATTATCAGCAGGAGAAAAAAAACTTTGGTAGTGAAAATTTACACTGTTTGTTATCTATGTCTCCCATCATATCTGCAAGAGCTTCTGACAGTATGGCCTCACTTGTTTTAAGGCTATCTGTCTGTCTGCTCTTTTGTCATGTAAAACCAGGTTTGTTTCTCTTATTCCTAGAGCACTCCAAAATCTCAAGAATAAAACTCTGAGGAGAAAAACCTGTTGGTTGACTACTCCTTTTCCCTTACAGAGTACTTCCCAATTGGTAAACTTTTTTTAAAAAATCCCTCTGGTTGCTTCTGTAATAAAATTGACATTTGGAAAGACAAGAAATAGACCAACTAAGGACTTCAATAGCCTACTATAACCCTTGCCAAAATTCCTTTGTGTGACAAAGAGAGCAAACATCACTGCTCGATAAGTATTTGCTATGAAATTCCCCTTGGACAAGAGAATGTTTAGGGTCAAATCCATGGTATCTACACTGAATGCCAGAAAGTGTAAACTAAGAAGAGACAGAATGAGATTTTTTTACTGTTAGCAACCTCCTCCCCCCTCCACCCCAAGAGACTTATATAGATAGATATAATGAGGAAGAAACACACACCCTAAGAGGCCATTCTAACCCTGTTTAAATCAAGATATAGTCTAAGCAGATAAGCATTTTCACTTCCATGAACTATAGGAATTGGATGACAAGTGTCATAACTAGATTTGGCAGGAATTTTGTATTCAATCTGAAAGAAAGAAAGAAAGAAAGAAAGAAAGAAAGAAAGAAAGAAAGAAAGAAAGAAAGAAAGAAAGAAAGAGAAAGAAAGAAAGAAAAGCTTAACAAAAATTGACAAAACGTTTCTGGTTTTTCAAAATTTTTCAATAAATTTAAAAAATGAATGTAAATATGGAGGTTTCAGATTTGTTGTTTTCTCCTTTTCTCCCCCTGTCCACTTCTTTCTTTCTTTCTTTCTTAATAGCAAAAGGAAAAAGGAAAAAAGGAAAAACAAAACGTGGATGTCATTCATTGTGATGCACATTGTGGCAAAAAGCAGAAAAAGGGAGAGAGGACAAAAGGCAGGAAATGAAAATTTGAAATTTACAAAGTTCTATTTTTTAAAAAATACTTTTATAAAAATACTGTTCCATTTTGAGCTCTGCAAAACAGAAAAACCTTTGAAATTTAATTTGTGTTTGTGAGAGTAAATTGTTTTTCTATTTTCAACCAGCTCTACTGCTAACTGGTAAATAATCTTAAAGTAAAACAGAAACCAAAGACTTTAAGCTAATACATCATGCATTTTTATGAGATGATTATGCTTTTTAAATGTTTTGAACTTATTTTTTATTTTATTTCAATAGATAGCATGCATAGTGCATGAATACCATTGAAAGTTTTGCTAAGGTCTATTTTTGCAAATTTTATTTTATATATTTATTTACAGTTGTTTTAAGACTTCAGGTTTTTCAGGTTGTCTATATGGAAAGACTTGGCATTCACAAAGGAGTTTTTGGTCTAATGCTTGAAAATGGATGGTAACCATCCATTTACAAGCACTGCAAATGAATGGAAACACTGAAACATAAATATGGAGCTTATCCATCTCAAAGGCCTGTGATTCTCAACCTTCTGGATCTTCTCTACAGTAAAGAAGGGAACTGTGCCTAAGTTTCTTAGTAAAGAGATAGTTTGGAAAATGAAAAACAGATGCATCACTTTTGTCACAAACTTTAGAAGAGAAAGTCAGTGATGAAGAGAATAAATTATTGAATGGTGTGCATACAAATTCTGGAAGCCTGGGTAACAAATAAAAACCACTGGAGTTGCTCAGTTATGAGTATAAATTCATTCTGGTATTACTGAAACATGTTGAGGTGATTCACATGACTGGCATGTGAAAATAAACATTTACAACATATTTAGAAAGGATCTATTTGGGAGAAGAAATCGCACTCTGTATCAAAAGTGACATTATCAATTTCTGAGTCACTGATAACTTGAATGAAAGTGATTTTGAATGCTTATGGATCAATGTCCTAACAGATAAAGCACAAGATGGGACTTAGCTGGGGTGCTATATACCACCAAATCACCATAATGAACAGGATGCCTTCGTCCTTACACCCCTATCTATAATATGTAGGGTGGGGAAATAACCCTGAACTATCATGGGGGACTTCAAACTGAGGTTTTATGCTGCCAGAACTAAAACATCCTTGCAATTTCTAACATTATGGATGACAATATCCTTAACTCAAGAAGTGTTACAAACAACACCAGGGAATTCTTTATCAGAACTTGTCCTAATATCTAAAGAGGAACTGATCACAGAACTAAAAATTAATGGTAGTATAGGTACAAGTGACCATTATTTGATCACATTTATAATGTGTAAAGAGAAGAAAATCCAGACCATCAATATATACACATACAAACACACACACACACACATACGCACGCACACACACACTTGGTACTTTAATGGGGCCAATTTCACAAAACTGAAAATAATTATAAGTGAAATTATCTGGAAGGAAG
The DNA here is from genome assembly GCA_007922305.1 of Dermatemys mawii. Taxonomy (NCBI): domain Eukaryota; kingdom Metazoa; phylum Chordata; order Testudines; family Dermatemydidae; genus Dermatemys; species Dermatemys mawii. The sequence goes on along the minus strand of ML677348.1, from coordinate 32,924,047 downwards.
AATTTAGTCATAAAATGTAAATGCATCATTGTGAATCATTTAAGAAGATCTTATTAGATGCTGAAAAAGCCACAATTCGACAACTCAGAAAGGAGACCAAGCTGGTTAAAAAAAATGACTTAGTTTGGTGCAAAAGTGAATGCAACTATTTTACACACACACACACAAATAGAAGAAAGGTGAAATTGATAGTAATGAATATAAATCAGAAACTAGGAATTGTAGAAAATTGATAAGGGAAGCAAAGAAAAGTAAGGAGAAATTTTTGGTCAGCAGAGTTAAGGACAACAAGGAGTTTTTTTCAAATATATTAGGAACAGAAAGAATCCAGACAAGGTATTGGTCCATTACTAGACAGAAATGGGACATTTATCAATAATCATTCAGAAAAGGCTGAAATGTTCAATAACATTTCTGTTCTGTACTAAGAAAAATACTGGTGATATAGTCTCATCATTTGGTGATGGAAATGCTCTTTTCTTTCTACTAGGATCTCTGGAGAATGTTAAGACATAAGCTACTAGAGTCAGACATTTCTAAATAGTGGTGAATAATGAAGAGAACAGGACACTTGGATCACTTGGTAAGTTGGGCACAAGCAAACACTATGTGTTTTAATATGGCTAAATGCAAATGTATATGTCTAGGAACTAAGAACGAAGGCCATATTTGCAGGATGGAGGACTCTATCCTGGGAAGCAGTGACTCTGAGTATGATTTGAGGGACATGGTGGATAATCAGCACAACACGAGATTCCAAGTGATGTGGTGGCCAAAGAGCTAATGCGACCTGGGATGCATAAACAGAGGAACCTCGAGCAGAAGTAGAGAGTATATTTTACCTCTGTACTTGGCAATATTGTGACTGCTTCTGGAATACTGTGTCCAGTTCTGGTTTCCACAATTCAAGAGGGATGTTTATAAATTGGAAAACATGCCTTATCATAAGAGACTCAAAGAGCTCGATCTATTTAGCTTAACAAAACAGAAGGTCAAGAGGTGACTTGATTACATTCTGTAAGTATCTACATGGGGAACAAATATTGAATAGTGGGCTCTTCAATCTAGCAGAGAATCTACCAATCTACCATGATCCAAGGGTTGAAAGAAGCTAGACAAATTCAGACTGGAAATACATGTCATTTTTTTGACAATGAGTGTGTGACCATTGTCATTGGGGGACACACACACTCTGAGATTACTCAGTTAAGGCAAACTGAAAAAAATGGGGCAGACAATCCCAAAAACTGGTAGTTATTCCTATACTTAGATTCCCCAAACTAGCTACAAAACATCTTATACAATAGTATATGACTAACCAGAAGTCAGAAATACAGTTCCCTTAGGGAAACCTGGCCCTGAGCTCCCACTCAGAGAGCCAAGTCAAATATGATGTGGATTATTGAAAATCTTGTTCATCATATACAAAATTCTACCAGCCCCAAAGGATCAGACACATTATCCCCCAGGTTAATGAATATCTTAGATCTTAACCAAATACATGCTTACAGCCAATTCTTATTAATAAAAGAAAATAAAAAGAGTATTGGTTAAAAGATTATTATACACACAGGTATGAATAGAGTTCTTAGGCCAGTTTCATAGTTGAGTTGGTGAGCTTCAAAGTTGCAAAGAGTCCTTTCAGAATTAGTCCATAGGTTACAGTCGAATGTCCAATATCAGGGTGATCCAGAATGGAACTGGAGACCTCAGTTTTGTAATTCAAACTTCCCCATGAAGATTAAGCAGATCTGAGATGATAGGATCAGGGCCCTAGAGTTTTTTTTATAGTTGTCTAGCAGTCTCTTGACAGCATGCAGTCCTTGGGTGAACAATAGGCAATTATCCAAGCTTTGAAGTAGAACTCCTATTTCCTAAGCATCACTGATAATTAGCTAAATTGATTAACATAAGGCAATTGCCCATCTTCAGCCATTTACGGGTACTTTACTACAAACTTCAAAGAGAAATAAAGAATGATGATGTTACTACATTCACAGTTCATCTAAATCAAGGATCAGCAACCTTGGCAAGTAAGCACATTTGGTGGGCCCGGCCAGTTTGTTCACCTGCTGCGTCCACAGGTTTGGCCGATCGCGGCTCCCACCGGCCGGCTGCAATGGGGGCTGTGGGAAGTGGCGTGGTGCTGGCCGCCACTTCCTGCAGCCCCCATTGAACCGGGGCAGCAAATCGTGGCCAGTGGGAGCCACGATCGGCCGAACCTGTGGACGCGGCAGGTAAACAAACTGGCCGGGCCCACCAAGGGTGCTTATCCTGGGGGACCACGTGCCAAGGTTGCCGATCTCTGACCAAGATGATCAGAGAATCAAATGAAACTACAATACTAAAATATCTGCTATAAAATTAATCTATTTTATGAAGAATTAAGTGTATAAATTTGAAATTTCTATGAAAAATGTAAACAATAGAACATGAATAAAATATTAGATGCATGAACAGGAAGAAATCAAAGTATTAAAAGTAAAGTAAAATCAGATAAATTTAGCTGAACAGAAATTGTACACATAAGTCATTGAAAAGAAAAGATAAGCAAAGATAAGTAAAGTATAGCACATGGATGATTTAAATTAATAGTGGAAATCTTGTCTCTAAAGGAAATTGGAAAAGTACATGAGAAACAATGAAATGTGAGCAATCTTAAAAATTCCCATCACTTTGAAAGCTTATAATAGTTCCAAGAGCATTCCCCATATGAAAGAAAGAGATGGGAAAATCTTTCAAATCAGTAAAACTTTTTAAGTGTAGGCATTGTACCTTTCAATTGAAGTTCAGAATTACATTTTCTTTCACAAAATAAAAATGTATAAAATGTAGTTAAATTATATTTTCAATAGCAACCAATAAGTTGCTTCCGCGTACAGTTGTGTGTGCAAGTGTATCTCATTCTATGAGGTATTCACAGGAAAAACCTTTCACCAGGAAATTAGTTTACACTGTCTGCCCATTCCTGATCCCCTTAAATTCCATTACAAAACTCCTGCTGAAGACAATGGGAGAAGGATGTAGCCCTATCTGTAATCATGAACAATTATGTACCAATTTATACCCCGTGCAATTCGATGAGGTTCCACAGAATATAAATCAGACCAGAATTTGGCTCAACATATATTTACCGCTCTGAAATGCCAGTATCACTTAATTCCAATAACCAAAATTTTAGGGAGGAAAATCAAATTTGAATAGAAATTTGCCCACACTAAATTAGATAAGCCAATAGAACAGGGGAGTGTCGTCTGAACAGTATCCTCTTCCTTCCTCACCCAGATGCCTTCTCATTGCAGCAGTTGGTTGTTTGCAACTTTTCTTGTTAGACAATCGTGTTAGATGCAGTATTGTTCATAATTACAGCAGTCACAATTCTATTACTCTCATTATTCTTGTAATTTGTACTTACATAAATGTAAGCTTATTGTTGAATGCAAGTTATGTCAACCCTCATAATTGATGGTCACTGTAATTATAAGAGAATTATAAAAAGAAAATTGCTTTTTAGCCAGTATTATCTTGTCAAAGTTTTCATCTCCAACTAGTTAACTTGACAGCTTTACTGAAACTTTGTATAATTAAATTCTTGTATCATGTAGCTGTCGTGTTTGATTTTATTTCATACCACATTTTTAATTAATTTAATTAACTTAATAGCCTTTTTAACAATTGGTATGCTTCTAATGCAGGTCATTTATGAAATAGATATTAACTGGTGTTCTAATCATCCTATCTCACTATATGTTCTTTACAGGTTGCAATCCTGATCCATAACTTAATTTAGACTGAGCCACAGATATTTAGATTCTTGCAAAATAATATAGGATCATTGTATCTTTTCTAATTCCAATCTTTTTTGAGATATGTTAGAATTGGAAAAGGCACAGAAAAGGGCAACAAAAATTATGAGGGGTATGGAATAGCTTCCATGTGAGGCGAGTTTAATAATGCTGAGACTTTTCAGAGATGTCTAAGGGGGAATATGATAGAGGTCTATAAAATCAAGACTGCTGTGGAGAAAGTAAATAAGGAAATGATATTTACTCTTTCGCATAACACAAGAAGTAGGGGTCACCACATGAAATTAGTAGGCAAAAGGTTTAAATAAAAGGAAGTATTTCTTCACATAATGTACAGTCAATCTGTGGAACTCCTTGCCAGAGGATGTTGTGAAGGCCAACACTATAACAGGGTTCAGAGAAGAACTAGATGAGTTCATAGAGAAAGGCCCCATCAATGGCTATGAGCCAGGATGGGCAGGGATGGTGTCCTGTCCCTAAGCTCTGTTTGCCAGAAGCTGGGAAAGAGCAACAGGGGATAGCTCATTTGATAACTGCCTGTTCTGTTCATTCCCTCTGAAGCACCTGGCATTGACTATTGTTGGAGGACAGGATTCTGGGCTAGATAGACCTTTGGTCTGACCCAGTATGGCCGTTCTTATGGTAGCCAGAAATAAAAAATAGAATTGAGAGCATCAACTCAATCTCCTTGTAAAGGCAATGGATTGTGGAGTGGGAGTATGAGGGAAGTTTTGTTTTCCAGAAACAAAGGAGCACTACTTCAGTAAAAATGCAAAAGCAACTCTTTTGTTAGGAAATAGTTAATAGAGTTTTTATCCTGAAAAGGACATGAGTAAAAAGCAGGATTGGGACCAAATTATATAGTTGATATTCAGGATTTTTTAAATTTATGTTTATTATTATTATAAATATATCTTGTGTTGGAAATACAAACCTCTTGCTAATGTCAAGTTGTCTGCATATGAGGAGAGCCATAGGGTACCTCCATTTTAATCATTTTAAAGAGTTAATGTCCTACACTGCCTCAGCTGCTATTGATCAGTGAGTTACTCCGAATAAAGCATATCTTTGAAATCAGCACCTGGTGTAAGTTAATGGAACACTGGGACATAAAAATTGTCAAGTAAAAAAAAAGGAATGAATGACAAGGGATCTGTAACAAGTAATTTACTTGTTTGCTCCATGTGTAAATATATTTGAAAATGGGATATGCTGCTGCTAGTCATCATCAGTGCAAATTTGCTTTGTTTGGTAATAAAGTCATAGTATGGATAAACATAAATTTTATCAACTTTTATGTACTGTTACTTAGACTTTTTCATTATTTTGAAAAGCATCTTTATATAATTTGAATTGTATTCGATTAGGGACAAATAACTAGAGCTAATTATTTTAACATGCACTGGTCAAAACTATGATATTACATTACACTATTGCCTTATTTTCTATTACAGCAGTTTTACATAATATTATGTCACCTTAACTGAGCTAAACCAAGGATTCACAGCAATAATGGATGTTTGCTTTAAAGAAATTAAAACTCAGTGATTAAATTAACAGCCTTGAAGCATCTACGCATTTTGTTGTGATAGGGTACTAGGCTTTCTGGTGTTCAGAAAGCAGAGCATATTTGATAGTACTTAAGAAAAATAATGCTATGGCAACTGACTATCATCATGCTTTTACTTTGCTTGTCAAAGTATGTATGGAAGATATTGGTTTGTCAATGACATGCAGTACCACAAACTATCCTCTAGATGACACTGTTTACTGCAGTTAGAAGACTTGCCAGACTGTAGAAACTAGAGACATGAATTAAACAGAATAAAGTTGATAAGATGTCTGAGTCTAATGCTGCCCCTGTTGAAGTCTAACATCCATAGACAAAATCTCAGTGGCTTCAATGGGAGCAGGAACAGGCTCACTATTTGTCTATGTCATTTAGTGAACTTTTTTTTCCCTTTATCAGAAAAGACTAACTTTTAAAATTGAGAAAAATAGTTCTTATCAAATCATGAACAATTAAATGTGATGTCTCTTAGATTTTTAACATGCCCCCCACCCCCCACTCCCATCCTGACTGGCTTTGTTAAACAGTGACACAATAAATATTACTATTTTCTTTAACTGTTCTGTGGTCTACATTCATTTTAGCACAGCAAATTTACAATAATTAGATTAATTAGCCCTGTTTAGATGTATATGTCTTGAAGTAGGATTAATTATGGTAGGTTTTTTTGTTTGTTTGTTTGATCTTTATAGTCAGGATACTAAAGACAATCTCTGACATTTCTCTGAAAGAGAAAATGTAATAGAAACCTCATCTTGTATTTCTCCACCACCAAACACTTATTAGATAAAATTTTGCGAAGTGTTTTAAGTCACTTAAGAAATTTGGAAAATGTTCCCCCCTTATTTTCAAAGATCCCATACAGTATGCTTTGGAGTTATAAGGGCTACATTCTGCTGTGTTAGCAGAAAAACCCCAACTGTGTCAGGGTAACTCAATGCAGAATTTGCTCCAGTGTACTTTTAATCCCAACTATTTCCTGATTACTGTCACCTGAGCATTACCATTTGTAACTCTAGCTCCATGTAGTACCAATAGAAATAAGATGGACCTTTTGCCTGAATTTCTGAGGTGTTCAGATTATCCATATGTTATATCCACTCCAGGACCCAGATGTTAAATGGAGACACAGGTCCTGATTCTGTACTGAGTTTTGTGTGGGTAGAATCCTGTGTTAATGTACTAGTCATCATTCCAGGCTGTAGGCCTAAGACTGCAAATGCTAGGCTTTCGATTCACAGAGGGCTTTAGGTAAGTTCAGTCACTGTAGGTGTGTTAGAGGCTTAAGTATGCTTTACCCAAACTTCCAAAGAGAAATCCTGACAGCTGGCTACTTCTATCCATCAAGCCAGCTCCTCCCTCATAATAAGTTCTGGGATCTCCCTTGTCTTCCCTTAGATATCTTCAGGTAAGTGTTGGGCTTACTGCTGGAGAGCAGGGTATCTGTTTATGGAGAAAGCAAGGGAGACTGACTAGAGGTGACTCCTTATGAACAACGTTGGCCCATGTCTGCTAAAGTTAATGGAGCACAGACTGAGGTTTGCAACTGAGTGTCAAACCACCTTGATAGCCAATACTTTTGTGATTTGAGTAGAACAATCTCTACTGCACTAAAAAAGACTTTACATAAGGCACACAACAAAAATAACAAGAAGCAGAAATGTGAGCGTCTTCTCTTAAACATGCATATAGTTCTCATATATGTCTACACTACATCATAGTGCCATTTCAATCAGCATAAATTTGCACGTCTGGGGCAGGCTCAGCTTAGAGGCCATGCTTGGAATAGGCATGACAACTGAACTAGCCTCACATCCCTAAAGCTGGTCCCATCACTCAGAGCTGAAAAAAACATCTAGTGGAAAAGTATGGGAACATTTGCACTGCTGAGCTCTGTACTCTAACTTTTGTAATTGAACAAAAGTCTTCAACCCCTGGCCTATGAAGCTGACTGCTTTCATGAACACTACACTCATTTTAAATAAGTATTTTAACAACTTTTCTATAATGTCAATTTCAAAATTTCCTATTTCTGACAACATTAAGCAGTGTTTTAATGCCCCAACAATGCCTGACCACACTCTTTCACATCCACTACACCTTCTCCCAGGAACTGACACCACAAAAGGAACAATCCTACTTTTTAAGGCTCCCTATGTTGTTACAAATAGGAATAAATAACTATAAGTCAAACAGTAGTTGTAGGCCAAATGTTGCTCCCAGTTAAACTGATGTCAATTCAGAGTAACTCCAAAGGCTTCATAGGAATTACTCTAGATTCATTCTAGGGTAGCAGTGGAAAACAATTAGCTTTGTGATTATTGCTTCCCATCAGTATGAAACATCTGGAGTGGAATGGAGGGGTAAACCTGAATTTATAATGAGTGATATACTTCAAAATGAACTATAGGCAAAAAGTCCTCCCCAATATGAGCTAGAAGAGAGGCTTAGCTACATTTTGCATATTATACTTCTCTATTTCCTCCCCTAGCTTCAAATATATCTCATTAGGAACTTTGATCCCAGTGGGTTTCCTTTTCTATGATATGAATATTCCATCTTCAGTGTAAAACAGTCTAGGGAAGCTGAACACAAGGAGATACACTAAATGAGAGAACAATTTAGAGATATACATAAAATGTTAAATGAACTGTATACCTTATATAAACTTAATGTGTTCATTTCAATGGAAAAATGTCATTAAGAGATGTACAACAAAAAAGTTAAAGGATTTTCACATAAAACTAGTGACCAAAATGACTCAGTGGGAAATAGGCTTTGTCTCTGCAGCACCAGGCTTGGGTAGGAGGTGATCAGGGCTAACATTTCAGAGAGAAGGCCCTCAATCTTGTCTAAATACTGTCTGGGCTTTAGAAAGGTAAGGGGGAAATGCAGGATGTGAAGAAGAATCCAAGTCCTGGGCCCTGTAAGGACATCTGAAAATAAAACCTCTTGGCATACGACAGAAGAACAAACATTGCCAGAAAAATGCAATGGTAATTCTGGAGAATTTTGCTTTCCTATAATTGTATTCTCTCATCCCCAGCATAGACCGGAGGAACCATCTTTTACCCCAGGTTATCAGTGGTTGGACTAGCTGCTCAGTGGCTTTAAACTCAGTGCCTGTGAAGCTTTGCTATGAGTCAGGGAGCCCAGTATCTAATATATCTGTGTAGACAAGGCTTAGCAGCACCATAATTTGCTCTAGTCTGGTTTCTCTCTTTGATGTTTCTGGTGACATCTAGACATTTGACAAGGAAATCTATTACCGATCAGTCTGCGGCATGTTGTTGCTGTGATAATTGTGTAAGCATGACTGAGTGATGTTCCTACAGATAGGTGCTTGCTTACTTCCTAAAGCAGGTTGCCCTTGGAGTAACATATACATTGATAAGGAAGAGGGCAACATGATGAACTTTGATTGCGTTTGCATTGAAAAAACTATTGTCTGTTTACATGGGAGGTAGGACCCGTGATTTATTAGCAGAGATTAGGGGAAGCCACGAAAGTCCACCACCAATTCCATCCCCTAAGCTGTTTCCTGGCTCCAAATATTAAATAACTTCCCAGAAATAGAAAGTACCATCCTCTCCTCTCTATATTTATTCTGTGGTTTGCATTACTGTTTGCTAAATATATTACAACATACATTTTACCTTGCTTGTAATCTTTGTGTAGTTTATGCCTATCTACAGAATTTTCTTAGGCAGTTACTGGATGGGATAGTGCAAATCATGGGGAAGCCACACTTTGGAGTTAAGGCCTTTTCAGTAAATTCTGAACTCTTCACCAGAGTATAAACCCTTCTAGTTTCAAAGATAGTTATCACTATGTAAATGAATGCATAGCTCTTTTGTTACACCTATAGAAAAACACTGGAAATATAGCGCCTACGGAGGTGCAAGTTCTACCCATTGATTAAATGAGCTATTAGCTTAAATTGATTCAATCCTGACATTCAGGCACAGCCCTGCATTAGGAACGCTCTGAAATCACACAACACTAAAGGGAGCTCTGAGAGGAATTAAGCCTCAACAAGGCAGAATTCCAACCAACCTGTGCTCGCAAGCAGAGGCAGAGTGCCCACTATGCATTCTTTAGTCAATGCAGAAGGCTTTTCCCTGCTGCTCTAACTGGGGTGTGTGTGTGAAAAGGAAGAAGGCAGGGATAGAAGGATCCTCTCCTTGTCTTTGAGGTATCTTGTGTCTTGAAGATGCAAAGAGGGACTGAAGTTGGGCTAGCTTCTGGGAGGAAGGAAGAGGAAGTAAGGAAAATAGATCTGAGTTCCTTATACCCTCCCCTCTACTGCACACATATGGAGTAGTTGGGCATAGTCTTCCCCAGTGTAAAGCTGTGACCCTTTAAATGCTTGTATTGACACAAAGAAACAGGCCCCATGTCAGAAAAACAGAATATAATATATTTTCCTTAGACATGTTAATTTAATTTTTGGACCTTTGGTTTTATTTATAAGTTTAGGAAAGGCAGAAATCAAAAAACTAAGATGCCAACTCATGGCCTTAAACAAAAAGAAGTCATCATCTATCTATCTATCCATCCTTGAAACCAAGCATTTCTATGTTGGACAGATGTAGTCCTCCAGCAGATGTATAGTTTAATCAAGTTGTACCATTCTGACAACCTTTACAAATGGTGATGTGTGGGGCTGAGATAGGGATGGGGACTGAAGAACAGAAAATATTTAGCACAGAATTCAGAAGTGATATAAAGGATGATGTAAATTTCACCTTGATAAGTGAATGTGATTGAGTGTACACTGGTCTAAATTGCATATGTTATTTTAATGTGATCAGCACCGGCACGGACCGAAAATGTGGGCTTGAAGGTGAAAAAACAGTTATGCGGATGATACAACAAGGCTCTTCCTGCTTGTCTCGTTTTGATCCCAGTTTTACACCTGTGTAACTCCACTGATCAGATTTGCATTATCTTGTCAGAGGAGATTATTATTACCCAGTGAAACTTTCTTTGGATGCTATTTTGTCTAAAAGTCCTTAGAGTCCCTGGTTCCTTCTGCCTTTTTCTCTTTTACACATTTGAACAATGTCCCTCAGTAAGCTATGCAATTTATTTGCAAGTCTTGGAACATTTTCTCCTTCCACAATAAGAAACTGGTTGTATTCGGCTTCTAGATGCTGATTCAAAAGCTATTTTTATCAAAATAAATGACATGAGGGTGGCAAAGAATAAAACATATTTTTTATGTGCCACATGTAATTACATCCCTTTTAAGTGGCCAGATAATTGCATTTTAAACAGTACTTGTTTATTAGTCTCTTTTTGCCATTTCAAAATTGATTTCCATTGTTTTACTAAATTGTTGCCAGAGTCCTGGGAGGGAAAAATATTCCTAAGCAAACAATTCAAGTCTGTCCATTCATCTATACCTTTAAATAAACAGAAATAATGAATGAGAGTTCAGCACCTTGTTACATTGTACAATGACAGTGATTAAACACTGGCACTGCAAAATGCCAGTTTTCAGCTTTTGCATTTGGAGACCAGTTAGAGCCATGAACCTGACATTTGTAATCTTTGTCAGTCAAAAAATATGGCAAATTCAGTTAAATTTTGTTCTGTCATTCAAATGCAATAAAGGTTGTCACCTGCCCCTCTTGTGATTTGATTACCCAGGAAAGAATTTAGTTTCCTGAAGGGAAAGGGCCTGATCCTGCAGACATTAATCACCTGACCAGTCCCATTGGCTTCAATTATTCAACATTAATTGACTTTTTATTGCTATTTATTTAAAAGTTCAGATTAATGTACAGAGTTGAATTGCTTGCTTAAGTGTTCCCCGCTTCCCAGGACCTGGACAATCATTTAGAAAAACAATTAACATCAATTTTGAAATGGCAAAAAGAGAATAATAAACAAGCACTGTTTCTAATGCAATTATTTGGCCTCTTAAAAAGGGTGTAATTACATGTGGTTAAATAATACAGAAATATATTTTGTATTGACTTCAGTGGAACTATTCATGCAAGTAAGGGCTCAAAAATCAGGCCTAAGCACCGTGGAGAGGAAGAGACAAGTAATTTTTTAAGGAGCTTCCCACACGAGACATGAATAAAAAAAGGAATCATAAAATCTAAACTCTCAGGTGGATAAAATATAAATAAAAGTAGAAGCAATATCATCTTTAAAGCTATGACGAGAAAACAACAATACAACCGTTAAACTCTCTTAGAGCTACATGGTCCCTTCTGTATATGGATCTCCTTTGGTCTGCCCAGAAAGTGGGGACAGCATCCTTTGTGGCATTATTTGGTGAGGTTTTGAGAAGCGGGGGTGAAGCAGAGGACCACCTCATTCTGTGGTACTGTCCTTGTCTTAGCCTCTGGATTTGCCTGCGGAATTCCAGGAGGTTGCCATGTTATTCAGCAGCAGTGGAGTGAACCAGCCAGTCATGTGACGAGAAATAAAGGCAAGTTTGAACGAAGGAGGCAAGAGCCTTCCAGATAGGGTCTCCTACCTCCATGGATTAGTAACATTCATAGGGTAGGGAGGTCTTGTCCTTTGCCAACTCCACTGGACTCCAAATCCCTCACTTTTGAGGAGTCAGTTAAAGGAGGAACCTCATAAGGTTTTCCTGGCAACGTCCACTAAGTCTCTGCAGGATTGGCAATCTCACTCTGAGTTATTCCCTAATTATGATTGAAATGCAATTGAATTGGGTAATTTTTAATATTTCAAAAACAGTGCCTCCAAACACTTGCTAGCCCATGGGGAAATCTGTATTGCATTTATTTCATTTTCTGCTCTGTGTTAGAAAGCAGGCACACCATCAGTACACTAGGTTAGGCTCTGATGCACAGCATGATGGCATGCAGTAGAGGAGCTCATTCACCAAAATATGAATCAGCAATCCATAGAAAGTGTTAATGTTCTTATACGGTTGCCAGCCCTCCAGGACTGTCCTGGAGTCTCCAGGAATTAAAGAGTATGTCATGTGATGAAACCTCCAGGAATCCATCTAACCAAAATTGACAACCATAAGAGATGACAAGGCATTATGCCCCTATAGTAACAGAACAGGAGAGGCAATATGAGGTATAAAATGATCAAGTGACCATAGCCAGTTCAGTGAAGCACGATAGCATTTTATGCTTAACAGTCTAAGATTAAAATCTTCAGTTAGCTAAGCATAAGCATAATGTGAGTCAGTTTCATGTATAATGTATTGTGTGAGCCTGTGTGATACAATGTAACCAATTCCATTTAGTGCAATTTGACTATAGGTAATACAGAATAATTGGAGTCAGTTTCTAGCATGCTCCAGTTCTGAGTCAAATATGATATGGAAAAGAACTTGACACATAATAATATGAAGAGGAGACCATATAATGCTGTGGATGAATAGTTAATATGCTAGAATACAGAAGGCAGTCTAATAGGTTATAATGTAATTAGGAGCCTAAATTCTCTAATACACAGACAAAAGCCTAATACATTATGAAAAAGATAGGAGACTATTAAAGAACAGCGTAAATAATAGTACATAGCTAAACAAATCATAACTCCAAATACTATAGTTTCTCAAAAAATAAGTGTACTGGAAGGAACATTTATTAGAAGATAAAACATGGCTCGTCAAGCAGACATTAAAATAAGGAGTTTTTAAAGCCATTCTTCACATTTAAAAGGCTGTATAACAATGTACTGGTCAATCCCGATTCTGGCTTTGTATTATACTAGAATATTGGCTTTTATTCATTTTCTTTCTAGAAGATTAATAAAGTAGTTATGAGAGTTCTAACCCGTTTGATACCAGGAGTCAAAATTTCACAATTTATTGTACTATACTCAAGCAAACAGTGTAGTCTGAAGACCTATCTTTTCCAAGAGGTTAACAATGTCAGATTAGTTAAAGAACAACAGCATTTTACAGCAAGTACAGAAACATTAAGATGACAGATTGTATTTCAAGCAAACATCTTTGGCTTTTTAATATATTCAGCTTCTGAAAAGAGAAGATATGTATTAACTTTTTTTGACTTGTGAATGTGTTTCATTTAAGTCCAGTAGCCATCAGTTTAATCAAATTTGATTATGTCTCTTCCTAGCCCTTCACTGGGCTAATCTTGTGAACATGTGAAGAGCTCATTTATGAGCACAAGATAATCAGTTCTGACTATAAGTTAAAGTCATTCCTAAGTAAACAGAAAACTATTCAGTTTAGCAATAAAGTTAAATAATTGTTATTAAACTATGTGATGTGACTACAATGTGACTTTGAAATGACTGTAGTGTGATTAGAATAAAAATGTTATGTGTCTGTGATGTTTCTAGGAGACTAAAACGTCAGTGATGCCATACTGCTGTGACACGGCTCGTGTCAGAAAAAATGTGTGTATTATTAATGAATACATAGACACAGTATTTCAGGAGCAGAATATGTTATGCAAAATGCTAGTAGTTCTAATTATCTTCTTTATTAATAGTTGTACTGCTTTGTACTGTAATATGATGAAGGAATTATATACTTAATTCTAAATGTTTCGGAAGCAAGGTTACTCTTTCTTGTCAATTTCTTGACTTTTGATGCTAGGGCTACAGCCATTCTTCCTGTATTACATAATGAACTCTTTTATTATTAGACTAAGTTCTGTTTGCTCCCATTACTTAATGTCATCAAAACCAGGATCAATTAATTATTTGTGTATGTGTAATACAAACTTTTTCGACACAAATATAAACCAGAGTGATAGGAAGGTTTTATCTTTACACAGCACGGGATTATTGAGACTGCAGCATTCATGCACTTATTTGGGGAGCATCTGCACCAGTGTGACTACCAAGGATGTTTAGATATATGACTGTGAGGATCAGGACATACCTCCTACACATATAATAACCTCCTATATTTAATTGAATGCATTGGGTTTTTGTATTTGTACATACAGACATATATATGGAAACCTAATACACCATGACAAAGACAGAAGTCTCCATATAATTGGTCAAAGATATGCAACTTAAAATAGGCACAGCCTGTATTCATGTTATGGTTTTAATCCTCAAAATCTTATATTGATGTTATTCTTGTTTTTATATACATAGATCTGGCAGCCTTAAACAATACCATAATTACCGATTGTGGCCATTTTAATCTGACCTGTTAAATTTCGTAGGTGTTAGATTATATGGTAGGTAAATTCAGGTTGAGCAGGGCTAGGGATTTCAAAAAATTATCAAAGGTTCATTTATGCTGCAGATGTTGAAGAAATGCATTCTGATCCTAGTCTTGTGACACTTTTAAAGATAATTAATAGCAGAATAGGTTATCATTTTATTATTGCACCATCTTCCAGCCTAGATGGATAAAGTAAATGTGTCGCTTACAGGCTAGAAGTGATTATTGTTTTTATTATTGATTAGAGACTAATGCAGAATGTCTTTCCGTTCAATATTGCAGGGGTAAAAAAAAAAGCCTTTTTTTTTTTTTAGCAAATTCTCCTCTGAGCCTTCCAAAAGGAAAATGAGGAAGGTGTACAGGAGTCAATGGGAAGACGGAGCTGGAGTCAGAGAAATCTGAATTATACATGAAGAGGCATGTATTAAATATAAAGTTGAAACAAGTTGAGGAGGGCCAGGGAGCGATATTTTATACAGCGAGAGGAGCGACGCCGGCCGTAGAGAGCCTCCCCCAGCAACTCTGAGTGGGGGAGTTTGACGCACAAGCAGCAGCAACCTGCACAGCACCGGCCTCCTGCGGCGTCGGAGCTAGGAGAGCGGGCAGAAGCGGGGCACGGCTGGGGGGCAGGGAAGCCTCCCCCTCCCGTTAAGAGCAGTGCCCCCCCCCTACCCCGACCAAAGCAGACGGCTCCATGGGAACCAAAGGCAGTAGCTTTACCCGGGGCAGACCCGGCTTCTGCTCTCGGCCCACCCGCGGTTGCTGTAAAGGCTGCACCAGCTCACGCCACCCAGCGCCCCGCAGTCTCCCCCTCCCGCGCACCGCTAGTGACTGGGGGCTCCCCGCTCCAACGCCGCGGTTAAAACGCGTGTGGCCCCTCGCAGGCTAAGTTGGGGCGCGCACAAGCCAGCTGAGGATACGCCGAGCCGAAACCCCCCCGCCCGGCCCCGGGGCAGTTTGGCACCGCGCAGGGCAGCACGGGCGCCGGCCGCCCCTGTAATCTGGGGGGGGGGGCGCTCCCTTCGCCCGCATCGCAATTCACGGAGCACACGGCCACGTCCCGCTGGGAGCCGGGCGCATGCACGGACCCCCCCTGCTGCCCACGTCTGGCAGGCGGCGGCGGCAGGAGCCTTCGCCCGCGGCTCCGAGGGCCGAGTCCAAGAGGTGCCGGCTCCTCCCGCGCCCCCTCTCCGCGCCTCTCGCGCTCCCGGCCGCCGCCGCGGCTGCCCGCAAAGCCCATTAACCATTCCGCACGGCGGCGGCGGCGGCGGCGGCTACAACCTCCGCTCCTCCTCCTCCGCCTCCTCCTCCTCCTCCTCCGCTCCGCCTCCCCCTCCCCGGCGGCCCGACCGACGCGCCTGGCCGCCAATGCCGGGCCAGCGCCTCTCCAGCCTCCACCCCTGCTGCTGCAGGCCAATCGGGTGCCACAGGAGGGGGGGCTTAGCAACGCTCACACCCTCCCTCTGGGCTTATTGAGAGTTATATCAAGAAATTTCAGTTCAGAGAGAGAGAGAAGGAGAGAAAGAAAGAGACACTAGGAGGGAGAAGGGCAGGGGAAGCGCTGTAGCTTCCTCCCATCGCTAAAGCAATAACCTATTAGGATTTTCTTTGGCACCTCTCGCCCCAGAGATGCAAAGGAGGAGAGAGCAGCATCAACCAGCCCAGCTCGGACATTTCTAATCCGAAGTTACAGACTTAGCACGCCTGCCTCTCTACCCCCAGGAGCCAGGGATGGCAACTGTGTGCAGCGTAGAGGGGAAAATACCCCCGATCTAAAGAAGTGCGCTGGGTTTTGTGCTTGCTGGTTGGTTGTGGTGGTGTCTGCACGTTGAGCACCAGAAGGACCGTCGCCGGATAGAAAGGAAACGTGGAGAGGATGACTAACGACAGAACTGTGAATTTGTTCTCTGGAGTTGCTAATTTCCCACCCCGAAGCAACACATTTCGCAAAGAGCAAGCGTTTGGCTGCTGCTGATTTCTCCAACACTGGTGGTTTAGCAGCTGCTGTGTACTGTGTATGTTGGGTCAGATGCTTGCTGAGCCGCAGCAGATCGGCAAAGGTAGACAAGCAGTGTAAGTGCAAAGTTACACATGCATCGTGTCTCTGTTTTTTGTTTTGTTTTTTTAAAAAAATACTAAATATATTTATCTAGGGAGAGATTCTGTGTTTCTAATTCAGTTGCTGTTCGTGGCAAAGGCTCACCTACTCGGCTGTCTCTGCGTCCCTACCTGCATCACTCTGCTGGAAGTGATCACAGGCATCAGCTTTAATGCAGATAAGATGTAGTGCTTAAGCGCTGACCAGTTCCACTAAAGTATGTAGATGCCTGGAGCCTTGCACCATTTAATTTGCGGTTAATAGAGCATTTAGGCAGCGGTCCTTTTTTTTTTTTAACCTGCATTATCAGTCTGCAGCATTTATGTGTGGCAGCTGCTAATAACATCCTGGGGGGAGATTAGTGTCAGTGGTAAAAGACTGCACCTTTCCCCCTCCTCCTGTGGTCAGAACATTTTTTCTGTATGCTCTTTGCAAACATTTAGGTTGCTTCTAAGTTGCATTTTGAATCCCCAATCCCTCTTGATTTAGACCGTTTTAAAAATCTAATACAGTTGAACGTTATTTAACATAAGGTGAAGTATCCAACATCTGGAGACGAGACACCAAGCTTACTGTGTAAGAAACTGTGGGTCCTGTTATTGTCTCCTTAGTTAATAGGGATGTGAAGTAGCCAGTGACGACTGCTGCTGCTGCAGCATGTCCGGGTGCTTATTTCCCAGTACGGTAGCAATAGTGGGGGATGCAAGGCACCAGGAGGAAAGAAAAATCTGGTTAGCCAAAAAAAAAAAAACCCAACAAAAAGAAATGCACGGAAAGAAACAACAAATTACGGTCGGCAGCTGACATTGCAGTTAGCACAGAATACTAGAGAAGTACGGCAAGGTTTTTCACTGATACCAAATGGCTGGGTGGAGGAGGGGGTTGCACATTACTGGTTATTACACCAAGTGCTAACAAACGTTTTGGGAAGTACGTGTCGAAACTGTAGCTGCCTTTAGTGCGGCAAGTAGTTAATTCCATGCTCGGTATGAGCAACTAACGGGATATTGGTGCATTCGTCCGGGTTGCTTGTAAAAGGGAGAAGCAGGAATATGTAGTGTGGAAGTGTGCATTGCAATAATGAGTAGTAGTTTATTGATGGTTGTGGATTTGTTTTGGTTTTATTGGGTGAAACAATAATGCTCGTGTGTGTGATTGTATTGACAGTTGCTGTCTCCAAATAAGAAATGAGATGTAATGCATCCTGCAGTCCATGCACGCCTCCTCTTGCAAATCGTGCATCATTCCTCTGTGGAAACCTTTAAATCCTAAAATCCAGAAAAAGAGAATAAACACATTATCATGGACCTGAGCAATTTTTACCTGTTGGCCGCTCTGATTGCCTGTTTAAGGCTGGATTCAGCTCTAGCTCAAGAACTTATTTACACTATTAGAGAGGAGCTGCCTGAGAATGTACCCATAGGAAACATACCAAAGGATCTGAACATTTCTCACATCAATGCTGCCACAGGGACCAGTGCCAGCCTTGTCTACAGACTGGTTTCTAAAGCAGGGGATGCTCCTTTGGTCAAAGTGTCCAGCACCACCGGAGAAATCTTCACCACCTCTAATAGAATAGACAGAGAGAAACTCTGTGCTGGAGTCTCTTATGCTGAAGAAAATGAGTGTTTTTTTGAACTTGAAGTGGTGATTCTCCCCAATGATTTTTTTAGACTGATCAAAATAAAAATCATTGTAAAAGATACCAATGACAATGCACCTATGTTTCCATCCCCTGTGATCAATATTTCCATACCTGAAAACACGTTAATCAACAGCCGCTTTCCAATTCCATCAGCAACTGATCCCGACACTGGTTTCAATGGTGTACAGCACTATGAATTATTAAATGGGCAGAGTGTCTTCGGACTGGATATTGTTGAAACTCCGGAAGGAGAGAAATGGCCTCAACTGATCGTACAGCAAAACTTGGATAGAGAGCAGAAGGACACCTATGTGATGAAAATCAAAGTAGAGGATGGAGGAACCCCTCAGAAATCCAGCACAGCCATACTGCAGGTCACAGTAAGTGATGTCAATGATAACAGGCCAGTTTTTAAAGAGAGTCAGGTGGAGGTTCATATACCAGAGAATGCCCCGATAGGCACCTCTGTAATTCAGCTTCATGCTACAGATGCAGATGTAGGCAGCAATGCAGAAATCAGATATATTTTTGGTGCCCAAGTTGCTCCTGCAACCAAAAGGCTCTTTGCTTTAAATAACACAACAGGGCTGATTACAGTTCAGAGGTCCTTAGATCGAGAAGAGACTGCTATTCACAAAGTGACAGTGCTGGCCAGTGACGGTAGCTCTACTCCTGCTCGGGCAACTGTTACCATCAATGTCACTGATGTAAATGATAACCCTCCTAACATAGACCTCAGGTACATTATAAGTCCCATCAATGGCACAGTATACTTATCTGAGAAAGATCCTGTCAATACAAAGATTGCCCTAATTACAGTTTCAGATAAGGACACTGATGTGAATGGCAAAGTGATCTGTTTCATTGAGAGAGAGGTCCCTTTTCACTTGAAGGCAGTTTACGACAACCAGTATTTGTTAGAGACCTCTTCCTTGTTGGACTATGAGGGCACCAAAGAATTCAGCTTTAAAATTGTTGCCTCTGATTCTGGCAAGCCCAGTTTGAACCAGACTGCCCTGGTAAGAGTTAAACTGGAGGATGAAAATGACAACCCTCCAATTTTCAGCCAGCCTGTAATTGAGCTGTCGGTTTCTGAAAACAACCGTCGTGGTCTATACTTAACAACTATTAGTGCCACAGACGAAGACAGTGGGAAAAATGCAGACATTGTTTATCAGCTTGGCCCTAATGCCTCCTTTTTCGATCTGGATCGAAAGACGGGAGTTTTGACAGCCTCCAGAGTTTTTGATAGAGAAGAGCAAGAACGTTTCATTTTCACTGTAACAGCAAGGGACAACGGCACCCCTCCTCTGCAGAGTCAAGCAGCTGTAATTGTTACTGTGCTGGATGAAAATGACAACAGTCCCAAATTTACTCATAATCACTTTCAGTTTTTTGTATCTGAGAACTTACCAAAGTATAGCACTGTGGGAGTGATCACAGTGACTGATGCAGATGCCGGGGAAAATAAAGCGGTGACCCTTTCCATCCTGAATGATAATGAGAACTTTGTGCTGGATCCTTACTCTGGAGTTATAAAGTCCAATGTTTCTTTTGATCGAGAACAGCAGAGCTCGTACACTTTTGATGTCAAGGCCATTGATGGAGGACAACCTCCTCGTTCTTCTACGGCGAAAGTAACAATAAATGTCATGGATGTTAATGATAACAGCCCAGTTGTCATCTACCCACCTTCTAATACGTCTTTTAAGTTGGTGCCGCTCTCAGCAATCCCAGGCTCTGTTGTAGCAGAAGTATTTGCTGTGGATATAGACACTGGAATGAATGCTGAACTTAAATATACAATTGTAAGCGGAAATAACAAAGGTTTATTTCGTATTGATCCAGTGACAGGTAATATTACTCTGGAAGAAAAACCAGCTCCTACTGATGTGGGGCTGCATCGCTTAGTGGTGAACATAAGTGACTTGGGTTATCCGAAATCCTTGCATACTCTTGTGCTTGTATTTTTGTATGTAAATGACACTGCTGGAAATGCCTCTTATATTTATGACTTGATACGTAGGACTATGGAAACACCCTTGGACCGGAACATAGGAGACAGTAGCCAACCCTATCAAAATGAGGACTATCTGACTATCATGATTGCTATAGTGGCAGGTGCTATGGTTGTGATAGTGGTGATATTTGTCACGGTTCTGGTTCGCTGTCGACATGCTTCTAGGTTCAAAGCGGCACAAAGGAGCAAGCAAGGTGCTGAATGGATGTCTCCCAATCAGGAGAACAAACAGAACAAGAAAAAGAAAAGGAAGAAAAGGAAGTCTCCTAAAAGTTCTCTTTTGAACTTTGTTACCATTGAGGAGTCAAAACCTGATGATGCTGTTCATGAACCTATCAACGGGACAATAAGCCTTCCAGCTGAGCTGGAGGAGCAAAGTATAGGAAGATTTGACTGGGGCACAGCACCACCAACAACCTTTAAGCCTAACAGTCCTGATCTTGCTAAGCATTATAAATCTGCCTCTCCACAGTCTGCTTTTCATCTTAAACCTGACACTCCAGTATCAGTGAAAAAGCATCATGTGATTCAGGAACTTCCGTTGGACAACACTTTTGTTGGTGGTTGTGACACCCTTTCCAAACGCTCTTCCACTAGTTCAGATCACTTCAGTGCCTCTGAGTGCAGTTCCCAAGGAGGCTTCAAGACAAAGGGCCCCTTACACACCAGACAGGTAAATGAGCACTTCTACTGGTCTATAAGTACTGCATACAAGTGCCCAATCAACCAGTATTAAAGTGCCAGTATGTCTTTTGTTTAGGTCTAATTTTAGCTTGGTTATAATATGGAGAGGAAAAAAAAACGACCACTTTACCATCTGTCTGGGGACTTGTAAAATGCCTCTGATATTTCACAGTTTTAAGAGTCATTGATTATTAAAAAGAACAACATGTTCACATATACACATGCATGCAAACACACACATACACACACTCACATATGTGTGTGTGCATAAACAACAGATCAGAAATGGAAATAAATTGTCAAAAGCCAAATTGTTTTCCCAAGAGTGTCCCAGTGTAAATGTTACTGAAGAAGAAAAACTGTGTTTACTAATATGCCAAATTCCATTCAAAGAAAAAATTTGGCTGTTTCAGGATTAATGTGTTACTTTGGGGATATATAAATTCACTTTTAATTTTCAAGTGAGGCTGGTCTGAGTGTCTTTTATATTTCAAACTAATTTGGAATATTGTTAAGTTACTGTTGTTAAAGTGATTCTTATTTTTTCATTTACAAAGATAGCAGAATTTCCAAGGAACTTCATTTGTGAAGCATATGGTTTGTTGGTAGGATATAACTAAGCCATAAGGAAGTCTTCCTCTGTTTTGATTTTTAATTATTTTGTTGTTATACAGGAAAGTAGGTGATCTAATAGAAAGTTTTTAGCATATTTTCAAAAATGGCCAAAGTATACTTTCAAAAGAAATGCATTTGCTCTAAATGCAACTTAATTATGCAGAAAAAAATCAGCCCATTGTACATATTTTCTCATCTTAGTTATGCATAAGTGATCTGTCATAACTCATTTTAAACTGTGAAATATGCCATATGAAGAGGGATTAGGAGGCTGATAAACTCATATTTCAACCAAATCCAGCATTAGTTTTTCTTAGGTCTAATAATTCCTTGCTAATAAAGATTTAAATGCAGCGCTGTCTAATTTATTTCATTGATGCTTGTCTTTTGCCACTAAATTAGAATGTCAATATAGCCTGTAGATGGCACTAAGGTACTGTGTCGCTTGTGCTGGCCAGGTGCCAATCCTGCAGTAGATAGGAAATGGGGGAGGGAGAATCAAAGTAGTACTACAGCCAAAGAAACCTTTTGTTTAATCATAGTTGCGCTGGAGCAACCAGTAGTTAAATTTACCAGTTTGCAAAGCAGCTTCTTAGTGCTTAGCTTTCACTGCACCAACTTTCTAGGGTTTAGCAATCAACTTCATATTACTGTAGGCATTGTACTCTTAAAGATATGGTGATTTGTTTGAATTTATTAGGGGTCCACAAAGTATGAATCTTAGAGAAGCAGGCAAGGAACATTTTAACTTGTCTTTGCAAAAAAGATTTTTTCAGTAGCAAATTTAGGACCAAGTAATTCCCTCGCTGTTGCAATAGCCTTATCTATGATGAATGTGATGTTCCCCAAACCATGTCTTGACTTTTGGGTATCTGTAAAGTGTCATACTAACAAGACACCTCCTTTAGAACAGGCACTTAAAGCATCTGCTGTCTAGGTAACTACTCCAACCCCCCCCCCAATAGACTTGAAATGAGACACCAAAGAAACACTTAGAAAACTCTCCACACAAAAATCTATCTTTCACAAGGACGTTAAAGCACTGCAAACTCCCAGAATGTTTTATGCACTACAATAGCATTCCTGTCAGCATACATTTTTTTAAAAATGCTGATTTAAAAAACCTCCAGTGCAGAGCAGCTCTGGGTAATCTGTGGTTGTTCAGATGAGGGAATACTCCCTTCCCCCATTTCAGTTACAAAATTTGAAAACCTCCTTCTTTGGTGTTCAGAGGTGCTGTTAATTTAACTTAAATTAACTTCCCAGGTTTTGTTAAAAGAATCGCTCTGAATCCCCTTCAGCCTCTCAAAGAAGTTAAAGGAAGTTAAGGCTCACCAAAATGATTTACCTGACAGAATGTGTCAGCACTGAACAGTGACACTGAACGTGGGCAGAAAACCTACAGGCAACATTTTCATCTTCTTTTTTGTTTTTTATATTAAACAAATGTTGTTTGAGTTTTAATAATAATACCAGTCAGTATACTCACATTCTTTTATTATGGACCTGATTTGAATCCTGTTGTAGGCAGTGGAAAGATTCTCATTGATTTCCATGAACTTTGAATCAGTCTATAGAAGAGGTATAACGTTACATGGAACTGAAAATGCAACTATATTTTATTGTTCTTTTTTATATAAACAGTTATTATAATTGAGCTTTTCCATTCATAAGCCTGATTTTTTTAAATAGATTTTCCAGCTGATCAGTGTTACAGGAACTAAGGTTGTTGACCTTATAACATTTTCTGACGGTTGGGTTCAGCCAACAGTGGCAACATGAGTTAGCAGGCTGGTATTTCTTTACCAGTGATCTCTAGAGTTAAGATGTATCTTTGCTACTGTTCCCTGTGATGATGAGAAATTAAATATAGTTTTATAGGTATGGGTTGTTGAGGGGTTTTAAAGGCTTGTTGATATAGAGTATGTCCTTAAAGTAGAATATAAAATTTTAAATAAAATCTTTCTTATAGAATGTTAGGTGAAAATTATGTAAGATATGAAATGCATTTTTTTTAAAGTCCCCTGGGAAAAAGTGTTTAATTCTGTGCCATTGTACTGTTTTCTTGCATTTAGAATTGAGGATTTCTGTATTCTGTGCTAAAAAGCTATCTGCAAAGATTCAGGTGACTGCTTTGCTAAAGTTTTTCTTTCTTTAATTTGGAAAGGGCCCATGAAATGTTGCAGAGAATGTTGGAATAAAAAAGGGAGAAGGTTAGGGGAATACTTAACTGAGAAATGTTATCATGATATATTTTCCATTAAAAATGTTGAGATTAGTGTCCATGATAATGCCATGTATATGTGTTTTTAGGTACTTCAAATAAACTAAAATACACATATTCAGGCAAAAGTACCATTGACTTTAAGTCATCTGCTAGAACTGGGCCCCATGATAAAATCTTTCAGGACTCCTAAATTTTCAGAATACTTTATTGGGCTTAACTATGTGATTGCTAAACTTCTGTACACCACTTTGAATTATTCTGGTTGGTGTTTCAAAAAATGCCCAGTATATAAACCAAAGCCTTTGCCAAGTGCCTATGATGCAAAACACCTGGTAGCTGCTCTGAGCAGAGCACTTTTGAATACTTGAGCTTGGGGGACTGTCTTTTCAGAGCTAAGTAACATAATTAGGAGTGTAAAAAGAATGTTACCCACTATCACCAATATGACCCATGAATAATACTGAAATCTATGCAGAGTGTTCCATCAGTATTCATTTCAGTATTCAACTGAACAGAAACATTATCCAAAATCTTAAGCCAATGCACCAAACAACTAAGTGCAGAATATAGCAGAAGACAGCATGTTGCGTTCTTGTGAATGAAAGGTTTTCTTTTATAAAAAGCCCACTCAGTGCCATACTATCTGCAATAGGATAAATAGTAAAATGATAGACAATGAAAGTCAAATCACCACATTTTATTCAATTTTACACTAAGGTAACTCTGTTCCAACAAATTTGGAAGGTGTTACACCACTGTAAAATTGCAGTAACATAGGCCTAAAAACTTAAATTTATGTCACAGTGCAAGTTATGAGCAAAGACTTCAATTCATGAAAGCATTCCAATTCAGAATAGCACTTAAGTATGTGCTTAACTTAAAAGTGCATACATATAATCCTATTGAAGTCAGTGGATATAAGCACAGGACTGGAGGTAGTCATCTTAAATGTTGTCCTAAGTAGGGATGAACTACAGTACATGCTTAAGTACTTTTCTGTATCTGGGCCAAAATTAAACCCTTTCAGAAATGTGCACAATTCCTCTGAATTCAATCAAGGTGAACAAGCACTGACTTTTGCCCTACATTTTCAAGCACTCAAAAGACAGAAAATATAAAAATTTAAGATTCTCATAGTAACCATAACTTGCAAACATTACTCATATTGCATATTAAAGTATATATTTTACTGCATAACAGTAATGCAACATATTCTGTTGGGCCATTCTGTGCTCCTTATTCAGTCAATGGGAATTTTGTCTAAGTGAGGAGTGAATATGAAGAATGAAAGCTTAGTATTAGGAGTGAAGATTACTTAAGGTTGCTCTGTCAAATGTAATTTTTGGCAGTTTTTGACTTGGAGTCAAAAAATTCAGTTCCTCTATTTTTTAGGGGGAAAAAAAAGAAAATATTAAAACACTAATGCATCTAATGTGTTCTTTCACAGTTGTAAACTGAAAGTGTGTACAACTGTGGTAATCCACAGTTAAATAGCGGTACATAATTTTTCATACCTTGTAAAGATTACCCTTATGTATTCATAGTATTCCATAGTCCAGGGTTCAGCAACGTTGGCACGCGGGACCGCAGAGTAAGCACCCTTAGCTGGCCCTGCTGCTTTATTTACCTGGTGTTTCGCCAACCGCGGCTCCCACTGGCCCTGGCTTGCCGTCCCGGTCCAATGGGGGCTGCGGGAAGCAGCGGCCAGCACGGTGCCGCTTCCCGCAGGCCCCATTGAACCGGGATGGTGAGCCGGGGCCAGTGGGAGCTGCGGTCGGCGAAACGCTAGGTAAATAAAGCAGCGGGGCCAGCTAAGGGTGCTTACCCTGCGGTCCCGTGTGCCAATGTTGCCGATCCCTGCCACAGTCCCATAAATAGTATTGTTCTTAATGGCAGTTTTTTACTGCAGATGCACATATATACATATACACACGCCCTTATATCTGTATATCTGTCCACACGTATTGCATTTCTTATCAACAATAATTGTATTGTTTCAATTATTTATACTTATGGTTATTTTATTTTTACATGTTAGCCTGGACATTTCGTCCTTGGTGCGGACTAGCCACTGAGAGAACTTCAGCACATAAAATTCAGCTGTTTTTGAGTTATGTCTGCCTAAAAAAAAATAGAAATGTGAAAAAGTACAGTATGTTTTTCCACCTTTGCATAGCTCAAAAATAGGATAACAGATTTTGCTCAACTGGCTAAAGAAATTCATCTTTGAGCTGAGACTAAGCATGGAAAATTTCAGTTGAAAAAGAGAGTCTCTCAGCAAGTTAAGAGCATGTGAAAACTCATGGTTATAATGGAAATCTGAACATAACCCTAAGCTATAATACTGGTTTCAATTATGGAATTGTAAATGCTAAGCTATAATAAGGAACATTTTGTGTTTACAGCTACACACAGTAAAGGTCTAGCAAGCTTCCTTTCTCTTTAAATCAGTTTTCCATGCAAAGATTTCTTTGTCTGAATCACTGCAGTCTGTTCTCACCTGGATATACAATGCCTAAGTTTCATAAATGCTAATAAGAATCACATCCACACGGTAGAGAGAATAGGATCCTAACAGTTTAATGCTATTGGAATTTTGTGATACTGTTCTTTTGTGTTTAGGGATAAGAAGGGATCTTTCTAGTTACCATTTCAGATTTTCATTTCCAAAGAATCTATTCTTCTAGCAAAACCATATCAGCCACAGTTTATTGACAGCAATTTTGTTGTAGCTAGAGGCTTTACAGTAATCTGTTTATTGCTATTCCCTAACTCAGTTGACAGCAATTGGGGAATTAATTTTCTTGCCCCTGGTGTGCTTTCTTGGATATAAACAACAGATGTTAAAGATATGAAAACAGTGACCCATTTACATTTGACAACCCTTTAAGTACACAGTTTACTTGTGTGGATTATGCAGAAGTTCATATTGGGGCAGAAAATAAACACATACAAAATTTAATGTGAGGGAATGCTAACTAAGGAAGAATTCCTCTGTAAACGCCATACTATTTATTTTCACAATAGAGTTGTTTATTCATATATCAAGCATGTAATACACCGACACATATTTCATATATACATATATATGTACACACATGCCCATATATCTGTATATCTGTCCACACACACTCACACACATTCTCACACACACACACACAATATACATCTCACATTTACGAAAGTGCCTGCTCAGTGCAGTTTCATTGTACCTGCTTACTGCAGGCCTCATCTGACCCATCTGGTATTCAACATACTGAATATAATGTACCAGTCAGAAAACAGTGTATTCTGAAAAATCTAGCAATAGCCACAGATGTTTGAATTTACTTAACATCTTCCATCTAAAAAGAATCCTGTAAAACCTGTATTTATTCATTCACCTCTGGTACTTCCTTTAGTGCAGGTGTTGATTCAATACAAACACAGAGGGAAATAGTGAAACTAAATCATCAACATAATTCCCTGCTACAACCTTGATTTTTCCTTTTAATTCATAGCCTGTGGTGGAATGTCTTGAGGATGATCTATAAAATCATATATGCTAGGTATATCACTGTAGACATTTAGTTCAAGTTTTATCTGATTTACATCCCACTCAATCCCATTAACAAGAAGGATATTACCCAGGGTGTAAATCATGGAGAAATTTACCTCATATCTATAGTCTTTGGAATATTTCTGTTAGAAATGAACATGAAGACATAATGAGCCATTTTTTTCTCTAACCAGGATTCTAATCAGCAAGGAACTTAAGCACTTGTCTAAGTTAAAGCATATGACTAGTCCTAACAGGCTTGTCTACACACAAATGTTGTACCGTATTAACTATACCATTATAGTTTGAGTGATAAAACCCTCTCAGTGGATGCAGTTATATCATTAAAAGGATGCATTAAACCAGTATAATTTCTGTATGGGAAGGGGAATAAGATTAATTGGGATAAGGCACGTTTATAGTGATATAACTGTGTCCTGTAGCAGTATAACTATTTTAGTAAAAAAAAACTCACCATACCTCTAATCAAAATAGATATACTGGTATAAAAACTGTGTGCAGACTAGGCTCACACTGCAAGGATGTAAGTCAGATAAACATAAGGCCCATTATCTCTTTATGTCAACTTCATACTATCCTCATTTAAAAAGTTACACGGGTTATAAATCATGGAAGAATTTGGCCCATTTTGTCAATTATCTCCACATTTTTAAAGCGGCCTCAGTCTAACATCTGGTTTTGGGAGCATGATGAATTGTGAGTGAAAATACATTCAGTTGTTTGATTATCTGATTTGTAGGCATATTCAGGTAATTAGGTGTTTAAATGCTAGCAAGTTCACCTGCAAAGATCGTGCCTATAGTTTTCCCTTTCATTTGCGACTTCAACAGTTAGCAAGGTTAGCAAGAATGAAAAGTTATTATAAAATCATTGTGTATCTTTGTAGTGTTTCTGCTATCATACCACATTAGAAGTGAAACTAGAATTGTTCACCCTTTGTCAGGAGATTATCTAGCATTATTTCAAGTTGTCACGCAGTTGCTGTAGTTTACTGTCAAGTCTCTTTGCAGTCATGTTATATTTTGCAAAATACCACACTGTAGTTTGCATTAGTAAAATCTTTATGTCACTATTGTAACATTGTTTTAGAATATGCATGCTCTATCCACAGGAAGAACACAGTAAGCTCTCATTTACATACACTGCTAATAGTAAGAATTAAAAATCTGAGGCCAAATCTTCAGCTGAGGTAAATTAGCACAGTTTCATTTACTTCAGTAGAGCTATACTGATTTACCCCAGCTGAGGATCTTGTCTGGTATTTTTGTTTTTGCAAAAGCCTAGTGTGGGGGGACCAGGTGATGTTGATATAAAATATCCGAAATATAAAATAACAGAGTCAAATAAATGTGGGCTTGATTGAACTCCAGAATAATTTATTTTGAATTCGATCAAACACAGTGCAGAACCTCCTGAAATCAATCTGCTGTATTTGTCTGTCACCTTTATTGACTTCAGTGGGAGCAGGTTTTGCATAGCACCTACAAACAGCAACAAAGACAAAAATAAAATAAAAAAAAGAAAAACATTTCCGCTGACTAAATGAGGGAAGGTGAAAAATACAGAATTTGGATTTTCAATTTGTAAGTTGCTCAGCTGCCTGAAGTGATAGGAATGTTGCAAGATGCCCAGATACCACTAAAATAGAAGATCTAACTGTCTGTCTATCTATCTATCTATTTGTCTATACAGCTATCTAGAGTTTAATACTATTGTTATAAGATGCTAAGTGCAGTCTACTTTTGTTGAAGTCAATGAGAGTTGAAAGAGATTATTCTGAAGAAAGTGTTCACTACCAGCCAGGGGCAGGCATTTTTATTAATATTCTTAA
This sequence comes from Dermatemys mawii, assembly GCA_007922305.1. Lineage (NCBI taxonomy): Eukaryota > Metazoa > Chordata > Testudines > Dermatemydidae > Dermatemys > Dermatemys mawii. The sequence goes on along the minus strand of ML677348.1, from coordinate 32,894,835 downwards.
TTGTATGATTGTGAATCAATTTCTGAAAAGTATATACAAACAGTTTTCTATCAGGAATAATGCTCACTTTTTAGCCTTATATAGTGATATTGTCCTTGAAGTAAAAATAAAACCAAACCAAAATTCTTATTTCAGTTGCGAAAGATATTTGCCTTCAGCCTGGCCCTGCTGTTGATTCATCCAGCTGGAGATTTGTTTCTTTATTTACTGACATTGCTCAAAGTTCTGGAAACAAAATAACTTTGGATATCTTATCGGTAGTAGCCCATGTTGGTTACAATAGCTATACATTCAGTGGCTTCATTCTAACTTTAAACCACAGAAAGTAGGAAACCATCACATTTTGTATTGACTCCAATGTTGTGTATGAGTGTTTGGGCCTGATCCTTCAAGACCTTTGCACATGTTAATTTCAATACTGCAGATACAAGCCAAAAACTCTCTGTGAATTCAATAATAACGGTTTCAGGATCTGGCCCTGCTTTTAAAAGTATATGTCCATGGTGTGTTTGTAGAGAAACATACACCAAGTATGTAATATGGGGCGAATCCAGTGTCCCTTCAAGTCAATGGAAAGAGTTTTATTGACTTGAATGGACATTGGATTCAGCCCTATGTGCAGTTTCTTCTCTTCCTGTAGTCAGACTATTTGCATGCAAGTGCACTATTTTGGTTTGCTGCCTTTGTACCAGGGAGTGAGTTTTGTCTCACTAGATGATTCCTTGTTACATTTTATGAATTTACTATCACTATAACAAGTGTGCTATAGATTTCTGGTCTATAGCTAGTAGTTTTTAGAAAAAAAATATTCTATTTGACTCATCAGGATATTATGTTAAAATACTTCCCATATCTCTTTTTGTGCATGGGTTGCAGCTGCCTGAATTTTCAGTCACTTGTCAGTTTGGTTCACTTTAACCGTGTCAGAAATACAGGTCAAAATATAAGTAAAGTGTTGATCTAGTCAGTAACAGGACTTGAAATTGCATTCAGGTTGTGACAATAGTATCCTGAAACATGCCTCCCGCTGAAGTCTTCTGCATCCAGAGCAGCAGGAGGTAGACTGTGCACCAATAGTAAAGCTGTAGTCATCCCTATATTTTTAACAACTGCCAAATAATAAATTAATAAATAAAATCTGCATCTAAGGGATAGTAGAAAAGCTCACCTGTGGAAAGTAATCTCTCATGTGTACAGGAGATGGACTTTTCTATTTGAGATTTCATCAATTTTTATTTCAGAAAGCTGTTAAACTGTCAAACATTTCAGACAGAGTAGAATGCCTGCTTTTTTTTTTTTTTTTTTTTTTTGCCTTTGCATGCTACAAGAGCACAGGGCTATCAATCACCAGAAATACAGAGTGAGACAGGATAGACATGTTGCCATCATTGGCATTTTATTTTTATTTTACAACTCCCTCTTTCTTCCTGAAACTAAAATTAGTTAAAAAATGGCAATGCCTGATTATGACATGGCCTTCCTGTGAAAGTAGATGACAAATGTGGATATGGCCAAGGGAAATCACTTCTAATATGCCCTGGTACTGTTCTTGTCTCCTGGAGGCTTTCTATTGAAAGGTGTGTTTCAGTCTATGGGGTTTGTGCAGCTGTAGCTGATCAGCGCTATAGAACATTTTAGTGGGGCGGGGGATATTGATGCATTGAAGTTTACCTCATGCAGTCTGTTACATTTAGAATGATGAAGTGAGACCATTTCTACATGGATTGCCTAGCAGTCATGACACATAATATGGCAAAGGTGCAGTCAAGGGCTTTTGGAAAGCTACTTAAATGCCATAAAGAGTAGTTTCCTTTATCCACTTCTCCTGAGTTGACTATTTTGGATACCCTCTGTCATTAGAAGCATCAAATAATAACAATGTGTGTTGTGGTCGGCTTTATGTGACCTCATTAAAAATCAGTGCACTGCTTACTGTCATGTGATTCCTCAAAGTTGTATATTGCAGACTAAGAAACTGCCAAGTTACTAATTGGTTTTCAGCAGATTTTAATAACTGCTGCACTTCTTGCTGTGATTGTATCATTTGCTTCTCGTTGTGATGGTATCAAAGCTATCTGAACATCTCCGAATTTTACGATTACCCAGCTTTGCTAATGTCTAGGCTTTGGCCTTCTTCTTTGCTTTAGCAGTTGATTAAGAAATACTTTAATCCCTTTCAGGGTACTGAGAAACTAATGGCTTGTGTACTGTTTTAGTCTTTAAGCTTCCATTGTAAATGGTATGAAAAATTGAGTCACTTGGCTGATGCTTAAATACAACTTTCCCTTTTACTAAATTATTGCCATTATCCTATGTTGTTTCTCTTTTTAATACTCAGAAAATGAAATCTGGAGATATTTATCTTTGTAGGAAGTGTGCATGCACATATTAGAAATCTGAGATTTCTCTGCAAATGAATATTATCAGAGAAATGATACACAAATGATTTTCTGTATGATCTGTTATTGCACAGTGAACTCAAAAGCATAGGCTGTAGTAAGTACTTTAAAAGAACTAAGTGGCTTCTTTAAAATTTGAATAATAGAGTGCTTTTGGAGGAATCTTTTTATAGAATGTTGATAATGTGAAGTAAAATGCTTTCTAATCTATCTAGACATTTGCTTGTACTTGTTACTGTATTTTTTTAAAGTCAAACTTCTGTGTTTCTCAAGTTGTGCACCTAAAATTTGAGGTATTCCTAACGTAGTGGACAGACACTGTTGAAAACGTAGTGCTAATTAGGTGAACAGAGACTGTTAGTTGTGGACTGTTGTATATGCTTATTTTAATACCGAGTAAACCTGATTCACTTGTAACCTAAATCTGATATGAACCCCAGGACCTCTTCTAGGTACAATAGGCCACTAGTAAGGGCAGGTAAACTCCCATGAATCACTTTCTTCCTGAGTATTGAGCACCTAAAATGTATGCCTGAAATGTTTGGATTTTGGAGTTTAAAATGTTGCCATTTTTGGAGAGCTATGAAATATTTATTTTGAAGCAGCCTGCTAGAATCCATTGGCTACTTCTGTAGCCATGCTATATTTATGATAATTGAGGCAGGCATACAAAATATCTCATTAATGGTTTTTGGGCAGACTCTGTGGATACCACACTGGCAGAGGGCATCATCCATGCTAGGTCTGGTGTCTTGGGCCAGATCTACACTGGCGGGGAGGTCGACCTAAGATACACAACTTCAGCTACAAGAATAGCGTAGCTGAAGTCGATGTCTCTTAGGTCTACTTACCTCAGCGTCTTCATGGCGACCACTGCTGCTCCCCCATCAACTCCGCTTTCACCTCTTGGGGCGGTGAAGTTCTGGAGTCAACAGGGAGAGTGCTTGGGGATCGATTTATCATGTCTACACTACACATGATAAATCGATCCCTGATAGATCAATCATTACCCGCCAATCTGGAGGGTAGTGTAGAGTTGGTCTTGCTGAGATTTATGAAAGAGGATTGATTCAGAAAACAAACAAGCAAACAAAAATATAAACAGCCACAAAACAGGCCCATACAAATTGAAGTTCGGTAAGTGGACTGTACTTGAATTCAACAGTTTGCGAGGAAGATTGGGATGAAATCTGAAATCACTTATGAAACCATATGCCTGTCATTTGGCTAAAAACTCATTTTGGTGTCTCAACTTGCAGGAAACAAAATACGTCTGTTAATAAGAAAGCTGGCAGTGCTTATATGATACACAGGATGACACTGACTCTTGAGTCCACTTGTTTAAAACAGTATGTTGAAAACTTAATAGTACAGCTTCATAACATCCTCATGGGACTCTTTGTATATGGGGCACATAACAGACAGCAACAAAAAGGACTTACCTTGTCTGGAGTTTATTTCTGATGACCGTCTGTTTCATAAGCAAGTCACAGAAGCAATTCTTGCATTTGGAGCTTAGGCCCTGTAAAGCTTTCAGTCTGTGAATCAACTTTGAAGGAAACTACTCTCCTTGGAAACCATTTCTATGTTTGGTAACATTTACTTGCTACCTTTGCACCATTCTATGTATTTTGCTAATTCTCTAACATTTTGGGCCAAGCACAAGCCTCGTGTAAGAATGCATAGTGTTATTGAAGCCCATATTCAGAGTCCTTAGCTACCCATAGAGCCTGGGTAACCAACTCCCTGCCTCCCCCAGTATAGGATATGATTCTTTGTTTGCCAACTTGTTGAGTGCAGAAAACTGAACACTCTTGCCTGGCCCTTCCCTGGAACCATGGCCAGTGAGAGCTGTGGTGGCGGCACCTGCAGCCAGAGGCAGCACACAGAGCTACCGGCCATGCCTCCACCTAGGAGCTGGAGAGAAATGCCAGCTGCTTCCTGGAGCCAGGTAGGGAGTCTGTCTTAGCCCAGCTGCGCTGCTGACCGGACTTTTAACAACCCAGTCAGCAGCACTGACTGGAGACACCATGGTCCCTTTTTGACTGGGCATTCCGGTCGAAAACCGGATGCATGGCAACCCTAGATGATTCGTGAGCAGGAAGAGAGGGCGTGTCTAGAGTACTATTTCTGCTGATGATATTTGTGACCTGCCAGTTGTTACTTGTTGGACATCTCTTTGGGAAGCATAGCTAGTAAGCATAGTGTAAAGCAGCCTCAAGATTGCTCTCCCTTATGCCAGGGCTGAAGGCAGCACAAAACCAGTCTCAGAATCAGGCAGCTGCTCTGGCTACTTTGTGGTCCTCACCAAAGCAGCACCCAGCAGATACTGGTGCCAGCTGAGAATCTAGGCCAAGATATCTAGGGCAGTTCTTTTGGAAGGTCTAAATTAATCATATTCCTCTTTAAACTATTGAAGTATTTTGTCTGTTGTGATTTCTTAGTGGGCTTTCGTTACTTTTGCATCTATAGTTTCACAGATAATGACAGGCCCTCAAAACCTGCCTAACATTGCATATAACATTGCTTCTGCAACTATTTACCACTTCATTAGCTTTTTCAGTAGTGAATATAAGTTAGCATTTTGTCATGAAATTTGAATTGCCAACTTGTCTGACTGAAACACATGAACCGAGGCATAATAACTCTCACAGAGTGCATTAACGCTTGCGCAAGCCGATGCAATCCCCTAAGAAAAGAAAATTTGTGTTTTGCATTTTTTTTTTGTGATGGTGAAGCCAATTTTTTTTGACATTTTCTCCAGCAAATTTTGCTGCTTTGCAGAACATCTGAAAATACATTTAGCTCTCATCTAAGTGGGAGCAAATCAACTGACTGCAGTAAACTTGATAGAACAACATTTGTCCATACTATTCACACATTGCACTTTAAACATAACTGAACCACTGGATCAGTTTCAGTGTGATTTTTGTCATAAAGTTCTCAGGCCAGATTCTCACCAACACTGAAGACTTTTTACATGACAGGAAAGTGTGCACAACTGTGATTGAGACCCACTTTAAGACATCTTTGTACTGCCAAGTGGTGGTAAAGTGGTTGTTGGCTATGACTTCACTACAGAAAAGCAGTGTGGTTTTATGCTGTGATAGCCATCTTAAAATAAAATTGTAGTGGAGATGGGCACTGTGGTTTTTAACTTGTATGTAACCAGTTGAGGTCAACACTAGGTGTGTAGTACCGGGGTCAGTGAGCTACACTGGGGACTTTAAGCATCAGTAGCTGTCTCACATTAGCTATCTCAATGTAAAAAAACCACTCCCTTCCCCCCTCACTCCCCAACGAAGACATAGCTTTAGTGTAAATGAAAATCAGGCCTGATACCCTTTAAGGCAGACTTTCACTGAATTTGGTCCCGCGGTTCATGAAATAAAGTAGCATTACTTTTAGATTATCAAATTTCTCCCTGATGACACTAGCAGCAGAACCCCTTAAAACTCCTGCCAGGCTTTCAGCACCATCTGTTACGCTGCTGATATGTTTTTCATATCAGCTTCAATGTCAGTGCCGTACTTCTGCAAACTATTCATTGTTGTATCAGTGACTATCGCTCCACTCAGTGAAGATAGCTCCTTGAGCCCAAACAAATGCAGCAATCTCAAATTTCACTAACAGAGGTAACTACCCAGAGCCTTTCTATTTTACACCCCTAGCCTTTCTGTTTTACACCGTCCAGAAGTTTTGCAGTTTTGATGTCTATCAAAGTTTTTTAAAGTTTGCTGAAGGTTAGAAAAATCACTGTAAAAATAGCATTATTTTTCTCAACAGATCTATTCCTTGTGTGCATTCAGAGTCTGTTCTGTTTGCCTTTTCTAAGGGCTTGTCTTCACTAGAGCCGGGAGAGATCAATCTTATGGCGATCGATTTATCGCGTCTCATCAAGATGCGATAAATCGATCACCAGCGGCGCCCCCATCGACTCCGTAACTCCAGCTCGCCAAAAGGCTCAAGCTGGAGTCGATGGAGGAGCATGCTGCCAACCGCCGCCGCCTTGAGGATGGCAGATAAGTCGGCTGTAGATATGGCGATTTCACCTACGTTATTAACGTAGCTGAAATTGCGTATCTACAGTCGATCCCCTGCGCTAGTGAAGACCAACCCTAAAAAACAAACAGGAAATTGTTTATTGCTTTTAATTCTGTTAGCACGCCAGCACTGTCATGGCAGAGAGAAAGTTGTGTCCTCTTCTGGCTCATGTATTATCAACCACACTTTTAATCAAGATCCTACTGCAAAATATTTATTACTGATCATTATGCCTGAGTCAGAACGATCCCAGTTTGATTTGCAGTGTTAGCAATTAGAGGAAAAAATGTTTACCTGCAAATAAAGCCCTTTATTGCTTCTCAGTAACAACAGCTCCAACACAGAACCTCATGATGCCATTCTTACTATAATTTTTTGGGGGGGAGTTTCATCACACTTCAAGGTTCACTAGGCCCAATCCTGATGTCACGCTTGAGATTCAAGGATTAGAAGGGCCTTATCCAAAGCCTATTGATATCAATGGGAGTCTTTCTGTTAACCTGCATGGGCTTTGGATAATGGAAAGACTCCCATTGATATCAATAGGCTTTGAAAAAGGCCCTTTGGAAGAGCAGAATTTGGCCCACTGAACTAATCATTTTTGTGCTGTTCAACTTCAGTATCACTAACCAAAAGAGCAGTTGGTTTTTTTGCTTAGCCTGAAAACATCTGGACAAGACTTTCTTCACAGTTATAGAATGAAGAAGGCAAGCAGGTCGGAAAAAATGTGTTGTTTTATACCTTGTGCTTCAATTTTTTCCTTTTATCTCTCTTGTATCTCTTTGAAAAGATTCCTTTACAATATCTTATCTTTTTGCTTTTGATCTACCTCATAGCCATTTTTTAAATGTAGTTTCCACTTCTGAACATTCGTGGTAATTTGCTTGCCTCTTTATCCTCCACAGATGCTCCACCCATCTGAGGATCCTCTCCTTTATAACATCTTCGTTACAAAATTGCCTACAAGACAGTGAATCTGGTTCACAGTCAGTACTTACTCAGTAGGAGACATTTCTCACTCACATTTGATACCTGCTGGCTGCTGCTTTCAATTATGCCCTATACTGGAGAGCAGAACTGTTGAAGTAACGGAATCAATGATGTAATCAAACTAGTTAAGATGCTAGCAGAGTAGCGACAGGGTTTTGGACATTGTCTAATTCCTGCCATAAGCAAAACAGTGACAAGTCCTGCTCTTGTTTTGTTGCTTTCTTAGATGGCAAAGAACTACACATTTGTTGATTATACTGTGAAATCACATTGTGGAATATTGTTGAATTTGCCCTGAGCTAAGTATCAGATGATTGTAGGTAATGAAAATATCCTTTCCCTTCTACTAGGAATATAGTATTAACTTTGATCAAGTAGGTGCATTATTTTTGTGTGTTCCTGTTCCTGTGGTACATATGGATTTATTGGATATGAATTAATGATAGTTTCCAAGAATTTGGGTATTGATGTTTTACCAGAGGAAGGGGCATTTCATATACTGTATCTCAGCACTGAAAATGACCACAGACATTGGGCCTGATTCACATTTACACTAAGGCTATATAACAGTGCTCTGGTTGTGGAAAGGGGCCTTAAATGGGGCATAAACACAATTTACCCTGGGCCTGATTCTGGTCTCACACTAGGTTTCCACTAATGAAATTCTAGTTATGCCACTGATGTCATCCTGTGTGGCAGAGTAGAATCAGACCCATCGTCTCTATGCAGTTTTCCTCCTCCTCCTTTCTCACACACCCTACAGCAGACATCTTATGGGAGGAAGGATCTAGGATCCTTCTGGAGCCCTCAGAGTCGCCAGCACCTTGTTACAGATACCTTCTTCTGCTGAGGCTGCCTGGATGTTAGTCGCTTGGGCACTCTTGAATGGTTGCTATTTATGAATGTGAAGTATTCTGTCTCTTTGAATAGCAAGAATACAAGGAAATAAGGCTAAGTGCATCCCCTGTATGGCACTTCAGAGGATGACCAGTAGGCTGGCCATTTGACGCTATTGTAATAATATCTTCACTTCAGTGCTCTTCTTAAAAGGGGAGGGATAGTTCAGTGGTGTGCGCACTGGCCTGCTAAACTTAGGGCTGTGAGTTCAATCCTTGAAGGGCCTGTTTAGGGATATGGAGCAAAAATCTGTTGGCTGATTTAGTTGGGGATGGGTCTTGCTTTGAGCTTGGGGTTGGACTAGATGATCTCCTAAGGTCCCTTCCAACTCTGATATTCTATGATTCTATCAAACTCTGTCTTCTGTTTTCCAATTGTCTTATCATGAGTTTTCCAAGTATTACATATGGCCTTTAAAAGCTAGAACTCAAATCCCACTGCTGAAGAAGCATGTTGTATTAGAGGACTAACAGTAATACAGATCTAAGTAGTGATGTGATTCACTAGAGGTAACCTACAGTGTAGTTGTAAAGGCATTGTAATAATCTCTGATGTTACATGCCACTTGTCATGCCCTACATTCTTCCTCTTACACATCTCCTGCATGCAATTTCCAATTGAGATTCATTTTAATGTATCCGTAATATGTTCTTTACATGTTAATGGCACTTTGACATTTGAAGAATAGAGGAACAGTGCCAAAACTCTGGAATAATTTTTAATCAACATACTAATTTAAATAATTCAGCACTCATAGTTTTAAGACCCAAAGGCATTTTTACAAGTGTAGATGTAAAGATTAGATGCATGTTTGGGGCGATCTCTGCTGTCAGACTTTAATCTTAAGGACATAAAGAAGCTGTACATTTAACACAAGCTTGTACTGTTATGAAATAGATGCCATGATTTCTCAAATTTAGTGTAGGAGACCTGTGGTAATTTAAGGTAGTGTAACAAAACAGTGACATCCATTATTTTAAATCCAAAGCTGTCAGAATTTCAAATTATGCTTCTCCAACTTACTGTGGCAATGTACTCTAGAGGAGGCTTTAGAGAAATTACTTACTTAGGGCAAGTCTACACTACAGCACTACTAAGGCACAGCTGCATCAATGCAACAGCGCCAGCGCAGCGCATCTGGTGAAGATGTGCTATGCCGATAGGAGAGCAGTTTTCCGTCAGCGTAATTACTTCACCTCCACAAGAGGTAGAAATTATATTGGTCGGAGAGTGTCTCCTGCCGACAGCGTTGGTGTGGACAGCACTTAGGTTGCTGTAACTTGTGTCACTCGGGGGTGTCTTTTTCACATCTCTGAGGGTATGTCTTCACTATCATCTGGATTGGTGGGCACTGATTAATCTATTGGGGATTGATTTATTGTGTCTGCTGTAGATGCAATAAATCAATCCCTGAGCGCGCTCCCCATCAATTCTGGAACTTCACCTCGGCAAGAGGCAGAAGCAGAGTCGATGGGGGCGTGGCAGTGGTCAGTTCGCTGCCGTGTGGACAGCCAGGTAAGTCGCTCTAAGATACGCCAACTTCAGCTACACTATTCATGTAGCTAAAGTTGCGTATCTCAGGTGGGCCCCTCCCCGCAGTGTAGCCCACGCCTGAGTGATGTAAGTTACATTGACTTAAGTGGTATTGTAGACCAGCCCTTAGAAAAACACCAGCAAAAGCAACTTGGCTTGTTCCTTGCCTGGATTGGAGTAGCCATTTTGATTTATTAACATGAAGACAAAGGGCGAAATCATGCAGTGCTTATTCATGCGAAACACCGATTTGCATCATTTAGAGTTTTGCAGGAGTAAGGACTGTTTTGCCGTAATCACTGAGTTCCTTGGTCAAACCTTTTTCAGTCTGATCCAGTAAAGCGGAGCAAGCTCCTTCATCTAGCACATTAAATGGAAGCTCAGCTGGAAAAGGAAAGGTAGTATTTTGCCTTTGCATTTCAATTGAGTGAGAATTTATTATTTTAAGCTGAGAGGGTGATAAACATCTCCAAGCAATGTAACATCGTTTACGAAGTCAGGTGACAGATCGCAGGGCTAAATACGTGGATACAATTAGGCATGTTGATTCTATTAATGAAAACAAAAGTAAATGAATGTCATGTGCTAGCTTCCCTGTGCAGTTATTTCAGAGTAACTCACTTCTGACTTGCAGCACTCCCATTGTTTGAGTCTGGGATCTTTCTTTGACACAGAAAGTCTTTTATGCAAATTTGCATGGTGGGCAAGCATTCAAGAGAGAATAGTTTAAAGTCTGAACCCACTTCCACTTTTGCCCAGATTTAAATGTGAACCGGGGTGGCTCATGTTGAAAGACATGTATAGCACCATTCAAGTAGGACCTCTCACACACAGTTTTTCCTAAAAGACCCAGGCCCTGGTTTTCCTCTCACCCATTGCATTGATTTCAGTGATTTCTACCAGTGTGAGAAAAGAAAGAATTAGACTCATGATTTCTAAGACAGGAGGGGGATTTTTTCCATTTGCACTCAATCTTGTGATAAATTCTTAGATTTGTGCCAAAAAATATGAAAAGAAGTCACCAACTGTTCTGCAGTTCTTTAGGCAATTATCACTGAACACACACCATGGTTCAAAATGGCATGAGCACAAAGAACTGCAGAAAGCAAAATCTGTGTAAATTACAAAAAACAAGTGATGCAAACACTAATAGTACTTCTTGGTTAATACATGTTGATTGCAAAATCTAAACAACATTTCAGTGATCCAATAAATCTTTCGATTTATATAATAAATAATTGGAGGGTACATGAAAACAGAATGTTTGGAAATGAATTTCTTTTCTGAGCAGTATTGAATATATTCTATTTATGGACCCATAATATTTGTTAAAGAGCTTAGTGAAACCAGTAGACACAACAGGGCAGGCATTAGGCTGAGATCATACCAGCAGCTCCATGCTTTGGTTGCTGAGAGAATCACAAGAAGAAATAGGTCATGTTGAATAGGAAGTGAGAAATACTGTAATCTGATGATTTGATATATTGGCAGAGTTCTTTTTCTTACTATCAATTAAACCAGATATTTAATACTATACTGCAAAACCTGCCATTGTTACTGTGACTTTATTTTTGCTATAATTCATGGATTTGATAATACAAAGCAAAAACGTTTGTAGATCAGGGGAGCAGGAGAGGGCAGAAAGAATTGGAGACCTCCACTGAGTGGCAAAGTACTCTCCACCTTTAGGATGCAGTGTGATTGGCAGGAACAGGATGCTTGCACCAGGCCTCCAGTGGGAATCAGCATGCTTAGGGTGCCTAGAAGTAAAGATGATTGCTTTCCGTGATACCTTTTGCCCCAATTTCGCATTGGTTCCACGGAGTCTAGGGGCTAGAATCCACCATCTTTTGAAAATTAGCTTATGGGACCTTTGTGACTTTAGCACTTCTGATGCTGCAATGGGCTTAAGCCCGCCTTCTGCTCTGGGGACTTTGGCTTCTCTGCACGTTTGCTAATGGTGGGGAGCGTGACAATACTCCCCTCTCTCCTCTGGGCTACTACTCACTGTTAGTTACCTTTGATTTATTTCACAGAAAAATAAACAAATGCTTACAGGCAAGACTCATTAACTTTGTGAAGTAAAACAAATGGGGATATAAGCAGTTCTCTGGTATCTCCTTTGATTGGCATTCATAGGCGTGCACAGCACATTTCATTAGGGCACGGGTGGGTAAACTTTTTGGCCCGAGGGCCACACTAGGGTTCAAAATTGTGCGGAGGGCCGAAGGCCCCGCCCCCATCTGACCTCCACCCACTTCCCGCCCCCGGACTGCCCCCATCAGAACCCCGACCCATCCAATCCTCCCTTCCTTGTCCCCTGATCACCCCCCTCCAGAGACCCCGCCACTCTAACTGCCCCCCAGGACCCCATCCCCTATCTAGCCCCCCTGCTCTCTATTTCCTGACTGCCCCCTCCGGAGAGCCCCCACCCACCCTAACCACCACGCCCACCTAAGCCCCCCCACCCCACCTACCATAACCATCAGCCCCACCTAACCACCCCCCGACCTGCTTACCTGCTGAGCTGGGCGCCGGGCCCCATGGCTCGCAGCGCTCCACCCGGCCCCCGGGCTGGGAGCGTAGGGCCCCGCAGTCTTCCGCGCTTGGCCTCGTCCCCGGCTCGGGAGCACAGGCCCTGTGGCTTGCTGCGGCCGGCCCGGCACCCCGGACCGGGAGCGCGGGGCGCGGTGCTGGCCGCGGGCCCGCTGTCCTGGGCTCCGGGTGGCATCCGGCTGCGGCCTGCTGTCCCAGGCGGCGCGCCAGCCCCGCTCTCAGGGCGGCGCGCCCGGCCAGCCGTGGGTCCGCTGTCCTGGGCGGCGCGCTGGGCCCGCTCTTAGGGCGGCAAGACCAGCCGGCTGCGGGCCCACTGTCCTGGGCTCTGGGCGACGTGCCCGGCCGGCCGTGGGAACCCGGGTGGTGCACCGGGCCCGTTCTCAGGGCGACGCGCCCGGCCGGCAGTGGGTGGGGTGTGTTGAGCACCGTTCTCAGGGCGACACGCCCGGCCGGCAGTGGGTGGGGTGTGTTGAACACCGTTCTCAGGGTGGTGCGTCCGGCCGGCCGCGGATCCGCTGTCCTGGGCGGTGCGCCCCGCCAGCAGCCGGCCCTGCTCTCCGGGGCATTCTCAGAGCGCCCCGCCCAGGAGAGTGGGATCACTGGTCCCGTTCCCCGAGCAGGAGCTCGTGGGCTGGATAAAAACGGCTTGTGGGCCACAAGTGGCCTGCAGGCCTAGTTTGCCCACCCCTGCATTAGGGTGAGCACCCAGGGATATTTATTTATTTATTTATTTATTATAAAGTGCTGCACTCTGCGCTGAAAGCCACTTCTTTTTGGAGACATTAGGGTGTGCCTGGGCACACCCAGCACACCCTGTGCGCACGCCTATGCTCGCATTGTTTCACCAGAAGAGAACTATGCTAGTTGATGAGGAGGGCTGATGTAATGTCCAGTACAGACTTCTTTCTTCCGTGTTTGAACACCAGCAGGAATTCCAGGCCCAATTCTGATCTTTTTTATGCTGGTCCAAATCAGGAGCAAATCCAGAGAAAACAGTAGGGACATAGTAGTGTAAAACTGACAAATGTGAGAGGAGACTAGACCTTCTGCACAGAAGTGGAGTTTTTTTTAACCGGCTGTTTTCAGAAAGTTAGTTTAATTTGCATCGTTCACGATGCAATTGTGGAATTTCATCTGTTCCTTGCATATTTGTCCTCTGCCTCAGTTATATCTCCCTGCTTTTGCAGGAGGAATACATATAAATGAAAGTGTGCGCTCTTTAATAAGAAGTGCAAATTTTTACTAGTAGGGGCTGAGATTTGGCTTGAAGTGATAACTGCAATAAATAAACCTGAGAGAAGTGAATCCTCCTTTTTTTGTTGCCATGGTGTTGTTTGTCACTGTGGGTGTTACTACTACGTGGACTTCAGCGTGTGGGTGGCTTAGACAAAGACTTGCTCGGTAAAAGAAGTTCTATTAAGATATAGCTGTAAATGATCAGACCAGCGTTGTGGAGTTGCTAGCACACATTGCACTTCACTGTGTCTGCAGGGATTGTTGTGTCCTTGGATCGAGTCCATCCTCTAGGGAAGGCATCTGCAGGACAACACTATCCACTGCTGTCACTGTGCCAATTCCCTGCTAGATATCAGGCAGAGTGGAGGATTCAGGACACTTTGCCCTGCTATACCTCCTTTCCAGATAGATTTAGTCAGTCTGCACTACAGCTGGGTGAATAACTATTTCCATTCGGTGGCAATTCTGAAAAAATAATAATAATAATTTAAAAATTGGCTTGAGTTAAACTACTAGACTTTATTTCACTTGTCTTGATTTCAATGGGATTCCAGTCATCCCAATGGCGCTTGGCCCACTATGTGTTCATTTTTTCACTAATTTTCTCCTTCCTGTGCTTGCTCAAGATGTCCTCCATTCCTAGCTTTTCCTCACCTTCTTTCTGAGCATGATAATATGGCTCTAGGTTATCTTTCACGTAAGCTCCCCTCTGCGGTGAAAATTCCCTTTTAGCGCATCGCCAGGGCAAGCGCTGGCTGCAGAAGCCCTGTTATCACAGCTTCAAGATGTACCAGGGAGTGGGAAGGAAGCATAGACCCTCTACATTGATGGCCTTCACCTTTATCAGATCCTGCAGGAAACAGGTTTGTGGTGGACTTTGTCACCTTTTCCATGGCAAAAACTCCAGTTTTTGCCCTATCGCATCCTCGCAACATGTCTCTATAAGGAGACCTTCTTCCAAACCTTCCTGCAGGAGGCTTTGCCAAGGGAGGAGGTAATCAAGGTATCTTCTTGTAAGGCTCTCTAGGCATCCTGGCACAAATTTAGCTGGTCTGGGTATGGATATTTGACCTAACCATAATCTCTGGATAATGCCATTATTCTAGAGAAGCTTTTTTTTTTTTAGCAGGATCCCTGCAGTTTTGTCTAGAATTAATATTCCCATTTGCTTCTTGTCTCAACAAATACTCTTCATACGAAGTGAAGCATCTAATGTGCTCAGATTACCTAGACAACATGATAAAATGAAATTTGGATTAATAAAGGAGAAAGATATGTATTCAAAGTGCTCATTTTGTAAAGATAATAAAAATACTGGAAGGTCAATGATGTCGCCTATCATCAAATAAATTATGTTCACATTGTTTCCAGTAGACTCAGTTTAATCCAAAAATGTTTATAAATTTGTTTTTGTTTTACAGATTAAAATAACCAATTCACTGTTTAAATGGCCCAGGTAGCACAACATTCATAGCTTTTCACTGCAAATGATTACAGGATAATAACACCAATATTAAAGAAAAATAGTGCTTGGTGAATTTTTGTTTGGTTAATTCTGTAGTGTCTGGGTATAGTATTTTCACATACATGCACAGATTCTTTTAATGCAACAGTATAACAGTATTCATTGTCACACATATATAGTGCTTTAAGTAGGAGGAAGACTGAGTGGGAAAAGGAACTGATGGTTTTGAAATCAAGTTATGAGAAGCAGAGTTGTCGGGCTTGATTCTTGTTTACATGAAGGCCAAATTACACCACTTTGGTAGTATAAAGGAGCATAAAAGTAGATGAACATTATATTTACACTCATATGAAGACCTCTTTACGTTCCCAGCGCTGTGCTGAATGTCCTTAGTATAAATGAGGCCCGTCAAATATAAAATAGTAAATAGTGATATATAATGTAATATTATTAGGTAGCTAGTGTCCAACATAATGAATATAAAAATAATGCACCAAATAAAAAAAAGTATTTCATACGTAGTTTTTGAAGTATTTTATGAAGGAAGGTAAGTCTCAATATCCCCATTTTACAAATGGGGAAACCGAGGTATAGAACAGTGATTGGCTCAATGTCACACAGCAGGTCATTTTCAGAGCCAGTAATAGAATATAGGTTTTTATTAATACTCTGAACGATGCACAATAAGTGCAATGAGCATTGTGTAGAATAACTAATTGAATGGGGTGCACAATTGATGTTTTCATGAGGAAAACTTAGCAAAGGTGAGAGATGAGCATGCCAGCACTGGCAATTGCATCAGCATTTTTTTGCATAGCACTGTCAGGGACAACTATTCTAGAGACAAAGCTGTTTGATTAATCAAATCAATTTTCCACTGTAACAATGCAGAGAGGTTATGTCTGCTGGCAATCTAATTTGAAATCAAATGTTTATGGATTAATGAACACAAGACAATTGCTTCCAAGCTTCTTTTCAAACAAAGGCTCTTAGGTCTTTAGAAATGTGGATAAGTAGAGAATCATTAGCCAGGGCTGGCAGTACAAATAGATCTCACTCTCCAAACAAACTCTCTTTACAACCAAAAAAAAAAAAAAAAAGTCCTTGGGTTGTTATTTATTTGGTTAAATCATAGGGTGGCATAAATAAGGGTAACTCTACATATTTCAGTGAACCAGGTCCCTCAAGTTTAAAGGAAATAGGAAACTCATACATGGTCTAACATTATAATTCAATAACATTAAGTTCAATGGAACTGTGCCTTTTTACATCAATGGAGGATGTAAATCATAATCTTTCAGAAAAGAAATCCAGGCCATGTTTTGGAATGACACTTTTGCTAAAATATATTGGAAAATTCAGCCTCCCTTTTGTACTCTTACGTGAGGTTATTCATGACATTATCTTTAAATTCCCCAAACAATTGGCTTATTATAAAAGGAAACATGTAATCCACTTGAGCATAAAAGAAACTTCTTCTCCTTTATAAGAAACAACTCTGAATTAATTCAGGTACCATTTTTGTGTTCCCCTTGGTCCCTTTCTTCCCTAAGAAGACTATTTGCTTTGGTTTGATACTAAATTGGTGTTATCCAAATGTTCCCCATTGAGTTTAACAGTTAATTTTGCATATTGGAAAAAGAAATCTTTGCTCTGATGTTTTATGTCATCCCCATGGTGCCATAGACAAATAAGAAGCATATAGCTCGTATTGAGTCAAAAGAATAGTACAACTTCTCTGAAGAAAATTGGCTGGCTTTCACTCACTGAACAAAAAATGGTCAGTTAAACACAGAAGCAGCTGGAAGTGAAAATCCTCCTGTTGTCAAAGGTGAAAATTAAACTGCTTTCTGCTTTGACTTGCTCCTTCTCCCTCTAAGATTATATTAACTTTATCCTGTAATGTTTATACCACTGGTTAAGGCCAGCCTGCTAACGTGAAGTGCCTGGATTCAATTTTACAAGCCTTCTTCACTTTGGATAGCCGTGGCTTTATGAGTAGTTTCACTGATTTGCACGCAAAATGTACTTGAGTCTCTGAGTTTAAGTTTTAAGACTGGTGTTTTCAAAAGTGTTCTGCACTGGCCTACATTTGCTCCCATTAAAGTCAGGGACTCCATTATTGACTACTGACTCCAATGACAACAGAGTTAGGCCAGTGCTGTGTGTGCTTTGGAAAATCCCTTCCAATAACTCCTATGAAATGACTCATGTGAGTAAGTGTCACTCAGTATAAGGGTCACTGAATCAAGTTCTGTGGGTTTTGTGCAGGACTTTATCTAAAAGTAAATGAGAATAAATGATAACGTTTAATGGACACTTTAGTGGGGGAAGAAATAGTTGATACTGCAACCTAAAATGTTGTCTGCAACTATGCAAAATATTGTTTTATAGTTTAAGTGATATGTTGCATTGGGACAAAGCTCCTCGCAGTGGCTACTCTATGTTAAGCAACATTCTCTGCATACCCCAAGCAATTGTTCTTAGCTTAGAACATTTCACTGACTCTATCTCAAATTATTTTAACTGGTGGTGTAGCTGTGTGTTGGTCCCAGGATATTAGAGAGACACGTGGGTGAAGTAATATCTTTTATTGGAAAAACTTCTGCTGTTGAAAGAAATAAGCCTTTGAACTACACAGAGCTGCTCTACAGATCTTGGAGCTACATGGAGCTCTTCTGCGAAGATCTGAAGAAGAGCTCTTTGTAGCTTGAAAGCTTGTCTCTTTCATCAACAGAAGTTGGTCCATAAACATATTACCTTGTTTTGTTTCTCTGTACCTTCACATTGTTTTTACTGCTTTATAATTTCAGCAATTATCTCACAACACTGTGCATATATAGAGCAGTGTATAAGACACTGTATAAGATGGAGTTAGGCTGTTCTCTGTGGTGACAGATGACAGAACAAGAAGCAATGGTCTTAAGTTGCAGTGAGAGAGGTCTAAGTTGAATATTAGAAAAAACTATTTCACTAGGAGGGTGGTGAAGCACTGGAATGGGTTACCTAGGAAGGTGGTGGAATCTCCATCCTTAGAGGTATTTAAGGCCCGACTTGGCAAAGCCCTGACTGGGATGATTTAGTTGGTATCAGTCCTGCTTTGAGAATAGGTTTGAACTAGATGACCTCCTGAGTTCTCTTCCAACCCTAATCTTCTATGATTCTGAGATATGTAGAAAGCTTTGCATCAGGAGAGTGAGACAAAGTTACTCTACTGCATCAGGAAATGTGGCTTTATATAATTTATCCAGAGAACATCAACATATATAGGCAATATTTGAATGTGTTAGCACAGAGTTCAGAGTTACTTTCAATACTTTTTAAAAAGACCAGCTTTACTTCTCTTTTGAGAAATCCCAAACTATTTTTCATCTTTATAGTAAAAAAATTGGCTAGAGATCCTCAGCTGGTGAAAATTGGCATAGCTCACTAAAGTGTTTGGTATGTCACTGATTTATATCAGATGAGGATTTCTTCTTATGAATTTTGGAAAAATGTAATTTTGTGGGATTAAAAGAAGGATGCAGAACATTTTATGGCAATGAACTAAGATATGGGCACTGTCCTACTTCCACTGAAGTTATGGAAAAATTTACACTGGAGTTTTTGGACCAGGCCTTAAGAGATAACAGTTTGCAATTGTTTAGGAATGTCATTAGCTCAAAGGGAGATAAAAGACAAAAGGCATAACAAGTTGTGAACTTCCAGTACTTGACTCAAACAGCTTACAATATAAATCAGAAATAAAACAGCTAGGTAGTCAGTGGATGGGATATGGAAGGAAGAGGATTATGACAGTGAGAGCATGCAATATCTTCATAGTCATGTATGAATCTCATTTGCTACTGTTTGGTTTTATTATTATTAATTAATTAAATTTATTTTAGAATTTGCTTTTTGACATAATGTGGTATAGTTTGGGGCAGTGCGTGGAGGAGCCAAATGGAATTTTCCTGTCATGCTACGATGGGAGATCTTTCCAAACCTTCACTCTTAAAAGCTCTGTCTACATTAATCCTGGAAATGCACTTCTCAGAAATGTGTTTCAAGACGGTGTATGGTGCTAACATTTCCCCAGTGTAGGTAGGGCTTTGGAATGCATGTGATTTTTTTAAGATTGTATTAGACTAGAGATACATTTTTTATCAAGAGCACAGATATGTAGAATGGTTTACAATGATTAATGAATGGCTAAGCCTTCTCTACACTGAAGAGAGAAACTATCCTAGTACTTCATATTTGAATGTGGCATTGCCTAACATTAGCTGCAATGTTTGACTGTGGTGACCTGTTCAGAAGGATCTACATTACTTACATGCACTTAAATATTTCTGCTAGAATCAGCATTGGATAGAAGTTTGTCTTTTGCCTTCCATCTCTGTTCTGGTGAGCAGAATTTCTCAGTTGGATACAAACTCTCTAAATGTATTTAGAAATGCATTATTTTTATACCCCCATTACCACAAGAGACATACTGCTGTTTTATACAGTGTTTTGAATATGCCAGCCTCATGTTCCTGGTTTTTTATGTGCGCTAAAATATGATCACCTCATGTTAAAGCTTCCAGTATAATCCTTGAAACTGGTCATAACACATTCATTAATGATAGGAACACTGTAAACGTTATTTAAGTGTGGTTTAGGTTATTTAAGTGTGGTTTAGGTTATTTAAGTGTGGTTTAGGTTTGAAAGGAGTAACATCAGATTTAAATATAATTTTCTACATTGCAGAATTTTGTGCAGGTTAACCTCTGTGCACATTACAGAATAAAATAAACTAGCTCAGTGCTCTAGAGATGGTGTACACTGAGCCCATGAGTGAATGAGATGGATTCTTGCAACAGTCTGCTAACAAACTTGTTTAGTGCACGTAGATCATGTAATCAGATTCATGGCTGCTGTTCTTATTTAGGGCACAAGATATTGCAGATTTTTAGAGAATAATATAATACAATCTTAATTTAAAATATAAAAAAGAGGAGCCATACCTAGGAGGTAAAATAAATCAACTTCAGACACTTAAGATATCAGAGGAACAATGCTTTTTAGTTTTCCTGTATTTTGATCATTACTGTTTAGTTATTTCAAGGTTGATTTACTTATTTATTTTTGTTTATTTCAGAATTAAAATTCTAACGAGCTCTAACATGTGGAAGGAAAAGTTTTACCTAATTAAAAAATGCTGTTAAACATGTCACTGAAAATGGACCTTAGTGCAGTTAATTAGCAAGCAAGATTTTATTGCAGAGTTCACTAGATGATCAATCACAGATTTTTAGATAGTTGGTTTCAGCTGTTAACTCTTCCTGTCACTGGAATAAAACCAAGATTTACAAGTTTTAATTCATCAAGCCGATCAAAGAAAATAAACAGTGTTCTTTGATACGTGTATTTTTTAAAAGAATGAACTGACTTCGAACCAGATGAGATGGGAATAGAAATTGTGTGTGTGTGTGTGTGTGTGTGTGAGAGAGAGAGAGAGAGAGAGAGAGATGGGAACAGTACCATTTTGAAGAATCTTTTATTTAACTAGAACAACCCTGAAAGGGATTGCTCTCAGTAATCGCTCTTTAACAGATTCAGGTGGAAGAATGACAAGTTTTTTTTGTTACACAATAGGTGCAATCATGTGATAGAGAGAGAGTTTCCAGTTAGGAGCTGAAAACCAAAAACCCGACATGCATAAGTGAATGAAGCTACCCTATGTGATGTATTTTTCCTCCTTAAAAATACAGCTGGAGTTCTGCCTTTGACTGGGAACTGAACAGACAAGGCTATGTGAGATGCAAAATTAATTTTGCATTGACATTCTGGATGTTGGTGATAATTTGTACTGACATTATGGCTATTGGTTATTATTGTGACAAGCAGGCTTGATCCAAGTGGACATTGTAAGAGCCAAATTTAATAGACTTATTATTGTAATTTTCTGCCTTGAGGACAACAGAGACTTTCCAATGTTCCTTTACCACAACAATCATGGATTACAAAATAACAAATCCATAGGATTGGGGGGAGGATTGAGGGGATTAATGGAGTATGACAAAATTGCACCTAAGGAGGAAAAATCTGTAGCAGTTTCTCTATGGTGATGTGGTAGACCAGGCAAATTGGCAATTGCTACTTATCTTTACACATGCATGTCTTCAGATAAACTGTGTGAAAGTCAAGCGGAATGCAACTATGTGGCTACGGCTGTCACAATCATTTATGTCATCAAATGCACAAATCTTTGAATACTATTGTTTTAAGTATTTCAGTGATCAACTATATTAAGCATCAATAGATTGTAGGCATTGCACTGAATCATTTTATGCTCTGTCATAACCTCTTATCCTGCTAAACTAAATCCTAAAAAAGATTAAAAATGTAGGGTTAGGCCAAGTCTCTTTAAGAATAATTAAAGAATATAATTCCTGTTCAGTAGGAATGTTCCAGCCTCAGAATGTTAGAAACACTGATATTAAAATAGGTTTGTTGTCTGCATTTATTTGCTGACATGCTTTTAAATAAGACCCCAATTTCCCATCCCTTTAAAAATGTCTATCTCACAGGAGAATATATTTTAGCCCTATTTCTCATGGAATATGAGTATATTACTAACAATATTGGCATGAGCAGGGATTGCCAGTATTGGGTCTGGTTCTCCTTTCACACAGATGTAAAACAAGAGTCTGTCCATTGATTGCAGTGCAGTTACATCTGGGTGAAAACAATGAGACTAGGAGAATGACACTTGTTCTGGTTTGTGACAGGAAATCCCGACTCTTCATTTCAAGCATACTTAGATAGTTAGAGCTACATGCTTTTCTCTTTTACACTGGTGAAAATTTGGAGTAATTTTTTAGACTTCAGTGGTGAGGTTTTAGATTTATACCGGTGTAAATGCCAGCAGAACCTGGCCCCCAGAAGATTCTTCTTCCATGGAAATTAATGTGAGCGCTTAATTATTAATTAAAAAACCAACAAAACAAGTGGTTAAATGTTGATCTAGCGAGAACTACACAAGAGGGACAAAATTAGCAAAAGAAGAAAAATCACAAACATTTATCAGTGGCTGAGATCATAGCTCATGTGTTTTGAATCGTTTAGGAAGTGCTTTTGCAGCAGTGTTGACTGAAGGTCATGTTGTTATTTAGGCTTTTTGCTAGTAGGCCAGCAGGCAATTCATTAATTCCATTAGCCATCCACTCTGCAGGCTGAGACGTGCAGATGTAATTGTCAACAATTCCTACAGTGTATTTAAGCTGTCAAGGCTTCTGTAAGGGTTCTGTTGTCCTGTTTGGCGATATCAGTAGGGGCAGGGAGGGTTGTTTCATGTCTTTTAAAAGCAGAAATAAAGAGAACTTTGTTCTACAAAATCTATTCTAAAAGATTTCAATTTTACTGTAACTTAAAGTGACATTCCAGCACAGAAACACTGAGTTTCTGACTGGCAAAGTTTCTGATTTTTTTAAAATGAGTCTTGAAGCCATTACGGTGTTCCTGTATTCTTTCTAATAGCTAGATGGAGGAATTCTCTTCTTCTTCCCAGTGGCACAGTGATACATACAGTGGCCCCAATCCTGCACACTACTCCATGTAGGTAGATTCTGGTGCAGAGTATAGCTGAAGCCAGTGCTGCTCTGTGCAGGCACACAGGTTTCCTCCCACATGGATTCAATTGCCCAATTGAGGCCTATATTTTTTTTTATACCAACATTTCATCTTAACATTTCTGCTAGGTAAGCGACAAGAAAAAGTAACAAATGACAAACATGTTTTGTCTGTCACTAGTATATGTTCTTAATATTAACTTAGTTCTTAGTTGCTTTGATAGCTTTTGTGTCTGAGTGATGGTCAGAACCAGAATTTTTCTGTGTTTAGGAAAGAGATATTCCTGATTTATGAGCTCAGTCAAAAGTAGATTATATCTGCATCTGTGTGTCTGCCCTCCAAGCCAGGCACTCTTACCAATGAGTGCCGTGGAGAGAAAAGTTTATTTTCTCTCATAGAAGAGACCGTTACCTTGAAAAGATTGCAAGACTGCTTGGAGTGAAATGCCTCATATTTAACTGTGATGTGTGAGTCCTGGAGAGGTACACAAGAATTTAACTTGCTCTTCCGTTCTAGTAGCCTACATAAAAATAGCCTGCTCTTTCTTGAGATCTTAATACACCATAACGCCTTAGTAACATTTAAAAATCCTTAACTTTCAGTTAATATACATTTCAGTATGTTGCTTTTATTTTAACAATAATGAATATAAAGCTGTGCTGTCCTTTGCCATGCTTTGAGCTGTTCAGATAACGCACAGGCAGCATGGTTAGACATGACTCAAATAGGCCCACTGTGTGCTATTTGAATGGAAAGTACTTCTTTTCATTCATCATTGCTTAACAAGTTTTCTGGTTATGTGTTTCCTAAACTTTCTGAATGATACCCCTGTGCCCACAATTCCTAATTTGTTTAAGATCAGTGCCAAATACTTGACACTTTGTTAAAACTGTTATTCCTTAAGCTCTGTTTGTAAAATGGTCAGGTTGCTGCTCATTTTTTGGATGTTGCAAAAGAAAATGCATTTCACATATTTCTGGAGAAATATTTTGTCACTGTGTAACAAATGATTATTCTCTGAAAGATGACAAAATGTGATAAAGGAGTCTGTCTGGGAAAAGGTTCCCCCTGTTGTGTGATATAATGTATGAGTAATCATAAATGTAAAACACTTGATGTGACAATTTCCTATAATTATTATTCAGTAGTTAGTAGGCACAGTATACTATATTACTCCTGTTATGTATTTGTATGGTGGACGCTATGTATTCATAATATGGTTTAACATGCTGTATACGTAGTATCTACCTATCTGAGGGATATTCTTCCCCCAGGTTGACAATTGATAACTGACAGTTTTCTTTTCTTTTCTTTTCTTTTCTTTTCTTTTCTTTTCTTTTCTTTTCTT
>ML677348.1:32827069-32870761 GCA_007922305.1 Dermatemys mawii | reverse complement strand
TTTTCTTTTCTTTTCTTTTCTTTTCTTTTCTTTTCTTTTCTTTTCTTATGAGCCACTCCAGGGTAGAAAATATTTAAGGATAGCAGTGTATTTACTTCTTCTTTACATTACTGATTGTTGAATCTCTCTCTCTCTATATATGCAAGAAATAGCTGACAAAAATCAGGTAAAGTGTTTCAATGTTTTAAAGTAGTAGTAGATACCTTTGCTATGTATTTATTATAGACATAGTTTAGAAAAGAAGAAGATGCAGTCAATGATTCTGGAATATTTTCTTCCTTGTAGTGGCACTTAGTTGAATGGGAGTTCACTTTTGTGTATGGCAATGCATCTTGCAATTCATCATTTCTAATCAATGTTGGGCACTGAAAACCAACAACTGTTCTTTAGAAAATGGGCCTTTGTGCCCTCTGATTTGATTTAAGAATTGATTTAATAAAAGAAGGTATTCAAATGGTAGTACATTTAACCTATATTAAGATCCATTTTTCATTTGCTATATTTTGTAAAACATTTTCAGTGTAAACAGTATGCCTCTCACACGTCAAATCAAAAGTCCTACTATTTATTAAAAAAAATATTTACCTAATGTAATTGGAAGCTTATTGCACTCTCATAAATGTATATATTGTGACTTCAAAAGTATGTACTGAACTTTTGCTTAAACTACTAGTATGTGGATTGCTTTCAAATTTATTTTTAATTAATGATATTAAGGACAAATCCTTTACTATATGTACTTTAAAATTCACAATAAAGTTTCAGAATTTGTTTTATACAATGCTGAAGTTTTGTGTTGAATTTTATTATGGAAATCTACTGGTATTGATACCTGGGTAAGGTCCATTCCTTGAGTTGCATGTGTAAATCTGCTTCACATCATAATGATTTAAATTGGGTCTGTCATATGAGAAATGGCCATATCTCCATTCAGCAAAGAGCTGTATTGCTTTAAATAGAGAAAGCTGCTCTGCTGAAGAAGGGAACTACTGACACCAATGTAATCTATGCTTGAGAAGGCAAAAGCCAAGAATTCCTAGTGTCTCAGTGTACTGGGCTTAGTGATGAGGAAATATATACAATAACTAGTGGGTTAGTTCTAGCTAGCAAAGAGTACAGAAGAAGCTAGGTGGGCTAAAGGAATAAACATGGAGGAGAACATTTAGGTACATTGGGTATATACTAATGAGTCTACTCATTTAAAAATTCTAAATCAACATTTTATAACTTCCTATGAAAGGAAAAGAATCATTCACAGATTTACAATGGTAAAATACACTATTCACTTGCTTTTATAGCCTTTCATTTTTGCTCTTTACCTAGCTATTGTTTTTAATGCTCCTGCAGTAGTTACTTAGGTAAAACTTTCATTGACAATCAGTGGGGATGTCACCCGACTAAAACCGATATTGGATCAGGCTCTTAAAAGCTCCTAATTTTTTTTTCACTTCCTTTCTCACCACCCCCTTTTGTGAATTTTTTAAAAAATGACATTGTTTTGCTTATAAAACCTCTTAGTATTCTTTTTTCTTGACAAAATATCGTCACCTGTCTCTAAGCATCATCAGCTGATTGGGACAGCATTGCTCAGGAATAGAGGGTTTTTTTCAGCTAACTGCTGTGGTAGAGCTAGCCAAGAGCACAACATATTGTAATTTTCCCTGGGAAACACAAAATATTAGGGTCATTAAAAAAAATTCTTGACAACACATTGTTAGGACCTGAGACTACTCTCATTAAAGTCCACATTATTTTGCCATTCATTGTAGTGGGACTGGGATCATGTCCTTAGATTTTATAGATGGGATTTTCAAAAACACTTAGTGTCAGCCTTACCCTGCTCCGCTGGATGTCAGTTTGAAAACTCCAGCTGGTTTCAATGGGAGTAGAGTTAGGTGAATGCTGAGCAGTTCCACCCTTTACGGAATATATATCCCTTTACAGTGCAGTCATGTTTAAATTTTTGAAATCTAGGAACATGCCCATTTCAGTATTTCTTTCAGAAATCCAAATATATTTTCTAAACTCTGGTTCAGCCAATTATTGGCTAATTCAAATAGAGATTTTGTAATCAGAACCTGGCAGAGCTATTATATAATTGAAGGGACAAATTCTGTCATCCTTTGTTTCCTATATGTATAGGTTCCAACTAAGATCCAGGTCAACACTGGATCCCAACGTAGAAAATATTTTGGCCACTAATGACAAACAACTTTAATAAAGTTACATCAGTAGAGAATCCCCCCACCACTTTTTATAGTGTGATTCCTTTAAAAAAATCTAAAAAAGAAAGTTGAACTGTCATTTGAAAAGATGGATTTGAAATTCATGCTCTTAAAACACTTTCAGGTCATTGAAGAGATACCTAGTATCTCCATGCTTTGCTGTTTCTGCAACATTTAGTATCATTTACATCATTAAAGTTGTGCTATGGACAGCCTCTCTCAACGTGCTCAGTTGAATTAAAGCTCTGATACTCCAAGCAAGAGAGAAGCAAACATTTTTCATCCCTCAAATGGAAAAGGATATTGAAGTAGTCTCATGCGAGGAAACACTCAGGACCAACAGGAGGTAGGCTGGATTGTGTGTGTCTTGCAAATATAGCCACGGTCAAAGAATAACACCAGGGCTATTCTATAGCATAATTAAAGATGATTATTCATAATTTTCAAGAATTAATGTCATACTATTGTCTATTGACCATTTTCATGCTACCCATAATCAGTTCTGTCTTATTTCCATGTCATTCATACTGTAATTGTCTTATGATGAATGGTGTTCTGTTGCAGACTGTTACTTGTGTTCACATTCTGTCTCCTCCTTTTCACCATATACTCTAATATATTTTATTTTAATACAAGTGACAATGGTAAATGATTTGTGTAATATAGATCCAGATCACATAATCTCAACTCAAGTTGGTGGACACTTCTAGATCTTACGAATGGTCCTGTTGATTTCAATATCACACAGTGTTCTTGTGAGTAAGTGCTCAATAACAGGTGAAAGGTTGTGTGATCTAGCTCTTAATATATTGGTTCACCTGTGCAGAATTTGCACTTGGTAAAGGTTACATTCCCCTTTGTTCATTATTAAATAACATGATAGGATCAGAAAGAATTAAATCTGCTGTCCCTGAGCAATGGGTCCAATTTTGATAATAAAATATCAGTTTTACAATACTGTAACTTCATGGTATAATTTGTCCTGCTATCCGCATGTGTGAGATCAAAATCAGAGTATGGTACTCTCCTCATACAAACCAGAGTGCAGGCTCAAGATCTAGTTTTTCAAATCGTAGAATCATAGATTCTTAGAAATTTAGGACTAGAAGGGATCTTATGTCATCTAGTGCAACGCCCTGTGCAGAGTCAGAACCAAATAAACCTAGACTATCCCTGACAGATGTTTGTCTAACCTGTTCTTAAAAACCGTCAGTGATGGAGATTTCACAACCTCCTTTGGAAGCCTATTCCAGTACTTAACTATCGTTATGATTAAAAAGTTTTTTCCGAATAACTAACCTAAGTCTCTCTTGCTGCAGAGTAAGCTGATTACTTTTTGTCCTACCTTTAGTGGATGTGGGGAACAGTTGATCACCATCCCCTTTATAATACCCTTAGTGTATTGGAAGACTATCAGGTCCACTCTCAGTCTTCTTTTCTCAAAACTCAACATGCTCAGTCCTTTTTTACCATTCCTCATCACTCAGGAAGGATATCTAAACCTTTCATCATTTGTGTTGACGTTCTCTGGACTCTCTCCAATTTGTCCACATCTTTCTTAAAGCGTGGTGCCCCAAACGGGACGCAATTCTCCAGTTAAGTCCTCACCAATGCAGAGGAGAGCAGAACAATTACCTCCTGTGCCTTACATACAGAATAATATTAGCTTTTTTTTCAGCTGCATCAAACTAAAGATTTATGTGAGCCCAAGAAACAAGAAATTTACCATGTGGGCACAAGAAACAAGAAAAAAATGGCAAATTTGTTATGTATGCAATAGGAATGTAATAAATATTCAAGCTCAGTAGCAATATTCTGCAGAAGTGTTGAACTTTAAATCAGGCATTAGTCTGACTGAGCAAATATAACAGCATTGTCAGCTCTCAGTTGTTTGATGTTGTATACTTTTTCTACATTATGTGACATTTATTTATCCGTTAAGTTGGATGTTAACAAAAGCAACTGCAAGTTAGACTGAGGCACTTTCCTGTATATGCATGTATTTAATGTTTTTTTTAACAAGACAAAACATTTCTTTTGCCCATGAAGTACTGAAGAAAGTGCTTGAGCATCTTTGTCTTGCAGTTTACTTGAAAGAAGAGGCCGAGACTGGAATGAATTTTCCAACAGCCTATGTGTGACAAAGCATGCTTAATAGGAAATGAAGACAAATGCTTTTCTCTTTGAAAATGGCTTTCCTTAGAATTGATGGGGAGCAGCTTTACTGTAGGAGATTGTTCAATTCCATTCTTGCTTGTTCACTTTGCATTTCATACAAAATGTTTTCTTGCATGCAACATGGAGCAGAATTTTGTCACTATATTGCAGAGGGAAGAAACATAATGTGCTTTGGTGGTCCCTGACAAGATACATACATTAAAACTTTTAAATATAAATTTATGGGGGAAATGTATGTCATGTCCCATCATAGAGCTTCACAGCCATTGCATTCATTGCCACTGGTTCTTCAAAGCTGTTCTTTCTTCTGTTTGTAGCTTGTTTCTTCTGTAAGTGCAAATACCTACACAGCTATATTTGGGAGATTGCTTTGTAAAGCTCTGCAAGTAAATAAAGTCTTGTTCATAAGCAATTTAATGTGTAACCGTTGGTTAACAGGGTTTTTTTAAAGCAGTGTTTATAAAATAGTTCAAGTCTTTTTCTCATACTACATTATTAGATTTTTTTTCAGGTCACAACTCTCTGTCTTATCAAAAGGAGTGGGTGGATTAGGATTTGGATGTATGACAAATGCAAAATGGAAATTGTTCAATACTGCTTTGACTGTGGCCAGTCAAACTGTGGCATCAATTAAAAACTAAGAAGAACATAATCCTTTGCTGAATCCAAATGACTATGACAGTTTGTAGAGTTAGTAAGTATGGGGCATGTTTTAACCAGTTATAAAGCGCTATAGATGGATCTGAAAAATTGGAGAAAGAGTATGACAAATGTAGAATCCAATTCCCATGTCATATGATCCTTCCTTTTACCTTTTCCATTCTTATTTTAATGTTAAGTACTTGAAATACAATCTAAAATTTTGAACACGTTAATTACAAAATAACTTAAGAGCCTTTGATCCTCCGAAAGTCAGTAGCAATCTGAGAATATACAGTAAAATGCTCTGACAGTACTGAATCCTTTTTCTTTTTCCATATTCTGTTTTACATATACTACACAAGGATTGTACTTGGAAGTTTGTCTTTCCTGGATAGTGTCCTAACAACGAAGAGG
Organism: Dermatemys mawii; assembly: GCA_007922305.1. Lineage (NCBI taxonomy): Eukaryota > Metazoa > Chordata > Testudines > Dermatemydidae > Dermatemys > Dermatemys mawii. The sequence continues at coordinate 32,865,302 of ML677348.1, read as the reverse complement.
CAAGTTTGCATCCCCTGAGCAGGATATTGCATTCCTTATTAAAGTTAAGTGACCACTGAGGCTAGTGGGAGTTTAATCTTGAGTGAATAATGTAGGATCTGTCCACTCTATAGTTCTTTGCAAACAAATTGTCACAGCTCAGACTTCCTATGGTTTTGGACGTGGGATGTTTATAGAAAACAGTGAGAGTTTTCTGTGTGGGGATTATGGCAGGATTAGGAGATATTACAATGTTTCTCATGCCCTGAGAATTTATCTCCATAGATGTTCTTAATCCATATTTGTAAAATAATTATTTTTGCAGTGTTGTGCTCCATATTTTGGGAGTTGCTCATAGAAGCTTTAGGCCCTATGCCGTAATACCTGCTCACAATAGGCTTGAATTAAGAGTGCTTCAGCACTGTTAACTCTGCATGCTTCTGTAAAAATTTATATTTTATTCATAAAATTATTCTGACATAGTTTTTTTGTGCTTTGCTTCTTTCTCTTTTCTTTTCTACTGATCTGTAGCTCACACTGGCATGGTCCCCATAGGCTTGCACTGACTATGTTCCATATTTTTTCTAATTAATATTCTTTCATATGTGGTCTCTCTAGACCTGTGCTGACATTGTGTCTTTTTATGGTGACACAGTGTCATCCTGTTAGAGACAAATTTTGACATCTTTAAAACTTATACTAGTAAAAAAGGAATATGTCAGTATTTTACAGTAATGGTCAGTGAGTCGGGCTATTACAATGAAATGCTGTACTGTTCTTTTTTAAATGTGACAAGAATGTCAAGTTAGAATACAATAGAATGGGAAATCAGCATCATTTAGGAGAAATAATAACTTGATCATATGCAAAAAAATAGTTGTTTGCCTAATGTAGATATCTGTCGTTTCACTTGAATAACTGAAACTCTCAAGCCTAAATTAAAAGGACACTGTCAGTAAGTTTAAGCCAAAAACATAAGTTTGAAAACAGAAAAGTTTTACCAATGCTAATAAAAATACTTTCATGCTTTAAAAAAATAATTCAATAAAACCTTCATAGATATTCTCTGGCACTGTTGGAAACACAAACATTACTTCATTGTATTAATGCCAGAGCACTTAATGCTGAACCTGACTAAGCAGCTCTTAGTCAGTGTCTGCCTCTGTAGCTACTCCATGCTTGATATTCCCAAGTCTGTCTGTCTACCTACTCAGTCTATAATATTTCTCTAGCGTCTATCACTGTATTCAAGTACTGAGAGTTCTGTACATAGACTGAAATTCACTGCTCTGCAGAGGTTCCGTATCACTGTATCATTTAAATACCACTTAAGGCATAGGTTTCAGTAGGACTGAAATGGTGCATAAACTTTGCTCTTGCCCTTTGCATATTGATAAGCTTCATCTAGTGACCACAGAATGAGACCCTGATAGTCTGTTATGAGTGAAATACACCAGTAAACAGCATAGGTGATGAACCTGTATTTATCTGATTCTTTCACATTAATAATTTAAAGTGCTATGTGTAATAGAGGTACGGATTTTTTAAAAAATTAGACTTATTAATACAAAGTCCCTGTAAAAACTAAAGTTTTATAGTTTAAATATTAGGTGCTTTTTTGTTTCTGTAGCTTGTTTGAAATAGATGGAAAAAGGCTGTTCCTAGGACATTTCTAGGATTAGGCACTTTAGGCCATTAAAAACTGCGTAACTAATTACACTTTTTTTAGTTGAAAAAAATCTATTAAACATATTTTAAATTCTGACCAACAATTAAGTTTTTTAAATCTGATACAATAAAGCCAATTTATCCTTATAGTGGGATTCAGTTCTGGAAAGTGACTGTGTTGGAGTATTATCATGGTGTTCCTAATTCATTGTCTCTCAGTCATTAGCATATGAAATGTGCCCAATTTTGCTATTCAGAAAAGATATTTTTCTAATGGCTAGCCTAGAAAACTCATCTGGCTTCTGGCCGTCAGGCTAAATTCTGCTGTCAGTATCATGGGAATGAATCCTCCGTCTTCAAATTATGCTCTTGTTATGGGGGTAAGGTGGAGTTTGCTTCCTGTGGATCGAACTCAAATATATGGGTGGTCCTGTCTAATCTATATGGAACTGCACTATTTCCAGAGCCCCTCTGTTCCATTGCATCTTAATGGCAGCACACAGGGGGCTCACAGCATGGAGGTAGTGTTCTCCAAAGGTACTTTGTGACCTTTGTGCTAAATCTCAGCTAGGTTAATATGCGGTGACAGTGCATGAAAACTGTCATTCTTCTCTCATGCCCATTCCCAGGCCACTACCTCCCCATGCACGAATCTGGATTGTTACAGAGGAAGATCCAAGCGAGGGAGAGGCAATGTGGTATTCCATCCCTTTGTATCTTATCTCTTGGAAGACACCAAGTTTTCATCCCTGAGGGTTGAAGAGAGGATTTGGGTAAATACTAAAAATAAACAAATAAGAAGGAATGTAAAAAAAAGATAAGAAAAATATTTCCAAATGTAAACTCTGAAAGAAGGAGCTGCAAGCTTATGGCCATATAATTCCCAAGTTCTACAGTGGCACTGAACTTTCAGTCCAATCTTTTTTCCTGCTGTTCTGCCTCTGTGGAAGCTGTGGAGTGGTTTGGAAAAGATAGGAGCAGAAAGAGTCTGGAGGCCCTTTAGGACCTCTAGTATGATATGTAACAGCACTCTACTTCTTAGAGCATGCAGTAGGTGATCTTTTTCAAAACACTCTTTCATTTTCATGGTATTAAAAAGATGTACAAAAACTGGCTGTGCCCATGAGGTCCAGGAGTCAGATCATTTCTCTCTTTTGGGAGTGGGCTGCTGTAACTTAAGGAATGTAAGCTGAACGTTAGCTTTCGTGAGATAATAAAGTCTCGTAGAAGAGAAATATATAAAACTAGATCCATGGAAATAGTAAAAGGTCATTTCCATGGAAACCACAGGAAACTCTCAAACTATGATTTGGAAAGAGTCTGTCTTTGAAGCTGCAGAATGCTTGAACAATGAGATTTGTTTTAAATTAGAATCCAATCTCTATCTTTTAAGTGATAGACACTTAAAAATGTTATTTCTAATTTAATGCAATCCTTTGCTAGGGAGGAGATGAAAGTATATGTCAAAGCCAGCTGTATTGTTAAGTTTGGCCTGCAAGAGAGCTCTTTGGTATCTTTCTCTGCTTTTGCCTCCTGTTGTGAATGGCTGAGCTTTTATACTAAGCATGCTAACCTTTTAGGATTTGTGGCTGAGGTTTCCATTTGCTGTGGTTTCATCTGCTGTCTACACCTTAGGCCATAAATACAGCCTCAACAGACTGCTGTCTAGAATACTTTATATTTATATATGTGAACTCATTCATCACACACTGATGAAACAAGGTGAAAATAACTATGCAGCAAAAGAGCTACCTTATGGGGCTAGTTCCGTACAATAGGGGGTGAAAGCAATAGGGTTCTATATAAATTATTGTAAAAAGCCTATAGAAATCTATAGAAGTTAATCTATCCTAGATTTTTTTCTTAGATCTCCTTTCTAGAGAATGTTTAAAACATCCTATAATTAAACAAAAAGCTTTTCTCTAACCTGTTACAAAATTCTGTAGAAAATTCTTTTTTTTCCTGTAAGATTTCTGAAGTTCTTATAGTAAGAAGGTGGTAGAAGGATGGAAAAAATGGTGGAAATAAGACAATTAAAGGTGGGTTTTAAGCCACTAGAACATAGGAGCACTTGCTTTCAGAGCAGAGATATAGGCAAATATTAATGTTGTTTGCCACAGCCTCAGAAATCTGCTACACTGTCTGGTTATTTTTTAAATGATGATATATCAACATTTCAAGAGAGCAAGAGCTTTCAAACAAGGTAACACATAATGTAGGAATCCTTAACCAATATAAAGTTAAAGTAGTAGTAGAATAGAACAAGTCATAATGAAAATAAGCTCAGAGATTACGTCCTCAATTTTTCTTCATCCTCCTCTTCTTCATAGCCATTTCATACTCACATAGTGTCTTTCATCCAAAGCTCTCAAAATGCTTTGCCTATATCACAGCTCTCAATCTGTGAGGAAGGTAAACATTGTTATTCTGAGTTTGGAGATGAGTCAGTTGAGACTCAGACTGATCAAGGCTAAAGTTTCAGAAGTGTTCCTTAATTTGATATGCCTCTGGTTTTGGACACCCAGCCTGAGCCAACTAGTGCTTGATTTTCAGAGGTGCCAAGGGCCCTCAGATTGTGCTGAAATCAATTGCTTTCCTGTAGAAAGGCATCTGATAAATCACTGTAGGAGCAGAAAATTTGTTTAGGAAGTGACAAGTGGGAAAGCAGAGGTTAGTTATCCACTGGACTGCAGTTCAACCTGGATAGGCTTTATGTGGCTTTCTTCCTGCCATTTAGAGTGCTGGTAATCAAAAACAGATCACAGAAGACACTATGGGCCTTGTGCAACATTACTGATGTCAAGGGCACTGTCCACGGTGGGTGTCAACACAGTTGGCCCATACTGTAATCTTGACATGCAGATGCTCCATTTTAAATGGAAGATGTTTTGAATAGACATGAAATATTCAAACATAAAAAAGTACAGACATGCAATGGTGCGCTGTGAGAGAATTACAGATTGAACTCCTGGCACTGAGCAACTGGTGATTTATGTTGTTGTTTGATGCCCTCAGTACATCTATGTAAAAGGCTGTTTACAGTTTTTTCTGAGTGTTTGGCATTATGACTAACTCTGCACTGCCTGGTAGTGGATATTGTTGCAGTCACCCCAAGTATGCATTTCACTGCTGTCCTATTACTTGGTGGCATTCACCACTATACCTCATTTCCCTAGATAATCTCAGCCTTCTCATATTCCAGAGGAAGGAGGCTGGAATCTGTCAGCTTTTACTCCTAGTTTGATTTGATGAGGTTGCTAGAAATGACACAGTGCCCTTCTGCTTCTTTCTTTGTTTCTTGTCTTTGGCCAGCTCAAGACCCAGAGGTGGATGGGAACAAGTTGCGCTGATATTAGTCTAGCAAGATGCCCATGATCCATGCAATTTCAGGCTGAGATTTTCTAAGGGGCCTAGAGGAGATAGATTCCTAACTCCTCTGCACTGTGTCTAACTGCTGCCAGCTCTTTGAAAATCTCAGCCCTACTTAGTAAATCTACAGAATACAAATTAATTCAAATACACTAAACTATTATATGACGAGCCCTTCTTGTCTTCAGGTTAGCTGAGCTGCCATTGAAGTCATACCCCTCTGTCTGACAATGTCCTATTTCATGATAATTCTGGAAATCAAACCAAATACTGAGCATAAACAGCCAGACAACATCTTTTATGTGAATTATTGTTTCCTTAAGGAATCTGCTGAATCCCTACTGGAGTCCTCTATCCCACTGCTTCTACCTCCCAGATGTAGAAACTTTGTGTCAGAGCTCTCATTTCTCTGTCAAAGTAGTACTGAACCATATTCCTTTCAGAGGCCATGTACTTTATCGGAGATTGCTGCTGAGCAGTCCTCTGAGTAGCATCCATAGCTCTCTCACCCTTCATCTTGGGCCTGATCCAAAGCCATCAAAGCCAGTGGAAAGAATTGCAATGACTTCAAGTCTTGTCTTGCAGGGAGTAAGAGACCAAAAATGAGAATTAAACTGAGCTCTTTTAAATGGTAACAGAAACCCCTGGGGCACTTCATTATTTCTCTGCTGTGATGTATTACTGGTAGGGATTTCTGATTGCAAGCCGTTTACTCTAGTATGTGGTGAATATAGGGTCTGATTCTGTATCTGCTGTCGGTAGGAAACTTGCTTTGAAGTCAATGGGAGTTGTGCAGATGGCGTGGTTACATCACTGGAGGAGTATGTCTTTGGTATTTGCCTGGGAGTCTACCTGAAAAATGTAGATCAGTCATTTTTATATGAATTACTTACTAGGTTGTAGGTGCTGGAACTAGGAGTGCTGGGGGTGTGGCAGCACCCCCTAGCCTGAAGTAATTTCCATCATATACAGGTTTGCAGTTTGGTTTAAGCATTCCATCATACCAGTTGCTCCAGCACCCCTGTACTGTATAACTCAAGTTTGATCACTCTAGACCAATGGTGTCCAATATGTTCGCCACTAGCCACGTGTGGCTAATAGGCTATTGAATTGTGGCTAATGCATGCGGCTTTTCTATAATGTGGCTAATAAGAAAAAATTAAAACTACACTGTGGCGAGCAGTGTAGCTAGCTTTGAATTTCTATTGGACACCGCTGCTCTAGACCTTTTTTTTTTTTTTTGAACATCTTCTGGATTTGTTTTAGAAAACCGTATCTGGCAAGTGAGTAACCCTTAACCAGGATCAACTGGTCTGATTCTCCCCCACCTTACGCCACTTTTACATCCATGTAAAGGTATTGACTTCAGTGGACTTACTCCTGATTGTTCTCCATTTAAATGAGAAGGGAATCAGGTAGTCACTAGGCCAAATCCTCCTGTCATTGGGAGTTTAGCCATGGGCATCAGTGGGACCAGAATGTAGCCTTTTGTCTATTTGTTTGTAAGGTATATTGTTATTGTTCTTGTTGTTTTAAAGATGGCCTCTATTTGCACAGTGCCTTTTCTCATACACTGTTATTGTCATCAAAGGAAGTGGGACATCATTAAAACTGCCCATGCTCAAATGCGAATTTTCTAGATTAAAGTAAAAGAAAATATGGCTTGAAATGTTTAAACTAGGTCAAGGGCTTCACTTAAAATGAGGGTTGGTGGTTTGACCACACACACAAAAAAGAACAGGCAATAATTCAGTAATATTTTTCCTGCTGTCAATGATTCTGAAAGTGGGAAGGTGGAAAAAATCAGTTTGAATTTTTATAGTATATTTATCTGTTGAAAGGTCAAATGAAAAGTTATCTTTATATGATATTTTTGAGCATTATAGGAAGGGAAGGATGAAATGAAGTATTTGTGGAAAGTATTTAAAGTCTGAGGAAACTAGGTAAAAAACCATCAACAGAGAAATTATCATTCATTTTGCACTTGCAGAAAAATGCATATTAAAAAATCCAAGAGAAGATAATCATATTAGTCAAGAACTCAAGTTTTCATTAAGAGAAAGGAACCATTCATCACCATTGTTAATAATTTATTAGTTATGTGCATTTTGTTAGTGCTTGCCATGTGGTAGGAGCTGCCAATGCACACAAGGAGGATCAGTCAGTGCCTGGAAGAGTTTACCACATAAGTCTTCCATCGTAGGAGCTGCTCTGCAGAGGCAGACCCCAGGTTTCATGTGGAAACCAATTGACTCCAACAGGACTCTGTGTGTGTCCAGCAGTCTTTTTGAGTGGAGCAGCTTGCAGGGCTGGGGTATAAGAGCTTAGTCCTAATAACACTCAAGTTTAGGGAACTAAAGTTATTCACGTCCATAGGTGTTTTTAAGTACAGATCCCAATTTCAAAAATAATTTAGGAAGCTGTGTCAGCCAATGGATAAAATATAAAAAGGCAACCAGCATGGAATTTTAAACTAAAAGCTGTCCTCAGTCCATTTGTATTACATCATGTGAGTGTCACAAGTGGTTTAATCTTTACTGCTCTAATTGAGAAGATTGGTCCTGGAATGCTAAAGATTATCAATATTTTTCTATTCAAAACCACAATGAAAACAAACAAAAATATGTGGTAATCATTCCAACTACAATCTGATCTAGACTCATCCAACCTAATTTAATCTGACCTATCAATCATTAAGACTATTTTCCTATTAATAATGAATATATTTGATTGAACAGAAACATTATAAATTTTATTCAATAGCGATGATAACCAAACATTTATATTGGATCCGACAAAGTGGATATTAGCCCACGAAAGCTTATGCTTCAATACTTTTGTTAGTCTTTAAGGTGCCACAGGACTCTTTGTCGCTTCCTCAAACATTTATAATTAATGTTAAGATTTTACCAAATAGGGCCATATTGTGTTATCCAATGTGACCCCTGTGTGCCATCTAGGAAGTTAAAAGGGGCTAGAAACTGGCTCTGTCAGAGATGAATGTCCTGCTTTTGCCAGTCTGCTGGCTTCAGGCCTCCCTCCCACTTCCCCGCCAGCAGTGTGTTGGGGGCAGGAGTTGGAGGGGCCATTGTGAAGGAGATCCATTCCACTACACCCATATGTCATTGGCATCGGGACTCTTAAGGACTCTGGGCCAGTTTCACAAGATAAAGCTTCTTGGAAGCATTTCAAAGTGTCACAGTGTCTGGGGCAGACCTTAAGATTCAGGGAGCTAGAATCAGCTTCTTTTCACCTCTCCTGAACTCGGGGTCAGAAAAGAATCATGCCCATCGTGATTGCTTTTTAATAATTTCAGTAGCTTTATATAACTTAAAAAGAGAGAGCCATTTATCTTTGCCACTTATCTTATCATCCATGGGTTCATCCTATTGCTCAAAATTCTGATACTCTTATCTTTATGAGTGTTTAAACAAATATCTTGCTCAGGATTGTCAGCTTGTGTACAGTCACGTGGCTCTTTGGTGGAGCTATGGTCTTCGCTTTGTATTTAACATAATGGTGAGCTTATTGTCAGTGCTGATAAAATAAATTTTGATGTGTAATCAGAATAATAATTAGTAATAATGAAGGTCCCAGACCCAGTTTTTTTCTGTGATGTAAGTCAGCTGCGGATAATGGAAGTTGCACTAGGTATAGATTTGGCTGCCTTGGTCCTTGCATAATGTGTGTACATCAGGTGCACAATAAGATTGTTATGGTTGCTTGAGGATAAAATTCTGTCTTCATGTATACAGGTGCAGGACCGATCCATTAGAGTCAATCGGAACTCTGTGTGAACTCCAAGGACTGAATGTGGCCCTTAGATGTGCATTTTCTGACTCCTTCAGCATTTTAAATCTCTCCTTAATATTCCATGAGCGTAGCTGTTTGTACTGAATACGCTGTAGTTGCTTTTGTGCAGTATTCTCTGTATCTCTGTCTGTCTCTGTCTCTCTTTGTCTGTCAGCCTGTCTTTTTTCCCCTTTCTTTCTCTAAAATATTACATTTATTTACATGGGTTTGCACTGAGTGCACTACTTGCAAGTGGCAGAGTGAAATACAGATCCTATGTGAGTAATAAAAACACTGGTTCCTAACAACTGTGCACAAATATAACATTTTAAGGATGGTTATAATGTTTGATGTATTTCACGTCTTCCTAAGATTCACAGTTGGCCAGGTAAGTGATTTTCATTATTATTTTTGTTTGTTTCACCAAATCATTACAAGAGTTTGTGCAAAAAGAAAACATACCCATATCCTCTGCAGCTATTTTGTAGGGCTGTTAAGTAATTGCAGTTAATTCACATGATTATCTCAAAAGATTAATCACGATTAAAAAATTAATTGTGATTAATTGCAGTTTTAATCATACTGTTAAACAATAGAACACCTATTGAAATTAAATAATTTGGATGTTTCTCTACATTTTCAAATATGCTGATTTCAATGAGAACACAGAAATCAAAGTTTACAGTGCTCACTTTATATTATTTTCAATACAAATATCTGCCCTGTAAAAATGAGAAAAGAAATAATAGTTTTCAGTTCTCTTCATACAAGTACAGTAGTGCAATCTCTTTATTGTGAAAGTGCAAGTTACAAATGTAGGGATTTTTTGTTAAATCTCAAAACCAAAACAATTTAAAATGTCAGAGCCTGCAAGTCCACTCAGTCCTACATCTTGTTTAGCCAATCTAAGACAAACAAGTTTGTTTACATTTACAGGTGACAATCGTGCCCATTTCTTATTTACAATGTCACCTGAAAGTGAGAACACATGTTTGCATGACACTTTTGTAGCCTGAATTTCAAGGTATTTTCTTGCCAGACATGCTAAATATTCATATGTCCCTTCATGCTTTCGCCACCATTCCAGAGGACATGCTTCCCTGATGATGATGCTCCTTAAAAAATGAGTTAATTAATTTTGTGACTGAACTCCTTGGGGGAGAATTGTATGTCTCCTGCTCTGTGTTGTACCCACATTCTGCCATATATTTCATGTTACAGCAGTCTCAGATAATGAGTGGTCATTTTAAAAACCCTTTCACTGCAGATTTGACAAAACACAAAGAAGGCACCAATGTGAGATTTCTAAAGATAGCTACAGCACTTGACACAGGGTTTAAGACTCTGAAGTGCCTTCTAAAAGCTGAGAGGCACAGGGTATGGGACATTCTTTCAGACATCTTAAATGAGCAAGATTCCAATGTGGAAACTACAGAACCTGAACCACCAAAAAAGAAGATCTTCTGCAGGTGACATCTGACTCAGATGATGAAAATGAATATGCATCGGTCTGCACTGCTTTGGGTAGTTATTAAACAGAACCTATCATCAGCATGGATGCATGTCCTCTGGAATTGTGGTGGAAGCATGAAGGGACGTGAATTTTTAGCGCATCTGGCACATTAATATCTTGCAATGGCAGCTACAACAGTGCAATATGAACGCCTGTTCTCACTTTCAGGTGATACTGTAAACAAGAAGCAGGCAACATTATCTCCTGCAAATGTAAACACATTTGTGTGAACAATTGGCTGAACAAGAAGTAGGACTGAGTGGACTAGTAGTGCACTTAGGATGGAAGAATCCCATGTACTGCTGCAGACTAGGGACTGAATGGGTAAGCAGCAGTTCTGCAGAAAAGGACTTAGAGATTACAGTGAATGAAAAGCTGGATATGAGTCAACAGTGTGCCCTTGTTGCCAAGAAGGCTAACAGCATTTTGGGTTGTATAAATAGGGACATTGCCAGCAGATCAAGGGACGTGATCATTCCCTTTTATTTGGCATCGGTGAGGCCTCATCTGGAGTACTGTGTCCAGTTTTGGGCCCCACACTACAAGAAGGATGTGGAAAAATAGGAAAGAGTCCAACGGAGGGCAACAAAAATGCTTAGGGGGCTGGAGCACATGAGTTATGAGCAGAGGCTGAGGGAACTGAGATTGTTTAGTCTGCAGAAGAGAAGAATGAGGAGGGATTTGATAGTTGCTTTCAACTACCTGAAAAGAGGTTCCAAAGGGAATGGATGTAGACCAGGGATCAGCAACCTTGGCACGTGGCACCGCAGTGTAAGCACCCTTCGCGGGCCCCGCTGGTTTGTTTACTTACCGGTTCACCGATCGCAGCTCACACTGGCTGCAGTTCGCTGCTCCGGTTCAATGGGAGCTGTGGGAAGCCTGATCTCGACTGTTCTCAGTAGTACCAGGTGACAGAACAAGGAGTAATGGTCTCAAGTTGCGGTAGGGGAGGTTTAGGTTGGATATTAGGAAAAACCTTTTCACTAGGAGGATGGTGAAGCCCTGGAATGGGTTACCTAGGAGATAGTGGAATCTCCTTCCTTAGAGGTTTTAAAAGTCAGGCTTGACAAAGGCCTATTTGGGATGACTTAGTTGGGGATTGGTCCTGCTTTGAGCAGGTTGTTGAACTAGATGACCCCCTGAGGTCCCTTCAAACCCTGATATTCTATGATTCTATGACACGCAAGCTGAAAATGTTAACATAACTTTTCCAGACTGAAATAATGTCATTCCTGTCCTTCTGGATATCAGTAGGGATTTTGCCACTGACTTCAGAGGGAGCAGAAATGGGCCTAGTTACCCATTTAAATTGTCCATAGTGAAATGTTGAATCTTCCCACAATTTTTTGGATCCAGTTCTGAACTGAGTGACACCAGTGTATTTGTTAGTAACTCATTAGAAGTCAGTGGACTTGCATCCATACAGCATCACTGTCAGGGAGAATCATGCTGAATCCTTGTAGAAATGAATGCATATAAAAAGAGGAAACATGATATTTATTATAGATATTTACCGTTAGCATGCAAATTACAATTTTAGGACTGTCTTGTCTTCCCACATGTATGCATAATTCCTGTTCCCTTAAAGGGAGTTGCACACATAAAGAGAGATAAGAAAAGCTTCCCAGAAATTTGAGCTGAAAAGCGATTCTAAAAATGACATCGTGTAGTTCTATTTCCATTTTCTCTCAATGACTTCCATGTCAGTTTAGTTCAGAAGCCAAAAGATGACTTTTCTAATTGGCAGCTCTGCAAACAGCATCTTGGATGTGAAAATCAATGTGTGTTCCTTCTGCCTCTCACATCATCCCTCCTAAAAAACCTCTGCTGTTCAAATTTAGATAAATCATTTTGTTGGTGATGGGTGAGACAGAGCAGAAGTTAGGTCATTCTTCTACAGTAGTGTTGGCTTTGTAGTGGAAACAGTAGTAACAACTTGATATTTGTTGTTAAAACAAGTGATTGTGAGTTGCAAACAGTCTGAGCAGATAGGGTAAATAGGAAGAGAAGATATAATTATTATTACTTTTCCAACTATTATCACAGTTAAATGTTAATCACTAAGAGCCAGATCCAACACCCATTAGTCAATGAAAAGGCTCCATTTGGCTTTGGATTGGGCCTAAATCATAGAACATCTCACTTATCTTATTGGTTCTGTCAAGTAAATGTAAATGACATTTTGGAGGCTTGTCTGTGTGTCGTATACTTCAGAAGAGTTCTTCATTTAGACTGGACATTTGGACTTCGTTATCAGTCTTGTTGATCTTATCTGGTGTTCTAAACCTTGTTCCTGAAAGAGCATTATTTTAGTGTTTTTGGAAACCTCGGTTTGATAATTAGTGTCATCTTTTCTTCACACTTCATACAGAAGAACTTGGAGAAAGCTGAGTACTTTTTTCTCACTGCCCTTTGTAGTCAAAAGAAGATATAACAGGCAAGAATGATTCAAAATCAGTTTGATGGAATCGAGTGACTCTTTGTAATACAGAACCAATATGCACTAGAGGCAAGGATTTTTAATGGCTAGAGACCACAGGTGTCTTGAGACATCCCGTTTCCCAATTTTGGCAGGCTACAGTGTAAGTCAGCTCTGTCAGAGGACATGTTTATGTAGATTTCAACTCTCTGACATTGCACAGTTCCCTGGGGGCTCAGAGAAACATGAGGAAAGAGGTTTATTATTGGATACATTTATGGAATAAGAGTGCTCATGTTTAGTGGGAGGATCACAGAGGCACAGTGAAACTCAGAGAGGTCCCTAAGGTTCACATCCTAACTCTCCCAGGCTCGTTTGTTCTTTTGTTTGTCTGTCATTGCGCACAGAACAGCATGGCCACTATGTGCCTCCTGATTCCGGGATGCCAATTGAGGATAGGTGAGAAACACAGTGCAGCAGAAGGGAGGAAATATGTTTACAAAGATCTGTTCTGGTGTTGAAGTTTATGCAGAAAAGAGTGAGGCTGTGCTGTGTGAGGCATTTGGTAATGCTAAAAGTGAGGGTAGCTTGTCATCTAATGGGAACTTGGTAAACTTCCTACTAACTTTTATTTACCTCATGGAGCAAAGAACTCTCAAGCTCACTCAAGCTCATATAAAGTTTTCATTAGCTTCAGGTCAAGCTGATCAGACTGTCTGTCCCAGCTGAAACTGGTAAAGCATTGAATTAAGGCAGGTCTGTGACCCAATGGGCAGTTGATAAATTTTTGTTCCTTGTGGACAGTTGTGGCTCATCTCCAGCTAGTGTAAACACTTCCCCATTCATTAGTGTCACCTAAGAATTGATTCTCTATCAGTGTTAACACAGCTTGGAAAATGGCTTTATTTTTTATCTTCCTTCATGCTGACGACCCCTGTTCACTGCGTGAAAAAGACTCTTAGCTATTTGTTTTCACTATGGGGCATGGGGTTGTTATTCTGCCAGACTGCAAAACCCTGAATTAAATAATACATTTTGAGCTAGATTGTGATTTTTAGCCCCACCTAGTGTTGCCAGGTGTCCAGGTTTTGACCAGACTGCCTGGTCGAAAAGGGACCCTGTTGGCTCCAGTCAGTACCGGCTGTTAAAAGTCCAGTTGGCAGCGCAGCGGGGCTAAGTCAGGCTTCCTGCATGCCCTGGCTCCGCATGGCTCTGAGAAGTGCCCAGCATATCTCTTCAGCCCCTAAGTGCAGGGACAGCCAGGGAGGCTCCACACATTGCCCCCGCCTTGATTGTCAGCTCTGCAGCTCCTATTGGCTGGGAAGCTTGGCCAACAGGAGCTGCAGGGTGGTGCTTGCAGACAGGGTCAATGTGCAGAGCCCCCTGGCTTCCCCTGTGCCTAGGGGCTGCGGGGCATACTGGCCGCTTCTGTGAGCCACCTGAGGTAATTGCTGCCCAGAGCTCGCACCTCAATTCCCTGCCCCAGCTCTGAGCCCCTGCCTGCACCCAAACTCTCTCCTGCATCCCACATACTGCACTCCTTCCCACACTCTGAACCCCGAAGCCCCAGCCCGAAGCCCCCCTCTGAACCCCAAACCCCTCATCCTGGCCCCACACTAGAACCCACACTCCAAGCTAGAGCCTTCCCCTGCACCCCAATATCCTGCTCAGCCTGGAGGCCCTTCCTGCACCCAAAACCCCTACCCCACCCCAGAGCTCACTCCCACAGCTGGAGCTCTCACCCCCTCCTGCACCTCAACCCCAGGGCCTCGGGGAAGGGGAGGGGCAGGGGTAGTGTAAGGGTGTTCAGTTTTATGCAATCAGAAAGTTGGCAACCCTAGCCCCACTGCTGTGTAGGGGAAAATGCAGCACTGCCACCCCCCAGAAGGAGCTCTGAAAAAGAAAGTGTTTCAGGAGTCACATTCCTTCCTAGAGCTGCCAGTACGTAATAGGATCACGAACATTGCATCATCCTTTGGAAAGCCGCAGCCTGCTTCTCTTGTGGTGGCTGGCCAGCTTCATTGGCCAGGGACGGGAGAAAAGTGGTCTTATCTCACCACCTTCTCCCCCATTTTGATACTGAACTGCACCACAACTAAAGGGGGACAGATTTTGCCTGGGGCTTACCCAAAGAAGGGCAACTCTGCTTTGAGGGGGGTGGAAGAGGGGAGGAATGAGGTCAGAAACTGCTGTAAAAAGGGTGTTCAGTGGCCAGCTTTGCAGCAACCATTCTCAGCTCCTAGGAGAGCAAAGGCTTCTTCATTAGTGCTTCCTTTATTAAAGTTACCTTGGATGCAACTTTGTCTTACTGGGGAAGTATGAGTTAGTGACAAAGCGAAGTATGAGTTAGTGACAAAACAATGCCAAGTCTGTCTCACCTCGTACTAGTGAGGCTGAATCTGCCTGTGAGTCCTTTCCTCAGAGCTTCTTTGTTGGATTTATTGTCACTGATAGTTATAGAAGAGGTGCAAGTGTTTCTAGGCAATGGCTTTTTCAGAGATAATGTGAACTTAAGAAAGTAAATTAACTTTATAACATACATTTATAACTTTAGTGGGTAGGGGGAGGAGGAGGAAGACAGATGCTAAATTAAAGCTGCTTTAAATCTAAGTCTGCACTAATGGGTTTGAAAAATAATCCTTTTACTGTTTGTGCCATACATTTAGAGCTAGTTATGAGTGGAAGTCAAAACAGCTTTGCTTAACTTAACAGCCATCTTTTCTTTGTATGACATTCTAATAGTTCCAGCAAAACTAGGTTTATTCTCTTGTTCTGTTGCTTGCTTTCTACCTTGTATGTTGGATGTTACACACGCCAAAGATTCAATGAAAACCTGAGCATTGTCCCAGTTGTAGTATAGTTTGATGGCACTCAGCTTATGATCCAATTTAAGTATCTAACATTCTTGAAACCTCTTTGTCTCAAATAGGCCTATATATGTGCTTCTTTACTCAGGCAACATTCCAATTGCATATTAGACCTAGATAGATCTAAAATTAAATTATATTATTATAACAGGGATCGGCAACCTTGGCACCTGCAACCGCAGGATAAGCATCCTTAGTGGGCCCTGCCGGTTTGTTTACTTGCCAGTTCGCTGACTGCAGCTCCCATTGGTCACAATTCGCTGTCCCGGTCCGATGGGGGCTGCGGGAAGTGGTACGGTGCTGGCCGCCTCTTCCTGCAGCCCCCATTGGACCGGGACGGTGAATCGGGACCAGTGGGAGCCGTGATCGGTGAACTGGCAAGTAAACAAATCGGCAGGGCCCACTAAGGGTGCTTACCCTGCAGTCCCACGTGCTAAGGTTGCCGATCCCTGTATTATAACATGGAAAATCATGTTTAGCAGGGCTAATTCAACTTTTTCAGCGAGAAGAAATATCTAGAATTAAACAAAAGTATTTTTTCCCTCTACCTACTGTAACTTAATCTTAAACTGATTTGGTCATATTCTACAATTAAAATAGCAATTAATATAGTTTACCTTCTTCACATATGTTTATATTGAAGAACTCTCACGTTATAAATTATTTTGCTTACTGTTATTTAAGGTGCTGTAAGAGAACAATATAACTTAGGGAATACATGCCTGTTTATTCTTATGATAGCCAAGAACCAACATCACAGAATTCTCCTCACCAAGATAAATATACTGGGCATGCAAACAGAACAAGACAAGCTGAAAATATTAATGCATCTTTGCCTTGAAAATACTAATTGACTTAGTCTTTCCAATCTGTTCTTTACAAAGGTGGAAGGAGGATGTTGTAGATTAAAGTCAACAACAAACACTAGCTACTGTGAATTAGCAGGACAGAACTAGGGGACATGTAGCAAAACCTGCTCTTAAAAACAGACTAGGAAATATAGAGTAATAATGTAAATAAGAACAAAGACCAGAGCCCTAAGGATAACAAGGGAAATCTTAAAATCTATAAGTAAAAGCCAGTGAAAGGTACTTAAATTCTGGAGTAATGTGATGGGTTGATTTAGTGCAAGTGTCTCCTCAGGCATCTTCTGTCTCTAATAATAGCAATATCATTGTGCACAGTGAGGCATCAAGGAAACCAACAGTGAACTGCAGTAGTTCATTGCTGTGATAGCAAAAGCTTACAATAGCAATATTAGCAGAAGTGGACTCAATCATGTAGCATTCCTGAGGAAGATGAAGGAGCAGTCCCACTAATGTATTTGTATTGTCATCTATAGTCAAATAATAGTCCATTAACCCCTAATCAGAACGGTCAAAATACAATGCACCTTAAAAGATGATGTTTGAAAAACTCCCTTCCCTAGGAAATGCTAAGGCTCAGTCCGAAGCAGCTTTGCCCTGTTTCCTATAAATTCAAATAATGGTTAGAAATCCAATTCCAGCCTTCAGCACCAATGAGACAGCCCAGATGTTGAAGAGACCAGGTCAGATAATAGTCATTCTTTAACTTGTGTATGTCCAATGCTGTATATGAATTTGTGAACCTCTGATGGTTAGAAAAGAGGATACAAGAGAACATGCAGATTCTAAAGAGCACTGTCTCCACAAAGGATCAACTTTGTGGGATGGCACCCTTTCTTGAAGGTGGTGAAAGTACATTGATCAATGGCAGATGATAACATTTTTTTAAAAAGAACCCACATTTTCTCAGGAAGATCAGTTGCCAAGGTCCCCAGCATTCCTGAAATAATGATGCTGAATCCTAAATAGGTGGGCCAGAAAGCAAACTTGCATCAGAAGTTGGGCATTTTCCGTTCTTCAGGAGTGCAGCTTTTGTTCCATGTTAGAGCTGCAGCTCAGCAAAACTTTTTTTGGGGAAGGGTGCTGATATTGGACTGTGGCTATGATACTGATACTACTTCAGTGGATTTCTTCTTAACACAGTGAAAGGTTGAGACAGGGCAAGCATTTTTACCAAGCCCTAGGGGGGGAAGAAAGATCCCTGGAGCAAATAACTGATTATCACAAATTCACACAGTAATCTGACGTTTATGGTTCACATGAAATCTGAACTTTTCACTAAAGGACACTTAGGTACTATGTAGTACATGGAATGTCTAAGCCATAGGGTATTTCTGCTTTTCTCCTTGCTTCCGGTACATATTAGGATTAGTGCTTAATTTTTTTTACCTAAGAATTACTAGCGCTAGGCTGTCATTCTTACATATAGAGGGGTGTGTTACAAACCTGCACTGGGTGGTAAGTAGTATAGCCTATTAGTCCACTCACTACTCCATCTCACTCAACCTGGCTCCAGTCCAATCACCTGACTTTAGGAGTTCCTGTCACTTTTTCAGCTATTCGAAGTGCTGGCCATACTGATACATAAAGACAGTATTTTTTATTGGGTTTAGAAAACAAATATTCACAAATACATTTCATATATATATGTATTTCAATACATTTAACATATATAATCTTGTTAACAATCAAAGGTTATGGATAGAAGTCTTGGCTTAACTGTGACAAATATTAGCCATGTTAGAATGAAAAGGCATCAACAGTCCAAAAAAATGTACGTTTTTCAGTTTCACACAGTTATGGATGTATGTGCATTTCAAATGTGGATTATCTGACTGAGCTCTTTGCTTTATTACAAATTTAATCAGTGGTAATGTAAACCAGGCACACAAAGAAGTTTTGGAGTAAGTAGGTATATTGCTAATTCACTGCCTTCTCTTTTCATTATTTTCACCCAGGATATATTTCAAGGAAGCTTTTAAGCTACTATAATTGCAGTAATTTCATGAATCTGTATGAAGATTTTCCCTTTAAAGTTGAACACTTTGTTAGTTCAGTTTAGTAGCACAAGTCTTTGCTGTGCAAATTAAATGCAGTATGTTTGCTGTGTTCTTGTTTTTTCCACGAAGATTTCTTTTAGTTCTGCTGGAACTGACTTTTTGGTTTGTTCTGTTTTTTTTAAGTAAAATAATAATACCACCAAATAGCTGGCAGTTCATTAATTAAATCCACCACCCGGAAGAGTTTCTCTCTTTTACTGGACTTGAAATTCACAGGGTAAAATGTAAGCCTTTTCTCCAGCTCACTGGTGCTGGGTATATGTGCCCTACTCAGAGTGTCAGCTAACGCTAGTAATTATTCTGGACAATATCTGATCTCTACCCAGTAGTGCTGGAGATTCATGAACATGGGCTTGTAATTTCTTTGAAGAACTAAGAAGAAGCTTTGCCCAGATTGTCTCTAGGTGCTCTGATTGTGCTATTACTGAGTGGCCATGGGTGTACTGATGGAATCACTTCACTTCAAATACTACAACCAAAAACGCTTTTCTATTTTGGCTTGCCCTTATTCAGTCTCAGCTAGAGCTCCGCTGCTCCTGCGAAAGAGCTCTATCCAGTCCTTTCCCTGATGAATCACACTGGACTGCCAGTGGTTCCCATGACTGGTAGCACTTCAGGACAGAGCGTCGATTAATCATTTGTTTCTGCATGTAAAATGCTTGGTGTTGAGGATCTGCCCAGTCCTATTCAACATCCTGACTTGTGAGCTGACACATGGATCCTGCTACTGGAGCCAGATGTGGACAGAAGTTGGACAGAAAATTTATGATTTCTATGAAGTGCTGTATGATTTATGATTTCTATAAAGTGCCTTTCACATCCACTGGAGCTGGCTTGTCTCTGTCCACTTCAATCTTGTTGGGAACGGCTTTCATTCCCTCTGCTATGAGCAGATGTCCAGTATATGTCACCTCATGCTGGTTATGTCACACTTTTTCTGGGTTTCATTTTATGTCCTTTACCTGCATTGCTGTAGAAAAGCTTGTAGATTTCAGTCATGATTCTGTCAAAGTTTCTGTATGATTATTCCCTTTACCTCCAATGAGGATATCCTCTGCAACTATTTACACCCAAGACAGTCCTTCAAGTGCTTGGGTGAGTCTTCTCTGGATCACCTCTCCTACTGGGCTTATGTCCATTGGCATGTGTAGGCATTTGCAGTAACAAAATGGTGTGTCCAAAGTTATCAGCATGTTGGATTCTTTCTCCGGGCTTATGTTACTGTTCTTCAAATCAGACCATAAAGATTCTGCTTTGGGAAGTTCTGCCAAGTCGTCCTTATCTGTGGGCGGTGAATTGTGGCATCTTTACAATGCCAGTTCAGTGGCTTTGGGTCTGTGCAGAAGCATAATTTGCCAGATGGCTTTTTTACTACCACCATGCTGCTTACCCAGGCTGTATTGGCTTTTTACAGATGCACACTTATAAGCTCCTTCTGTATTGAATTGCATAGTACGACTGGAATTTTTCTTCATGGGAAGCACACAGGATCCACTGTGGGGTCTTCTTCCAGTTATTGCTTTCCTCTGAGGCATCTATTGCTTTTGAAAACTTCCTCATGTATCTTTAAAATTGTCTCCATTGCTCACAGGACTCCTCCTTTTGCTTCTTTCACTGCAGTTATAAAATGCCAATGCTGCACGTTGTTTAGCTCCCCGGCTTGTATATACAGAGGGATCTGTGGTGTTTATCATCCACCAACACAAATGTCATCTGGTAACATCTGTTCTTTTTTGGGTTAGTTACTATGAGGTCACATTTTCCTGTGTGCTGCATTATGCCCTTTTTTGTACATTAGATTGTGCCTGCTCTTTGTTATGGGTGTGTTGGAATCCAGTTCATCCAGAGGAATCACACTGCAGGAGGCCCCGCTGCTCAGCAGAAATCACACAGGACCTTTCCCTGTTAACATTGTTAACTTCACAGAAGTTGGCATTATCCCCTGTTGCTGCTCTGTCTTGAAAGCCTGAATCTGATATGCTCTTGGACTCAAGGAAAGAATATGATCACTGCTGAGTGATGTGCCATCCCCCCTCTTGTACAAGACTGAATGAATCTTTCTGAAACCACTGCTAAAATGGTTCAATTTGTCACATTCCTGGCAATGCTGTCCTAATGCGAGGCACTTTTTCCTTTACCCCCTCAGGCTGACTCCCACAGTAATTGCATTTCACTATGGGTGTCCTGGCCACCTGCTCTCCTTTGCTGTTGTCTTCCTGCATATACTTCTTGGGGTGTTGTTCCTCCTAGGGCTTTCATCCTTTCTTTTGGAGCTTCTGCTGCCCACCCCTCGTCTAAGCAGCTGTTTAATGTCAGATTTCCTTGCTACAGGGGTGCTGGAACAATTTGTACAGAGGGGGTACTGAGAGTCATTGAACGAAACTGTAAACCCTGTATATGATGGAAACCACTATGTCTTGTTGGTACAGTCACTCCCACAGGTGGTGATCCCAAGGGCTGTGGACTATCCTGTCCCAAGTTACAAGCGTGTATCAAATACTCCAAATTGCATGTAGCAGCCAGTGTGCATCAAGCAGTAACATAGGGGTTTATCTCCCTCTCTTTCAGATTGGCCTGTAGTGAAACACCTGTGTCATTCCACAGTTTTGTTCAGCTTTGGGGAGCAATAGTTTCTAGGATTGCTGTGAGGCTTGAGGCAGTACTGAGCTTCAGAGTGATGCACACCTGTCTGCCTTGTTCCCCAATAAAATACAATGCTAGTTTTGCTTTCCTATCATCATCCTCCTGCAAGGCCAGATCTGTGTACAGTTGGAACTCCTCCTTTTACCAGTTCCTCTGTGTCTGCAAAATCCAGGGCTCTCAGGGGCTCCAGACCAAGTTGCATGGCTCAGGCTGCCAGTTGCTGCACTTCAGAGAACTCACAGCTCTGATACTTCCACCACGTTTCCTTCACAAAGAATGAAGCTGAATGCTGCTTAAAGTTGAAAAAATGGAATTTTATTCAGCTCTGAGCACTGATCCATCCACCTCGCTGAGTTGCATCCAGGCTAACTCTCCTCATTGCCTGTTCGGCTGATGTGCTGCCATAACAGTCTCTCCAGGGAACATTGGCCCTCTGACTCCAATGATCATGATATAAGGATGACAAGTCTAAGTGTCCTGATGCCCACATTGCTAGCCTGTCTTCTTTGACTACTCTACTCTTGGGCATCCTAATCCTTTTAAAGAGATGTTTGTCAGCTTTTAATGCGCAAGGCTGTCAAAGACCGTGGCCTTTCTTCCTCCTCCCTGTAGTAAGTACATTTCTGAGATGCCCAGGTATAGAATGTGTTCGTCTTCCCTCAGGTCTAGGCTACCACCTGAACTTCTGTTGCAACAGCTTCCGTGCTCCCTTCAGAAAGGGAATTTCCACCCATTTCTTTGTCAAACAGTTGTTTAAAAAGATAAGATTTACAGTTGTGGGTTTGTGGTTCTAGGAAGTATTTTACTCAATTAAGATCTTCAAAGCAGCATTCCTGAAGCTCTGAGACTGTCTTTTACCAAATAATGTAAACACTGTTATCTACACTAACAATATATTTGCTTTGTCTTGTGCAATACTTAGAATAAACAACTATTCTAGTTACTATCAATGGCTAAGAAACCAGCCACATAATCTTCCATCAGAATAGATGGGGAGTTAGAACTCTTTCCTCAGTGTTAGTAGAGCTGGCAGGTCTGTCTCTGTGTTGGTATTCCTAGGGCAATGTAATATCTAGGAATCAGTTATTGCGAGTATCTAAAGTAAATACTGTAGTCAGCTTTAAAGGAAGTGATTGTGTTTCTTATAAAGCCTGTGCCATCCTGGACCCAGTTCAATACCAAATAAGTTAATTTATCACTCTTTGGACTGCTTTCCCAAGATGTGAGAGAGCCATTTATGTGCAGTCAAAATTACTGCAGTGCTGCAAATACTAACCTGGGAATAATGGCCTTCAGCACTGATCTCATAGCTGGTGTGTTGGAAATTTTACCATTCTGGATCACTACGAAGAACAAACAAGTACCTATGGGATTCCAGTCACTGTTTCCCAAAGAAACTGATTCTTCAAGAGCAATAACTTGCCTCTGGGGCAGCATATATGGCCCTTTTTGGAATATTGCTACTGTATCTGTATGAATAGCAATCAGATCCACCACTCTGGAGAATCACCCATGGGTCTTCATTTATTAAGAAAGAAAAGCCACTTCCTTATAAAAAAAAGTTGTGGTATTATTTGGGTTTACAGAAGACAAAGAAGCTGCTATGATAATGACATGCCAAAGACTTGAATACTGATTGACTCAAGTTTTTATTTGCCTGAGTGATTGGTAAAAGGCAGGGGAGAATTTTCCTTCCAATGACATGTACAGTTCAGTGTATGGACTGTAAGCTCTAGAATAAACCATTGTATGGCTGATAAGACAGTCTTTTTTCGAATTTACAATAAAAATAATCATTCAGAAGCTGTGTTAACTTTTAGTCTGAGGAGCCAAAAGAAGCAGTGAAAACAAGGATTAATTTCCCAGCAATAGTCTAGTGCATAAACTCTTTCATTTCCAAATGAAAATCAAGTGCAGACAGGGGACTCTATTTATATTAAAGATGTAGATGCACATGAAAATATCAGTCTTCGAAGTTTTTCTAATTAAGTTTCTCCTTCAAACATGATTATGAACAAAGAACCTCCCATGGCAAAATAATAATCAAACCAGAAACTAACATTTTGAGAATGTCCGAGCCTTGCCTTCCTTGTATTTTGTACTTTTGTAAATAGTCTTTGACAATAGTTACCTCTTTGATTTTGGTCTGCATTTTGAATATATTGCTCTTTTTGTGTGTACTGCCATCACAATGTATAAATAGTATGATTTTGGATGCCTGTTATGCTTCTCTCCATACACTCTTTAGTGCTGCAGTTGCTGTTGCATCTTTTCTAATATTTACATTGCAAATCGATCTATTTCTCTGGGTTTCTATCTGTTCTTTATTTCTTACTGCTGTGGTTATGATGATTATTCTGTATCAGCCTTCCAAATCTATGTTGCTGCACTACAGCAATGTCAGATAGTGAAATCGTCCAGAAGCTTAGTGGGGGGATTATGTATTGAAATGATTACTGACTCAGATATTTAATGTTAAGAGAAATCTATGAGAATAAAGGTTTTGTCATGACTTGTCACAGATGTGGAAATGAATTGTCACATACTGGAGGATGATAAGTGAGATCCCCCAATAGTAGTCCACAACATTGTTTGGCTTATCAGTTTGCATTCTGCTCAGTTAAAGTTATCTATCTATCTATTTATCATTTTTTCCCATATGAACTTTAGTTATCTATTGCTATATATCCAGACATTTATTTATGTTTGAAGCACTGATCTTCTCCCTGAATATATAATATTAAACCACTGAAAATTCCCTGGCTTTCCTGCTTTTTTAAAATTTGTAGTACCATTGCAAAAGTTTTATTATTTGTCCCTTTGGATGAAGACACTTTGCACTGGTTTGTACATGAAGATAAACTAGGACAAATGCCAGTTCTCTTGATTATTTTAGAGAAATTCCAGACAGCTTAGAAAGCAGTAGCTCCTTAATGTATGTTTACTATTGTAAGTCTACTGATGGTGCATTAATAGCTGTCTTCAGGAGTATCACACAAAAATGTTGGCGTCAGCGAGCACTGAGCCTAATGGCACTCCTTGTGAACAGACTATAGAGAGAAGAATGAAAAAGGATAGATGACTGTTGTAGGCTCCTGTCCTTCATCTAAGGGCAAAGAGGGGTGAGACTGTCATTTTAAATGATAGTTCTCTACTTCAAGCAGTGGTTTGTTAGTTATTCTCTATTAATGTTACACCAAAGTTGATTGTATGTACTAGAGACATTAACTGAAATACAGAGAGCTGATACATATTCATAATTTTGTTTTAACACTAAAGTGCTTTCCTTGTAAAGCCATCTAGCCAGAGATCTTGTGAGCACCAAAAGCAATTCCTTCAGTCCTTCAGTTTGGTCTAAAAAGGATACTATTAAACCCCTTGTCTGAAAAAGATTGTTGCAATAGCGAATCAGAAGAGCAGTCTGCTGGAACAGAAGTACAAGGAACAAAGTTAGGATGCTTTCTTTTAATTATGTCTGACAATGTTGGGCACCTTTCTTTTTTCAATCTGTAAATTAGTAAATTTCAGTATAAAATGCATGCAGGGGATTCTTAGGAAACAATGCTAGAGTTTCTAGGGAGTGGTCATCTGGGCTCTTTAGAAATCAGAAAATTTATGGAAGTAGAAAGAAACTGTAACAAACTGTTGGGTACTCAGCACTTATGAAAATACAGGCATGTAAGTGCCTAATTATGGACTTAGGAATTTAGTTTTAAGATCCTAATTTTTAAATCCTTGGTCATGGATGTTGTGGATGATTGCCATTAATTCTTAAGAAATTATCTGGACCATAGTTGTTGCTTAATTAAATGCATATTTAGGAACTTTCATGTAATGTGTTACATGAAGAACTGTTCTTGGCAAACCCGGGACAGGCAAGCTTTAATTTCAGTGCTTGTGATGACTTCCAATAATGTAAGAAATTAAAAGAAACAATCTCTTCTTTTAAGCTGCTCTTAGTATAAATGAAGGCTACTTACAATGAGATATTGCAGTCATTGTCAAAAGCCCTTTAGTATAACATTAAATCATTTCATAGTTGTATCATTTTCAGCTGGGGAATTACATATTTGTTTTATGAGAGCTTGCTAATGAAAAACTTCACTGGAACTTGAAGGAATAAAGAAATTGCTTTTGTGATGATTTAAGATTTTAAGTGTTTGGGTAAACACAGATGATAATTTTAATAGATTTGAATTGTCACCTGAGATTATACAAGCACCTGGTTTATCTTTTTACTGAACAATCACAGATCATTTACAATATATTTTTCATATATCTCTTGGAGACAGTTCCCTTAATAAATATAATCCTTCTGTGTTACACGAGCAGGTTTATTCCTCTGCTCTGAATAAACTTAAAGCGTAAGAAACAGTAGGAGTAATCTCCGTGAGAAAAAAATGATATTCTTTACATCCTCATTTTGATGTAGTCAGGGCTGGTTATAATCTTTGTGTACTTATTTATACTTAATGTATTCCAATTCTCATTCATGTTCATGGAGTCACTACAGTAACTAAATCTGCCAAAGCTTTTGTTTGATTTCCATTCCTCTGAATAATGGGCCCAGTTTAGAAGAGCTACTTGTTCTACAAGATGTCTACTTTATTATGGCAATTGTGAAAGCACATTTGTTGGTCTAACTGCTGACAAAAAGATTAGCCAAATTCAGGATAAAGTAGGGAAGGATGGGTGATCAGGAAAGTACAGTTTGTATATAAATAATTTTACATAGATTTTTCCTGTTAACTTTTTCAGACATCGATATTAAAATTTAATGGTGCATTTAACAAAGATTTTCTGTTTCACTGGTCATGAGCCAAACAGCTATTTTCTCTGCTCACAGGACCAATTTGTTTCACAGAAAGAATCTTTTTTCTCCAAATACATTAGCACCAAAACAGTGAAGACCAAGGAATGCACAATCAGTTTTCATTTTTCTGTGATGCAGTGAATGGTGTTAAAGGCTCTGTAGCGCCTTATCTTCTTCACTCACTCAGGCCTGTAGCCTCTTACTCAAGAGTACTGAAGTGAGGCCAATTTTTATTTTCTGATTCAGACTCCTGCAGAATAGAATCTAGGTCAAGACCTTCTGACCTTATTCCATGCACAGTCCCTTCTACTGCTCAGTAGAAATGATATTTGATTGCTGCAATGTGCATTGGGAGTCTAACAATTGAACACTCATGGGGCTTATGCTGTTTGGCCATGTTGTGTGAGTGCTGTTGCTTTAAAGTAAACTTTTTAAAGCAGTAGTTGCTAGACATCACTCAACAAACAAGCAGGCATACTTCTCTAATTCAGCAATTAGATTCTGAGGTTTAAGAATTTCACACACATTTGCAACACTATTGCCACATTATTATAGCACTATTGCTCTCAAGCTTTCCAGTAGTCAGTACCCCTTCTAGGAGTCTGATTTGTCTTGCCAACCCCAAGTTTCACCTCACTTAAAAAGTACTTGCTCACAAAATCAAACAAAAAAAAAAATCAAGTGTCACAGCAAACTATTGCTGAAACATTGCTTCCTTTATCATGTTTACCATGTAATTATAAAATAAATCAATTGAAATATAAATGTTGTATGTACGTTTCAGTGTGAAGTATCTAGAGCAGTATAAACAAATAATTGTCTGAAATTTTGGTTTGTACTGATTTTGCTAGTGATTTTATGTAGCATTTTATAAAACTAGGCAAATATCTAGATGGGCTCCCCCAGAAGACCTCTGAATACCCACAGGGTAACTCTGACTGGGAACCACATAGTGTGAATCGGTTGACTTCTTCCAGGCAAAGATGATGGTTTTTGTGTGTTTGCGTGCATTCTTTGACACAAAATCAGCCTGAATAATCAAAGCTGCTAGTTAGCTATAGATAATAGCTACACACATACCTCCTTAGGGGGAGTTAACTAAAATTAATGGGACTAGAGAACAAATGAAGCAAAGAAACTTAGTTTGAGTATCAGAAAATGCCTAATAGTGAATTTTAATAGACAGTGAAATAGCTTCCTTAGGGAAAATCTGGAAGCTGCATTTTTTGGACATTTGAAACCGAACTAGATGCAGTGCAAGAAAATATATTAAATAGAACAATCCGACACCAGCAGACTGTTGGACTAGATGAATAAATAATTCTTTTATATCTGTAATTTCTAGAGCTAGGGAAAAATAGGAAAAGTAAATGTAAATTCAAACTTGCTTTTTTTTTAAGAATAGTCACATACTACTTAGTTCACTAAGACAGTGGTCTTCAAAGTGGGGTGCACGCACCCCCAGAGGTGTGCGAGACCCCGGCGCCGCTGCCGATCCTGCTTGGGAGACTGCTGAACTCGCAAGCGGTCTATTTTTGTCCCGCCGAAATGCTGCCACAGAAAGCAGAAGCTTTCAATTCAGCGGCATTTCAGTGGACATAGCCCAGAAGGGCCATGAGTTGATACTGGACTGCAGAAAGGGGCCGCGGCTGGAAATCTTTGAAGAACGCTGCACTAGGAGCATCAGAATCTGGCAATTAATTTTACCAAAAGAATCTGTTTCTTATAGGTGCCCACAATCTGTAGTACATTAAAATCCCTTATAGTCTCTCCACGCACGTGTTGACATAATTAGCATGCACATGCCTGCTGACAAACATAACAAACATGCATGTGAAACTATGGCTGTCAAGAAATGAAGTACTCAAAAAGCTTCCAGATGCTTGATAGACCTTTGTCATTACATAAGCTGAATGGAGCCTGAGGCTCCATAGCTAACTTACCTTTTAAAGAAGATGGAAAAGGGGGATTTAGATATTTAGAGGGAGTTAAAGTCAGAGAGTGCTGTGTCAGGTGTTTCAGTCATAGAAGAGCTTAGAGCATGAAAGGAGCAATGTGCCAGCAAAGCAGCCCTACTGAATAATTCATCTCTGTCTTATACATGTCTGCTGCTGCACCATTATTTAGGTAAGAATATTATATCGTTATTGATTACACCACTTGCTGATACATTTCATTTGCTGTGAGGTGTGTGTGTTGTGTGTGTGTGTGTGTGTGGTTTTTACCTCTAACACTTGTACCATCAGCAAAGAAATACATATGTGAGATCTATTCAAACTAAAGAGGCTGTGTAAGTGTCCCATCTGACCCTCCAGATGGGGAGTGAAAACTTGCATGATATTCCAGAGGAAGAGAAGAGCAAGAATTCCCATGCACATTTTTTTTCCCTAAAAGACAACAAAAATTCTTTACGAGAATCCCACAGGCTGCCCTGTTCACTATAACAACAGAAGGAAAGCAAGGCTTCCATTGTACAGCAGTAGGGACTGCATGTCATCCTGCGGTGCTGCATGAATGTTCTGAGGAGAAACCGACAAACAGATTCTATTGTAAGATTAGGCCTCTGATATAGTTGTGATAATAGCCAGTCCCCATTTAAGAGCCAAGCTCTTTGCTTATGCCCCTGCATAGGCAGTGCAGTCAGCATGTGTCATTTTAACCATTGAATGTAACAAACAAAACTCACTTTAAAATAAAAATAGTACTTTCTGTTTGTGGTTTTTAGATATTTTTTTTAAAATGCACCCTATGACTCATGGTGCCTTGCACCCATTTTTCAGATGTTTTCTGAAGCCCAGAAGGAAAGAAACATTTTCCACAGTTGTGGATGAAAAGAAAAATGCCTTGCTTTATCACTTGTGAGCAGGACAGTAAACTATCTAGGATTATCCTGAAAGAGGGTGGAATATCCAGGAGTGGAGTTGTGGGTCTCTCAAGTGAGCACTATCTTGGTTTTTTCACAGCATCTAGCTTTTCTCAAAGAGATGGGGGCTAGTGGAACAGCCAGCCAGCCCTTAAAAAGCACTGGAAGACAAAGAGGAAAGAAATTGGGCTACATCCTGTAGGAGCTCACCTTTCTCACCCCTCACCCCTAAAAGTCAGATAACCTCTTTTTAAAAAGTCTCTGCAACCTCTGTTAGAGACACTGGATACTGTGCAATGGATTTGCTAGAAAAGAAATGGCCTTATGTCTTCAGGCTGCTCTCCCCTTTTTGAACAATTAGAGAAATTATTGTAGGAAATCCAGTCAAATTGATCCCTGATTAAAATTAGTCAAATAAAAGGGAGCGTGTGAAATCCAGACCCCATTGAATTCACTAGGAGTTCTGCCATCAATTTCAGTGGGAACTCCTAGTGATTCAGTAGGGTCCAGATTTCACTCACAATGTCCAGTGTACACTCCAGGTTTGTCAGGAAAGAAAATGTGGTTTCTCTGCTCATTAGGGCTCTGTTCAGGCTTCTCTGCGTAGGGACAGAAACTCAACATGGCGATTCGAATCACCCCATATCACCCCATCCTTGCAACCCCAATACAAGGGTATAATAAAATGATACTTCTCCTTAAATATGATGTGCTTCCTAAAATAATAGGGTCAAACTGCAATGAGGATTTTATCCACTGATTTGAGATGGAGATGCTCAGCAGTTGCAATAGCCCATGGGGAAATTCAGGTGAGACTGGGTCTTAGAGATGCACAGTCCATCCCTGAAGGGCTCCAATCAGCACAGGGTTCAAGTGCAGGCTGCAACATTCTTTGGAGTGGTAGAGTCTGAATCCCTCATGCATCCATCCCCACTCTGTGCATGGTGCTGACATGAGCAGTGCCATGGCCCCACCTTCGCTTGCACTCTCCCAAGGTTGTGCTGAGGGAAGAGTTTTTGTGTTTCCTCAAGAGCAGAGGTTGTGTTTGTGAAAGACCTTTACACGAATAAGGCACTTGCATGAAGGGCTGTCACAATGTGGCTCTTGGGACTTGGAGGCAGATTCTCCACTCTGCTTGAGCTCTGCTCAAGTGCAGTGGAGAGGGGACACTATAGAGAGTCTTTGATGGCACCCTGAACCTCAACCACTCAACCGTGACACAAGGTAGAGCTTCACAGAAGCAGATCTGACTCACCTCACTGGTATAGGGTCCCTAAGAAACCTATACTAGTGGAGAGTCAGAAAGGCCATTACTGGATTCCTGTGTTCTGTCCTGGTATCCATGCTCTAAAAATGATGATAGAAAAAATAGAGAGAGTTCAGAAAAGAGCCACAAAAATGAAAAATCTGCCTTACAGCGAGAAACTAAACAAGCTCAATCTGTTTCTTTTATCCAAGAAAAAGTTAAGAGATGACTTGATCATGATCTATAAATACATACATAGGGAGAAGACTGCAGAGTGTAGAGGACTCTCTGACCTAGCAGACAAATGAATAACTAGATCCAGTAGTTTTGGCAGACAAAACTAGATGAATTCAAAGTGAAAGTAAGACACTTTTTTACAGTGAGGGTAATTAACCATTGGAACAACTTACTTGGATTCACCATCACTTGATGATCTAGCTCAGCCATAATTTATAGGGTCTAAGGTTAGAATCACTGGGTGAGGGTCTTGTGGCCTGTGTTAAGCAGCAAGTCACACTAGATAAGTATAATGGTCTCTTCTGGCCTTAAATGCTATGAATCTTCACTTACTTAGAGAAACATGGCCATAACAAATCGGACAATGCAGGTGTGTGTGTGTGTGTGTGCTGGAAAACTGATGGAGTGAAATATGTCTAGCACTGCATCTGATGGGTGCAATGAATGCTGCAGCCACTTTTTTAATCCAAGAGGAAATAGTTTTCCTGTACACTGAGCAGATATATGAAGTTTGATAGCTTGTATGAGTTCTACCATTCTTCTACATTCTATTTAAGAGAAATTAGAGACTGATAACCCACCCTGAACTTGATGGGACTCAACTCCATGTGTTGGGTTTGGCTGGTGTCACATCTGCAAATAACCCAACCCTCTCATGCTTGGGTTGCTTCAGGTCATGTTGGATCCCGTCCTCCTGTCTATGGAGTTTCTGCAGAAGAAGCTGCTTGTCCTATTCATAGCTGCCATTGCTTCTCTGCACTGTGTGTGCTGCAAAGTGAGTTTGCTGATAAGTCATAGCACCTCTCAGTCTGAAGGGCATGCAGCCAACGCTGTGCCAATCCCAGGGACAAGAAGCAGCCAGAGGCAGATTGCAGGCACAGGTTCTAGAGAGTGGGAAGCTCCCACCATGTTGAATGCCAAGGACATAGAGTTGGCTCTGACACAGGTTCAGGGGAAGTGTTGGGGTCAGGTTGGGTCTGAAAACAAGACAGCATGCTTGGATTGGATTCAGTTCACCTGTGCTCTGGTCGGGTTTGGTTCTGGGCTATGCTAGGCCCGAAAGAGCTCTGTGACGAATAGCTTTCAAAAATGGTAAAGTCAGTCAGAAGGGCAAGAATATTTTGTGTTGTAATCACCCTAAATTAAATATTCCACTCAATTTATACAAGTGATAACTCAGGCTGTGCCTGTACAGCCACAAATCTCTATTTAGGGTTCTGCATGTTGCTCTACTTGAGCCCATGAATTCCCAGAGAGATCTCCTTGTTCCACCCAGTTTCAAGCAGATTGAATAGATCACTGTCTACAGTTGAGCTTGAGGGAAGTATAGGTATTATCAACAGAATGCTTTAAAAAATTGTCTTTCCACTAACAGAAGGGCATTGGTTCAGAACCATAATATGGATTTAGGAGCCTACCTTTACACACCTATTCATGAAAAATCTTGCTCTTAAGTTTTGCCAAGGAAAATTGTGTATGAATCACTGTATGTTTGCAGAACTTTGTGAATTCATACATAAGCGAATTCAAGTGCTTGTTATCTTACATCAAAGAGTTCACACAGTTCTACAATCTAGTTATTGAAGATCATTTGAAAAAAAATACATATATCTGTTTAGTCAGTGTTTTCAGTTTTGGTAACTCAGAGTGAAAACGACTGGAAGGAATTCCGTGCATCTTAACAAACAACTCGAAAGTGTACAGTAGATGTACAGTAGATTCATTATTTACTTGTAGAGCTTTTTTTTTTTTGTAATTCTGATTCATTTTTCAGGATTAGGGGTGGAAAAAGACATTAATCCAGTGTATTGGTTGCAAAATACTCTTGAAAATGTGGACTAGCACTGGGACAATTAGTATAGGATCATGTTTACAATAACTCATATAGTATCAGTTATTTTACTTCTGATGTACTGCAGGAGCAAGATGTTCCTGATATGCTTCCCAGAAATAGGACAAAATGTGCACTCCATTAGTCTGGTAAGCACACATAATCAATCTGAACTTCATAGCTTAATTTTTGCTTTCCTTCACTTACCTTCAGCAGACAGACATACCTCTCAACCTCCTAAATGCTGAAGTTGAGATTTTCAGGGACTTTAGACAAATGATTGCAGAATTTGGCTCCAGAGATATACAGGAGACATTCAAAATGTATAGCAAAGAGCTAGCATTGCCAGTAATTTTTTTTTTCCATGAACATAGACAATTGTATCTTTTCTAGTGTGATGACTTTACATATTTTGTGATTATTTTAGTTACTGTTAGTTACCTGTAAATTTGGCTCTAATTATTTAAGTTAAGGTTCTGAACACTATGGCCCAATATGGAAAAGTACTTAAGTATGTGTTTAACTTTAAACGTGTGGTTCCATTCTAGCCAATGGGACTGTTCATGTGGTCATGGCTAAGCGTGTGCTTGAGTGTTCTGCTGGATCAGAGCCAGACTGCAGTCACTTAGTTCAAAGCTAGAATAATGGCAGTGCCTTCATAGCTATCCCCTAACTGACTGCTTACCTCCACCTATTTAAAGAATCTGTCTTTTACAGTTCCAACTTTTTTTTATATCATGTGGAGGAAGATCTACATATGCTACTACCGATGGGGCAGTAACAGTGCACAGTCATCTCTCAAAATTGGCCGGTGGTAAATGGATAGTAGGAACATTGTGGGAAAGAGTAGAAGGAACACTTTCTGTTTTCTCATCCAAACGTATCAGGCTCCTCAAAAAGAGAAGTACTTGAATGATTGGGGGACATGTTTTTGAATGCTGGTGTTTTTCATTAAGATGTGGGCAAAGTGGCGAGACATCTGGTAAACTTTCTATGGGGTTACCAGCCTGAGGGAAGATGGGAAATAACGTGAAACCGAACTAAAAAAACCTTGTAGTAGAATGAGATATGGTATGATGTGAGGTGTTTGTCGAAGTGAAAGAAAAGTGTTATGGCTGAGCATAAAGTAATGTTATGTTCACCTTGAATCTAACGTGACCCAGGAATGAAAAAAAACCACAGCCCCACAGTCACATGAGCCACTCATGGTGAGTACACAGAGTCCCTAACTGTCTACAATGTGATTTGGGGACATGTTTTTGAATGTTGGTGTCTTTCAGTGAGATAGTTGCCTCTTGACTTGATAATATCTAGTACATACCAAACTTCTGCCTTTAAACTATACTAAACAATGTACACATACTTATTTTGATGTGCCCGAGGCTTTTTGAGGGGACTGACTGGCTAAGCAGCAGTTCTGCATTAAAGGATCTGAGAATTACAGTGAATGAGAAGTTGGATATGAGTCAATAGTGTGCCATTGTTGCCAAGAAGGCTAACAGCATATTAGGCTGCATTAGTAGGAGCACTGCCAGCAGACTGAGGGAAGTAATTATTCCCCTCTATTCAGCAACTGGTATTGCATCCAGTTTTGGGCCCCACACTACAGAAAGCATGGGGACAAATTAGAGAGAGTCCAGCAGACAGCAATGAAAATTATCAGGGGGCTGGAGCACATGACTTATGAGGAGAGGCTGAGGGAACTGGGCTTGTTTAGGCTGCAGAAGAGATATGTGAGGGGGGATTTGAAAGCAGCCTTCAACTACCTGAAGGGGGTTTCCAAAGAGGATGGAGTTTGGCTGTTCTCAGTGGTGGCAGATGACAGAACAAGGAGCAATGGTCTCAAGTTGCAGTGCGGGAGGTCTAGGTTGGATATTAGGAAACACTATTTCAGTAGAAGGGTGGTGAAGCACTGGAATGGATTACCTAGGGAGGTGGTGGAATCTCCATTCTTAGAGGTTTTTAAGGCCCATCTTGACAAAGCCCTGGCTGGGATGATTTAGTTGGTGTTGGTCCAGCTTTGAGCTGGGGGTTGGACTAGATGACCTCCTGAAATCTCTTCCAACCCTCATATTCTATGGTTCTATTATTATTATGCTTATAACAAACTGGATTGGTTTACAGAATATTCTGAAACCGTGTGGGGTCTGTAGCTGTTCTCAGCTGTACGGTGACAGATTTTCAACTTCATAATTAATGATAACTGACATTCGTGTGAAAAGGCTAGTGTGGGCAAAGTGTCTTTTTATGGGGTTACCAGTCTGAGAGAAGCAGGAAAATAATGTGAAACTGAACTAAAAACCTTGTAACAGAGTGAGAAGTGGTATGATGTGGGGTGTTTGTTGAAGCGAATGAAAAGTGAGAATAAAGTAATGTTTTGCTCACCATGAATCCATGTGTCATGGGGCAGATTCTTGAGACTTAGCAAATACAGTATGCTTTCCTTCTGCACTTCTTTCTACTTCAAACCCTCTCACTTTCCCCCTTCCCCCTCCTTCTCTTTCCTTACTTGTACCTCTTTCCTTCCCTTCCCTTGCTTTACAGTGAATATTTGACTGGCAGCTACTCAAGCACTGTATCCAAGTTCCACTTCTTGTAGCAGTGCTCCTCTTTCTTTTCACATCTCTCACAGTGGCTCTTTATCCTGGCAGTTTTCATCACTGCTGTATTTTTGCAACTTTCACTCCCATCACCATTTTTCTTTCTTCTCCTCCCTCTGATTCTCTTCCCCTGTGGTTCTTTCGCTGGTCTGAAGGGATGCCGTCAAGTATTTTTGTCCAAGACTAAAGGGATCTAAACAAAGGATTTTACAGAAACAAAATCAAGTAGAACTGTTCAGTGTTAAAACAAACAAACAAACAAAATCACCTCAGTGGAAAAAAAAACAATCTTTTTATCTATTGAAATATTATCCTGCAGTGGTTGAAACCCAAACATCACTTTGTTGTGCAAAGGCCTGATATAAAAACCACTGACGCCTATAGGAGACTCTTGTTGACTTAAAATGGGCTTTTATTAGAACTGTCTGGAAAATGTGAATATTTTTGTAACCATAGAATCTGAGTGACTCAAATCTTTATTTATTTATTGTATCTATCCTTACAATATCCCTATGAGGAAGAGATTAGCCCCATTTTACAGATGGGAAACTGAAGCACAGAGAGACTATGTGATTCAGCAAAGGTCATACAGGAATTGTGTGCTAGAACTGGGACTGAAACACAGGTCTCCTGAATCCCAAAGCTAGCCCCGCAACTGTTGTATCATCCTTTCTCTGTGATAAGGCCTTTGCAAACAAGAACCAAAAAATGAAATTGGCTGTAAATCAAAAGTTAAGCTGCCTAATAGAGTGTCGCTGTCTAAATTAAACAAAAAGTAAAGAAATAGTGTGAGACATTTTCAGAAGTGCCTAAGTCTCCTGGAACTTAAGTACCTAAGTGACTTAACACGTGTTACCATTGTCTGTAACACAGATGACAATTTTAATGCATATTTTATGTTAGGAATTTGCATTACAATTTATTATTCATAAAATGGATGTGTGTGTGTTTGTGTGTGTGTCTCTATCTGTGTATGTGTATAAATGGCTGCTCCTCAGGATTTTGGAATATTAGTGTAAATCCAAAGGTGATGGAAAGTGGACACAGGAAACAGTAGATGGTTAGTAATAATAAATTAATTTCTCAAATGGCTTTACAGCTTATCACATGCATTTGCACATATGTGTCCATGCATATATACAGGTGATTCCCATATAAGAAAAGGCAGAGCCACATAAGAAGTATCATGTACTCCTTTGACTGTCAGTTTGCCCACTTATTCATCTCTCTGGAACTTTAATATCCAAAACTCCAGATCAGCATCAAAACTGACACTTATTTTATTTTTTTAAAGAGAGAAATCAACCTATTGGAGAAATATTCCTTCTCCTCCCTCCATATGTGCAGATACCCTTCCCTTTGCCCAAATTTACCTCTGCCCAAAGCCCAGCAAGGGCAATGTTCAGTCCTTGATCTTGAAACAACCTTTCCTATAAATAAAAAATGTAACAGGTTTAAATTTCAAAACCTCACAGCAAGGCTAGAAATGGGAGTTTATAGCATTGAGAAGTGGAGATACTCAGTTCCCCAGTGTGGACTCAGAACTCACTTGAATATGTGGTTGCATTATAGATAGTGGATTTCAAAGTCAGGAGATTTTATGTTTAAAACGCTGCCTGTGAGATATCAGGCTTTTGAGAATAGAGATCTGAAAAGGCCTGTGTCATGAAGCTGACATATATAATAATATATGACTACTGGGGAGGCCAAGTGTGGAAACAGTAGAGAGGAAATATAGTGTGTGTCACTTGTTGCTTAAATGGTTAGTTAGCAGGCTTTCTTAAGTATTTGTAGCAATGTGGGAGTTCCTTGGAATGCTACTATGGAGAAAAAAAAGGGGTAGGCTCAAAAATATCCTTTGCCTTTCAACACGGAATTTTGTATTTTTCCCTCTTTACAGAGTTTGCCTTTTCTGGAGATAAAACTGGCTCAGAAATTTATCGCCTTCCACACTGGTGCCTGTCTTTTGCACACTTTGTCTTAGCTCTCCTAAGGGTGTTTAAATTCTCCACCACTATTTCAACCAATGATATTCCTTTGCCAATGGCTTAACTCTGTCCAGCTGTGTTTTGTCACCATTTTACCCTTTCCATCTCTTAAAGGGGAAGTAGTAGTTTGCTCTCCTTGTTTTCTGAAAATAGTGATATGTCAATTCTTCTTTTATTCTTTGAATCTAGACCCTCCTGGTAGTCTGTATACTCCCTGATTTCCACTGTATTGAATCACAACTTCTGGATGAATCACCCTATGTTCTAGGGATTGGCAAAGGGTCTCATACTTCAGGAAGTGCATGTTTGGAATGGTGACAGTAGGTGTGACAGCCACCATCTTACCGGCCAGTGGGAGTGCAGAGCTGGTACTCTGAGCGGTAGCAGCGTGCGGAGCCCCGTTGCGCCCTCCACCTCAACCCCCCGCCTAGAAGCCGGATCTGCTGCTGGTTGCTTCCAAGGTGCAGCGGAATGTCAGAACTGATAGGAACTAGCCTGCCTTACCCGGGCAGCACTGCCGATGGGACATTTCACAACCTGAGCACCATGACCCAATGCTTTACGTTCTGAGACCCAGGATTGGGTCGTGACCTGCAGTTGGAGCTATAGAACCAGGTTCTGAGGCTGGGAGCTGTAACAGACTCACAGTCTGTGTGGATCGGGCACAGATGGGGATTCATAATGCACATTGACAAATTTATATATTTCCTCTGGTTCATCCTCGGCATCTGAAGCTTATAGCAATTTGAATTCCAGATGAGCTCCATTTCTGTGATGGTCACCATCCTATGAATTGAGCTGGCACCTTTAATAGACTCATTCCTCTGTGAATCAGGTATAGAGATGGACTGGAACACACACTGACCAGTGGGTTACAGAGGCACAATTGAGTACACTGTTGGAGGCAAAGCAGTAATATATATTATGCATGTTTGAGATGTCATGCTGGGACATTGTGCTTAATGTAGGCCATCTGGTCATTT
The DNA here is from genome assembly GCA_007922305.1 of Dermatemys mawii. Lineage (NCBI taxonomy): Eukaryota > Metazoa > Chordata > Testudines > Dermatemydidae > Dermatemys > Dermatemys mawii. The sequence goes on along the minus strand of ML677348.1, from coordinate 32,827,565 downwards.
TACATGTGATGGAAGGTCTAATCACAAGGCTACATATGGAGCACAAAATTACTTTTCCTTGTCTACTTTATGTGTCTGCAGGTTAGTAGTTGAAATAAGTCAATTGGCTGGGTGAGAAAAAAAAAGACTTTTTTGGTTAAAGTGAGAAGAGAAAAATGTTAATCTCTATCAGACACCAGGCTTTGAGAGTCTCCTCTGATACAGTGGTGCTCCTGTGTTGTGTTGCCAATTCTATTTTTCCAAGCCACCCTGCTTTTCTTACTTTTTCTCATCCTGCTTTGGAAACAATATTAGCAAAAGCAACTGCTCAGAATTTCAATGCAGACTTGGTCAGTGCCAATTGAATAATGCCTTTTAGGCTCCAGACCTGAAAGAGGCTCCTAAAAGATGAATGCATTTTAAAACCCTCATTAAAGTGAAGATTCTTCATCAACATGCTCTCCCCTTAATCTTTCTTTCTTTCTTTCTTTCTTTCTTTCTTTCTTTCTTTCTTTCT
>ML677348.1:32785547-32827059 GCA_007922305.1 Dermatemys mawii | reverse complement strand
TCTTTCTTTCTTTCTTTCTTTCTTTCTTTCTTTCTTTCTTTCTTTCTTTCTTTCTTTTATTGCTGGTGCTGTTATGAGAAATACAAGGGTAAGTACCTGCATATATATTGCCATCTAGCAGGGCCATCAATCATTTTGAAGCTGAAGATGTTTTCTGGAAGATACTTAGGTATTTTCATATTGGAGATAGCTTGATTTAATCAGAGATTTGAAAAAATCCTTTGACCTTACCATTGAGACCCTGATTTTCATAGGTCTCCTGTTGTCACTGTAAAATAAAAGCAGAAATATTGGAGATGCATGTTAGTGAAAGAGACATTCTGTTGTGTTGTTTTTTTCTATTAGTAAAGCAGAATTCTAATACATGCTTCTTTGTGCAGTCTGAATGGCACAGATTTGTTTCAGATACTGGCCGTAGATTGCTAATTTTATAAACCTGAACAGAATGAGATCAGGCATGGAGTTCTGGGAGTTACTAATTCATTAGTTCACTGCTTGGCAGAGAGCTGTTTCTCATCAAGAATGAGGAGCTGTTGTCCATGGACAGACTTCTGCACTTGTGTGGAGCCTGTTGAATCACTGGGACTCTGTATGAGTACAGGCTTTCAGGGCAGGGGTGTTGCTTTCGTTTTATTTAGAATGCATCATCCTGAAAAGTTACTGAAGGTGTTTGTTCTTTTTAACATTTTTGGTGTGCTTAAATTTTCATGTATGTTATCGACAGAAGTGACTGGCAACCTGCATTGTGTGGCAGACTGGCAACCTGCAAGTTTTATTCATTATACACATTTGTCATTACATCTACTTTAAGTCCTTACCTGCAACATCATACATGGCTGCTTCTGAGCAGAAACTGTCAACAATATGAGCTGTACTGTTCATCCATGCCCACAAGAGCCTGCAGAACATGCGGTTACCTTCTTTTCTCCTCTTGACCAACCCAGGCCACCCAACTCAATGCTATTACACAGTGCATGGACCTTCTCCCTTCACTGAATCCTCTGTGCCTTCCCCCTCTCCATATTAAATCCCCCCTTAAGAAAAAGGAAGTTGCAAGACCATTATTTATTATTGTATATTATCATAGCACTTAGGAGCCTTGTTCAAACACAGATCAGCAAGTCAGTTCCTGCCCCAAAGAACTTACAATTATTACAATCAAAGTATAAGAAAAAAGACAACAGATGTATATGGACAGATGGGGGAGTACAAGGAAACAGACAATTTTGGTAAGCATCATAGGCCCTGGTCTCTGCTTAGCATCAGTCTAACTTGTCTAGTTTTTTGTAGGTGTCACTGCAAAGCTGACCAATGTATGTCACACAGCACTGCTGCTTGTTGCCTTCCTTCTCCGTCCCTATATTAGTATGTACTATCTGTCTGGACTACAAGCTTCTGAAACAGGGATTGTCTGTTTTTTGGTTGTCTGTAAAGATCATAGGAAATTATGTGGGCTATACAAACAAGAAGTAATAATAATAATGATTTGAAATCATGCTGCACTTTTCTAGTTTAGACAGAAAGACACTACACAAGGTTGAGGCTACCACGATCATTTAATTTATGATACAGCACAGATTTAATGAAAGCCTGATGCTGTTTGCATTGAGGCCAATGACAACACTTCAACTGATTGCAATCGGTACAGGATCAGGCCAGAAATGCAAAATTCCTGAAGTAATAAACAACTCACAGAGTGGTTTTAATTTTTTTAGTTCTTCAAAATTCAATACAAATATGAACTAATTAATTCTCCCAACTCCCCTCTGAGGCAGCTAAGTACAAGAATCACTATTAAACAGAGAACATTTACCAATAGGTATCATCCTGTAGTATTTGAGTTACCACAGAATTTCTATATAGTTAGATAAGGAAATAGGAATTTTGCCATTGACTTAGAAGAGGGCAGGCTCGTGCCCTAAATGTGGAATATCAGGTTAGATGGTGTGGTTACCATTTGTAGATATTGACTTTTTCATGGCAACCATTGACAATTATTATCCCTATTTTACAAGTGAAAAAACAAAAACAAAGCAGAGAGGGTTAGTGACTTGTCTTACATCCCAGATGGAATCTGCGTGAGAGTTAAGATTAGAGCTCAGGAGCTCTGATCTGAAAGCCATTAACCCTGCCCGCAGTCCTCTAGAGCACATTACCTTGCAGGTGAATCACATCTGAGCTACTCTTACATATTTCTTAACATTGGTTCAAGTTTGCGTTTGATGTTGCCTCAAAGGGGAATGCATGTTCAACACATCATTCTCTTAATTAACTGCACACTTCACTGAAAATTTATATCCATGTGACTGGAGTCGATTATTACAATTAGGGTATTAAACTAATATTCAAACCATGTATTTTGGACATGTTATACAATCATCTTAACCAGTGAGAGGAAGTGTGGTAGAAAGAGCAGCACATATTTATATGAGTGAATATACATATTTTTACATCATAATTGAAGCAGTATTAAATATTAGTTATGCCCTTTAGATAGATATTGATAGATTCTGTTAGGATGAGCTAGCATAGATGTTTGTTTGTTCAGCTTGCAGAGAGCTTTAGCCTTGAAGAATGAAGTTTTGGTTGCTACAGGTACTTACTGTTAATGTATTATCTGATGTGTCTGTCTCTTATTTAGGGGTCTGTGTAACACACTATGGAGTGTTGTATATGTGCACTAATAAAGATTACACTTGTTGCATTCCAGTACTGGGGAAGCCAACCAAGTCACTGTAGCAGCTGGCAAAGCAGGCCACAATATAGTGAAACTGAAATAAGTGTTGCTGTGTTTTTAATAAAACTGATTCAGAACCTAGGACTGAGAAGCGAAGTATGAATGTGGGGAGAATATAAGAAAATAAGAGGAGACTGGTTTGTGTTCCTGTTTTCCTTCCCTGTAGATCCTTTAGCACCTTCTCCACATGCTGATTCTTTTAATATCCTAGTCCTTCACACTGCTCTACTAGGGCAGAATCCTGCACGTGTGCAGAACCTATTGAAGTCAGTGGAGCTCCATGTGGGCACAGGAGTCTGCTGTCTGGGATCTGTTGCAGGATTAGGGCATTAGTTTGGAGGTTTTGTGCAGTGAAGGGAATTCTCTTCATGCTTTGTCGATTTTTTTTGAGGGGGGGGGCACATTGGCATATTCCAGAGCAGAAGTTAATCAAAATACTTTTTTTTTGCCTCCCCCATGAACCCTTAATGAGGCTTTTCTTTCCACAGTAACCCACAATACATAGTTTGCACTGTTTTAAAGTGTCACTGTTTAGAGACAATTACCAAAAGGGAATATCATGGAGAAGGAAGAAAAAGAGCCCTCAAAACCCAACTCCCCGATCTGAAGGATCACCTTCATGATACTGGCTTAGATAGATAAGTCAAAATCCAAAGTTTGATCATTCCTCTTCTCACCGGGATCCGCCACATAAAGCTTTCATGCACTGAAAGAATGGCATATGCCTTTTTTAGCTAAGAGATGGAGCTTCTCAGAAGTATAACTTTAAAGGTATACAGCAGTGGTTGAGAATGCTGATCCTTACATTCTCTACTCATTGAGGTTTGACAAGGTCATACCATAGGGTATGCATTGTTTCACTGTCACAATGGGAAGTACAATTGCAATATGTGGATATAAAGCACCAAATGAGCCTGCCTGTTTGGTATACTGCGGGCTTGTACACACTTACTGGGGGTTTCACGAGCAGCGATCAACGCATCAGTAGTCAGTGTAACGGGTTTAGTGAACAAGAAGCGCAAGAAGAGTCAATGGGAGAGAATCTCCAGTCGACTTTGTGTAGTGTGGACCCCGCAGTAAATAGATCTAAGAACATCAACTTCAGCTATGTTATTCATGAAGTGGAAGTTGCGTAACTTAGAGTGATCTTCCCCTATAATGTAGACAAACCCTTAGTTTAGGTAGGCTGAGATTGATTTAACTAGGTTCCTTTAGTCCACAAAGCACAAGAAGGAGCTGAACAAGCAGGCCAATTGCTCTTTTAACCTTACAACATGAAACTCTTTGCACTGATCAGCTTTCCCTAAAGGTCTCCCAATGAACAAGAAAATTACTTTAGTTTAAAATGATGTAATCAGTAGGACCCACAGTGCTGGAAGGAGGAGCCTAGGAGCCCTTTGCCTAGAAAATGTCATTGTCTGGAGTTTTCGCAGGAGGAGGGGGAAAATGACAGATCTAGGAGATGGCAGGTGTGCACGGTAAATTGATATCCTTATTGATTTTGCAGTGTGCATATTTTCTTTAGTGAGAATTCTTGTTTAATTCAAACAAAAAAAATTAGACGTGCCTTTATAACAGAGTGTGAGGGTTACTTGTACAGAGCTGAAAAGAAACAAACACATTTGCATTCTGTGTCCCACTGCACATGTGCAGCATGCTTGTTACCTAGGAGAGGAAGGACTGCTCCTCAGCGCTAGAAATCCAACGGAGAGAGGAAATTTTTATAATTGGTCCCTAACTGGCTGGGGAAAGAGGTGTTTCACACAAAGAAAGTGACTTAAATATGTGCTATCTTGTTAGGAGGTGTGTTTGCTTCTACATAAACTGAGAAAAGGAAAAAAAAACCAAGCACAAATTCCGGACCCTTGATTAAAATTAATTAATCTTGCAGACATCACAAATGAAGGATGACAATATATATATATACATTCAAAGTACCTATATCTATGTATGCTCAGCATCACTGTGAACTACTGGCTTCTGAGGGCTTATGTTGAAAAGGTAGACCTGCATTTAAATGCTGATCTCAACTTTCCACTAGGGACCACTAAAAAGTCTTTCAGTAGAAAAGGCCCAGATCAGCAAAACATGAAATCATTATAGCTGCAGACTTTCTAGACCTGCTTTGTATTAGATGTTTTAAAAAGACATTTGTTTAAGGATGTGAGGGTTTTAATCCTATCTGTATTGCTTAATCATCTGCTATGAAGAAAAAAAAGACGACAGTGTTCTCACTGTAAGGTCACTAAATAAGGACCACATAGTACAGTTTTCTACCCTCCTTGAGCCGACATTCAACAGTTCACCTGCAAACTCATTGTTAGGACTAAAGAAGACCCTGACAAGCTGGCATAAAATACATGGAATAACAGTTATGTATAAATGTGTGATTGAAGTGTAGAGATTATGAGCCTGTTTCTCCTATCACTCAAAATGGTGCAAATCAGGAGTGGTTCCATTGAAGTCAGTGGCATTGCACTGGTTTAAAACTGTGTTCAGTGTGATCGAAAATCAGACTTTATGTAACTTTGGGTACATCTACGCTACAAACGAGGAATGTGATTCCCCGCTCACGTGCACATATGCTAGCTTGACGAGTGCTTGCATGAATATAAATAGCAGAGTAGCCACGGTAGAATGGGCAGTGGGAATGATGGCATGGCTTAGCTGCGCCAAGTATGTATCCTTGGGGCTCAGGCAGGTTTGCAGTTGGCAGAGCTAAGCCATGCTTGTGCAATCACTGCCCATGCTACTGTGCCCACACTACCATATATACTTGTTCTAGGTATCATTGAGCTAGAGTAAAGATGTGTGAATGTAGCGTCTGTTGGAGAAGGTTTCTAGGACATCCCAATTTTTTGCTCCTTTACTTCTTTTCACAATCTCAAGCCCAAGTGTCCAATGACAGTGTTGCGTCTCTCTCTCAAGCCTGCCAATGCCTTTCTGAATGTCACCCAGAATTTGGTCGCATGAAAGTGATATTCAGCACATCCCTCTTCCAAGAGACTGAGCAAGGCTAAGACCTAAGTTCATATCCGCACATGGTAGCACAATGTAGATGAGGCACTGTTCTCCCCTAAATCCCTTTACTGGCAAAAATAAAGTACCTCAGTTCTAGTTTAGGTCATTTCAATAGTTCTTCTGTTTACTTCCACAGAGAACATCACTATCAGCGCAAAATAGGGGTTATGTAAGGAAGCAAGACAGGGGCCAAGATGGTGCTGTTTATCCCAGAGTTATATTTACATGCTGTCTCACTACGGTTGTTATATTGTTACTTGCACCAACTGGTTTGCTGTGTAGATGTATCTTAAGTGTATGATATGTCACAGTAACGTAAAAGGGTCATGGAAAAGATCACACTGATTTTTCAATCAGAAAACAACTGATTTTTCAAGCTTCTCAATGATGCATGCCCATGTATCTTAGACTAGACTTTGGCACCAGTGGTATAGGAACTACTCCCATTAGGAGATTTGTGTGTAACTCAGTGATGAGTGCAATGTAGTAAATGTGTTGCTTCCCTTAAAATAATGGGAGATAGTCATCTGACCAGATCTGAAATTCTCTCTCCACAATAACTAGTGAAACCTTGACTGCTGCTAAACATTTCAGTTACATAGATATATCCATGTACCTGCTGACTGCTGAACAATCCAGGTATGTCCAGGCAGAAAATGCTCTGCTGCTTGGTGAACCAATCCTATGTAGGTGAAAAATGCCTGCTGAGCTGCTGAATGTGCTGAGTATATCCAGGTGTTGCTGCTTATGAATGTGAGGTGGAATGTACTCATCCAAATGAAACAGTGGGCACACACTAGGACCACTGGAACATCAGTAACAAAGGGACTAAACTAGCCATTTTGTTCTTGCTCTTTAATTTTAGTTGACAATGATCTATATATAAGAATAAGACAGAATGTTCATCATAATCCCAACAGAGCTTTCCCTTTATACCAGTGTCACAGAGCATTTTTGTTATAATTATGAAAAACATAAATGGCTCAGCCTCAAAAGCTGAGTACCATCTGGTGCATACAAATCTAACACAATAGAATCTATTTGCAACTTGACTTCACAGCAGATCACTAGCATGTTAGCAAACACCTATTTAAGTACTTTGATAAGTGATAATTTGCCTTTTTTTCCATTTGGACTGTGTGACTTTCACTTGTGTATGTGCTTTCCCCCCGCCCGTGTTAAGCAAAAAAAAGCCTCTTGTCATAGTCAGTGTGTTCTGAGCCTCAGCAAATGATGTAAAACAAAACAGCCATAACACGTGATGTGACAAAGTCTATCTGAGCTGTTTCTCATGTTTCCCAATGAGGGAGTAAAAGACAATGCATAGTACAAAGAGTCTTGAAGTGGGATTAGAAATTCAATGCGACTGAATGTGAGTAAAATGTCCAAGCAAATGCCTCACAGAAAATTGGCAAAAGAAAACTGCACATGGCTCAGACTAGTGCTTCTATGGTAAGCTGTAATTTAAAGGTCCAGAATCATTAATTTTGTAAACATGAAACAGTTTAGAAGAGGGTTGAAATACAGTTGTGTATACCTGCTTCTGTTATAAAAATTTCTTTAAAAGCAATGAAAGTATAAGAAGTATGGAAGTTGTGTTGAATCTGCTGGGAAAAAGGGGTCCAGAGTCTCTGATAAGTATAAATTGTCATTCAGGGATCAGCAACAGTGGCACGCGGGACCGCAGGGTAAGCACCCTTAGCGGGCCCTACCGCTTTGTTTACCTGCCGTTTTGCCAACGGCGGGTCCCACTGGCCCTGGCTCGCCGTCCCGGTCCAATGGGGGCTGCGGGAAGTGATGCGGTGCTGGCCGCCGCTTCCCGCAGCCTCCATTGGCCCGGGACGGCGAACCGTGGCCAGTGGGAGCAGTGGTCGGCGAAACGCCAGGTAAATAAAGCAGCGGGGCCCACTAAGGGTGCTTACCCTGCGGTCCCGCGTGCCAACATTGCCGATCCCAATCACATAGCTCCATGTCTTCAGCTGAGGTACAACAATTTACACAAGCTGAGGATCTGGTCCAAAGTATGTGTGTGTGTGTGTGTGTTTGTGTGTGTGTGTGATAATATATATTTGTATTTAAAATAACTTTGCACAGGAGACCCTACTCCCAAGTAGAATGAGATGTTGCAGGTAATCAAGTAAGTAGCTTTATAGATGAGAAAGAAGCTTGCTGGCTAAACATGCCACAATCAGATGGTTAACTAAGTAGCTGACGATCATGTTCACATTGAAATGGTATAGTTGCCAACATCTCAGAATTGAGAATAACGTGGTATTGTGGTTGAAATTAAACAGGTCCTTTACCAGCAGTAATCAAATAGTGGACTCTGGGATGCCAGAACTATTTCCTATTCTTAATAAAAATGACTACAATGGTATAGCAGATGCCATTGGGTGGTAGCAACTGGTAAATGATGTTTTTTTCATGGTGTCCACTGGACAATTTGTTTTCCCAATCCTGCAAAATCCTTCATGATGATGGACTCTTGTACCCATGTGGAACCCTACTGACATAAGTAGAGGTTCATGCAAATACAAGGGTTCATCGGCAGAAAGAAGTGAATCAACCCCCTCCCCAAATGATTTGTATGTATAAATGTGAATTCCTCTGATAATTTCAAATATGTTACAAATGAGTCGTATGCAAACAGAATTGGGAAAGTTTTATCTTTGTTAAATGTCTTTATACAGATCAAAAATAAAAACTCAGAACTCCTTGGAAAGTTGTATTTCCTTCCTCTGGTAGAATGGCTTATTGTTTGGACATTTAGCAAGAAATGATTAATGAGGTGATCGTCCAGCAATAACTTATTAAATAATCTTTCTTACCCTGCCTATGAGATACATATTTTCTTCTCAACATACCAAGGAATATTTGTTTGTTTATAAATACACATTAAATAGGCAGGAGACAAAGAGGTTGTACAGCTATTACAGAAATAAACAAAGTATAAAGAAAAAATGGGAGATAAAACCAGAAAAAATCCTAACATGAATGACCAAAGATTCAAGACCAGATTGAGCATGAGTCTCACACAGTATTTCCAACGAAACTGGTAATAGAGAAAGGAGTTGAGTCCACATCTACCAAGTGTGAGCCCAGGGCCTAAACCATGAAGCCATACTTCCTCTTTAATTAAGGTATTCATTTGAAGGATGATGCATTTTAAGGTGACTAAGAGGGTAGAATAATGTTGTGCTCTGACAAACAAAGACTCAAGTGTGAGGGATCTTGCACTGAGATCTTTGGAGCCATGATCCACGTGGTACATTGTAATGGGAGACATTACAAGTGGAGAGGAAACCATTGGAAGGAAGAAATCTTGTATGAGATAGTTAAGACTCCACACATTTTGTCTGTTATCTGTTGGGGTGATAGAGTGTGTGTTAGAAAACCAGATCTGCACTTCATGCTGATTAACATAAGGTTGTTGGTGAATACAGTATCGGCTAGCCAGGGTTTCATACAGGATGAGGCTCTTTAACTGTCTAGAAAAGTGGAGCATTCTTTCCCAAAAGACACTTGCTATCATGACACTTCCATCCTGGACATTTCAGGTCTAGGAAATATGAGTCTGGGAGAAGTATTGAATTTGACTGTTCCATAGGACAATAGTTAAGCCTTGGACAAGTCCAGACAATGTAAAATAGTCAGTGCTCACTAATATGAGCAGGGGTTGACAAGTATTCTGTCTTGCCATCAGCCCATAGTATTCTGTTTTACTATTCTACAGTCTGAGCCAGGTAATTCTGCAATGTATTGGAAGTAACATAGCCAGTATTGTATTACTGCCACAAAACAGTATGGTCACGAATAGCCTAATAAATGTTCAAATATTTGAAGCTCAGTAAAAAGTTCAAAATCTTTTATACAATTGAAAAGTAAGAATCGTTGACTGTTTACCAAATAGAGTCCCGCGTTTCCTTTGAGAAACGAACAGGGTGACAAATAACTTACTAACCTGGCTCTTCTGAACATTGCTCGGTCCGTACTGTCAAGTAGAATATGTAGACTTCTAATGAAGAAAGAGATTTTAGGCTTTCTTTTAGAAGATGATTCTCCTGTGTACCCCCGTAAAGTATGAACATTGACCAGCAAGGCAGTGTGAGTAACCTGTATGTTGGGTTAGGTCAGGAAGCAGAGGAAATACTCTACAGGGTTTGGGCAGTAACTGAGTCTGGACACAGCAAGACACAGAGAGAGGTGACAAGTATCATTTTTAGAATCTCACAAAGAGAACAATATTTTAGACTCTGTTATTAAAGGGAAATTATCTTGACTGTACATCTGTCTTGCTGCGTCTGAACTCTTACTTCCTGCACCCTGTAGTTTGTCGTCTGCTCTTACTTTTCTTTGCCAGCCTCTATGACTAATTCTTAACCCCAGTTCTAAATGAAGTCTCCAAAGATCCCCAAATTGGTCTTCCTTCATTTTATCCAGAAAAATTCTAAGTAGCATCCTCTCATTTTTAATTTGGATCACAATTTAATTAGTGCTGTGGTTGTTTAAATTATGTGTGATAATAAAGTTTTACATCTGTGTAGTGCTTTATATTTTCCAAGTGCTGTGCAAACTGACTAATGTCTGTGTAGTTTAGTGAGTTGCTTTGATAAAGGTAGGGTAGGGAGTACAACACTGCTGATGTTTTATTTTAATTATCAAATGGTGCAAAGAACAGTTTATTTTAAAGTCTCAGGGAAATGGCTGACACTGTGTCAATGTCAGCTTGATTAAGATTGAATTTGAACCACTTCTTGGTTTTCTTTTCCAAAATGAGACCATATCTGAGAAAAAAGACAAGTCGACATTATCGCTGGTCAAACTAATGTTTAGAATATATAATCTTGTATAGTAAATATGAAATAATTTATATTAAAGGTATTTGAAAATTAATTATTTGCATTACAATAGCCCTTGAAGACTACAGCTATGATCTGAACCCCACTGAGTGAGGCAATGTGCAAATACTTAGCAAGAATTTCTTATCTATCTCTTTCTCTCTCTCTCTCTCTCTCTCAATGCAAAGGGAAGGCAAAAGAATGCTTTATCATCAACTTCATTTTACAGATAGGGAAACTGAGGCAAGGAATGATTAAGTGAATTGCCCAAGGTCACAGAGGAATTCTGTAGTAGATTTGGAAATTGAACCTACTTTTTCCAAGTCACAATCTAAGATCTTATCCACAAGGCCATCTTCCCTTTCCAAGGAAAAGCTCAAGACAGCAGCAAGGCAATGGAGTTACTGTCCCTGCATTCTTCTACTCTGATTCTTCAAGAACCATTAATATAAATATGAGGGATGAAATTCTGGCTCAAATGAAATATATAGGAGCTTTGCTATTGACTTTCGCCCAAGATTTTGGTATTCTATTGACCTCTACATTGGCCAGTACTAACAGTTTTTTCATGCTTCTGCATATTTTCTGTGGTGCTGCAGAATGTGCAACCTATTGGCAAATTGTATTTGATGTAATACTAAAGTATGATGTTACCTTCTTTTGCATTGCTTAGTAATTGCAGCTCCAACATTAACAGTCAGGCTGGATTAATGTCTTCATAGTATACTAGAGATTTTTATTTTATCGCTAACATGACAGAAAAGTCCATCAGGTCTATGTCAAAGTCATTCAGAAGGTTACTGGTGAGATACTTGGTACTATACATATATGTGATTAATTTGCACTGGATAGTATTAGAGTCTGCTCTTATTAGGGATGACAGTTTATTTCTAGCTATTAAAGTACTTTAAGTGTTTTGTCTTTATTAAAATTCTTAAGCTTTTACCATCCTAATTGATGACTAGTCAAATCCTTTATCATCCCCATAATGCGTGTGAACCCATGAAAGGATGAACCATAGTTCGTGATTTCTTTTTTCAAATAATTTAAAATGGGGAAGGAAAGAGGACAATAAATAACTGTATATGCAATTTCTGCAAGTGGCTTGTATAAGAAAATAGAGTTAAATGATCCTTGAATTTTGTGTCTTGTAAAATGCAGTCACGGCACACGTGTATTGCCGAATCAAGGTGAAATCTTAGCCCCTTTGATATCAATAACAAAACTTTCACTGGGGCAAGGATTTCATCCCCTTGTATCCATAAGAAGAGCTATCAGAGTAGAGGGGCATGAATCATTTACCCATTAACCCTCTGAGTTGAAATGAGCTCTGTATCCATGATTGTTTTGTTCTTAGCAGTGCCATCATTCTATTTACAAAGTTATGCTATGTTCCCCCCAATCTGTGTGGCCTGAGTTGTTCTCCTACTCTCCAAATATTCTTCATTATGAACATGCTGTAAAATTTCAGGTATCTTTTAGTTTCTTTGATTTGGCTGATTAGCCCTGTGTGTTTTAGTTAATCATATCCTCATATCCTAGACTAGATTCAGCATGGTATTTATAGATATAGGTGTCTCCATTAAAGATATGGGCAGTAGATGGGTTTCTCTTATTTTTAGGAAAAGCTGTTGCTTGTATGACAAGGACTATGGCCATTATTCAGAACTAATATATTCAGTGCTTGTTTTTCAGTATTCATTTTGGTTCTAGCTGAAGGCATTGGTCCAAATTCAGACACAGTGTAAGCAGGTATAGCTGCACTAAAGTCAATGGAATTAAATCTTATAAATCTGAAACAGTATTTGGCCCATTGCCTGTATACATTAACTTTCAGAGGATCTGATCCCAGAGCAGTGGACATACAGAAAGCTTTTGCCTGTCAGACTTTTTCAATTACTTTAGAATAAAATGTATGACATATTTCGCTATTATAGTAATTATTGTTCTCAAGGGATAATCAAGACACGGAGCTTTCCTTTCAGACAATGCATACTGCCTCAGGAGGGAAATAGTAAAGCATGCAGAATATTCTTAGACATCCTTTGTCACTCACAATAGCTTTTCCTAGATGTACTGTAGCTGAATGCCAGGGAATCACTTGATTCATTGTGAGGACACTTTGTTATGTATCTGTCTAACAGCCCCAAACTGGTCTGAAAATTGGAGTAGTTTATTAAACTTCCAGCTAGGTTTGTACTGATGGTCCATTGTAATAGAAAGCTGAGTGGCATAATACTTCACACAGTGATACGATGGAGGCATTTTTAAGCAGAGCGGATTGAAAGTGCATTTCAAGAGGGAGGCTATTCCAAAGTCCAAAATGTCTACAAATCAGGGGGGAATTTAGAGAGATGGACAAGGAGACTCCATGGAAAATAAAATAATGTATTCCCCTCCAGAATTTGTTTAAATATATGAGCATCTGATTTTGGGAGGTGTTGTGTACCCCACGTCCTATAGATTGTGATCAAATATGAGAGCTGCTTGAAAAAAAATGGGTATTTTCTATAGAGAAAGGATATTTTTTGTACACTATTGGCTAGAGCCTCAGCTGAAATGAACCAGCATATCTCCACTGAGATCTGTGGAGCTATGTTGATTTACACCAGTTAGCTCCCAAACTGGAGAGGAGGAGGAAGTAGGGAGTAGAGGACAATAAGAGCCCTTCTCCTGCTGTGTAGCATCCACAGCCCATAGACAGAATGAGCAACCCTCTCACTCTCTCAGCTTGCGGCTACTACTTCTGTGTGACCTAGCGTCTGGAATCACTAATGGAAATGGAAGTGGGCTGTCGTTTCTTGTCACAGACAACTGCTGTTCAGAGAGGAGAGCAAAGGTTTTAAAGTAAAGGTAAAAACACTTTCCCTTTGCAATTGCCATTTATTTAAATATCAATAACACTGTAAGGATATTTTATTCATTTTCTTTCTTTTACAAAGCTAAACTTCCACAAAATTGAGGGGGAAATGCCTGAAAGTTACATGTGAATGATCACACTGCAGCAGAACACAGAGAATGGTATTATCTGTTGTTTACTTCTGCATCCCCTTATATTTCAAACCAGAAAATGAACCTCTCTGTGATTTACAATGAAGTTACTTTACACCACAGCAGCATTATCCAAATTTGGCACATTTGTTTTTTGTCTTTTTTTAAAAATATGTAATTCTGTAAAACTGTAAATAAACAAGCAGAATTAATGCATTTATCACGACTGCTTGTGGTAGATATACTATGAGTAATGCTGTTAGTCATTCTACTCTCTCAGCTAATATAGGGACTGTGTGTGTAATGGAACTCAGCTTTGAGGGATCAGGCTCCTGTACATAATGTTACATTGATACAGGGAGTAGATTTTCAAAGTGAAAGGTGGGAGATCTGGTGGAGTAGGAATGTAGAGTGGTTTCGGTGGCCGTCACAGAGGTAGGCACAGGAGATGTCTGGTGATTGGGGAGTGGAAGAGAAAAAGGTTGTTTACTCCCTCCTGAGCTAACACACATTCCTCTTGCCACCTTGCAGGTTTGTCTCTGTGTGCAGGGTAGAGGTAGTCAGAGGATGCATTCAGAGGAGAGAGAGTGGGCTCCTCTGGAGGTCTCCTAGGCCTGCAAGTGTATATAGCAAGCAAGACAATATGCTGTAATCAGAGACAGTCAAGTTTTTCAGGAACATACCATCATCCTAGGCATCAAATTCTGTGGGAATTCTGTGAAGGGAGAGCTATAGGGATTATACCCCGTATATCCAGCCCTCCACCACAAGTTTCCATTTACTGGACTGTGCTGTCATGCTTTAGCAAGGTAGAGAGAGGAATGAGTTGTGCTTTATGTAATGATACTTTGTGAAACTGATGGTGTCAGAGCTTCTTGGCATGGTGATGAAAGTGCGAAGTGGTTTGTTCAATCTGTGTACTCGAGAGGTATTCCTCCAAGTGAGCCCACTTCGGCAGCTGAGCAGACACCCAGCCTGGTGAATTTCCAGGCTTCCATTGCTTGATTATAAAGAGTTACCGGCTTCCTGCCGCCTAACCCCAAGATTAGAGAAGTTGACAAATCCATCATTTATACATGTGGCAGGAGACCTGGCTTTGGGTGTAACAAGTTTCCATACCTTTAACCAGTGGAAATGGTGCATGCTACTTAGTGACAAATTTCCCTCCCAATGGTGGAGGTGGTGAAGGGTAGAAATGTGATCTGGCTAGAACAGGCATGGCCAAACTTTTGGCCTGAGGGGCACATTGGGGTTGCAGAATTGTACAGAGGGTAGGGTAGGGAAAGCTGTGCCTCCCCATGCAGCCTGCTCCCTGCCCCCATCCAACCCCCTCCCACTTCCTACCCCCTTACTGCCCCCCTCAGAACCCTGATCCATCCAGTCTCCCCTGCTTCTTGTCCCCTGACCCCCACATCCAGAGACCCTCCACACCTAACCACCAACCCGTGACCCCACTCCCTATCTAAGCCCCCCGCTCCTTGTTCCCTGACCACCCACTCCTGAGACACCCCCCCACCCTAACTGCTGCCCCAGGACCCCACCCCCTACCCAACTCCCCCTGCTTCTTGTCCCCTGTTTTACCCGCCTCCTGAAAGATTCCCAGGACTCCCACTGAAATGGAATTATTGTGACTATTTTATTCTTGAAGTCCCAGTCAGTGTAGTCTGAATTTCAGAAGTGGTGAGCACTAGCAACCCCTGTCTACTTCACTGAGAGGCTCAGCCCCTTTGAAAATAGCTGCCTTTGAGTTAGGTGCCTAATCATAAAAATCCTTGTTGGAAAAGTTTAGTTTTGAAACAAATGAAGCGCACAGCTATGCAGTTTGGGAAAGAAATATGCTAGCTACTAAAAGAAGCCTGGATGGTTCTGGGTCATTTTCTGAAACAGAAAATAAAATGTGGACAGTCTTCTTACCTGAAACCTGCTAGATGGCTTTAGTGCCAGATATTCATAATCTGTGACTGATGAGGACAGTTTTGCAGTTAATGAAAAACATAATGCTTTTTCTTCCAAGATCTCATATCCACAGTTAAAATTGGTGCTGTAAAATAGATACTAGTTCTATAATGCAACCTAAACCTATTAAACTCATTACCTCTCAATTGGATTGTGTAACCAGATGAACATCTCATGCTCTTTAAAGAACAAAATTGGCAATTGTCTAAAACGTTTTTTAAAAAAATGAGTATGCTTACAAAAGGTGGGTAGTTCTTACTGATCTTTACATATTTTCATGTAATTTCCATTTCAAAAGATTATGCCTTTAAAATAACTATTTCTTTTCATTTGAAGCAAGAGGACTGAGGCTGAGATTTCACAGAGTTACATTGTTAAGTGCTTTGTAACGTCTTGTTGCACTCCAGTGTGGAGGATTTGCTCTGATTGCCTCATCTACACCTCTCTGTTTCTAAACTAAAAAGCCTTGTTAATAGTCATGAGAGTCTATAAAGATGCTCACAGACAAGGACAGAAAAGTAGTCAGAACAAGATATGAATTACTTTAATGGAGCAAATTTAATGTACATACTGTATGACAAACAATGTCAGAAGAAAAATCTGCACATCATATTTGAGACTATTGTGCTACATTTTAGCTGGCTTGACAGAAGCCACTTTGATTTACATAGAATCAAAGATGGATAAAAAACTAAATGTACATAAACTGTCAGGATCTGCTAGACTGTGCTCAAGGGGTTATTTTGGGGAACATGCTAGTAACTTCCTTTCCCTTGCTCTGGTAACAGCAGGATCATGGTGAGATAGACTGCTGGTGACCTTCTCTCTCACACAGTGACAACTCTATATTGTAAGCCTTCCCCCCATAGATATCCCATAGCAGAAACTGTTTTTTTTTTCAGGAAATATCCATTCCTTGTATATGCTCACCTACCATAAAATAATCCCCTTCACCATGCACACCTCCCTTCTGAGCCATATGTCCCATGTGCTTTCCTTCTATGAAACATCACTCCATATAAAATATCATTTGACAGTTCACATAGAGATCCATTTTTGTATGACTATTCAAGTTGGCCCTCTAAGAGAAGGATTTTGCTTTCTGTCAGGAACAACACAGGATTATTGCTCCTGGCACCGGATGACACCTCCGAACTACGGCTAGTAAACCGTTATGCTCGGGCACTGCTGCTACTGGTGTGAGGCTGGATTGTGACGTGGCTGATTATAAAATATAGACTATGATGGTGTCGTGCGGGGAGGTGGTGCCTTACCCAATCCCGGGGGACAGGTAGGCCGCAGTGTTGGGTTGTAGTCTCCTTGAGGTTGTTAGCTCCCAAGGGACGAAGTGCCAATGCCCATCCTGCACCCAAACCTCTAAAGGTATGACAGATGACTGAGATTTAGGGTGGGAACTAGTTTATTGCTTATGACCGCCAATCAGTCTGGTCTACAATAGACCCAACGACCACAAGGTTCAATAACATTTATGACTATGATCACGGAGAATACGATGTAACAATGACAACAATTACACATTCGAGATTCTGCATTCATTCTGTACTGCCTCCCTAGAGTTTCTGCCCTGGTGAGTCCTTCGGTCTGCCCGACCTGACTCTACCAGCTACCGGATCTCTGTCTGATCAGTTTATGGATGTCCCTATTGGCCCCATGGTCCTATTGGACGGCGGTTTCGATCCCATCTCACGTGCTCCGGGTCCCTCCCAGCATGGCTACCGGCCCCATATGCTCACCCTCCTGTTGGTATTTGGTGGATGAGATGAGGTTCCCTTCCTTCGGGTCGCGAGTCCGAGTTTGGGTCCTGAGTCTACTCTCTTGGCTGATCTCTGGGGCGAGTCTGCAATTTGCTGGCCCATTTCCTGCTATATTTATCTAGGTGCCTGCAGGCTTTTACCTGTTCTGGCCTTCCCTCTAGTTGGTCCCTTTTTTGGTTCCCCTTTTTTGGGCCCTTCTGTAAGTGGTCCCTTTTTGGTTCCCCTTCTTGGCCCCCTTTCTGAGTGGTCCCTTTTTGGTTCCCCTTCTAATGGGGCCCTCTGTTTTTGTTCCCTTTTCTAGGCCGGCTACGGCCTGTTCTCTGATTAGTACCTTTTGGGTGGGCTGTCCTGCACTTTTCGTATCTCCTTTCTGATTGACCCTTTCCTCTGGAGGTTCCGGGTTATTGTGACAATGCAACCACAACTGGCTGGGTGCTCTGGAAGTTCCAGGTTACCATGACAACGTGACCGCAACTGGCCGACCGCTGTCAGCATGACGCGTACATCCTGACCGCACAGACCCCCCTATGTATACATTCCTACGCCATTGCTACATATTCTTACGCCATTGCTACATATTCTTACACCATTGCTACTACTGCCATATTGCTAAGTTATTAAGCCTTTCATTAAGCTAGCCTATACACCTAATTCCTGGCCTCCAGATCCTGACCTGGCCTGAACCAGGAGTCACGACATTCTCCTCACACTTTCATGCATGTTTACCTTCCCCAGTCAACAGGAGATGGCCTTTTTTGCCAAATTTTTTCAGATCTCTGAAAGAACGACGACAAAGAAAGAAGGAAAAGCATACTATTACCAGCCCCAAGCATTCTAAAATCACAAGTCGAGCTCTCAAAATCACGAGATTGACTTAAAAATGACAAGATTTTGTCTTGGCCTTTTGGATTTTGAGAACTTGGGGTCCACTTCGGTAAAGCTTCAAGCTTTTCTCTGCAGTTGTGAGGGCTAGAAACTTTATTTACGTATTTTAAGGAAAGCTGAGTTCCTCATGCATTCCTATAACTCTAGGGGCTGGGGCTAATAGGATTATTGCAAGCCTCATGATAAAATGTTGTGCATAGGCAACACAGGAAGTGGAGGATTTCTTACAATCCTTCCTTCCTTCACCAATGCCCATGAAGATAGGTGAGGATACCAGTTTGATCCTCCCCTTCACACCACAAAATAGGTGGAAGTGGGCAAACTTTCATGGTCTGATCATTGCTTTCCCTTGAGTAAGGAGATATAAATGGGAAGGGAAGAATTACTTCATCCATTTCCTTCATCTAAAGGAATTTCCAGGCTGGAGTTACAGCGTACATTTTTGACAGTGAGGGTAATTAGCCATTGGAACAATTTATCAAGAGTCATGTTCGATTCTCTATAACTGACAGTTTTTAAATCAAGATTGGATTTTTTTTCCTATAGTTATATGCTTTAGGGCAGGCCTGCACAACATGTGGCCCGGGGGCCACAGGTGGCCTGCACCGGCTCACTGTGCGGCCCGTGCGGGGTGAGTAGAGGTGGGGCAAGTCAAACGGTGAGGTCAGCGGAAGCGGATGGAGGCAGGACGTGGGTAGGGCTTTTTGGCCCGCAACTGGTTTTTTTGCAGTAATATGGCCCTTGCTGCTTTCCGAATTGTGCAGGCCTGCTTTAGGGATTATTTTGGAGAAGTTTGGCTGTACGGGAGGTCAGATTAGATGATGACAATGGTCCTTCTGGCCTTACAATTTATGAATCATGAATGAAAAATCTCTATCCAGCAATAGACAGTTTGTCATAACCAAATACCTGTTGTTGGAGCAGGGAGCTGACATTGGTGGAGAAAGTATTGCTCAGTCTGATCAATCTCTTGAAAGAATGAGAAATAGAGGACTGTTGGGGTCTCACTTGCAGCCATTATGTAACTTTGCTGCAAGAAAGAGTTCTTGTTCATTAGAGCAGTGGTCTTCAAAGTGGGGTGCGCGCACGAGACCCCCCACAGGGGGCCGCGATGGCCCGCCACCGCTGCGGGATCGGCCCCGGGACACCACCAAAGTCAGAAGCATTCTATCTGTGTCCTGCTGAAACGCCGCTGAAAGCGGAAGTGCTCTATTCGGCGGCATTTCGGCAGACATACCCCCGGGCCGCGAGAGGATGTGGGAAAGCAGAAAGGGGCCACGGAGGGAAAACTCTGAGAAACACTGCATTAGAGGTCTGTTCACTTTATTTATTTTTTACATTATTGGGCTCAATTCTTAGCCAATAAAGATAACATTAGAGAAAAAGGACACAATATGTTTAATTTAAATTGTTTGGTTTTGGGTAGATGGGCTAATTTCTCTGAGAGACTGCAAGCGCATTCCTGGAGAAAGGAGTCCTTATTGTTACATTGTGTATATATAACCAAAACTGAGAGGATCACAGTAATTCTGCTGCTACCTTTGCAGAGTAAAAAAAAATGTTTAAAGGTAAAAGGCTCCGAAATCTACTTAGAAGGTGAGCAGTATGAAAGACACGTTTCATAACAGCACAGGAATATGCAGATGTCTGTATTTGTGCAGCCCTCTAGTGTTTTAGAGATTAAATACCCATGAATGGTGAGACATCCTACAGTTTTTCTGTGTCTAAGGAAGCTTGCCTGCTCTGCTAACCAACTTCCTTATTGTCATTATTAGCTGAACAGTAGAGAGGGAGCAAACCTGATTCAAGTAAATGATACACACACCAGTAGCTTACATGCATACTACTTATCTGGAGTAAGTGACAAATTCCAACAGCTAATCTGATGCAGTGCAGCAGCTCACAGAAAGAAGGCATACTTTCGGCAGATTATTTTTGTAATTTAACTCTTTTCAGTCAGTCCCATAGTCGCTAGAAGTAGTATATCTCGTAAGAACTCCTGTAAACTAGAAATTTCTACCACACATATACTAGGAGAAATGGAATTGTGCTGTAACTCTGGCTTCTTTCCACTGAAATCAGTGGAGTAGCAGCCATTACTCCAGGGCTGAATTTAGCCCAGTACATCAAATGTATGCCATTCAACAACATTAGCCATGTACCAGGTATGTGTGGCAAAATACGTCTGCAGAGTTGTCCCCTGTACTGTATCTAGTATGTCCCCATGGAGCCATAGTGCTTAAAAAAACAACAACCATGCTATTATATTGCTGCAGCATAAAAACTGCATAGGACTGAAGTAGCGAAGAAGTGAAAGGAATTGGCAGACCTGACAGAGGATGAAAGACATTGATTTTAAGCTTCTTAGGTCAGAGACTGTCTCTCTCTTAGCTCGATGTAGATTGTAGAGCCTCATGCACACTTAAGGCACCATGTACCCCAAATAAAGTAAACAAATGTTCATTGTGAATTTTGAATAATAGAGCTGTTTAGGTGGCAGCAGATTTACAGGAGATGCAAATAAGTGTGTGTATGTGTGTATATATGTGTAAACACACACACACACACACATATTGGCCCCTTTAGAAAATCCTATCGTAAGTGCATTTTATTGAACAAGTTAGCATTCCCCCACCTACTTGGAAGGTTTTATACTTGTAATAGCAACATGCTGGATCTGTATTCACAGTCTGTTTCTCTCTCAGACTCTATGGTGATGGAGGCTGGACAGAGGGATTAACAGTCTATATACATGTGTGGTTATTCCCATATGCATGAAAAGCTCCTTGCATGCTCTGCTTATTAACCTGTGCTTGAAAAAGTATTTTAAAAGTCGTGTTCTTGTGACAAAGAAGGGCTGCAGAAAATGCAAGTAAGACAAAGCTAGAGCTTAGATTTCTGTCCAAGCTAAGCTCTGAAACCAGAAACCCTTTTTCTTTGCGCTTTTTGTTTGTTTTTAATTTATGGTGTTGCTAACCTATTGGCAAACATCATAAAATAATGCTGAAAAACACTATGGGCAGAGCTTCCACAGTTACCCAGAGCAACAGAGGGGATTGTTCTGGGAAAAGTGACATAGTTTCTACTAGTGTATGTTGATATGTTACTTCACAGGGTAAGTACTATATTAATACATCTGCTACCTTGTGTGTAATAAAATTTCACTTTCAACCTGTCCCTCCCCACAAAAATACCCAAAGAAACCTAACATTACCAACCTCACTCCCCAGAAGTCCCATCATCTACAAAGTATCTACCTGTGACCTGATTCAATAACAGCTCCTCCCCATTTCCCCACTACAGAAGCCTCCAAATGCAAATTTTTCGGGACAAGGTTTTTTGGCTCTTTTTGCATAGAAAACAATGAGAAGGCCACTGAAGCTTTCATTTGGAAGCGTAATTTACCTCCCTAAATCAGCCTGGCACCCTGATCCCAGTAGGCTTCAACCAGAAGAAGGGCAAGTAGTATGATCACCACCATCTACTGTTTGAGTTTCTGCCAAATTAGAGGAAGAGAGTAGCTTTGAAAATGTCTGGGCTGTGGCTTAACCTTTATGGTGCAAGCTTTTAGAGGGACAGTCCCAACCAGTACATTTACCCTGGAAACATCCCCTTCCTGATCAAATAACCTACTCCTTGAGTGTTACCACCCCCTGGCATAGGGGATGTTACTGAGAGAAGATTTTCTGTCTCCTCAACAACCTCTCACTGTTCCTTGTACTTACATGTTTATGCTGGTGCAAGCCCAGTGAGTTCAGTGAGGTTGTACATACATAACTGAAAGGAGAATTTGATCTATTGAATGTATTTAATAGAATCTAGCCTTCTATGCTGCTGTGTTTCAGTTTAATTTACTAGAAGGTCATTTCTGTGTTGCTCTGTTTCAGTTAAATTTCAATGGATCCTGCCACAGCTTTTTTTTTCTTTTCCGCAATTTAATGATGTGTCAAGCTATCGTGGTAACAAATTAACACACAAATTATCAAGAAATATTTGACATTACAGTAACAATTCAGAGAGTTACAGTAATACAAAATACTCCAAGTCAGTGATAGGTCTTTCATTAAAACATAACCACTATGTTCCTTCATTTTGCTCTGCCTCACACTTTTATGCAGTTGTTTTGGGGTGCTTGAAAAACAAGTGATTTTAAGCTATGTAAATTGGTACCATGACACTTGCAATGGTACATGGTTAAAACCAGGTTGTCATTTACAGTTAAAGCTGAGTATGGAAGAAACCATAGTTCTATTATATTTTAAAGGAAACCTCATGCTCCTTTGATCATGAAAATATAACTAGCAGCCATTTTGCTGCATTATCACAACATCAAAAGAAATCAACAAACTGGCATACAAGAGAACTGTTCTACCTAGCACAATCCACGTGCTCCTTATGCCTCTGTCCCTCACTCGTGGTTACTTTAGTTCTTTTTTATATTCATTTTTTGATTAATTTTTAAAAGTAAAGATTAGGGAAAATAAGGGTATAAAATTTTCCTTACATAGCAGGTTATGGATTATTGCTTGACAAAATGTGCTTTTTTACAGTGGGCGTAAATACTATTTGCTAATCATGTTGAAAGATACTGGGTGTTCACAAAATTTAAACTCTGTTCATGAATCCTTAATTCCAGTTTTAGAACATAAGAACATAAGAAGGGCCGTACTGGGTCAGACCAAAGGTCCATCTAGCCCAGTATCCTGTCTACCGACAGTGGCCAATGCCAGGTACCCCGGAGTGAGTGAACCTAACAGGTAACAATCAAGTGATCTCTCTTCTGCCATCCATCACCCTCCTCTGACAAACAGAGGCTAGGGACACCATTCCTTACCCAGCCTGGCTAATAGCCCTTAATAGACTTAGCCTCCATGAATTTATCCAGTTCTCTTTTAAACCCTGTTATAGTCCTAGCCTTCACAGCCTCCTCAGGCAAGGAGTTCCACAGGTTGACTGTGCGCTGTGTGAAGAAGAACTTCCTTTTATTTGTTTTAAACCTGCTGCCCACTAATTTCAATGGGTGGCCCCTAGTTCTGCTATTATGCGAACAAGTAAATAACTTTTCCTTATTCACTTTCTCCATGCCACTCATAATTTTATATACCTCTATCATATCCCTCCTTAGCCTCCTCTTTTCCAAGCTAAAATGTCCTAGCCTCTTTAATCTCTCCTCATATGGGACTCATTCCAATCCCCTAATCATTTTAGTTGCCCTTCTCTGAATCTTTTCTAATCCCATTATATCCTTTCTGAGATGAGACCACATTTGTACACACATATTGTTGGTCCTCAAAGGGCCCTCAGAGGCCCGGCGGGGAGCGAGGGGGGTGGCAGGGCCAGCCCGGGCTGGGAACGGAATGGAACAGGAGCAGGCACAGAGGGAGTCTGGCCCCTTCACCCAGCACCTCTTCTATCCGCCCCACAGTATACTTATCCCCATAGAGATCCCCCACAGTGCCCCTATCCCCATAGAGATCCCTGCTGACACAACCCCGCAGTTGGGTGCATCCAACACAGTGGGGATTAGTCCACTTAATTTTGAGGGCCAACAATATGTGTTTGGAGAGATTGGGAACACAGTTTAAACCCATTCCTAGCACAAATAGTTTGTGGCAGTGGGACATGGGCAGTGTTCTTTTCAAATGCATTTTTCCATTGGAATGTCAGCCCTTCAGGTGAGAGAGGCGGCTAGCAAATGAAGGAGCATTGGAGGTGCAATCAGTGATATATACTGTGGCCAGAATTCTTTCATCCGTGACACTCATGCCCTCTGTGGTGTTACATTACTGTAATTGGGGTTAGGGTGATTAGATGTCCCGATTTTATAGGGACATTCCTGATTTTTGGGTCTTTTTCTTATATAATACCCCCCATCCTCTGTCCCAATTTTTCACATTTGCTGTCTGGTCCCCCTAATTGGGGTAATCATTTGGTTTGATGCCTGGTAGAAGCAGGTGATATTTTGTGCTGAAATCTTTCTTAAATTATTGTGTGTAAAACAGATTTTCTAATCAATGATTTTTCAGGAAAAAATATAAATTAAGAATAGCACTGCTGCAGTGCTTGGTCTTGGTTTGTCCTTTTTTGTTTATAATTGCTTCGGCTTTGTCAGAAAAAAAATCAGTTAAGGTGCAAGGCTTTGCATTTCAGGTGAGGGAGGCAATCATTGTCTGACACACTGCTCCCTCCTCCCACCAACTTTCATCAGAAGGAAGGGCAGCTACTTGAATGTTTCTAATCCTCAATTTATTGGCCATAATATCAAACCGGGTTCTGAAACCTTTATTTTCTTTGAAGAATTCTGTAATAAACATTTCCTGGCTAGACAACCCCATTTTCTAAATCACATACTTTGTCTCCTGTACGAGTGAGCCTTGCTCCAAAAATGTTCTCTCCTTTTTTTTTTTTTCTTCCAGAGCAGTAATAGTATTTTGGACTGAATCCAAACATTTGTAGAGCATCTAGCTTGCTAGTCAAATCCTATCTGTCTGTCTGTCTGTCTGTCTCTCTCTCTCACACACACACTATATATATATATAATACAGGACACACACACACACACACACACTGTATAAACCACAAAGCCTGCCTCTGTTTGTCTGTCTGTCTATCTATCTATCCATCCACACATATATATTAGGACAGGGTATAATTGGGTAATGACAGGCGATGGGAGCAGAACTCACATGTAGCACTGGGGTCAGGAATAAATGTGCAATAGTCTGTAAAGTGGTTTGTTGTTTTAACGATGCAGGCTTTGTGGTTTAAAAAGAATATGTTGCTCTTATACAGCACTCTTCATCAATAGACCTCAAAGCACCTTACAAAGGAGGTCACTACCATGATCTCTAATTTACAGCTGAGGAAACGGAGGCACACAGAGAGATGTGACTTGTGTGAGGTCATCCTGCAAGCCAATGCAGAGTAGAACTTCAGTTTACTGAGCACCAGTCCTATGTGCTATCCATCAGGCCTCACTGACTCCCTTTAAACAATGTGTTTTGTTCAAGTATCTATCCAGTTATCTAACGTTCTCGTTCAATGAAACTTTATGAAATAAAATCACACAGACATGAAAATATCACATTACTTTGAGAAGATTGGTCTGAAATGCACCTGTCACATCTTCCCACCCTGAAAGCCCAACATTTAGGGGGGCTAATTATTAGTGTTATTTATTTGCTCTGTATATTGCTGGGGATATTCTCAGATGTTTACTGTAAATAAAATATTCCAGACAAAAAATGGAATTCCTGATCTTGCCATTTAAAAAGACAGGACATATGCCCAGTGGCTGGAAATTAGTGATTGTCACAGCTGTGATACTTTGTGGAAGAGAGAGCGCTTTCAGAAAGTGGAAGAAGGGGGATCCGTGGGTACATTAGTTGTTATGCTGTCACAAGAGTGAGGGGCAACATGCTGTTACAAAAGTGAGGAGCAACATGGAGGGGCAACATGGAAGAAGTTACAAAATGGAGAGTGGCTAACAGAGAGAAACAGAGCATGCAAGAGAGAATCATGAACAGAGTGTAGGGAGCATCATGGAGTGAAGGAGGAGAGGAGGGCAGAGATGTAGGTGGAAGCAGAGTTATGAAAATCACTTACAGATTAGCAGAAGTTTGGACATTGGTGAAAAAAAAATGCAGAAGCAGAAGAGAGATATGATGTGTGGGAAAGAAAAGATGATCTTTGCATTTACCTCTTGGAGAAGAGTGGGAGGAAAGGCACGTTTTGGACAATGTAAATAAACAGGCAACAGGATTTGAAAACAGCCTGGATAAAATGGAGAATGGGAAAGAGGGGCCAGAGACAACACCCAGATTGTGAGCCTGTGGGATAGGGAGAATGTTAATGTTGTCAACAGCAATGAAGAAGTGAGTGCAGTGAGGATGATTTTGGTGGAAGATACTAAAATCACATTATGGTGATGATGAGCTGTTGAAATGAAACAGGATGCAAATGGACAGATAATGGAGAGGTGGCTAGCTGGAGAACATAGACTGAGTGAGTGGCTAAAAGTCATGGATAGAGAAGTACGCTTTGTCTATATCAGGAATCGGCAACCTTGGCACGCGGGACCACAGGGTAAGCACCCTTAGTGGGCCCAGCCAGTTTGGTTCACTGATCGTGGCTCACACTGGCCTCGGTTCACCGTCCTGGTCCAATGAAGTCTGCGGGAAGCGGAGGCCAGCACCGCTAAGGACTAAAGGACTATGCCTGCCTTTGCAAGGCTGAGGAATGCAGGGATGAGTGCAAAAGGAGGCTGTGTTTCTGACCGAGCCTGCTCATATTGACACTGTGATGGTAAAGGAGAGGAGATCAAAAAAGGAGGTCCCGGTAAGGAGAGAGACACAAAAAAGGGAGAGTGACCATTTCTTATACCTTTATCATATTTCTGCTTAATCTTCTCTCCAAAATAAATCACTGTTGTTATTTTAAATCTCTCTTCGTTTGGAAATACTCCCATGCTTCCTGTTATTTTCACTGCCTCTCTGGATTTAAAAAAAAAAATCTTTTTTGAGGCAAAGTAATCAGAACTGAACAGAGTATTTAAGGCGCCACCTCATCATATATACAGGGCATTTTTTTCATTATTGTTCTTTAATCATTTCAGTACTCTTAATTTTCCATCTCTTTATTCATTCTCTTCTGTTTGCTTTTTTGACCACTTTTATACTCCGAACAGATTTTTTTTTTTAGGTGACAAATCTGAGGAACTCCCAGTAGAGGAGAAATAGAGGAGGTCTTAGAGCATATTGATAAATTAAACAGTAATAAGTCACCAGGACCAGATAGTATTCATCCAGGAGTTCTGAAGGAATTCAAATATGGGATTGCAGAACTACTAAGTGTGGTATGTAACCTATTGCTTAAATCAGCCTCTGTACGAGATGACTGGTGGATTGCTAATGTGACACTAATTTTAAGAAACACCAGAGGTAATGCTGGCAGTTACAGTTATACTAAATAACAGAATTATCAGACACATAGGTAAACATACTACGTTGGGCAAGAGTCAACACATTTTTTGCAAAGAGAAATAATACACCAACAATCTATTAGAATTCTTTGAGGGTGTCAGCAAACATATGGACCAGGGTAATCCAATTGGTGTATAGTCTTACTCCTGAAGAAATTCTGTGCCAAAAAATCCAAATAATTCTGCACGCAATTTTTTAAAATTCTGCACATTTTATTTGTCAAATGTGGAAGCTCCAGCATGGCACTGGGGAGCACAGACCACTGACTGCACAGATGTGGGAGGTCATGGTGCAGCTTCCCCCCAGGACACGGTCTCAGGGGAGAGACTGCACCCACCCTGACACAGTGCAAGGACCAGGCCTGCCCCAGAAACACCCAGAGGCCTGCCTCTCCTTGCCAAGTACATCAGATTTGGGCAGGCAGGCTCAACAAGGCAGGATCCAAGTGTGGAGGGGTGGTATCTGGGAGGATATTGCTTGGCAGGATGGACTGGGGGACTCAGTGTTGGGGTTCAGATGCTTGGGGAGTGGGACTCAGGATGGTGGGGATCTGGGTGCGGTTGGCTCATTGGGGTGGTCCAGGGAGAGGGGAAGTGCAGCTCATCTGGGGGGTGTTCTAGGTGCAGGGTTGGGGTGAAGCACAGCGGGAGGGTCTGGGTATGAGGGAGACTGGATGCATGGGTGTTGGGAAGATGGGGGAGCAGCTCCCTGTACAGAGATCCCTCACCCAGCATATGAGAAACGATGAGCACTGGATGTGAGGAGTTTGAATGGGGGGAGTTTGAAAAGCTTCCTACAGCCAGGGGAGAAATCTGGGGGTGGGTCTGACACAGCACTTGATGCTGTGCAGAGGAAGAGGAAATTCTGTCTTCTCCAGCCCAGCTGAGACTAGCAGCTGAGCCTGGCCCAGGGTAGGAGCCACCAGATGGGTATTCCCCAGTCCTGGCCTCTGTCCCACAGTGATTTTCCTCTCTGCTGACTGTCCTGGGAACCTGAAACATACTGCTAAGGAGGGTTGCATGGCCACTCTTGTGGCTTCCCTTTGCTTCCCTGTAAGAACATCATTTTTCTGCAAGGAAAGCAAAGAAATCTGTGGGGGACATAAATTCTGCAGGCTCAGTAGTGCAGAATTTCCCCAGGGACTTTCAAAAACCTTTTGACAAGGTCCTACATCAAAGGCTCTTAAGCAAAGTGAGTAGTCATGGGATAAGATGGAAGGTCCTCCCATGGATCAATAACTGGTTAAAAGATAGGAAACAAAGGGTAGGAATAAATGATCAGATTTCACAGTGGAGAATGAAAAAGAGCAGGATCCCTCAAAATCTGTACTAGGACCAGTACATATTAATAAATGATCTGGAAAAGGAGGTAAACTTTGAGGTGGCAAAGTCTGCAGATGATACAAAATCACTCAAGACAGTTATTTCCATTCTTATGTTCTTAATATCACTGAGTAGTTTCAGTTAATTTAGAACCCATGTAAGTATAAAAGTAGTTCACATGATTTCTTCCCATGTGTATTATCTCACCCTTGTCTACAGTGAATTTTATCTTCTATTGTGTTTCTTAACCACTTAGCCTTGCTCAGTCTTTCTGAAGTTACTCCCAGTTTTCTAAAATCTTGATTAACCTGCATCAGTTTGAATTTGAGTTTTAAAGATCCTATTAATAAAGTAAATGGTTTTTAATTTTTGGTTTTGTTTTGAGAATGGCAAAGTAGTATCAAAGGTTCATTCAAAATACAAAAGTTCAGCAGAGCTGCCATAAGCAGTTCTGTCTCTTGTAGCTTGTGGGAAATGAAATAAAGTGAAAATACCCATTCATAACAAGAAAATGTAAAGTCAAATAGGCCCTGAGTTTTTAATATTTAATTTTCTGCATTATAAAGCAGACTCTTCTTCTCTGCCTTCCCATAAAGGCAGAAATGGATAGGATTAATTAAACATTAAACCATAATTCTTCCTAAAAGAAAAGTTCTTGCTGGTCACATTTGATATAATTTATTCCCAAGGTGATCTTTCCCGCATTTGATTTTTCCCCCATCTTTGGTTTTAAAATAATTTATAATAAGGAAATAAGCATTGTGCTATCCTTTATCTTTTTCCTGGGAGATAAGGGGTGTTATTTAGTAATTTTTTCTTTAATTAAATACATGATTTGCAAACTGATTCCATAGTGGAAATGTTTTATTAGATTCAATTCAGCCACTGATTTGGAAATGGGTACAGACCGTCATCTTGTAGAAGTAGGTAGGTCACTGGGTTCCTAGGTCCTAGGGAAGGAGCAGACTACCCTCTAGACCAGTGGTTTTCAAACTCTGGGTTGCGACCCAATAGTGAGTCACAGAATGTAAGACACTGGGTTGGGGAGGCACTGGTCAGCACTGCAGCCGGGCCGTTAGAAGTCCCGTTGGTGGTGCTGCCTGGCTAACTCAGGCTAGTTCCTACCTGTTCTGACACCATGTTGCACCCTGGAAGCAGCCAGCAGCAGGTCTGCCTCCTAGGCCGCGGAGGCCACATGCTGCATCTGCCCTGAGCACCGGCTTCTCGGCAAATGGGAGCTGAGGGGGCAGTGCCTATGGGTGAGAACTGTGCAGAGCTGCTGGTGTGCCTCCGCCTAGGAGATAGACCTACTGCTGTCCCCTGAGCAGGAGATGCCCAAGGTAATCCCGCACCCCAAGTCCGCACTCCAAGCCCCAGCCCTGAGCCCCCGCAACCCAGAACCCCTCCCTGTACCCCAAACCACTCATCTCTGGCCCCATCCCACAGCCTGCACTCCCAGCCTAGACCCCTAGCCTCCTCCCACAATCCAACTCCCTGGCCAAGCCCAGAGCTTCTGCCCACACTCTGAACCCTTCATTCCCAGCCCTCATCCCACAGCCCTCTCCTTTGCACTCCAACCCTCTGGCCCAGCCCTGAGCCCCTCCCACATGCACAACCCCTCATCCCCAGCTTCACTGGGTCATGGGGATCAACAATTTTCTTCAACTGGGTTGCTAGGAAAAAAGTTTGAAAACACTGCTCTAGACTGTTTGCCTTCTAGAGAAAGGAAGGAAGCCAAGAGCCACTCCCACTTTTAGCTAATCATATGCAATGTCAAGAAGATGCTACTTCCTTCACTGAAGTATTGCTATGGGCTCGCAGGAGAAGGAAAAAAGAAACATGTGAAGGGAAAATGTTAGACTTGGATGGAGCAAAACTGTTGGCTAAAAAAAGAAAAAAATATATACCACATATAAATATAATTGCTGCTATACTGCAGACTCCTGAATAGTATAAATGTAAATCATAATTACTTAAATTACAGTGAATAAATTTTTGAAACTGCAAACATACTTATTGTGAACTTAATTGCAGCACTTACTATATTCTTTTGTTCTTCAGTCTCTTGCTCTGGTATTTGCTATGTGATGACATATAATGTGTGCTCCTCAGGTCTATCAAATTAAAAAAAAAAGCTGCTCAGATATTCCAGTTCACAGTATAAACATAACAGCAGAGATGATAAATAATGCTTAATGCCACATTTCCACAAATTATCTTCATAGAATTGTAAAATAAAAAAAAGGAATCACTGTAGTTTGTGATATGGACATGTCCAAAAAGAAAATTAGTTGCCCTCAATTAGCTAGAAAGCAATAGATTGGTCAGTGTCTCTTAATTTTGAGAAGATACATAACTATAGCAGAGGGGCTGAAAATGTACTTACTTATTCTCTCTGTGGCCCTTTGTGAAAGTGCAGAGGAGTTCTATAAATCACTAAGCTCAGCATTGGCCAGTCCCTTTTGAACAACACTGTAACTAGAATCTCCAGCACTTCTCATCCTTCTCACAGTGGTATATTATGTTACAGCCTGTGCCATGGCACCTGTGGAATCCTAAGGAAAGTCAAGAGAGGAAGAGAGACCTACCACTGTTCAGTTATATAGAACCTCTGACTGACAACAAGTATCTGTCAACCATCTCCTCTTTCTAAATTGTATCCAAAAGAGGAATTGACAATAAATGATAGATGCTTGGAATGTACATGTTATTAGAAGAGGTAGTGGAAAGGAGAGGGTAGCCCACTGAGTGCTATGAATAACAAAATTCCATCTAAAGGAGATCTTTGTGGCTCCCAACTGCCATAATTTTGATTAACCTTGCTGTGTTTCAGCACAGAGTCATGCTATCCTGTTGACACCCTTCCTTTGAGATGTCAGTCACATTTCAATAACTTTTCATCGTGGGCTTGTAAGGTCTCTTCATTGACTTTGAATGAGGCAGATTGCTTATGAATGCAGCTTGAAGTGTCACTCACATATTCTTGCATTGCGTTATCTTTGATTGACATGTCTAGAGTTCTGGAAAAAATTCAGGATATCCAACTGCCCCTGTTTTGTCAGTGCAGTCCTTCAATTTTTTATTTTTTTAATGTCTTTCACTCTTATGAAGATAATGAGTTTTGATAGTGCTTTATATCAATGTTAAAAAAGGACAGAAGAGAGTTATCTTTCAGGTGGAGCTTCTCAGATCTTCTGTTTGTCTGAAGTTTAGTTCCCCACAAGCCTGCAGGGCTACAATTCCACTAATGGAACACATTAGCTGTCACATGCCACGTCAGTACACCAATGACCTAATTACTGTGATGAGAATTCCTATGTGATCTTGTCCTTGGCAAAAGAAGAATCGTTAAAAGGATCATATAGTATCTAGTTTGGTCTAACAATATGATGCATTAATTATAATAGAGAAAAGCAAGTCCAAAAAAGGGCCTTAACATAACTCCCACTTATTTTAGCATTCATGGTAGGTTTTTGTCTGCTTTTCATAGTTTTATAGGTAAAACCATTTCTAGTTTTGCAATTGTTATTATTAGCAACAGACTCCGTTGTTGTTTTTGTGGAAGTTTCATTGTGCAGCGAATGCTGTGTTCCAGAACAGTGGTTGTTCTAAGGCAGTATTATTCAATCATCAGATTTATAATATAGTGTTCCAGTTGTAACCCAAGAGTTGTTCCATTAATTGTAAGCAAAATAAATATTTCTCTGACACAGCTACTTGAGGTTTATCATTTAATTTTCAGGAGTGCCCTAGCTCACAAAAACAGACTTTTCCCTCTTCCAGGATTAGCAGAAAATACAAGGGTTTGTGGTGGAGGAGCATAGAACTGTATAATGTAAAATACTTCATATCACTCAGAGGCAGAAAAAAAATAAGAGGAGTTTCTGTTCTCCTGACCTAGCTACTGTTGTAACTTCTCTAGTGAAGGAAAGAACGACTACGTTATTATAAGTAGCCGAAGACTAGGAGTAAAAAAACAAACAAACTAATATCCCTATCACAAGCTTAGTCCTCTATAAGCAGAGAAAGGAGAAGACATTATGAAGACCATTAGGGACCTTACTTTTCTAATCTAAGGTGGGAATCTTCAGATACTGTGCTTGGGCATGCAGTACAACCCCCTAAGAATTATACATAGATACTGTTGATGGAGTTGCTGTTAACTTACAATGGAACTTTGAACTAATTAGTTAACTTTTGTATGCCTCAGTTTCCCCACCCACTAGGTCTACCACATAGGAGTTTTAAGAATCTTAGTTAATTAACTAAGTGGAGGCTTTGAGATCCTGGGCTAAAAATGAACATAAGTGCAAAGTATTCTGATATTAACACAAAGATGTCTCTGATTGTAAACAGTAGCTTCTTCCCTTAACACATTTCTTATTTTCCTGGTGGAAGCTATATTTTATTTGAAGCAGCTAAGTACATTATAATTATCCTCAATATGTGTTCTTTGTGTTTTTTGGGAAAATAAAGGGCCTACATTGGGAAAAAAAAACAAAAACCAAAAAACTAAACCAGTCCTGAAATATGTGTGCAATTGTGTATGTGCTTTGGTTTGCCAGTTATCATGCCTGTATATGAAGACAGAATGGTTGCATTCATAAATGGCTAGATGCCTAGCTAGCAATTATCGTATGTTCTCATTTCATTCAATCATGGTAATTTCATGTGAATCTGAGACCTCTTTTATAATTAATGAAAAGGCCCAATATAGTACTGTCATCTTTACCTGAGTGTTTTTTTTAGTCAGCTTATATGTGGTTTCTGCTATTATCTGTGTATATGAGAAATGAATATTAAATTACAATGAAAGTTTTCTGGCTAGATAATAATATTATGAGCCTCATTAGTATGAAAGTCATTAGGAATCTCAAGAAGTATCATTTTTTAAATGTACTGAAAACCATTGATATACCGACCTCATTCTCCATTCACCTGTCTTGAAAACTAACGGAGCTGTAAAAAGAAAATGCATATTTCCCAGTGGAGAACCAAGAGTAAAAGACAGAGCTGTGACATGACTTCAGATAGTGCATTGTGAGAGTCATTGTCTAGTTGCTGAGAAGCATATGAATGTCACCAGAACTGATTGTGGGAGCCCTTTTGTGTATAATCATATTTAACCAGCATAATATAATGTGTAATGAAAGCCTCATGAGAGGGGAAAAAAAGCTAGACTCACGTATTGAGATCTGGGTAGGAACTGTTATTAGCATTCTCTTAATTGTTCAGCATTCTCTCCAGACAGAGCTTTTTCCCCCGAGAGCCTTACACTTGGAATCATAGAATCTTGTCTGAAGAATGAGAGAAGTTAGGAACAGGTAGGAGAAAGATAGAACTAGGTATTTAGTCTTCCCCACTCCCAAGGCTGTTCCTTACAGTGCTATATTTTCTAGTACCTTGTTCAATCCTGTTTTAAATGTCCCCAGTCATATGGCTCTCACCACTGCTGTGACCAGATGTCCCAATTTTATAGGGACAGTCCTGATTTTTGAGTATTTTTCTTATATAGGCTCCTATTACACCTGTCCTAATTTTTCACATTTGCCTTCTGGTCACCCTATTCTGTTGGGAGATTGTTTCACAGTCTAACAGGCCTGGCACCATTAGGAAATGTTTCATGATATTCTGGCTAAGGACTCTACTGTGGCTTTTACAGCAGGACTTCAATAATGGGACAGTGGAGCCATACTGCATAGTGGCAATGGAAAGAACCATACTGCCTACAGGGAGCTGAAGCAGGCAGAATGCCTCCTGGGCATGGTGGGGAGCATGCCTAGGAGTAGCTCTTAAACCTCCTGTTCAGATATGCTCCAATTATTGCTTTCTGACCTGTAACCCTTATGTAGAACCTTGTGTGACCTTCTACTTGTGTAGAAGTTGGAGGCCTTGGCCACACCTCCATTCCCTCCAGCCACTGCCCTGCGGGATAAGTCTCTGGCCATTCTAGCCCATTTTAATACAGATGCACTATCATTCTAGCTGCCCCCACCCTCCCCGAGCAAGTAAAATCAGGATATGGGCTCCCTGCCCCTCACCTCTTAGTTGAAATCATGTTGGGGCAGCCAGAATCTACCATTATCTTTTCTTATTTTTTTTCAACTTGTTTAGCTATATAAGCCACATAAGTATGTACCATGCTAAACAATGAAGTCTTATTTGAAAGATGATACAAAAATCCCCAATCAGCAAGATGCTGTGGGGATCCAGGTACTTACCTTATGTAGCCCCTATTACCATAGTACAGTGGTACGCAAAATTTTTTGCTCACGCCCTGCTCCCCTACCTGGGAGCCACAGTGGGGAGCCAGGGCTAGGAACAGGGCCAGAGCTGCAGTGGAGAGCTGAGGCCAGGATCAAGGATGTGGCCAGGCTCTGGGAGCAGGGTTGAAGCTGGGGACTGCAGTTGGTGGGGCTGAATGCTGGAAGCCATGGACTGGGAGCAAGGCCGTGGCCAGGGACTGGGGCCAGGAGCGAGGCCAGGAAACAGAGCTGGGAGAAGAGCAAGGTTGTGGGGCATTCCGTCCTCGCTCCACATGG
Organism: Dermatemys mawii; assembly: GCA_007922305.1. Classification (NCBI taxonomy): domain Eukaryota; kingdom Metazoa; phylum Chordata; order Testudines; family Dermatemydidae; genus Dermatemys; species Dermatemys mawii. The sequence continues at coordinate 32,792,011 of ML677348.1, read as the reverse complement.
GGGCTTACCCTGGCATGCCGTGCTCCCCCCCCCCGGAATGTTCTTCCATGTCCCTGCCTGTGAGGTAAGGAAATGATACCCATTCCCACTTTAAAATTGCAAAACTGATGCACAGAGAGATTCAGGCTTTGTCTACACTAAAGGGAAAAGTCGATCTAAGTTACACAATTTGAGTTATATGAATAATGTAACTCAAATTGATGTAGCTTAGATTTACTTACTGCAGGGTCCACACTCCTCTTTGTCGGCGGGAGACACTCTCCTGTCAGTTCCCCTTACTCTTCTCGATGAGATGGAGTACAGGAGTTGACGGGAGAGCAATCGGCGGTCTATTTAGCAAGTCGTCACTAGACCCGCTAAATCGACATCTGATGCATCGATAGCCGCAGCATCAATCATCTGGTAAGTGTAGACAAGCCCTATGGGAAAACATATTTAAATGTATTTAGATACCTAAAGTTGCAGATGGGCATCTAGTGGGATTTTCAAAAGTGCTTTGGAAATTTCCCATGCAGTTTCTTACCTAGCCTGATTCTGCTTAGATGATGACTGTAAGAAGTACAATGAGGGGAAAATGTACTTTCTTTGAGTTATTTGATGTGGTTTTGAAGGGGAAATAAAGGCATGTGCCTCAAAGTATATAAATTGTAGAAAATAACTTCAAATTCCATAACCAAATTATCGGCTATTCCTTCTACTTCTTCACACACACATGCCCCTTGGCAAAGTAGGTCTATAAAGCACCCAGTGTTTGGAAAACATTGTGACAATTTATTTAAATTATGGGTGGAGTATTAGAACGAAATTCAACCAGGGCACAACTCCAGTGGAACTGGATAGAGATATGCATGCTTAACCTTGAGCGGAATTTGGCTTTCAGTTTCAAGAGTGATTGTTTTGGTCTTTGTGAATGTAGTAATCAGACTCATTGTTACTTGAATGTATTTTTTGTGTTTTATTTTCCTATACCCACCCACAAAGAAGTTAGAAATAAAATAGAAAATACATGAGAAGGGGTCACTGACACACTGTGAGGTACACATCTCAGTAACCCATTCAGTTTACAAGTGTTTTATATTAGTTTCAATTTTCATTCACAACATATACAGTATGGGTTTTCCATCCATGCACAGTCAGTAGAATGGAGTGTGTATTTTGCTTCTATATTACATATCATATATTTGGGTTCATAATAATAAACTCATAATAAAATAACTGTTTGTTAGGATTTTTATGCAATAAGTAGCACCCTTTGAAGTCTCACTTTTCAGCTCTTTTCGTTTTATAGGGTAAGTGCTTTAAAAAAATTTCTGAAAAAAGTGGCATGTTTGAGTTACTAGTATTTGAAAAATAGCTTGTGCAATAGCTCTTTTCATAATTCATTTTACTGCATTTTTTGTACATACACAAATTCCAATTGATTGTCTTAGGAAGTTAGGTTCTTAGGAGAGTTGGAATTTGATCTATGATGTCTCCATTGTTTTATTGTTAGCATAGTCCATGTTGATAAAAACTAGGAAATACAAACTTCTGTTATCATATAGTGTTCTTATATTGTGTAGTAAGCAGACTACGAGAGTTTGTCCTACTTACTGTTCTGCTATCAGGACAGACTTTTAGTTAAAAGGAAAGCTAGCTATTTTTGAACCTCTCATTCTCCCTTTCACAGAAAAGACCAACCTAAATGGAAGTACCATACTACCGAAGAAGAAATCAAGACAAGTTAAAACTGTTTTAAACTTGTGTTAGTTTCCTTTCTGTGGGAAGGATTAGACCTAGAGGGGTCTGCTTGATGTCCTGCTTCATAATCCCATTTTTGACCAACCTTTTTCAGCTATATGGAACTCATGGAAACTTCTCTATGGAAGGGCTTCAGCAGGGTAGATTCAAAAGGCAAGGAATTCTTCAAAGACTAGAGGAATACTCCTCTTCTCGGAGGAAAAGCTCTCTTCTATCTGCAGGGGAGAATGATCCTGATTTAATAAAAATCCAAATCTGAATGGATTCACAACATATACAGTATGGGTTTTCCATGCACAGTCAGTAGAATGGCAGTAGAATAGCAGCTGAAACTGAAACTGAATTTTCTCTTTTAGTGGGTTTAGGTTAGACCCTTATGTATTGAGCACTTGTTAAAAATTATTTTCAAGTCACAGAAGGATAAGGTACCTGTCCACTGGTGGTGCATGTACAGAGATAACACAAAGCAGACACAAAACAGACTGGGGCCCTCGGATAAACATTCTGTCACAAAGGGGCTTGAGGCTTTGTCACTGTTGCTTATTAGTTGAAGCAACTTTTTTTACTGTTGTGTCACTGTGATTGTTTAGTTAACAGAATTATTGTGTTTTGAGGAGGGATCTGGGATTTGAAAGCATATTGCTCATGCTAAACAAACAGTAAATACAAATGAGATTGTAGTGTTTTAAGAAAGCCTTAATATTTATATATATTTTATATACTAGGCAAACCATCGGGGGTTATTAAAAGTAGTTTGGTTCATGAGGCCGGTTCCCATTTGCACAACTCCTTTTGAATCATTCACAGCCAGATGAAAATAAAAACTTAAACCTCAATCCAGCTGTTATAAACAGAGCCTCGGATCTGTTAACACAAATCACCATACCATGTGGAGCATCGTTGACTTCAGTGGTGTTTTGCATACACGCAGGTGTCTGCACTTACAAATTGCATGATTGAAGTCTAGAAGGGAACATTACAAACCTTCTCAAACTTTGGGTAATTTTGGGTTCAGATCTGAACTTCCTGGCTTTGCCCATCTCTAAATAGAAACATACTAGAATTTCCATCTCATGACAGACATAATCACGAACTAAATCTTGTATTTTGTAGCCAAAAAATCACTACTGAAAAGGGATTCTGTTTTGTCTTGATGTAGTCTAAACCAATGGTTCACAAACTTTTTTTTCTCCATGACCATGTGAAAATTGCTGAGGGTCTTGGCAGACCGCTTAATGATCTTTCCAGATGTTGTTTGTCCCGTTAGCTAACTATTGTAAAGCGCATTTGATAAAAGTGCTATATATAAAAAAACTTAATAATAATAAACTTTTTTGTTCTACAGATAAAAGCACACAACTCATATCTGAATATCAGTAGTCTTACCTTTCTAATGCCATGGATGTGCCCTCTCTCCCCCCCGCAGCAGCCCCTGAGCCGAGGCTGGGAAGGAAGACCATCTCTCCCCAGCTCCAGGGCTGCAGCTTCCAGGGAAAGTTTTCTCTTTCTCTGGGCGCTGCAACCCTGCATGTCCCAAATTCCTCCCACCCCCACTTCTTGCCCTATTTTCCCCTCCCACATACCCCCATTCCTCCCAAGACCACCACCTTGCCTTACATGTGCGTCTTCTCCAGGGTTCTAATTAGTGGAGCCGTGTCTGCAGTTATAGATTAGTAAGTCTATAACTCCAGTCTATAACTGGAGCAGTCTGCGGACCACAGTTTGAGAACCTCTGGTCTAAACATTATCCTACAAAGCTTTGTGCTTAAATTCAGTGTTATAAACCACCTGCTACTGCAGAGGAACTGTTTTAAATGCCCAAGAACAACCAAATTAATAATTATATGATGCATGCCAGGTCATGTTGCTCTTTCCTGACTAAATAAACTAATTTAAATATGTTGCTTGTACTACATTTAGGATGTTGACCTTAGTAAATTGTGGTGACATCCAGAAAATTACTCATTAGGAAAAGGTATTTAGAAAAAAATGAACTGTAGTTTGAAGGAGCAAATGTGCTTTATATCTCAATTTTTATGAGTTCGATGTAATTTCTATTTTTGGTTCTGGTCCATCTTGACTGGAACATTTCTTCTTAACAGGGTTGCTGAACAACATATTTGTCCACATAGCAAGGGGCTTTGAAGAAGTCTGCTCCCCTTGGCTTTAAAGATTAAGTTAAAAAAGCACATTTTCCTGACTAGAAAGGTCTTTCTGGAACAAAAGAAGAAATGCTGAGGACACATTTTTAATGAAAAGCTGTTAAACATAACAAAAATCCAGTGTACCATATGGCAATTATGCCAAAAGATTGAATTTATTATCAAATAAAACTGTTGGCTTGTACATTTCACAGTTTCCTCTTTTCACAACCAGTGTGTTTTTAGAGGTTTTCTGTAGGGTTAGTTGCCCAGACTTCTGCAAAAACAACAGTTTGTCCTTGTCACAGGGAGTGTTAGGAAATCAAATCCAGCTGAAGCAGCGAATGAAATTACAGATTAGTTCTGTCCCAGCTGCATGACATGTGCCAAAAGCTGATTTTCCATAAAGAAATGTAAGGCAATGAACATAAAATTCTATTTGCTCTGTTATGGGAAGGTGTTTCCCTTGTTATGGTCTTTCATAATTTTCTCTGATACTTAATCTTTTTGCAAAACCCCAGTTCATTCTCACCACAGTTAAAGGTGAGTCAAGTGTCATTCTTAAAAGGTTTTCTTATAACAATTTTAGTTGGATTACTAAAGATTACCCATGAAAAATGTTGAGCCAGATTCTCAAATGGTAAAAATCAGCATAACTGGGTCATTTTATACCAGCTGCATATCTGGGCTATTGTTACGCATTTGTGGAATAATGTTCTTTTTCTAACAATATATTGTAGACTCCAGAGTAGTTTAACCATTCGGGTTACAGCATTTCCTTCAGGAATTTCCTCCAGCATCTTCTGGTCTGAGGCAGTCCCCTAGGGGTTACTTATATCCTATCTAGTTCTGAGAATGATTTATAATCTTGTTTTAAAAAGATATTTTATATCTGACAGTTTTATGACACCTATCCCGTTTTTAAGCTATGATCTTAATTAGGTCACATTAAGGAAAGTGCTTCCTCTCTTCTGCCCCCGCCCACTGCCCTGTGTAGCTATTCATCTATGAAAGTGGAAGTTGATATTATTGCCTCAGATGAGATTTGCTCTCTGAAGATCAGAATCTCTGAGGCAGTTAACAAATGTAGTTTCATAGCATGCATGCTTAGACAACATTTTCACTGAGAGCTTTCAATGTAGCTTGCATTCAAACCATAAAATTATGCTTTCTTTTGCAGCCACTTGTTGAATTAACTTTAAATGAGTGATCAGTGATGCTTATTACATTCAAATTTTATTGCCAAAAAATGTGTGTGTAGGGGGATCAGAGATGTGAGACCCCCTCATTTTCTCTTGGATATGAAGTGCGACTTTCACAATTAAACTGGCAAAGAGCCTTGAGGCGTGAAAGGGGATCCTTCAGTAAGGACAATGGTGCTTTTCTTTGGCAGTAGGAAAAGATGCAAGAGTATACAATTAAGCTCCCTACTCCTGCATTGAATGGCTTAATTCAGCTTTGTTAGTTCACCGGTATTTCACTCCTATGCCAGTGATTGGCATGGAGAGGAATACAGGAAACTTAGTCCACAGAAGCCCTCTTCACAAAGACAACGTACTTATCTATAACCTAAACCTGTCAAATTTGCTACCAATTAGTGTCAGTACAATAAACCCTCTACAAATGTGTCCAGACATTTTGTTCTTTAGATCACTTTCATTATCACAGGACATCTTTAAATCTCTCCCATTCCTCCATTCCTCTTCTAACTTGCCTTCTTTGCAAATACAATGTAAGAGAAATAGGATAATATGAAGTTGTGAATAATGTTTTCAGCGAGTACATGTTGATATAGAATTTCCCTAAGAGGAACATTAGTAATCGGTTGGAACAACATGTTTGCTATGGTGGCTTTGATGCCTTGATTGCATTTCCTTGGTGCATTTATTGTTGCTTTGAGGAAAGTTTGGATGTTGGGTTCAATGGACCATAGACTTTTGAATTAACCTATTTTTCCCTAATTCCTTTTCCTGGTTCTTTTGTAAAAGTGGGGAGAACAAGAGATGTTCAAGTTTTTAAGATTCTGAAACAAGTATGGAGTAAGAGAAATATTCATAAGGAAACTTTGTTTCAAAAAAATTTCTTAGGTTTCTTTTCCCATAAGAATTCCCCATATTGTTTCAACCATAAAATATTCACTGCAGTCCCCAGGAGTGAAAGATGAAAACCATTAGTATTACATTCAGATATGGCAGTTTCAGTTATACAGCCCTGTGTTTGGTGAACACTTATGATGAATTTGAGAGGCTCCCCTGGATGATTTTCAAGAGTCTTAAACACTATCAGGAGCCCTATTTTAGGTAAATGCCTCATTTTCCTGGAAGTTCTAATTAAAAAATGTAATTTACAAGATGCAGATTAAAGAGAGAGAGACAGAAGGTGAGGGGAGGGAGGCTTTCCTTGATTCCTAGTTGCTATGTTCAAGGCATATTCTGGTTGTAAGGAACTATTCAGTCAACTAGAAAGTTTGCTTCAGGGGTCCCTCTGCATCAGAGGATCAATCTGAATTTTGCACTGTTTCCAAAACTTAAAATGCTGTGTGTGTGTGTGTGTGTGTGTGTGTGTGTGTGTGTGTGTGTGTGT
>ML677348.1:32656480-32785537 GCA_007922305.1 Dermatemys mawii | reverse complement strand
TGTGTGTGTGTGTGTGTGTGTGTGTGTGTGTGTGTGTGTGTGTGTGTGAGGGTGGCAGTGAAGGGCATGGGAATAGAGGTGGAGGAGAGAGAGAAAGGGAGTGGTGGTGGGTGAGTGGGAAAATAGAGGAAAATGTAATTGAAAAGGATGTTTTTGCATCGCTGTGTTGGTGTCAGAGTCGCAGCAAAGAAAGGATATGCCTGGCAGGTGAGAGCATAAGTAGTATTATAGATGGTGAACATGCACTAGTGCAATGAAGGAGTCATGTTGAGACAGGACAGAATTTGCAAACTTTCTTTCAAAATAACAGGATTTGTATGTAACATAAGAATAATTGACACCTGTAACGTGACTTCCATTTGAAATTCTCAGAACATTTTTCTAACATCAACTGTGCTTACAACAGGGATCGGCAACTTTTGGCATGTGGGCCACCAGCGTAAGCCCCCTGGCGGGCTGGGCCAGTTTGTTTACCTGCTGCATCTGCAGCTTCGGCTGATTGCAGCTCGCACTGGCTGTGGTTCGCCATTCCAGGCCAAAGGGGCTGGGGGAAGTGGCAACCAGCACATCCCTCAGCCCATTTCCCGCAGTCCCCATTGGCTTGACATGGTGAACCGCAGCCAGTGGGAGCTGCAGTCGGCCAAACCTGTGGACGCGGCAGGTAAACAAACAGACCTGGACTGCCACGGGGGCTATCCTGGCAGGCTACGTGCCAAAGGTTGCCAATCTCTGCCTTAAAAAGCCTTGTTGATTAGGTACAGTTACACTCCTATAGATGGGTAAACTCAGGCAGAGAGATTAAAAAGACACTATCGGTTTAAAAATTATACTTCTTTGAAAAACATACAGATTTCTTTACTGACTGTTGGTACCACTTGGTTTATTACAATTGAAAGAATTTTAACAATAAAATTATTTTTCATCATTTAGGCTCAACTGTGTGTTTATTCTGTTCATTTTACTCTATCTGAATAACAAAAATGAAAATGAAGAGTTTAACATTACGTGGTTTAATTCACTGGCAGACGTACACTAGCACCATGCTTCAATATTTAGGTTGAAATACTACAAGGGAATGTTTGAAACTACATGAGTTTTTAATTGAAATTAAAAAAAAACAACAACTGACAAATAGTTTAATAGTCTTGTCATTTATTTTAAGCAGATCTGGGTTTATGGTATTTGGTGGGGGGAGAGAATTAATCTAATAGCAAGCCAGTCGAAAACTCTGAGTCTGCTCATCTAAGCACAAATCATGATTGTGGACGTTTTAATAATGCTATGTTTGTAATTTACAGCTTTGCAAGTGCATTGAAGGCAGTGGGTGTCTTTCCATTAAGTTCAGTGGGTTTTGGATTATAACCGAAATTTGAACAGATGAAGTAAACCTTTGGGACATTCTACCTGTGTCTCTGGCTTGCACTAAATAACTTGGGCTAGATTTGTTTGCACTCAGAAATGGTTTAACTGAACTGATGTTGTCCACAGCTTAGTTTTAGTCAGGAGAGGGATGAACAGAGATCATCAGCAAAATCATTTCAACAATCAGTTGTCAATAATTTGTTTAATTTCTTGTATAGCTAAGGTTTAAGAGCAGCGCTGCTGAAATCAGAGTCTGTTCTCTCTTCATTCAATTCACTCCAATAAGAATATAGGACTTGCCACTTTTTGTTCCTAAATCTGAGTCTCTTGCTAAAATTCCCCACCATTTTTATTACTGTTTCAGCCCCATTGTTGATGGGATACAATAAGGTAGGCAAGACTCTGGGCAGCTCTGGCATGTTAATGACCGTGGGCTTGTTTTTTTTCTGAAATGCCCAGCAATCATAACTCTAAGTGATGTCAGCGGGAGTTGTGGGTGCTCAGCTCTGTTAAAAATCAGGCACCATGGCATCTAATCACATGTGTGACAGGGGGTTTGGCCAATGTTATCTCTTCCACTATTGCTACCACCACTGAGACATAGTATGCCTAGGTGTGGTATCAGATGATCAAACAATTTGGTTACACAAAAGCAAATATAAGGTGCTCAGCTTGGTACCATATGGAACAAAAGTAATTACTGAGGATGAAAGGCAAAGCAAGGCAATTAGCATCCTTGTTGTTTGTCAATGAGTAACCTTCAATATCTCAAAATGTTGCAGTTCAAGTTTCATGCCAGGGTTGTGGGAATGCATCAGAAATGGAGATTTCAAAGTCTGATTATTTAAAATGTATTGCAGTGACAAATGCAATAGAAACCTATTCATAGGCTTGCTCTGTACTCAGTTGCTTCTTTTAACATATTCATTTATCAGATATTTGACTAGGAGGAACACAGCCTAACATTATATTGATGAAAATTGGTGCAGAACAAAATACATTCATTTGTTAGGATTGCACATGCAGCAAAGCAGCTGATCATTACTGTATTTCATATACCAGGTATATATTTCATAAATATTGCCACATGGGTGAACTTATTTTTTTTCTAAATGTACTTCTGAATTATTTTAGAGTGCCAATTTTTGATGATAAATGTAATGAAGCTGTGATACACAGGAAAGAGCCCCCTCTTAATTTCCAGGCTCCTGCCATATGACTTGTGTCAAACTTACAGAAGCTTATACCTCTGTCACATGGAAGGACATTAAGTTATGATGAGTGTGCTTACAGCATGTTTTCACATGTACTGTAGTTTTACTACAGCAACACTGATTTATTGTATGTTACTTCTAGTTAAATCATATCATTCTTCCACTAGTTCTCCTGTCAAGAGGCTGCTGGACCACTAAGTGAGGAAACTTGGGTGGGGGTTAGAATCTAGTACAGATCATTGTGCTACTTCTGGAGGTGGACAAAAGTAAGAACATTTCTGGTCACTTGGTCCTCAGCTTAGCTGCATGTGTAATATGTAAAGGTGTGTCTGGGATTGCCTTTTACTCTGTCAACCCCCCTTTTTCTTCTTATCACAAATTAAAAAAATATCTAAGGAGCCTGCTATGATACTTACATCAGAAATTTAAAATGTGCAAAGTTGTGGAAGAATGGAAATTTCAAGTGTGAAATGAATTGTACAAAATGGGTTTTTGAATCCTTATAATGTACAAAAAGCAAAATTGTGAGCACTCAAAAACTGCACAAAATGCATTGGTAAAACACATATCTTATGACTGAACTGGTTAAAAATTTCCCTAAACATGAACTCTACTTTTCTGGGGTTAATAATTCAGGAATATATTTTATAATCATTAATGGAAAAATAGCTCTCAAACCTGAGGGAAAAAGTAATTAACCCCGTGTAGCAGGTTCAGTCACAGAGACCCCCTTGGGACTGTCTCCTGATGTGCTTTGATGTCTCCTGATGTCTCTTCTCTGTCAGCTTGGGACCCCAGAACCCTGCTTTGTTGAGCCAAATATGCTAATCTGCTGCAACACAGACCCATGCCCAGAGCTGCAGACTTAACTGAAAATGGCTTAGCAAGTGCTCTTGTCTCAAGCACTCAGACACCCAGCTCCCAATGGGATCCAAACCCTAAATAAATATGTTTTACTCTGTGTAAAGCTTATACAGGGTAAATTCATAAATTGTCCGCCCTCTATAACACTGATAGAGAGATATGCACTGCTGTTTGGCCCCCAGGTATTAATTACTTACTCTGGGTTAATTAATAAGCAAAAGTGATTTTATTAAGTATAAAAAGGAGGATTTAAGTGGTTCCAAGTAATAACAGGCAGAACAGAGTAAGTTACCAAGCAAAATAAAACAAACCATGCAAGTCTAAGCCTAATACATTAAAAAACTGATTACAGATGAAATCTCACCCGCAGAGATGTTCCAATAAGCTTCTTTCACAGACTGGACTCCTTCCTAGTCTGGGTCCAGCAATCACTCATACTCCCATAGTTACTGTCTTTTGTTTCAGTTTCTTTCAGGCATCTCTTTGGGGTGGAAAGGCCATCTCTTAAGCCAGCTGAAGACAAAATGGAAAGGTTTCTGGGGCCTTTGATATTCTCTCTCTTATGGGCAGAAACTCCTTTGTTTTTTCTGTTCAAAGTTACAGCAACAAGATGGAGTTTGTTGCCACCTGGGCAAATCACATTTCCATGAATGATTCAGCTTTTTGCAGGCCGACACCATTGTTTACATGTTAGTTTAAACAGTCCCAAAAGCTCAGATGTAGATTGGCATCTCTCAAAATCCATTGTCAATTAAGTATTCCTTGACTGGGCACTTACTGAGAATAGTCGTTTCTCAAGAAGCTGACCAAATGCTTCACTGAGGCTGCTGAGAAGCAAACACATTGAAATACAAGTACATAGACAATATTCATAACTTCAAATACAAAAATGATACACACATACTGACCACATAATCATAACCAGCAAAATGCAACCTTTCCATAGACACCTTACTTGACCTCCTTTGACAAGATTAGATGCGACTATAGGACTTCGGTTGCAACAGTGATCTACAGGGTTACAGTTCATGTCAATAATGTCACCCCCCATATAGCCATATATTGATATCTATAATAAGGACATATATTAAGGTTTGATTTGAATTTGTGTTGGTTTAGACAAGGGGTGGCAAGCTTTCTGGCCTGGAGGCCACAGCGGGGAATAGAAATTGCCTGGCAGGCCATGAATGCTCACAAAATTGGAGTTGGAGTGTGAGAGAGGGTGTGGCTGGGGATGAGGAGTTTGGGATGTAGGAAGGTGCTCTGGGCTGGGACTGAGAGGTTCAGAGTGGGATCAGGGGTGGGGCAGGATTGTGGGAAGGGGTGTAGGTTCCAGCTAGGGGGTATGAGCTCTGGGGTGGGGCTGGAGATGAGAGGTTTGGGGTGCAGGAGGATGCTCCATGCTGAGATTGAGGGGGTTGGAGACTGGGAGGAGGATCAGGACTGGGGCAGAGGGTTGGAGCATGGAGAGAGGCTCCAAGAGGTGCTTACCTTAAGCAGCTCCCAGAAGCAGTGACATGTTTCTTCTCCAGCTCCTACTCATGGAATGGCCCCGCATCCTTAGAGTGGGGCCACACCGTGGTTTCCGGGAGCCGCGTACTGCAGCCCCCGACCTGGCGCCCTAGCTGGAGCTCACGGGGCATTTTAAAATGGCTCACGGGATGCTGTTTGCCCACCCCCGGTTTAGATAGAGTGTTAACATAACTTCATGATATTGTTTTGTTTCTAATATGTTAATCTGAGTGATTTTTACTGTACTAGAGAATATTTCATTCCAGATAAAATACTGTTTTTGAAGGTATATGTACTAGAGCGTTTCCATGTAAAAATTAACCTTATCAGTAGGCATGTATTCTTTCCTGGAAGTTGAAATCCTAAAAATAAATATTTCTTAACATTGGCATAAGTGTCCTTTTTAGCTTAAGAATGGTTTCCATTCATATTATCTCTTACATATATTTTTCGGATGTGCATTTTCATTTGCATTCAAGAATTTCTTTTTCAAAGCACCAGCTTTTGTAGCCTTTTCTAGTTCCATAGCTCCATTTTCTAGATTTATTTCTGAGAGCTGTATTCAAAGTAGAACCGTCAGCTTTAAAATACCATATTTCAGTCAGTTTTGCTGTGAAATTTGAATCTGATTTAGTCTTCATTTTGAAAAACAAATGGAATAAATGCTATAATTTGAATACGGTAAAATAATAACCAAGAATTACAGATTTCTCTGTAAACTGTGACATACTTATGGCATCATAACATTTGGGCTTTCCATGCATATAAATTGAAGGTTCAGCTCTAAAATCTCCAACATGCACAGCTACAGAATAAGGCTGGTTCTGGGAGGGCGTGTGTGTGTGGGGGGGTTGTTTTGATTTTTGAACCTGATTGGATCAGTGGAGAGCTGCACTTGAAGGGAGTTCTGCAGTTGATTTGCATGGGATTAGGATCTTGTCAAAAGTCAAATCGCTAACACTAGACTAATCACTAACAGAAGACTAACTGATTTATGCTTGTTAGTTTCAGAAAAGAGAGACATGCTGGGTGAGGTAATACCTTTTATTGGACCAACTGTTGCTGGGGAGAGAGACGACAGAGCTGTTCTTCAGGTCCTTCCTCTGACCTGAAGAAGAGCTCTGTATAAGCTTGAAAGTGGCTTGCTCTTGAAATGGTTTTGACAATGTACACAATGAGCAGAAAACTACTCTCCTAAATTCCATATGTCCAGGATGGAGGTTACCTGCAACTGAGGAGTTAAGTATCCGGTAGGCAGTACAATATTTCAATCACTAATTGGAAACAGTAAAATATATCCTTATGTTTAGTGATACCCTTGACAAATTTCAATACAACTTGTCAGTTGCATCCATTTGACCTTCTTGGAAATAGGGCAGTTTCTTATAGGTTTACAAGTAGGGTTTACAAGTAGTTTGTCAGGAGATGAGGAAGAGAAGAAGGAGAGTGTTGGCTATGGAAAGTAGGGGAGTCTACATCTAGATTAAGACATGGCATCAAATAATTGGAAAGATCACTTTCTGGGAGGAGGTAGCTGAAGTTTATGGAACCAGGTCTCTTTTGGGAAGGTGAAAGGAGAAACCTGCAGTTAGGGGACCTTGGGTGCATTTTGAAGTGACTACAAGAGGGGTGGCTGAGGAATTGAAATGAGTGTTTAAGGGTTAAGTGGAAACTTTTGAATAGATTATGTTATTAAAGATATATACTGCAGTAGGTATATGTTGTATAGATTACATGCTAAGAGTAACTGAGTAATCAACTGCTACTGCTGAAATAGACCATGTACAATTTTCAGTGCTATTAGGTCATAAGAGATTTCAACTTGTGTTGTTGTAACTAGACAATTGTGAAGAAAAACAGTCATTTGTTATAATATTGTTTGTCAGAAATGTGTCAGGATTGCTGGTGCACCATGAGCACTTAAGGGGTATTTTCTGAAACTGTGACAACTAAATTCCGTGCCAAAGATGTCTAAATTTGGGAGATTCTAACAGCCAAAAACATAGCCATAATAATTTCTAAGGGGTTGAAAACGTCAGGTTTAATTTTACAATGACAGTAAATTTTGTATAAGGAGAGAAGAAAACAATGTTTTTAACTCAGCAGCATCCAGACAGTATAATGTTGCTGCCAGCAGGATTTTTGTTTATTTGTTTGTTTGTTTTTTGTTTAATCCCAAAAACTGCTTGCTCCTGCTTGGTCAGGTGATATCAGATGCCTTCTTGCTGGAGGCAACAGGGTGAAAGGAGTGCTATTCCAGCTGACGTTTGTGCCATGTGTTAGCATATATGGATAATTTTGAGTCTGTCTGATACTAATTTATCACAGTCCCACATTTCACAAGGATGAAATGAATCTCCCCAAGATAATACCAACAGAGTTGATTCAATATGCAGCTACCGTATACGTGTTGTAGATTTCATCATATCCTATTAATCAAATACTGTTTTGAATGGTGTGCAATGTTTGCAAAACACAATAAAGGAATAAAGTAGCCTAAATATTAAATGATAAAATAACGAATGCTTTTTAATTTAGGGCTTTTGATTCCAGAAATATACTGGATTAAGCACCCCATTGCCTCTGTCAACTGATTTTTGAAGTGCTATCATTTGATTGACTTTAGTTAGGGTGTTAGCAACAGGGTAGGTCCAATCATTCTCAAGAGTCCAATCACTAGCACAAAACAGATTCCAATTTTTCTTATAAAGTTAACAGATTGCATTTATTTATTAACAAATTGCATTTATTAACAGACTGCATTGCATTTATTAACAGATCATATTAACAGATTGCATTGCATTTATTGCAATTTTTCTTATAAAATTAACAGATTGCCTTTATTTATTAACAGATTACATTTATTTATTTGTGCTCAAATTTCCCTCAGTGCAGAGAGCCAGTCCTAGATCCTCTACACCAGTCTTTCTCAACCTTTTTGAAGGCTTGCTGCCTTCCTAAAATGTGTCAGGGAGATCTGAGGGACCAGCACTGAGAAAAGATTCCACGTAACTCTTAAACACTCATGTCAGTTCCTCGGCAACCCCTCTCTTAGTCACTTCAAAATGCACCTGAAGCCCCCTACTTGCTCTACGCTACCTAAGTGTAATGTTAAGGGCTTGTTCGTTCAACCACTGAAGTCATTGCAATTTATCCATTAACTAGAACAGGAGCAAGAGCAAACCCTAAGAAGGCCTTAAGTGATGACAGGGTCTTCTTCCAGGCTCTGTGAACTGAGATCAGTTTCATTTCCCATTTCGAGGCTTGGCACAATTCAATTTTTATATATTTTTTTATTTTGACAGAGAATATCAATGTTCATTTTTAAGCATTTTCCCAATGTTTATCTATTTAAATTTTCACAGTTGTGGGAAATGAGAGGGGGCAGACAATAATTATTTAATGACAGTAGACCTTGAGATTCAAGAAATTAAAGCATTCTAACTGTAAAAACACAAATTGTCAATATCACATGTCAAAATGTAAATATCCTTAAATCTGTCTAATAATTTCTCAGGCAGCCTTTTTCTTACTTTCCCTATCTATAAAAAATAGTTAGTATTGATGGAAATATTTTCATTGATAGTAATCAAAATGTGTGTGTGCACTGGGAAATTAATGAAGTAACAAAGAGTCCTGTGGCACCTTAAAGACTAACTAAAGTATTAGAGCATAAGCGTTCGTGGGCTAATACCCACTTCGTCGGATGGATGCAGTGGAAGTATTTAGGGGCAGGTATAAATAGGTAGGCAAGAACCAGGTTGGAGATAACAGGGTTAGTCCAATGAGGCTGAACCAGCTGTTATCTCTGATCAGGGAGGGTGAGGTATTCCTTTAGCAGCTGAACTGGAGGTGTGAACGGGAAGAGAAGAGAAACTGTTCTTGTAGTTAGTTAGCCATTCATAATCCGTATTTGGGATCTTTAAGGTGCCACAGGACTCTTTGTTACTTCTGCAATTCCAGACTAACACGGCTACCCCTCTGATTCTTGGGAAATTAATGTTTACTGACATTTACCAATGAAAATTTAATGCTTTCATGCCTATTCATAACCTATAACTGGATACTAAACTACATTAGAAATCAAAGCAAAACAAAATCTAATGCTCTGGAATTGTGGAAAAACTGTTCAGGAATGTCTATAGCCTGGCATATGTATAAATATTGTTCTTTGACTCATATGAACAAATTAACTTTGATAGCCCCATTTTTTAAAAAAATTATTAATTATGCCTGCTTTTTATTAACTTGGTTTAGCATTTCAACAGTAAATACCAATTAATAATAAAGGTTATAAAACACAAATATAGTGAGCAGTTGTTATGGCCAGGTTGTCAGAGCCTTGATTCAGCTCCCCAGGACCACAGAGCAGTAAAAAGGAGTGAGTCCAGCCACTGCTTCCTCCCTCAGGACTATCTTTGGCCTTGCTCAGATTGTGACTCAGCCATGGGTAGGAGAGCAAGGGCTATTGATCAGATACTATGGCCACTGGATAGGGAGAATGTAGGAAGCTGGAGCCTAAACTCCACCCAAACTCGCAGACCATAGTATGGCCAATATCAGGAGGAAGAAAGTAGTTTATCTCTCCTCCAAGCACAGTCCTATCTCCCCAGATTAAGGGATAGCAGGAGAGGAACTGAGATTGAGTCACAATTCATTCTGCTTTGGACTGTTTGTGCAGTAGTGCATCTAAATGGGTCCCTTGGTGCTACAGTAACGCAAATATATAATAATTAATAAATGATGCTCCTTACTCTGAGTTACATTATAACTGTACAACCTGCCCTGTGTGAGAATTAAATCAGTCTGCACTGCATGCGCTGATTTTGGTAGAGATTGGAGAGCAGGCAATAGGTACTATCATCTTAAGGACACATTATTGTCAATGGTTAGAAACCAGTGAAATAGATTTCAACACTTGGAATATTGGAGAAAATTCTAATATATGTTACTATGATTAGTACTGGAGAAATCCTGTCGATCATTGATTTCCTTTTTCTTGGAGAAAAATAGTAATACAAATGGATTCTAGAACAAATTGAATTGACTGTTTTCTCTGCTGTATGAAAATGTCCATTTTAATTGCTAAAGAGCCATGTGTATTTTCCGCTCACATGTGTTACTTAAGCAGAAAATGGCATTAAAAAAGAAGTTCCAATTTTAGCCCTGTTATCACTGAATTTACAGAGGTAAAGGGACAGCTGAATTAGAGAAGAGACTGTTTCTTTCATTCTGTGTTGATACAGGAGACTCATTAAATCTCATGTCAGGTTTGCAGCCTCTACAGAACGCTAGACTTTTCAGAGAACTTCAACCTCTTAAGGACTATAGTTTGCACACTTTGGAAGTTAATGAGCTATCCCGCAGTTATTAGTCGGTCTTTATCAATGGGTAGGCTCTGGGATTTTATCTGACTTTCAGACTGTAACTTGCTCTCTTATGTGCTGCATGACATAAGAGCTAGAGTAACTGTGCTTTCCAGTTTGCTAATCCTCCCAAAACAGATTAGACCAGGGGTCGGCAATCTTGGCACGCGGCCCTCTAGGGTAAGCACCCTTGGTGGGCCCGGACGGTTTGTTTACCTGCCACATCTACAGATTTGGCGTATTGCAGCTCCCATTGGCCGCAGTTCATCGCTCTCGGTCCAATGGGAGCCGCAAGAAGCGGCAGCCAGCACCGCACCACTTCCGGCAGCCAACATTGGACCAGAGCGGCGAACCGCAGCCAGTGGGAGCTGCGATTAGCCGAACCTGCAGACGTGGCAGGTAAACAAACCGTCTGGGCCCGCCAAGGGTGCTTACCCTGCAGGGCCACGTGCCAAGGTTGCTGATCCCTGAATTAGACAATAATAAATGTTGCACAATATATGAGTTAGCCAAAACGTCTTATGTGATTATCAGAATGCCTGAATTGCATAATTCTTCTTCCACAAAGAGATTGTATCACCTTCAGATTGTAGTCTCTAAAATCTACAAAGTTGACCCTGGCATAAGTGAGCACATCTCCCCTAACACCATCCATACTGGGGATTGGCCCCCGTTCCAGCTATGGGTGGGGAATGAGCATTGTTGCTGTATCTGTGCAAATCCTTAATGTAGACAAGGTAAACCCCAGGGATAAACAACATTCTACAAATGACTACTTACCTTGTATACATTAGGGATTTGCCCTGGTACATCTATGCCAGTAGCAGCTCTCCAGTGGAATAAACTTAGACGTTTGTCCCAGTGCATACAAGGTCTTGGGGCCTGATCCAAAGCACTTTGTATTCAATAGAATACCAGCAATGCTTAAAGTGAAGAGAGGTCACAGGCCAAGCAAAAACAAAATAAAAATTCAAAAAAATGAGCTGAGTCACTGAGGTGTATACTTTAAACACTCTGCTGCCAAAGATGCTGCTCCCAGATTATGGTCTTCAGACCACTTTAAGCACTGGATCAAATTTTGTCATCTAAAGGTTCCCCTTCAAGGAACTGCAGATAAAGCCAGGAGCTGATGTCAAGTCTGGTTACCTGTTTCTGCTGTATGCCCGATCATTGACTTTTTTCATCTCTCTTGTTCTCTTTGCTGTTAAACCAAAAATCAGTAGAACTGAATAACATAATGGCATGTTTTATGAAAGGGGGGATAATTTTCATGGACTTCACCTTCTCTTATAGCCTACGGAGAAGTGAAAGAATGTGGGTCAGTTAAGCGGAGATGAATTTTGTTTGAGGATTAATTTTTGGGGAGGATCAGAAGGCTCCTGGGGGGAACCGGAAAAAAAAATAATATAGCAGTCAGGCCTTCTTGTGCTGACATGCAGTATTTTTCCACTCCATGAGACATAGTTAGACATCCTCTGACACGCTGGAGGACTTAAATCAGGGACTGAGCCCTCTTACACTCTGGAGAAATGTATCCATTTTTTGAATGATTGTTTTTCTTTCCCAAGTGTATTCTTGCTTAAGTGCTTTCAGGTTAAAATAAAACAAGCTCCCCACACATATATCCTCAAAAGACAAAACAACTTTTGACCATGTCGCTTGTTAGCGTTGTAGTGCGCCAAGAGATTTTTTCCAGAGGTGCTGTGTGAACAGCCTGAAATACAGCTGTTCTGCTCCAGCTAAACAGGTTCAGAGGGAATGAAGAGCTTAGAGCAATTTGTAGGCAGCCAAGCAAAAAGAGAAATGCACAAAGAAGCAGCGGATGTTAGCGGCTTTTACAATGGTAGAAAGAGAAAAGGAAGAATAGGCAACGGAACAAGAGCAGCGAGAGAAAATGACTCTGGAGGCAATTTTAATAACTGTTTCTCCAAACCAAAGAGAAGCCAGAGTAGTTACTTATTTCTGTAAGTCAAATTTTATCCAGTCTCAGATTTCACAGGGATACCTGCTGAGCAATATTCTTGCTTAGAATATGCTGACATTAAGTGTTTTCTCCCTTTTCCTAGAATGTTTTCCCTCATCCCCACAGTGACTAGAACATGAGACTGGCAGCCATTTAGGTTTTATTTCTGTCACTTTCATTCACTCATGCCCAAGCACTTAAGCATGTAGTTAAATCCCACTGATTTCAGGGATGCTTTCATGAAGTGAGATCGAAGGATATGACTCTGGGCAAATTAAGAAATCTTTTGTGCCTCTGTTCCCCATGTTTAAATGTGGAATAATAACACCTACCTCTTATAGGTGTTGTGAGGCTTAACTCACATAATATTTGCAAAGTATTTTAAAAACTTTTAAACTATAGAAGTGCGATGTATTATTATCTCTCATCAACACTAACAGGAGTCCTTATGGGCATCTTGTAAGGAGAATGCACATTCTTACTGTCACTTGTTTTTGGAGTGTTCTTAATGAGCAAATTCTCAGCTCATGTAAATTGTCATAACTCCATTGAAGTCAATATTCAAAAGTCTAATCCTTTAAGCAGAAGCTTCTTGGATCACCTCTCAGCAATGGCAAGAGGAAGGGAATGTTTGCTCAGTGGGACTGATTCTTGCTTCTGGTATACTCATCGAAACATATCCAAAGGGGCTGTAAAATGCTCCAAAATCAGACTAGCATAGCATTTTGCACACTTTGTACAGGGGCAAATGACTATATGAGGAGCAAGGCATGGGAGACTCAAGTGCAGGGTGTTTACAAGATAAGGTCTTTATCTGCTATAATACAAGCTAATCTTTTAACATATGTACGGGAGAGAGCTTAGAGTAAAGCAGGGATTGGCTTCCCGCAGCCCCCATTGGACTGGGACTGAGAACCGCGGCCAGTGGGAGCACAGTCAGCGAAACGGCAGGTAAATAAAGCAGCGGGGCCTGCTAAGGGTGCTTATCTTGCGGTCCTGCGTGCCAAAATTGCCAATCCCTGGAGTAAAGGTAAAAGGGTATGTCAAATAATAGTGTAAATATGTTCACATATATGTATAGGAGTTTATCAAGTGAGATGTTACTGAAAATTTCAATGTCACAGACATTTGATAAACCATTAAAGATAATTGAAAAACAGTTATGTGTGAGAGAGAAAGAGAGTGTGTGTGTGTGTGAGAGAGAGAGAGAGAGAGAGAGAGTAAAAAAGTATTGCAGCTGCTGTGATTTTTAAAAAATACTTCAGTTATTTAAAATTCCTCCTAAGAATATGTTTGATCTTCCTGGGGTATGTAATAGAAGTTATAGAGTGTCATGGAGAACAGGGACCTATTATTATATTTCATTGCTACTTTTATTACCTGAGGGTAAGTGCAGGCAATAGAACAAGGTGTCAAACTTACTTTTAACCTTTGGTCTTCAAAGACACTAGATGAAGGGTTTAAAAGGATTTTAAGTTATTATCCTTAGAATCTCCTCACTCCCTCTCCGTTTGCAACCAGTGCACATGAATGTTATCCAGTTTGTAATGCAACCCCTCCTTTTGTCCTCCACTTAGGCCTGTTGTTTGCTCCACAGGCAACTTCATGCCTGTGCTTCTGCTTTATGTGATATGTTATAGGTTTTGTCGGATATTTTCAATGCAATTCCTGCTTAAGAAAAAAAAGAGAGAAATATTTCATTTTGTATGCTGGGTAAGAAGCAGAAGCATGTTGTAATTGTTTAGAAACATATATGTAGTCCAGAGATTAGGTCTGTTGTGCTTTGAATGATACGTGGTTTATCCTTGCATACTGGAGAATAAAAATAGGAGAAATTGATGAATGTACTTTGAAGTTAAAAACTGAATTGTATTTGTCATTAGGGACATGATGGTACTGGCAGCATTGTTAAAGGGCTTCTGGCTCCTGATGTTCTTAACTTTGCTCTTAAATTGAGACATAAAGTGCTCACAAAGTCAGACAGAGAGTGAGCCAGGTTAAGTAGCTTCTCTGAGTTAAAGAAGCCACTTAGAATGTCGGGCAGGAGAGCAGGGCAGTTAGTTTTGCTGTACGTTTCAAAAGGAGACAGAGCCACATAATTCCATTTTTCACGTGTGTCTTGAGAAATTTACATGAACTGCCCAGGACTAGAAATTCACTTTGAAATCTAGAAAGCCCCTGAGAAAATACTCTCCCTCTGATAATACTGAATATCTACATCCTGATTTTCATGACAACATGAGGCTTTAGTCTTGGGACATTAGCATGACTGTTCTTACGAAGTAAGTGTTCTCCCTGGTATGAAGACAGTTGTTTCTCTTACAATGACTGGCAAATGTACCGATTGTTTATAATAGGGGATTGCCATGGAAAGCAGAGATGTTAGTATCATTGAAATGGTTAACTGATTAAAGGGAGAGGAGCTGTTAAGGCAGGGGATGGGGTCAGTTGGCACGGTGGGGCTGGAGCCCGGGGTGCAGATGGTGTGACTCGGTTCAGAATCTGGTCTTGGCTAGGGTCCAGGGTGCAGCTGGGACCAGGGTCTGGATGGCTTGGCCGTGGATTGGGGCCAGCTGGCACAGCATGGCCAGGGGTTAACGCCCATTAACATTTTACATCCCTACCGGAAAGGTGTGGAAAGAAAGCAAGAAAGAAACAAAAAAAATCTCAATTGGCAAGTCTCATCCCCTCCTCCTCATCCCCAGCGTATGATAGTATCAAGCCACATGACAGCTCTTCTGATTTTGAGTAAAAATGATGAACCAGATCTCCATAACTTACCCATGGCTTTAGAAAGCACAGAAGTAAATACAGAACATTACAAATGTAATAATAAACATTTTACTATGAAGCAGCTTAGGTGAGCACTTCAACGAAGTTTAATCTTCAGCATTCTGTAATGTAGTGTAAAATAATGTTGGTTTCTGCTGCAAAAAAATATATATATTGAAAGAATGACACTTGTCATATTAACCCTGATAGAAAGCTGATAAAATTCTTCCTTTAAATGGGTCGGGGGCGGGGGATCTTACAAAACTCTAACTTCCAACAATTGTAAAAAATATCTTTCAGATTCATTGTTTTATTTTCCTAGTCCAACGGTCTTCTTTTGTTGTGGGCTCTACTGTCCAGTTGGTGCCATTTGGTGCCCTAGCCTTGCATACTGGAGACAAAATTGTGGTTGAAGTCATGTTGAGTAAAGCCAGCTCAACAACAGGGACAACTGGTCAAGTAAACTTACGTTACAGATTTATTACACAACTGTGGTTTGTAGATGTTTGTCAATTCTGTTTTAGGAATTTTCCTCATTTCCTAAGTGGTAGGGATCTTTGTGTTGTAACCCTTCTGTCAGGTGGGTTCGATATCTAGAAGTTCCTTTTTAACAATACAACACAGAACCGTCTCAAGCCCTCAGTAACCCGGGAAAATTACACACTACCCCCTGGGCACCACTAAGAGGCAATACTTCCCCCCTTCAAGAACAAAGTCTGTGTGTACAAAATAAACTTTTAATAAAAAATGTAAAATAACCCAGCATTAACTTTGGAAAATGTCACAAGCATGACTCATAAGCATAAGCCACAAGCATAAGACCATGAGAAAAGCACCCACCCCACAGTACATTGGATAGTGTCCTTTGCCTCTGGTTTTCACCTTGTGGTGAATAAATCCAACAAACAAACTAAAGTTCCTTTAATGTGCTCCTCCCTTCTCCCTACACCACACTCTACTCACAGTTGTCCTTGGTCAGTGAAGATCCAGAGTTCAGAGTTTGTGTGATTTCACATTCCACCCTCGGGAGAGGGGGAAGGCACTTTGATCACTCCGGCAGTCAGGCACTTGCTCACCGGTTGCTCTGCCAGTGGCCTCTCAGTCTGCTGCCTCTCTCTCCACCTGCTGCTGCTTGCTCGCTCGCTCTGCTGGCCACTCTATTGTCTATTTACTCCACCATTGGCTGCTACGCTGCCAACTTGCTGCACTGTCTGCTGCTCACCATGCAATCAGCCACCTTCTCACTCACTCACCCTCAGTTCCTCTGCTGTCGGTCGCTAGGCCCACTGGTCAACTGCTTGCTTCACCACAATCTCTGGGATGTCTTTAACACAGCGTTCAGTGAGTTCAGCTGTTAGTGGGGAAGCCTCACTGCTAGTAGTGGCTGGGAAGTCTCTTTCACCAGGGACACTGTCCTACAGCAGGTCTAATGCTTAGCTTTGGTTTTCAGCGATTTCAGCACTATTGATCCACAAGAGAAGCGTCTCAGTTGAGTCTTAATCAGCTCTGTCATTACACAGTGGAGAGTCAAATGGTGTCTTCCACCCTTAGGCAGAGCCCATGTCATCAGACTTACAAACACTTATCTCCTCTCCACTGGGTTTAGGCACCCCTCACCCCTTGCCTAACAAGAGCAGTTCAGTTGAGTATGAGTCCCTCAATCAGGGCATGCCAAGTACAGTTCTCTGCTCTTTATTCACACAACAAGAGTAATCACACTTTAATACTTCTGACCCCCCTCCTCACCCCAAATAACAGAGTAACTTGTGATCCAACACCAGCCAAAAGTGATCATTTGGGCAAAGCAGTTCCATCATGCTGCTCACCTAGGCACAGTGGATGTATCTATGCAAAGAAGGTCAGTTTCTGGAGTCTTCTCTCCCAGGTCATCACTGCATGTCAGGGGAGAGCTCACTCAGACCCTGGTTGCAGTGTTTATAACTTTTCATCAATTCCCAAGCAGTGAGTGAGACATTAATTTTTACTTTCATTATATGCTTTGATATTAAGAAATTTATCTGCATGTTGCATGTGACTTGGGGAGCATGTTTTTTTCTCTGTTTAATGTTTTGAATATTAATTTGTTTGCTGATATCCAGAAGAAGTATTAATCTATCAGTGTTAAATAGTGGTATGTGGCTTTTGAATGAGCTCTTCTATAGTTATTTTTATCCTTAGATCTCAAAGCACTTTACAAAGGAAGTCAGTACATCAGACCCTTGCTAGAATGCGGTGTTTGGGGTCCATGAGCAGTAGCGCATTAATGCGAGGACCACATTATAGTGGGAACTGCATTACCATGGATTCCAATTAAAGTTATTAAATTTGGGATCCATGGCTGCGACTGCGCTATACGCAAATCCGCGCTATATAGATGTGCCTTCCAGCGAGGGTCTGCTGTATTATTATCATCACCATTTTACAGATTGGGAAACTGAAGCACAGGTAAGGAAGTGACGTCCCCAAGGTCACACACTAAAGCATCCACAAAGCCAGGAATTTAACCCAAGTTGTAATTCAGTGCCCCTATAAACTAGGCTACACTGTATCCTTTAGTAGACACTGCCTACTATTATGCTCCCATACACACAAATGCCACTTCCCGAAGCCCCCATTGGACCAGAGTGGCGAACCACGGCCAGTGGGAGCCGCAATCGGCTGAACCTGCGGATGTGGCAGGTAAACAAACCGGCCAGGCCCACCAAGGGTGCTTACCCTGGGGGTGCTGCATGCCAACGTTGCCGAGCGCAGCCCTAGCACATGGTTTTGTGTCCAGATAACAGGGACATATTATATAGTACTATTGTATATTCCTAGGAAAATTAACTGTAATGTATATTGATTGCATTAGGACCTTTGCCAAGCAAAGATTTCTCACTCTGTAACTAACATGTTTTCATAAACAGCAATTTACATCACAGAGAAACTGTTCACTCTTAAACTAGGTAGCTAACCATACTTACATCTTTGACATGTCTTTTGCCAACTATCTTAAATAGTCCAACCTTTATATACACCAGACCCTTGCGATAGCCTGCGTCGCTATAGCACGGGTTCGCATATAGTCTGGTCGCGGTGATGGATCCCAAATTTAAATATTTAAATTAGGATCCATGGCAACATGTCCCCCGAATTAACGCAGGACTGTGCATGAATCTCGAACCCCGGGCTATAGCGAGGGTCTGGTGTATATGTGTGTGTGTGTGTGTGTGTGTGTATGTGTGTGTATATATATATATATATATATATATATATATATATAAGGTTTTATATATAGTTATATATAAAGGACTCACTTAAATTAAGAGTAACCCTTAAATTTGTTGGTGCGAAGAAATCTTTGTGCCTCTATTTGATATTCCATAAAATGGAAAAATGTTTTCTAATGATGTACTGCAAAGAAATGAATAGACTAAGGAGGAAATCTGTCTGACACTACTCCAGATGTTATGGCACATTCTTCCTTCAGGTGTACATTCGTGCAGCTCTCACTGAAGTGAAGATAACAGGCACTGCATCCAGACATTTGA
This sequence comes from Dermatemys mawii, assembly GCA_007922305.1. Classification (NCBI taxonomy): domain Eukaryota; kingdom Metazoa; phylum Chordata; order Testudines; family Dermatemydidae; genus Dermatemys; species Dermatemys mawii. The sequence continues at coordinate 32,766,954 of ML677348.1, read as the reverse complement.
GGACAGAGTTGGGTCCTTTGTCAACAAACAAGTAAAGACTGAAGCTCTTAGTTCGTAATAAAACTCCATGTATGTTGTGCTTCTAAAAGGTGCTGGCCAGCCCTGTAGAAGCAGTCTTCTCTCTATAGAGAAGGTTTCCATGCAAGCAAAATTGCAATGCTTACTTCCCCACATGTCTAGGAAGTGTAATTTAAAGCTGACCTGGAAAGATCACATTTAGGAGAAGAGAAGGTAGGTCAGCCTCTGTGATCATTTAGTTCTTGGTCCTGTTAATGAGATGGCCAACAAGGTGCAAGTTGTTCAGATACCTGTCCATTGGGAATTGGCTGGAGACCACCAACTCATTTCACCAGGATGATTAAGGAGCCATTACTGGATGATGTTGCATGCTAATAATTTTCACTGTTGACCTTGACCAGATTAGAACTGGTGATCTACAGGTGACCCGCAGTCTCATTATTTTGCTTAAAGTAAATAGACCCTAGTAATACATCGTGACTCACTCCTGTGACATTTATATGGTTCCTTGTCTATATATTTTTGAACAAGTATATATTTCTTTCAAACTTTCTTCAGCAGAGCCTTACTCCAGACAGTCTGAGTGACTGGTGAGCTAAGTAGAGATAAGGCCAGATTGAGTCATAAAAAAAAGTAAAACCTCTTCCTGCCATAGACCTGTCATGCTTGAATGAACACAGAAGGTTGAATGAACATAGGAGCATGGTCAAAAACAATTTTGAAGGGATCATTTTCATGAATGAGCTTTGTGAAGTTTGAAATAAAGTCCTTTGTGGGCAGGAGGAGTATACATAACAAATGATGAAGGCAGTTTTTGTGCTGATGATTTTGCTGACCCTTTTGGGGGCTATAGGTCTGTTTCCTGTCTTACGTTTTCCCTGCCAGTTATGCAGCGTATTGCAGGGTTCCAACACAGTTCATTCAGTCATAGTGGAGTAAGTCTCTTGCAAAAGAGACTTAGAAACTTAGGACCAGCTTTCTTTGTAGCAAGAAACTGAACTTTGGACAGCAGATTATCCTCTTTTATTTAAACAACCCCGACGATGATCTTGGGATATGACCTCCAATAGATAAGCATTCTCAATGTTCTGTAATCACTTGAGGGAATGTTAATTTTCATTATCAGTAGAGAAGACCATGAAGAAAATAATTGCTTGAACTTCACATAAAGAGTAGTGCATTTTGTGCCTGGTGTAAAAATCCAATATTTCCAACTATGATTACAAAGGCTAGTTAGCTTTCAGACAATCAGGCAATGTTATGTCTCCAATAGTTCGGTTGCTATTATCTACTCAGGAATTGATTTCTACATGGTATAGTTTAAAAGTTGACTTCTGTTTTTCTTCCACTGCTCAGTAGCATAAATCAGTGTGTAGTAGACTTCCAGGCACTATGTGGCTCTGATAATACACAACACCACAGGAATGATATCTCATTGTGGGGGAAAATGGATACTCTATCCATTGCTTATGCCATTTATTTTTTAAAGGAGAGGAGAGAAATAAATATAGGGTGTTTGTAAAACTGAACAATATAGTAATCTGGACCATGGAGCTCTGGCTTCTATTACATTCTGCCTCTATATGAAATAAACTATAATAATGTAATAAAAAAAAATAGTTTAGCAGTATTTAGTGCATTTCACCAAACGTTATGACTAACCAGTAAGAGTGATGATATATCTGGACAGTAAAGGCAGCATCAGCTAACAAAGAGCAGATTTCTCCCACAGAGTCATTCAGCAATGAAAACTTCTCTTCGGACAGAGAAAACAGAGTACAAGATTAAGATGTGAAATTACAGAAATACAAATAGTCAGTGGACTCTTAAAGAAGATGTCTGAGCTTTGTCCTCCTGTATATATCTGCAGATAATTATGTTAATGTCTATGTACATATGTGGGTATACGTACATATGAATATACCTTCCATACAAACACAGCCCCTATTCAAACATACACATATATCTTTGTTTTCCCTTGTCCTATGTAAGTTTGAGTCACAGTCTTAATTTTAAAGTTAAAATGACTCTCTCCTTAATTCATTGGTTTGTTTCTGCATCACAGCATGCCATTGCTCTGAGACCCTCGAACTATTAAGGCACAAATTGGAAGGGCTAAGAGCATAACGTCAGTCTAAAAGAACACTTGCCAAAGTTGAAAGGTATATAAAAAAAATCCTAAAGTGACAATGGTCCCACAGAAAGGTCTTACCTTCCTGATACTATCCATGTTTTCATGTTTCAGAACACTTGTTAAAACAGAAAAGGAAAAAAAAAAGTGTGTGACACTTAGACTCCTAGTAAACATAAACCATTTCTTATCTTACTTCTCAGCCCCTCTCCTCTGCCTCCCTTCTCTGTCTCCATTTACAACTTCACTATCCTTCCTGTCTCCTGGGACCATAACCTTAGTGTAATCTTTGACTGTGCTCTCTGCTTCCCGCTGCATATCCAAGCTCTTGCTAAGATAAACTGCTTCTTTCTGACTTCACCAAAAAAACCATATTTCCTCACTGTTTCTACTGTCAAAAACCCTTGTCTGTGTGCTTTTTACTCCAAATCTTCTTCATTCTGGCCTCACTGCTTCTCTGCTCCCCCTATCAATCCACAGTGCTGTTGCTAAAATCTCTGCAGAGCCAACCACAAAGGGTGCCAATTACAAAGGTGTTTTCTTTCCCTTATGTGGGCACTGATCCATTAGGAACTGGACTGAGATCTCACAAACTTATGCCATACATTGAACAGCCCTCAAGTTGGTACCAACTTAACTTATTCCCAAACTGGACTGAGTTTGACACAGTAACCTAGCACAGAAAAGGCCTATAATCCATCATCTATCTATTCTCTGAGCTTTAATTTGCTTGCATTTGTCAATTTATTTCACAACTTTCATGTTACATAATTTTTAGTACATTTTCCCTTTTGTCCTTCTCCCTTCTATAACAGGGTATATGGCCCAATAAGTAGGATACTGGATAGGAATTCTGGAGTTCAATTCCTGCTGTAACAATAGGAGTCTCACTGATTCTCTCTTTTCTTTAGTTTCTCTAGCTGCGTATTTGCTGGTTTTATAAAGTGCATTGTGGTCTACAGATGAAGAGAGCAATTTAAGAGCTAGGTATTATTGTTATTAGCCTGATTTTGACAGTCTGACTCAGTCGAGCCTCTGATTTGGCATTCACATTTTTTTGTGGTTACAAATACTTATAAGTGCAAATGATGCCATTTAAACATAGAGCTTTCAGAGGATACCCATAAAAGCAAGTTCAGTAGTTATATGTCTAACTATGTCTAAGTGGCATCAGTTGTAACTACAAAATTGTGACGTATTATTAGATGCGGAGGCCGCATCTAATAATCAGATCCTCTGTATAAACTTTTCTAGCTTCTTATCAGAGTTTATTTGGACACCTCAGGAAATGAAGTTATTCATATTCTGCATTATCTTTTATTTTAATCATTTGCATTTTTCAGGGCATATTGTTTTAGAAAGTGGCAGATATGATATTTAATCATGACGGATTGAGAGGTGTAATACTATGCTATAATAAAACAAATATATAAACATAACTGTGGCAGCTGTTGACTTTTTTGACAACTCAGGCACGAATCACAAAATAGTTATTTCCCCCCTTCCAATATGCAATTTATTAGATATTAAAAGCTTACTTTATAGTGAAGAAACAGTAGGCAGAGCTGGGAGCTGGAGCCGCCACCGTTGTCTCCTCATGGATGCCCAAGAGAAGGAGATTGGGGAGGCACAGGACAGAGGCCTCGTCTCATCCTCTGCAAACCATCATGTGCAGACTAGGCTTAACTGCTACAATTCTGCCTTGGCCTCACCAAGCAGTAAATATCACAGCAGCACCATTACAAAGAGCTTCTTGGTGAGCTGAATTCCCGTGGTAACAAGGCAGCTCCATGAGGCACCAAGATTCAAACCTCAACTTTCTGTTGTTGAATTTTACAATGACAAGAGTGAGCTGAGATATTTAAATCAAATCAGCATAAATCCCAAATTCTATGTTTTTATCAGCTGAGGGGGGAAGGGGAAAAGAACATGCAAAATGTATTTTCTAGCCTTTAGGACTTCTTGGTTAGGCTGTGCCTCACTTGCCTGGGCTGACAATCCACCTCTGAAACCAATTGGGCTTGAAAATTAACATATTTTAACATATGGAATCCAATCCTGCTTTTCCCAAATCCACAAGTCACATCAAAAATTCAATGGAAAACGAATGGCTGCTGGCAAAATTCTCAGTTGGGGTACATGGGTTCAACTCCATTTACAGCAGCTCACTAATTAGCCCCAATATTTGTCACTGCTAACAGAACTGTGACAGTCAGGGTCCAGACATCCCATGGGGAGAATAGGGTTTCTGAAGCCCAAAGAATAAGTAAATGAATCAACTGATTGTATACAGTAGTGTTGTATGGTAAAAGTGCATGGAGGAAGTTTTTGTATGAAAGCCGGTGACACGCTGGCCATGAATATAATTGTGTGATGTATGTGTGGTTATTGTATAAATTGTTATGTATGTGGTCCGGAAATATATTTTTAAAATATATTCAGACCAAGCAATCAGAGGAGAGCCAATAAACGTGCTTGTCCTACAAAGAAGTGTGGATTTGCCCTTCTGAGAGGGTCTGGTTTTGCAAGCAAAGGACAATAGAAGTATATTTGCATACAAGGTAAACAAAGTCGTTAAGCTAATAAAAAAAGCAAATTGACCTAGGCTGAATGAAAGGACTTGGAACCTGCACCCTGAAGAACGAGCAGCAGGAACAAGAAACTTTGTATGGACTTACTTTACAAAGCTTTTCCAAAGGTTTACTGGACTATAAAAAGAGGGCAAGGAAACCAGCAATTTATATCTATGAAAGATGGGTCGTCCTGCTAAAAGGGCCTGGGGAATGCTGACAGTTTGGGATGATTAAGAAACTATGTTAGGCAAAGCTCTATCTTTCTAGAATTAAATTTTAGTCACTAGAAAGCATGTTGTTTTTATTTTGTTTGTAACCCTTTCGTATCTCTTTCACTCTTTCACTCTTACTTGAAATCACTTAAATCTATGGCCCTTGTTAATAAATTTATTCTTCGCTTTATGCAGACCTTCTCAGTGCTGTCTATTAAGCCAAAATGGGTAACCCCTGCTGAGCTAACAAGCTGTTGTGTATCCTGGCTCTTGGGAAGCAGTGAACTTGGTATTACCTCTGTGAGTGTCCAGTAAGAAGGATAGGATGTTGCCTGAGAGACATGTCTAGGGAACTCGGGAATTGGGGTTCAGTGGTTGTTACCTGCAAGGGAAGGTTTGGACCAGCAGAGTCCTTCCTGTCAGGTTTGCTGGCGAGGCATATGGGTTGGTGTGTTAGAAAACTGACACACAGCTTAGCAATGACAAAGTTCTCACTCTTCCTAAGGCAGAGAGGTAACACAGTGGCTCTTGAGTCTGGGTGTCAGCATGTCACGGCCATCTATGATTTTATGAGTCTACCCAAGTAAATAGAAGAAAGGCCATGATAATGATTAAAAACAAACAAAAACCCATAAGGGACAGAAAGAGAGAGATCAATATCTGACAAATAGAAAGGGAGACAACTATTACTTTCTAACTTCTAAGAGGTTTTGCAGTCAATAAAGGATAAAGTTCTCTTAAAACAAACACAAACAAACAAACAAACAAGAAGTCATGGGTAATTTCACATCTTTGTATGTGAGTAATAGCAGGTCTATTGTATTAAAAATCTGTTCTTCTAAGAAGATTAGGAAGTTTAAACTTTCAACAGGTATTAGACTTAGAAAGGTTTTCTGACACACGCTACTGATATAATTGAAGCTAAGTAGATTTATTTATGTAAATTGATCATTATTTTTTATAATAATTGAAGAGAGAGGTTTCTACATTAGACAGTACATTTTGAAAGCACCACACCTAGTTCAACATGACACTCCTATTTAGAGAGTCACTCAGCTAAAGCAGATCTTTGAAAATGTACTCTCGTAGGAGTATATTCTACTACAAGCACAGGAATCTGCACAGAGAGGTGCAAGGTCTAGTACATTTCATTTGTCACAAGTTACAGTGGACTGTCAGAACTGGGCTAGTGCTTTTCCTTGTTCATCAGTGCATTTTGCTATCAGAATACAGGGACCTGCATACTCCATTTAGAGGCATCAGTGCTTCATGCCCTTTTTTCTGCTGGTCGTTTTTCTTGTCAGTTTGCTTTTTCTCGTTGCTGGTGAGTATCTTATGAGGAATAAACCACTGAGGCACATCAGACCTTATAAGAATGGTAGACCCATGAGTAACTCAGTAGCTAGCTGAGTTTTTCCATTCTGCTGTCTTTCAGTTGTGTGGCTTGTATTAAAAATAAAATTAAAAAAAAACTCCTGCTGCATCTCACATTGATATTTAACATAACTGTAGAAAATCTTTTTACCTTAATTATGGCAGTGACATGTATTTTTGTTTATCTTTCTAATTATTTATTTATAGTTGACATGAAAATGTTTCCCACTAGACATCATTGCCTGCACCTAACCCAGTAGTGAATTTCCTTTGTGAGACTTTTGTTATTATAACACGATTAAAATAGCACATTAATTATGCATCCTGTTATAAAACTGGATACAGCAGAGGAAATAAATGCATATTAATAATACATTAGTTATTAATCTGTATGCTTGTCATTTGAATGAGATGCAAAGTACTATGTCTTCAGTTCATGAACACTACCAGCAGTCTGCATGTTAAATCCACTTACATCTCTCCCCTGCAAAGGGATAAACTTTTGTTCAAGGTCATCTTGTGCTACAAAATTGTCTGTCATTGGTTATCATACCCAAGATAATGTACAAGTGTAGTTATGTTATTAAGCCAAATTTTAAAATTGAGTATGGCATCTGATTTGATAGCATAATAAGAACATAACATGAGAAGGGCTATACTGGATCAGACTAATGGTCCATCTAGCCCTGTATCCTGTCTCTGACAATGGCCAGTGCCCAAATATTTCAGAGAGAATGAGAAGAACAGGGTAATTTGGAGTGATCCACCCCTGTCATCTAGTCCAAGTTCTACCAATCAAAGTACACTAGAGTAGCTATTAGGTTTGGCATCACAGTTTTGTGCTCATAAAAAAGTAGTTGAAGCTCAAATCACACACATAGAGGACATTGTTAGAAGAATAAGAGGGATGATATCAACAGTTTGCTCTGCAACTTCTTCCCATTCTCTCACCAAAAGGACACATTTGTGCTAACTGAAGGGCATGCCAATTATAAAGCTTGTCCCACCTCTTGAGGCTATCTAGAAGGTTCTGGGAAAATCAGCACATCATTGGATTGCTTCTGAGGGATGTTAGTAAAGTTGATAGTGGACTAGCTTGATTGCCACAAAGTTGTGTCCCTTTTGGTTGCAACCAAGAGAGAGTAATTAATGTCTTGTGCCACAGGAAAACACCTGGCCACATCCTTCAGCTTTTAGTCTAAGTAGTATAGTTGCTGAGAAAATAGGTCCAGCTCACTATTATGCCATGATTTTGTGGAAGACATTTGTCTTTTTTTTCTTCAAAGAAACAGTTGATTTGAATTATGGACGGTTTGGCCTGAGATCTTTATTGGGAGCAGGACTGTAAAGCAGAGGAGTTTAAGGGTAATTTTTATGTTCCCAATTTCATTTCCACTGTGAAGGGCACAGGGGTATTTTCCTCATTGCTTAATACTCTGATGTTTAAGTAAGTTCTCAATATTAGGACCACACTGTGTGTGGGTTTTTATATGTAAGGTTTAAAGTGAGCCTTCACTCGTTAACCTAACTAGGTGTAGGTCACCTTATCTTTAATTACTATATACATATTCACTAATTTTGGGTACTAAAGTTTTTGTCTAGTTGCCTCAGAGTTGGCACTGAAAACTGAATGCACCCAGAATTAGTATATATGTAGTTATGAACAGATTCACTTGATGAAAAGGGTCATAGAGGTCAACACATATAATAATAATACTAATAATACTTAGCACTTATGTAGCACTTTTCATCAATAGATCTTGAAGCTATGACACAGGAGATTAGTATTAAATGGAAGCACAGGGCTGGAAAGTGAGTTGACATGCAGCAAGTCATTGACAGAGCCAGGAATAGAATGTAGTTCTTCTGACTTCCAATCCAGTGTTCCATCCACTAAGCCAGACTGCCTCTCCTCATCTAGATCACACTATCTCTGCAACAGATAGATCCAGCCATTGTTAAGACATAGATTTATATTTTTCCCAGTTGACTTTGTATCCAGAGAAACTGCCATACTATTGATTTGCACAACATCTAGCAGGGTGGACATGATACCCTCAAGAGTTATGAGTCTGAGCAGTCAATCATGTGTATGTAAGGATAATAAGGCTTCTCTCTCTCTCTATCTCTTTCCTTTTTGTTACTTAATTTCTTCTTACTATTGTCTCCCAACATGTCCTTTACTGTAAACAAGCATCCTGGATTTTACTCTGAAAGTAGAGGGTAGCAGGAAATGTAGAAGAGAGTGGCAGAATATCTTGTCTAAGAGAAGAACAGGGAAGAGAGGCCATTTCCTCTTTCCTCACTAAAAAATGCTAAGAACCTTCCAGAGCTCCTCTGAAACAGTCAACATCCTCACCTACTGTTTCACCTCGAAAATGCGGTCATGCTGTACCTCTTGGGACAAGCTCAGTTCCTTGTAAAATCAGGCCTCTGGGGATGGGAAACCAATAGTGGACTGCTCAAGAAGACCTCATCACAAAAAACAGGAAAGAAAGCTGTAAAACCAAAACACCAATGTCACAACTTTTTAATGTTTGTATCATTACATCGGTTTCATTTTAAAATGACATTGCAAAATTATATATTCACTGTTTACTTTGTGTCGTAAAACCCCTGAGTGTTCTCTGTGAGACTAAATGAAATGATCTGGCTGGCTGCTGGATGTTTTGACTGCTCTAGGGTACTTAAGTAGAAGTGGTTTTGCATAATTTTTTTCTTTTCCTTTTTTTGGTAGGATAAGTCATAAATAATGACACTCTAAAGACCTAGTTCTGCTGTACTTAACTATAAAATGCAGTACCCGCTCCTTAACCCTACAGAGAAACAGTACATTCATTCAGAGTGAGTCACAGTGCCATTCTGAAAGACCTCCATTTTCATAAATGGGTGTAAGCTTGTGGTGGAAAGCCTTAGTTATTCCTAACTGTTCCTTTTCTTGTAATCATGCAGTTTTTCTGTAAGAACAAAAGAGTTACTCCTTAATTCCAGCACTGTTACATTGGTGCTTTTCATATTTAAAACTAATTGTTCCTGCACTTCCCTTTCAGCTTTGGTGGTGATGTTAGTAATTACAGTACCACACAGCTAGTCTATATATGTTAGTGATTATGCTGTATTAATCTCTTACGGCCTAAGGGCTGTGGGAAAACTGTGAAGATCCTAGGAGATAAATTGGAAGTGAAGGCCCTCTTCACAAAGGATTTCTGCAACCCTCTCCCATGTCCTGCCAGTAGGGCTCCAGGGGGAATGTGCTTCTGCACTTTGGAGAAGGATTTCTACTGCACATAGGAAGCACTAAAGCCTGGGCTACACTGGGGTGAGGGTGCAGGGTCGACCTAAGATACACAACTTCAGCTATGCCAATAGCGTAGCTGAAGTTGCAGTATCTTAGGTCAACTTACCTGACCGTCCCCATGGCAGCGAGTCGACTGCAGCCACTCCTCTGCCGACTCCGGAGAGACTTTTGCTGAGATGGAGTTCCAGAGTTGACGGGGAGTGCGTTCTAGATGAGACGTAGTAAACTGAACCCCGATACATTGAGTGCTACCCGCCAATCTGGTGGGTAGTGTAGCTGTACCCTTAAATTATATAAAGCATCCAAATATGGCACATATAAACCTCAAACTCATCTGTAGTCTTGAGTTGAATACTACACATCTTGTAGCTAAAACCACTGGTACTTTGTGGGAAAAATCACTTTGGAGGGAAAGATATTTTGTTTTTGTTTTTAAGCAGACAGCTGCTTAAAACGTATACAGATGTCCAGTCCAAGAAGGAATAGATAGTAGGTAGGATGTGAATGAAGTTGTCAGAGGTTCTTTGTCTGGGAAGCTGGAAAAAGGGGTAGTTGGACTTCTAACAGCCTCACCAATCTGACAGATGTAGTGAGACAATCCTTTGCCAATTACATGAGCCCTAGAGGTTGAGATTTGGTAGGGATGGTTGCGAACGGGTTATGAAGTTGTGGAGTGATCTGGATTTCTTGATAAGCTGAGCACAAGCAAACAATATATGTTTTAATATGGGTAAATGCAAATGTATACATCCAATAACAAAGAATGTAGGCCACACTTATAGGATGGGGGGAATCTATCCTGTAAAGCAGTGACTGAAAAATATTTGGTGATTGTGATAGATAATTAGTTGAACATGAGCTCCAAATGTGATGCTGCGACCAAAACAGCTAATGCAAACCTGGATGAATTAACGGGTAAATCTCGAGTAGGAGCAGAAAGGTTATTTTATCTTTTTACTTGGCAGTAGTGTGACTGCTGCTGTAATACTGTGTATAGTTCTGTCTACAAATAATGAAGAAAGTTGATAAACTGGAGAAGGTTCAGAAAAGATCTAAAATAATGATGACAAGATTAGAAAATATGTCTTTTGTGACAGATTCCAGGAGCTCAATCCATTTACCTTAACAAAAAGAAGGTTGATGGGTGATTTGATGAAAGTCTGTAAGTAGCTACATGGAGAACAAATATTTGATAATGGACCCTTCAATCTAACAGAGAAAGGTATGATCCAATGGCTGAAAGATTAAGCTAAAAAAATGCAGACTGGAAATAATGCATTTTTAACAGCAAGAGTAATTAACCATTGGCCCAATTTACCAAGGGCTGTGGTGGATTCTCCATCACTGACAATTTTTAAATCAAGATGGGTTGTTTTTGTAAAAGATCTGTTCTAGGAATTATTGTGGGGAAGTTCTATGGCCTGTGTTATGCAGGAGATCAGATTAGAACAGATAACCACAGTGGTCCCATCTGTCCTTGGAATCTGTGGAACATTTTCCATCTATGGAATGGTTATTTTTTTCTTCTTTCCACTGCCAGCCAACCTTCCCTCTCAATAACCTCTCTGGTGCCTTCTGGGCTTTATGAGCCTGGGAAGGTCATATATACTTTTGGCAGAGTAGGATCCATTCATTGTTCTTTCTCTCTCTCTCTCTCTGCCTAGAAACCATTGAAGAGAATATGTCCAGTCTGTCTAATGATAAAATAAGAACACAATACAAGCGAAGTGCCCTGGACACCACTGCTTTGTGGTTTCTCCATACTAATGCTTTGACAATATGCCAAGGCATCACAACTGAGCCTGAGACAAAAACCAAATCTGGAGTGACAAAACTTATTGTAATGTTAAAGTGAGTAGGATGCTGGCTTTTTGGGGAGTAGGAGCATCTGTAAAAGAAAACAATGGCATATTCTTCCCTCCCCCATCAGCTATCACTTATTTTATTTTCATACTTGTTTGGAGCAAGTTTGTTTTCCTTAGGATTAAAATGTGTCTGATAAAGGAAGCCATGATAGTATCAGGTTAACAAACCACATTTTGAAGTGATTGCTATTCTCTCTCTCTCTCACACACACACACACACACACCCCGACAACTAATAATACTTGCACTTAGGGCCCAGTTTGTAATGCCCTCTGTGTATGGAACTTCCATTGACCTAAAATGGGAGTTCCATACCTGGAGGGCTTGCAGGATCTGACCCTTACCATGTGTAGCTCTTGTCAACTTCAAAACACTGTACAGAGATTAAGTAATCTTCACAGTACTCCTCATACAAGGCATGTTTTATTACCTCCTATTTTACAGAGGGGGAAACTCCTCCTCAGGAAGCTCAGGTGATTTATTCAAGGTCACACAGCAAGTCAGTAAAAGAGGCCGTGTTCCAATTCAGTGTTACTGGCTCCTCATTCTACGCTCAGTTTATGTGAAGTAATTGACACAGCAATTAAGATACAATTTTACATGTTTGAAACATCTGGGGGAAAACATATTTGTACATACTCAGTACATGAGCAATATAGGAAAATGGCTGAGCTATAGTAACTGACATTTGAATTATGTTAGAGCTCCTCTTCTTTCAATCAGAAGGGTAGCTGTGTTAGTCTGGATCTGCAAAAGCAACAAAGAGTCTGAAGCACCTTATAGATGTTTCGGATCATAAGCTTTTGTGGGCTAAGACCCACTTCATCAGATGAATGTTGTGGAAATCTCCAGAGGCAGGTATAAATATGCGGGCAAGATAGCAAGATAAATTCAATCAGGGAGGGTGAGGCCCACTTCCAGCAGCTGATCTGGAGGTCTGAACACCCAGAGAGGAGAAAACTGCTTTTGTAGTTCCTCTGACTCCTACCACTTTGGTACAGTTTCCCCTGCAGCTCCTTCATCCCTCTAGCCAATATCTGTTCCCAAGTATTTTGCTTTCAAGGAGAGCTTTGTAGCAGATGCCAGTTCCACTCTGTGGGATTGTAAACAGAAAGTACCCATGACAACTGATTCATTCCCCCATAGAGACCGCACAAGGTATCTATGAAATGTCTGCATTTTCAAAGAGCAAATCCTGTCTCCAACTCAGGTTCACAGAACTGAGTGCCAGAGCAGGTGCCAGGAGAATTCTTTTTGGCTTGCGCTGTGTGAATAAACTAATGTATGTTGAAGACGACAGTCTCCATTGATGCTGCTTTCAGCATTCTCTCTATTAAGTGCAGAGAGCAGCGATTAGACCATGGTATAATCGTTTCCTCCACTCCTGAACTGATAATAATAATTTGTACTTGTAAAGTGCCCTTTATCTGAGAAGTTAACACTCTGCAAATATTACTTAATGGAGCTTCACAATCCCTATGTGAGTCAGGTATTATTAGTCTCTTTTTCAAAACAGATAAATTTGGGAACTGAGAAAAACAGGGCTATGTTGTGCCTAGTCCTGCTCCAGTGTGCAAGAGGGAGTATATAAGAATTCTTTATCCACCCCTTTCTACATATGCATAGGGATAGACAAAGTGCCTTCCTGAACTGCAATGACTGGAAAAAGCTATACAGAGTCTAGTGCTGACAGTGCTACTCCTCTTCCAAATGTAGAGAGGCAGAGAAGGGAAGGGCCATGTACCTAGGCTAATGTGGCAGGGGAATGAATGCTGCTCCGTATAAAAGTGTGTAGCAAGAGCTGCGAGCTACACATGCTCTCCAGTGCTCTTAGAAGACATTGTGACTGTCACAGGCACAATGCCTCTTCAGTTGGTCTCCTGTACACAGCTCTGCCTTGCTCCCTTCCCCCAAGTCTAATGCTGACTTAGAGCTACAGTCTTCCCTGTTGTGATTTGCCAAAATCATACACAAGCTTTGTGGGACACAGAGTAGGGAGTAGAACCCAGGAATACTGCCTCCCAGACTTGTGCTTTATTAGAAACCAGATGGTAGATATCTCTTTATTTTGTTCTTTTCTTTTCTGTTATTAATCCTACTCTTGCATATGGAGTAATTTTCATTTTTTCTGAAATAACAATACTATAGTGACAGAATATTATCACCAGAGACACTAAAACACTGTTACTAGAAAGTAAATGGGGATGAATAAGAAAAGGTATCTGCAGGACTTGGGCTAGAAGAAAACGTGATGCTGGCTTTTAAGGGCTCAGGAGATTTGCACTGGGACTGGACATTGGAAATGCTGAATTATTTTAAAATAGCAGAATCCTTTATGCATCCATAAAAATGGTTGTTTCTTTAAAGCTTTACCAAGGACAAAAAAAAGGTTGAAACTTAGTCTATTTGAAGAAAATATATACTGAGGTTTACCCACCATTAAGTATGCATCCTGATTGTATACTGTGTGTACACTTTGGCTCTTCAAGTCAGAGCCTTGTTGGGAGGGGGAATGGAGGACATGCAGTATCAAGCAGTGGCTGCTAAAGGCGTTGGCAGTGCTTTCTGTTCTTTATGCCTTGTGAAAAGCTGTAACATGCACAACCCACGGCAAAGCCCCGAAGCTGCTAATCCACAGGAGGGAAGAAGACCATGGCCATGCTGCAACCCAAGGAGACACATCCCCTTTAGGACATTGAGTGCTAACTGGCAGCATCGCTAAGCCCACCATTTCTCTTATGCTTACAAAATGCCTACATTTTTGCTGCCCTCTCCCCTTAATTTGGCCCAAAATGTGTATGATCTGATTTGTCTATTTGGCATTTCTAGTAGCCAGAAACGAGACAGAGATTAAGTCACAAAATTAGCATTGGTTTAGTAGATAGCAGTTCAGAGCCCATGAAGCACTTCTAAACACTTCACAGTTCAGGCAGGTCCAGAATAGAAACACGAGACAGAGCTTCAGGTGTATGAGTGTAGCTTTGTATCTATCCAGTGAGAGGGTAAGTCGACCTAAGTTACGCTACCCCAGCTACATGAATAACGTAGCTGGAGTCGACGTAGCTTATGTCAATTTACTCCAGAGTTTTCATGGCTGAATCAACGGGAGACTCTCTCCGGTTGACTTCCCTTACTCTTCTCGGGAAGCTGGAGCACTGGGTTTGACTGGAGAGCATTCTGCCGTCGATTTAGCGGGTCTTCACTAGACCCGCTAAATCGATCCCTGCAGCATCGATTGCTGCAGCATCCATCTCCCAGGTAGTGGAGACCAGCCCTAAATGTCAAACTTTCATAAAGCTGCCATACCTGGCCCCCAGAGGATTTTCTGTGTATAGTGTGGTACTCTGGTGCTGGAGGGTTGATGTAGTGGCACCTTCTTGCAACTGTCCCAGGGTGTATAGTTGGGGTATAGCTGCCAGTGATCTCCAGCTGCCAGAAGGAACTGTCCCTTGAGGCCATAGACAGCCAACCCAGAGTATAGCCCTGATGCTGGCCCAGTACAGATCAGCCCAGGATTGGCAGAGGATAAAGATGGTTTAGTCCTGTTTGCACAAACCCTTCCTGAGCTCCACCATGTAGTACTTGAGCCACGTCAAGATCTTTCCTCCTATGGGGTCCTAAAAAGAAGAACTATAATTTATTTGGGCCATTTTTATTAATGCCTCTTTAGTAGTTGTTTGCCTAGTCAGCACTTTCATAAGAGAGATCTTAAATTGTGTTCCTCAGTTAAGAGTGGTGTTCAAAGAAAGCCAATAAAGAAGCAAAAACAAAACCACAAAACCCCTCATTGAAGAGGGAAAGAACTCTGACTTGTCAATCTGTACATAAACTCTTCCTTGAGCATTTGAACTGCAACATTTACATGAGTTCTGCAGTTTCTAGTCTGCAATAGTTTTATTGGGACTAAAGCGAACTGTTTCACTCACCCACAGATTCATCCATTTAAAATATGTGTTTCATATGTGTTTGAAAGGTTATCAATACCAGGGCCACTTTTATGAATAATTCAAATGAGTTAATGTCACACAAACTTATAATTAAAAGACCTTTGTCCTGGGAATTCCCAGTGAGATCTGTTTTATTATTGTTTAGCTTTGCAGATTCCAATAGCCACACTTGTCAGTAGCACAAGCAGAGAAAGAGGAAGGCTTGGTTTCTGTAACTCACTTCCTTGGATGTGGACCTCTTTGCTCAAATTAGTTTCCTGTTGTTGGTGAGGGCCAGAGAGATTACGTTCAGATATCTTAGGATCAGATGCCTTTTTTCCTCAAAGGGTAAATTTTACTGATGTAAGTATCTCCTGGCTGAACTGAGTGGTAGAAAATGAAAGGGAGAATATGAAGGAGCCAAAAATTATACTATTAAATTGATCTCAACTGGCTTTGAATTAGAAGCAGAGGGATAACCCTTTGGTAAGGGATCATGGTTCACTACAGAGACACCAGATTCATCGTAAAAAAAATCAAAAAAATCCATCCTTATACTGTGGAAATATAGAAAGCTGAAAATTCATAATGACATTTTAAGGGGAAATAAAAGACCTGAGAGTCTAATAGTGAAATCTTCAATTTATACAGAAAATCCAGGCTTGATCCTGGAGACAATCCTTTCAAGTAGCTGAATGATGGCCTGCATGTAATTTAATAAGTGACAGTTGTAATGCTTGTGACAAGTGGAGAAGCTCTCAAACACATTGGCTTTGTTTTGATTGCTCAGTGAAATCATTGTAAACAAATAAACCCAACATTACCTTAGTCACTGAAACAAATTCCAGCCTAAATGGAAAAAAGGTTATCAATACCAGGGCCATTTTTATGAATAATTCAAATGAGTTAATGTCACATAAACTTATAATTAAAAGACCATCCTTCTGTAGGTGTACTGGTAGCAAAGTAACTGATTTCAAGAGTCTAATGACATATGTGAGCTCCTGATTAAAGTAGAATATTTTCAGCATGAATGCTTCATTCTGAAGTGCCATAGTTCATTGCTAAAATTGACGTGAATTACTATGTGCATAGCTGTATTTAGCAACAAGTAGAGGTTAACTATATGCTAGCTTTCCCACTTTCTGTTTATAGATTCTTCTGTAAAGAGCTGGTTCTAAACAGAAAGTGAAGCATTTCTTTTTGCCAGCTGAAAATCACCGTGTGCTTTGGTGGACACAAAACAAGTATTACTAAGCATTCAAACACTGTGTTTTAGCAACTTTCCCCAACTCTCCTTTTCCCTTCATCTTTTCCCGTAGACAGCAGCTGCTACCAGCTGGTGCAGTGTATCAAAGAGGGTTGGTTCGTTGCTTTGTGGTTCTTGGGGTGTCTGATTTTTCATGTGCTTTCTCCCCTGATTTTTCCTAACCTTGGTGCAGTTTGGCTTTGTGACCTGTTTCACATCACCAGCTTTTACTACACCCACCCCAAGTCTTTCCTTCCAGTCAGCCGAAACCACAGCAACACCTTTAGCCTGAGAGGACAGGGTGCAGCAGCGTCTTAAAGCCTGATGCTCTCACAGCTACACAATGGAGTGGATTTTGATTTATTGTCCTTCCTTCTATCCACAAGCTACCTCAAATGCTTTATAGACCAATGAATTAAATACTGATCCATGAAAGGAAAGGAAGACAACACCCTATGCTTAGTATAGACAGTCCTGTATATTAGAACCTGTTTTACAGAGAGGAAGGGATAGTTTACTCCGTACTCTTTGCAAATAAGCAATAACGCTACCACCAGTATCATCATGATAGAATGATATTAATACAGTGTTCACTCTACCAGAGCAAGGGCACAGCCTCCACATCACTCAGCTTCAGATATAATAGGCTATGTATTTGATTGTTCCAAAGTCAGCATATAACCATGCCCCTACCAGGTCATCTAGCCAGCTCACAAATCAATTTGTAATTAGTAAAACCTAAATTTCACTCTAATTACATTTAAAATATTTGTTGGGTATCTGTTGCCAAGGTTAAAAATTCCAAGTTAAAATTCTGGCTTTATGTCACATATGGAAATGAGCTTGCTGGTCTATTCCAGTCCCCAGTTGTGCATATCGCAAAAACATGCAGAGTTTAGTATGATTAACAGCATTTGCCCCAATGATGCTCAGGACCAGAGTAGCTAATGTGTCGTTGGTCACAACTGAGGTGTATTGGCAGATCTGTGTACCTGCTCACTTTCTGCCTCCCAAGACCAATCTTCAAAATTGGCCCAATGACTAGTCCACTGTGGATACATAATCATTGAGACCGAAATTGTGTGCGTGTAAATGCTGTGAGCCAGGGATCGGCAACCTTGGCATGCGGGACTGCAGGGTAAGAACCCTTAGCGGGCCCTGCCAGTTTGTTTACTTGCCAGTTCGCTGACCACGGCTCCCACTGGCCCTGGTTCGCTGTCCCTGTCCAACAGGGGCTACGGGAATCAGCAGCGCTTGCCGCTGCCCCCATTGGACTGGGACGGCGAACCGGAGCTAGTGAGAGCTGCGGTCGGCGAACCAGCAAGTAAACAAACCGGCAGAGCCCACTAAAGGTGCTTACCCTGCAGTCCCGCGTGCCAAGGTTGACGATCCCTGCTGTGAGCACTAGATTGAAGCAGAAATTTAGAGGTCATATGAAAAATACACTGAAAATTTGATTAATAATATTTTGAGAATGAAACCATGTTTGCTATGCTTGTGATCCAAACCAGTTTTTATTGCTATAGACTCAGTTTGGACTAAACCTTTACACAGAATGCTGAGCTTCTTTCAATTTTATGTTAATGCGATACTGTTTCTGACAGTAGAGGCCACTTTAAATGGAAGAACAATTTCATAAGGAGCAACATCATTTTAGGAGATCAAAACTTTTGCTGTGTAAACAGGCTGGGGAAAACGTTGTCAAAATGATTTAAAGGTCTTTGAAAATATAATTCCAACAATCAAAAACAAATTAACTACCAGTTAACACGGTAATATGCATTAAAGGGTGGATATTAAGTGTGAAACCAACAGCTTCATATGATGAAAGCTCTTAAAAAGGAGAGACATCAAAGCATCCCACAACTGTAAAATGTTAAGAAAGCATTTGGAAAATTAACTGAAGATTGTTCTGTGGGTGATTAGGAGATTGGTGATTATTTGGAGATCTTTTAAAAGAGATATGATGAATAGATTTTAATGAAAACACTTACTTTGGTGACTTTAATAAATTGGGTTTAGTCAGTAAGAAAACATGAAACATCTGATTCTTTGACATGATAGAAAATATCACCTTTCAAACACCAGGCAGAATTTCAGAGTAGCTATTAATCTATCTATTACCTTGCCAATGCTGGGAAATGACTGCTACATTTCCAAATGTCATCAGAACTATTTGAGTCACAGTATACATAAATGGAGCTGCTGGATAGTATTATAAGCCTTGTCTACACAGCTTAGCTCCTCTGGCATTAGCGGTGTTGTTTAGTATTGATGACCCACCAACATTTTAAGCACTTTGTCTATCTCTGGTCTCATTAACATGGTGCTTAAAAGGCTGGCAGCAGCTATTGGCTCACAACATTGCTACAACTGGTGGATCTCCATCATTGTTAACAATAGTGGGAATGTTTGCAACATTCACTGCTGTAAGTAAGATGTCTTTACCAGGAGTGCAATGGGCTGGGATTCTTTGTTTGAAACAACCTGTTACAGAAGTTGAGCCTGCTGAGAAAGTGTTAACTGAGGTTTGTTCACTCACTGGTACAGCTAACTTATTGCTCCATCAAGATAAAAGAGAGGTGGCTCTAGCAGCCAATAGGTTTGGTACAAACAGTAGCCCTAGAGGAAAGGCTTAGTTTTATTTGCAATGCAGTTGTATTTTTGTTAATATCTGTTCCCTAGCAAAGTGACTTTTTAAAATTATTCTGCGTTGTTTTGTGTGGAGTGGAGTGAGGACTTACTTGTACATGGTTCTAGAAGATTCAGTAAAGAAATATGATCCTCTTTAATGGTAAGAAAACTTTACAACCAGAGTGAGCATTCAAAATGAACTTCTATCTCTGCATTTGTTGAACATCCTGCACATTCCATTGTAGTCTTTCTTATGTGAGCCTAAAAAGTTAGAGGCTTCTCAGGTGGTGCTTAGCATTTATAATGCATTTGCTCAGGCAGATGTGCCCATAAAATTACCAGACCCTTCAAAGTTATAACATGGTACAAATAAAGCTTGTTTCTTCTATGTGAAAGAGACTGAATATTTCCTCTCCAGACATCCTAGAACAGGAACATTATCGCTGCAGTTTAGCAGTTTCTAACGTGCTGTCGGCTGGTGTTTGCATTGTTACTGCTAGTTTTCTCTGTTTTTTTTTTTTCTGGTATGTTTATTTATAAAGGAGTTATGAGACTGTGAGTGAAGTTAGAAAAGGTGATTCTCTTTGGCTTGAAAAGTGACTGACCCCAATCAGCAGGGCTTGTTGTCAGTGGTGCCGGAATCTCTCCATAAGTGAATGGAAAGTGGTTTCCTGTCAAGTTTAGTTAGAGTTCTTTTTCCCAGTGTAGCTTGTCATCCTTGTTTGGTACACATTGAAACTGTACATTAATCCTGTGCTACCTTAAAAAAGATACACAGAAAAAAATCGTATATGTTTTTTTAAGCTGACCAATACTGCTAAATTCTGATTTGATAAGAGATTTCATGTAGATTATTTCTCATTGAGAGAGAGATTTTGCAATCAGTGGGACCTGTCAGAGCCCTTTAAAATATTCAGCTATATGATTGAGTATACTATTATAGCCCAGACTACTTTAACTTCTGCTTCTCCAGTTTGAACCGAGTCTTGAAATCTTTTGCAACATGTTGAACCGGGGATGTGTGAGGTTATACAGGTGGAAGAAAGGGGAGAGATGTATCTGATGATGCATTGGGTAGAAGGGAGGCAAACAAATTGTTCCTTTGAAATAGGAACATCTCTCCATACTGTGGATGACACAGCTCCAGGAAAACTGTAGAACCATTTTCCTGATCAGAGATTTCTTTGCTTCCTGCTGAACAAATTATGGTATGGATTATCTCTTTTGTTAGTTGATATATGGTTTTATAACAGAAATGTAGCATAGTCCTTCTGGGGAGGAGGTGATTGGATGGGGAGGAGGAGGAAAATCCCTATAGCAAGTAGTAAAGGTGACATTTTTTTGGACCAATAGTTTATTAGCCAAAAAATGCAGTTTCAGCTGAACTGAAACTTCTAGAATTTGCCCGGATTACTTTTGGTTGGAAAAAAAACCCAACAACCACCCTTTTTCAAGGCCAGCAAAGTGCATGCATGTTCCCTCTTATGGTCAATAGACCATTAATAAGAGTGCTTAACTAGGGTGTGGAGGCTTGAACTGCTATACTCTGGAGCACAGACTAGAATCACAGTTTGCCTGAGCAACCTATCGACCAGGCTAGGCTGTTCTGAAGTGGGAAAACTCTCCTGTTGAAGCTGTTCCACTTTTTATGAAACACTTCAATATTAATTGAGCCAAAGAAACAACAAGTTATACTGACTCTGTACTAGTCTGCTGATTAAGGCACTCAGTAAGTAGAAGATGTGGATTCAAATCTCTCTTCCTGATTCAAAGGAGGGATTTGAATCCATCTCTCCTCCCATGTGAATGCTTACTCAGCAGGTTGTAGAACTGTTTACCCTTTGGCCCAATAGATAAGTAATTAGCCAAAGTGGACCCTCTTTAAGAAGCTCAGATGATAGCATCCCTCTAACCCAGTAGTTAGGATTTTTACCTAAAGACAGGGAAGATTTCAGTTCAGGTCCCAGCTCTATTTATGACAGGCACAACACAGACACACCTCATTCCTAAGAATTACTTCGTACAAACTTTGGCTACGTGAAAGTTTGCCTGCTTATAGGAACTTTTTTTCCCAGCATGCTCTTCTGGGGCTGGCCCTTTAGATGTGGCAGAACCAAGCAACTGAAGTCCTTATGTGGCCATGTTGCAACTGACTGTTGCTTACTACAGCTCCTTTTTTCTAGCAGGTAAGTGTCCTTAAATCCTGTTTCTCCCACCATGACCCCTAGTTTTCCCATATATATATATATATCCTGAGGAGAAAGGTATAGTTTCACAGCTATTCATGTCTGGTCAAGGAAACTGTTAGAACTATGAAACCAATAGAAGAGCAGTTCTTAGCTTAATTTCAACTATACTGCAAGCTTTTTCTCAGAGCTGTATAGTTACAGAGTCCAGTTCTGAATCAGACTGTGGAACTTATGCCTAAAGCCCTCTGACAAGCACATGAGCTGAAATAATAGTTTCCTACCTCACAAGATTGTTGTGAGGATTAATTAATAATGGAGAGTGCATTGAGATGCTCAGATGACAGGTGCAGTGCAGTAGAAGTGCCAACTGTTCTTAATTATTAGTATTAGTATTTAATTGGATGCAGCCTTCATGGTAGTGAGCACCTGCAAATCTAACAGTCCTGAAGTTGTTGGGAGGTACTGGTACTGGCTCAGCTTTCTTTCAGAATTTGACTCATTATTACTGGGAGGAGCCATGATAACATGAAAGGCAAAATATCACGGCATGCTGGAGGATTACTTCTGTTTCACAGAGATCTGCAAACTAATGCTTTTTTTCTTTCTTTTCATTTGTTTGCTACCTTTTGAGGCGCTTACAGTAAAGAGTGATTGAATATCTGATTAACATCATGTAAGAACCCTTTTTGCCCAATTTCCTGATGAGATGCCAAACCAGTCCAAATCCCCTGAGTTTTATAGGAGAGGTAATCCCACGATCCAGTGTCAGTATAATCCCCCCAAGACAGCTTAAATATTTGTAGTTCTTTCTTAAATCAAGAAATCCCTTGAGGTTTATACCAATCCCAATTTGAAAAAAAAATAACTTGACCTGAAAACCCTGGAGGAATGTTTGAATGAGGTTGTCTCGTCTCCAGCTCCTTGGCCAAGTTGCTCTAACAAGATATGAATAAGATATACAAGGACACAATTTATAATGGGATATGAAAATTATGCATCCAGTGAAAGGCTAGGGGAAAGAAAGAAAAGGTGGCCCTGGGGGAGAGGCTGCATTTATTGTGATTACTAGAAGGGGGCCTCAGTGGGCTAGGATTATTGTACTTTAAGTGAAATTGATTTTGTACATGATTTGATTTTAATCTAGTTTAGATGAATCAAATTCTACAAGGAACAGCTATTTAATTTAGTACATTACGATGAAAAGGACATCAGTTCAGAGAAGTTTAATGCATATGATGTGATAAAAGCAGTATCTGAGTATGAGAGGATTTTTTTTTATACTAATATCTTTTTATTTTGCTACAACTTGGGTAACTTTTTCTGCTCATAGTTTTTTCTTTTTCTTGTACTGCCAAAATTGTAGTCTCCATAATGGTATTTAGTACGATTTCTTGAGCTAAAATAATAGAAGAAATGGTTCCGTGTGTGGAAACTGGGGAACAGGTGAGCGTGAAGGAGGACTGTGCTATAGGTGTACTACTGGGGCAAGCCAAAAGTTCTCCCTCATAGTTGGATATTTGTCACAAGCAGGCTCCTTAGCAGAGCAAGCCATAGCTGCTCTGTTACAGACAGCAGTTGTAAACATGGGGCCTATAAAAATCAATCTCCTGCAATTTTCCAGTCTACTGTTTTCTAATCTAGAGGAGTTAGAATTCTTTTCAATTTTGAATATGCTGCTGTTGAACAAAGGTCTGCTACCTTTTAACAGTTTGAAAACAGTTCCATCTGGTCCTAAGGTTAACATTGGAGGGGGCAGAGGCATCCGTGCACAGAATGCAGACAAAGAAAAGTTCAGATGGTGCATATACAGATTTATTTTTCTTATAGAATAATTGTATAAGTACTTTCTCTTTTATTCCTGATATCTGATTATTGGAGGCCTCTTAATGGAGGCCTCCTGTTGGAAGAAGCAAATGCGGTTGATTCACTGGCTTCCCTACACAGGTTATTATAGATGAATCAGAGTACCTGTTCCTTCTTTCACTGAGGAATAATTTCTGTTCTGGTGCTTAATGAACAAACCTTTTATATGCTCAAGGAGAAGATTTGCTGTGCTGGAAAGGACTTCATATTATTATCTAACATCACAATGATTTGCATGGGTCATAAGGACCTGCATGAGTAAATTAAAAAAAAAATAAATGAGGGTGAATTCTTACATCGTAGATGCAAGGCATGAGTTGGCAGAAAAGCATTTTAATACATCAGTCTAGGAATGCTTGATTATATGTCACCTGGTTGTGCTTGTGCTGCAACAAATTACAAATGCTTTTTTCCCCTTCTGTAAAAATAATATTAAGCTTTCTCATTTGCTGAAATGCTTTACCGTAGAAGGCAAGGGGGAGGGGGCGGAATCTGTAGCTACTTAACTGCCTGTGAATAGCACTTGCAGCCCTCCCTTTCCATATAGAGACCCAATCATCTGTCTCAGGCATTGCTGATATCACAAGTTTAAAGAAGTGTTTTTTAAAATCAAATTAGTTAAACTGGGGCAACGTTTAACTAAATTGATAGATCGCTATAAGGGAGTGTCCCTGTGGGGTTTTGCATTGGTTTAAATCAAATTAAGAACTGATTTTAAACAAGTGCATGTTTTCTATGTAGAGAAGTGTTTGGGATTCCCCCTCAAAGGTATCATTTAAGGCCATGCTGCCAAAGAGTTGCCATCATTGTGTCTCCCTCCCGCAGACTGGTGGGAATAGATAACAAGGATCTCTTGTGGCTAAGGCTGCTCCTGCCCCAGGAAATGTGTGGAAAGACAAGCTGAGAGAGTCGTCTGGTATTACAGAGAGGCACTATGTCTTTTGTGGTTTTGAGGCTGGGATCCTTTGCTAACCAGCCAAGCAATAAAAGTCCTGATGTCAGTCTTGAACCTGATGAGGCAGCAAAATTGAACAGTACAAAAGCTATTGGTTTGGCTTGTAATATTTCACTCTGATATTTTGCCCATGAATGGAAACACTGTTCCCGCTGACCCATAGATGTACACTTGCTGTAGAGGGAGATTATCCACTCAGATTGTTCTCTTTTAATATATTTTTTTTAGCTATCAACTTTGTTTACTTATCTGCATTTCACTATCGGGTGCAAATAAGGCTTACTTTGTCTTTGGTCACAGGAGGCTTGAGTAAGGCAGTGTGAGATGCAGTCAGGGTTGAAGTAACAGAGTATTAGTTTGGTCCATGCCTTATCACTAATCTGATTTCTACCATGTACAAATACCCATGTTTCAATCCAGCTCCTTCTCTTTCCTTGAGATTCTGGAAATAATGAGAATTCCTTTGTCGTCGCTGACTGTAAATCCTGTGCTGAGATTACATCAGTTCATTTAGCTGGAGCCTTTCAGGGACACGTTGGCAGGAATTGATTTCCTTATTTTAGCCCTTTAGCTTTTTGGATTCAGACCCAAGGCATACTCCAAGGAAAGGAATTCTGCTCTTACATCTGTTTCAGACAATTACCAGGAAACATTATGCTAGGTAGTTGAGGAAAGCAGCTTTTCTTTTTCTACATATAAAAGAAGTACTTCACAATTGTTGAACATTTTAAAGCATTTTGATTCATGTTACAATCCTAACTGGTCTTTCTTGAAAGTGAATGGAATGGAACAAAACAAAGAACCACTTAACTCTGGACAATGACTGATAGGAAAAAGAGAACACCAAGAATATTGCCATTTTTATAGTGTCACATTTCCTAACCTTTTTTTCCCTTTAAATAATCTTAAAACCTGAAAGGCTACATTCAGCATCCCAAATCTACCACAGAAAATTTGAAGAGGTTTGGCATATTTGGCAGTGTCTGCTGAGAACAGAGCTGGCATGCAGTGTTTAGCGGAACAATAGAGTACGTGGTATCTCCAGGAGAGTGGGATTAGATAACAAAGCAGATGGAGTGGAGCTTTAGAGGTTCAGCTAATCCTCTATAAGTATAAAGAATAAGAATTTAGGGTTGATCCTGCTGCCCTCACTCGGACGAACTCCAGGGTATGTTTGATCAGGCTCACAGAGTCCAGCAATTTTGCCTGTTGAGCTTGTTTAAAATGTCTTAACTTATTCACTACCACAGAGTACATCATATGAGGTGAATTTATTACATTAAGTAGATCCAGGAAATGGGCCTAATGAGCTAATTGTATTTATCTATTTATTTTTTTATTTGTTATATAAATGTAGATAATGACACCTATGATGAATTTTGCGCAATACTTTCCATTATGAGACCCTGTCTTCAGTTGCTTATAACCTCTCCAAACTTAGACTGGTTGGTTGAAAGTTTCCATACAGAGTGTCTACCTGAGGTTGAATGTTTTTGGAAACTAAATGGCTGAATGATTTTAGCTGAAACAACAACGCGGATGTTAGGGAAAATGTTATTTTGCCCACAATATAAATAATTTGTACAACAGTTTAGTAGAGAAGCTCTAGGGCTTCCATGTTTTATATTAGGGACTTGAAATTTGGCTGTGGGGAATGTATTTTGCCATCCCTGAAAGTTCATCCAAATATTGACAAGTTTTAATTATCTGAAAAATCTCAGTTACCACATGCTCAGGAGAGACTTGTTAGAGCAGAGGTGGGCAAACTATGGCCCTCAGGCCACATCCGGCCCGCGAGACTGTCCCATCTGGCCCACCGAGGCTGCCCCGGCCCCTCCCCCGGAGCCGCGCAGCACGGACACCGCTGCGGGGCCAGGGCTGCTCGCCCTTCCCTCCCCCGGAGCCGTGCGGGCAGCGTTCTGGGGGCCGGGGCTGCATGCTTCCCCCCGGAGCCGCGCCGCGTGGAGAGCGCTCTGGGGTCTGAGGCTATACCACAGGGGAGCGCCCTGGGGGCCGGGACTGTGCATTCGTCCCCTGCACCGGAGCCACCCTGCACGGGCAGAGCTCTGGGGGCTGGGGCTGCATGCCCCCTCCTCCCCCGAGCACCTATGGTAAGAGGAGGGATGTGGGGAGTTCCAAGGTGGTGGTTAGGGTGGGGGGCTTTGGAGGGGGCAGTCAGGGAGCAGGGTGGGTTGGATGGGGGTGGGGTTCTGGGGCAGTGGTTAGGGGGTGGGAAGGTGGATAGAGGTTGGGGCAGTCAGGGGACAGGGAGCAGGGGAACTGGGTAGGGGGTGGGGTCCTGGGGGGTGGTTAGGGGTCTGTGGAAGGGAGAGTCAGGGGACAAGGTGGGGGGGTTGATGGATGGGTCAGGGATTCTCAGGGGGCAGTCGGGGGTGGGAAGTGGGAAGGGATAGTCAGGGGGCGGGAAGTAGGAGGGGGCTGGATTGGGGGAGGGCCCTTCCCTACCTGGCCCTCAATGTAATTTCGCAAACCCGACGTGGCCCTCAGGCCAAAAAGTTTGCCCACCCCTGTGTTAGAGTCTGGCAGCTAAATTGTCTTAGGACTCCATTTGTACTGAGCACGTTCCAGTACAGGCTCCTATCTGCAATCAGACTTCTCATGCACCATCCCCAAAGGGCAACTAAGCATGTTCCATCCCAGGTCTGTTGGTGCTGAGCAGGACTTCCCCTTCAAAAACTCCTTCCAATTTTAATGAGCCACTGTTGGGGTGGCTGTCACAATTCAGGGCAATAACACCAGTATTCCCTCTTTATGGTCCTGCAAGTGTATCCACTCTAGGCTTCTGGCTCACCTGCTGTTGCTTCTCTTGGGTGGAGAGGCATGTGTCTCTCCCTTCTGACTGGGTGTTTCCCTTTCCTTCTGACGGGGTATTTTGCTTGCAAAAGTTAGACTGCCTAAGCAGCCACTGCTTTGCTTCTTTCTGCAGAGACCATCATAGTGTAATTGTCACAGTTAAGTTACCACATTTCCCTTTCTGAGCAAGAACTTTTATTTTTAAGGTGAAAGAGTTACAGAGAAAACAGTAAAAAGAAGGATCAGACCTACGTGTATCCTAATAAGCTTAGCAGAGATCACCCCAACTCCAATCTAGGGCTCTGGTTGGTGACTAGCTCCTCAAACCTTATGCTGGGGTTTTTCCTGTGGTCACAAGTTCATCACAGTTTCAGTTCAGAACCTGCCTTAAGTCCTGTGGAATTCAGTGGGCTGAAGACTTGTAGGGTGACCAGACAGCAAATGTAAAAAATCGGGACAGGCAGTGAGGGGTAATAAGAGCCTATATAAGAAAAAGCCCCAAAAATCAGGACTGTCTCTACCAAATCGGGACATCTGTTCACACTAAAGACTTGCCAACTCTTCCACTAAATTTTGCAGCTCATTGGACCAGAGGGCCTGTCTGGTTGCTGGATCAGAAAGAAAGCCCCAGGTCAATTTTAACTCAGGCTATTTAATGAAAAAATCTTTTCTTTCCCTTGTCCCTGAAGAATCCAGTTTGCCATTTGTGAGCCTCTCTCTTCAGGTGGTGGTAGCACTCTGCAGGTGCTACAACCTGAGTGAATTTGCCTAATCACTCTCCACTGTTCTTAGTTCCTGGAGAGCAGTGGCCCTCCTCTACCATGCAATTAAATACAATCCCTCAATAGAACTTAAACACTTGTGTTTTTAGTACAATGAACTTCTAAAATACATAAACATAATTCAGTACGGTTTGTCCCGGATATTATCATGTGTGTCACAGTGGGACACCAATACTGAGAGTGGGAAGAATCTTCTGTGCTCTGGGTACTCCCCTGTTCATGCCCAAGCATCATGTAGCTGGAGTAGGAGGCATCAGCCTGACAGAATGAGTAGTGAAGAACAGGGGAAGGAGAACAGGCAGAAGCTGGAAGGGGAAAATAGCTGGGAAGTGGGAAATAGGAGCCAAAGGTTGGAGCGGCTCTGGGGATGAGTGAGATTTGCCTAATGAAGGGCTTGCTGTCTATAGGACGCCTGCCACATTTGTTGCATAAGTTGGAAAGTGTCTAATAAATGTGGCAGGGAACTGCAGGAAGAGAAAAGATGGTCTCATGGTTAGGGCAGTTGAATGCTTCCCTGAATAATAAGATTCTATCCCCCCCTCTGCTACAGAGCTCCTATATTATACTAGGCAAGTCATATAAACTAGGGCTGTCAACGATTAAAAACATGAATTGTGATTAATCACACAATTAAAAAAATAATCGCACTGTTAAACAATAATAGAATACCATGTTTGGATGTTTTCTACATTTTTAAATACCTTGATTTCAGTTACAAAACAGAATACAAAGTGTACAGTGCTCACTTTATACATATTTTTATTAGAAATATTTGCACTGTAAAAACAAAATAAATAGTATATTTCAATTCACCTAATACAAGTACTGTAGTGTAATCTCTTTATAATGAAAGTTGAATTTACAAATGTAGAATTATGTATAACAAATAACTGCATTCAAAAATAAAACAATGTAAAATTTAAGTAACTACAAGTCCACTCAGGGTCATTGAGCCAATTGCTCAGACAAACAAGTTTGATTACAATATGCAGGAAATAATGCTGCCTGCATCTTGTTTACAATGCCACCTGAAAGTGAGAACAAGCGTTTGCATGACACTGTTGTAGCCAGCATCACAAGATATTTATGCGCCAGTTACGCTGAAGATTCATATGTCCCTTCATGCTTCAACCACCATTACAGAAGATATGCGTCTGTGTTGATGACAGGTTCTGCTCGATAACGATCCAAAGCAGAGCGGGCTGACGCATGTTCATTTTCATCATTCGAGTCCGATGCCATCAGCAGAAGGTTGATTTTTCTTTTTTGGTAGTTCAGGTTCTGTAGTTTCTGCATCTGAGTGTAGCTCCTTTAAGACATCTGAAAGCATGCTCCAGACTTCGTTCCTCTCAGATTTTGGAAGGCACTTCAGATTCTTAAACCTTAAGTCGAGTGCTGTGGTATCTTTGCGTTTTGTCATATCTGCTGTGAAAGTGTTCTTAAATCAAACAACACGTGCTGTCATCACCTGAGACTGCTATAACATGAAATATATGGCAGAATGCAGGTAAAACAGAACAGGAGACATACAGTTCTCCCCCAAGGAGTTCAGTCACAAATTTAATTAACACATAATTTTTTTAACAAGCATCATCAGCATGGAAGCATGTCCTCTGGAATGGTGGCCAAAGAATGAAGGGACATAGGAATGTTTAGTGTAAATACCTTGCAGTGCTGGCTACAAAAGTGCCACGTGAATGCCTGTTTTCACTTCCAGATCACGTTGGAAATAAGAAGCAGTCAGCAGTATATCCTATAGCAATTGGCTGAACAAGACATAGGACTGAGTGAACTTGTAGGCTCTAAAGTGCTACATAGTTTTGTTTTTGTTTTTCAGTTAGGTAACGAAAAAAACCCTACATTTGTAAGCTACACTTCCCAATAGAGAGATGCACTACAATAATTGTATGAGGTGAATTGAAAAATACTATTTCTTTAGTTTATCATTTTTACAGTGAAAATATTTGTAATCAATCAAAATGATAATACAAAGTGAGCACTGTACACTTTGTATTCTGTGTTGTAATAGAAATCAATATTTGAAAATGTAGAAAAGCATCCAAAGTATTGAATAAGTATCCGTTGATATTCTATTGTTTGTGCAATTAATCATGATTAATTTTTTTAATCCAGTTAATTTTGTTGAGTTAATCACATGAGTTAATGGTGATTAATTGACATCTCTAATATAAACCACATTTTTCACAGGTCAGTCAGGAACTGTTTCATGTACTGGGTATGCAGCTTGGGACACTTACACTTGGGCATTAATTTACAGAAATACTGAGCACTCACATCTGTAACCGAAATAATGGGAGCTGTGCTCTGAAGTGCTATGCAATGCTATGTACTCTGAAAAATCAGGCCAATGACTTCTCAAATTTGTTACCCCAAATTGGCTGACAATTTTGACAATGCTGAGGAGAAAAAAATAACATTTAGTAGCTACCCATTCAGCAAGCACTGTCTAACCTGTGCACTGAATGAAACGGGTCCTGTGGAAAAAACAGCATGTCATCATGTAAGTGAAGACTCTATGATAATACATATGCACAAGGGTGGTGAATTATTTAAGGGTGCATTGGCAACTTTTATTCAGGCATTTCCAAACGTTTGGGTCCTCAATTTTGCAGCCTTAATATTCTTTCAGCACAGGATTTTTTTTTCTGTAATTACTGGGGCCCATCTTTTATATCCCCCTAACGTTTTGTTCATTTCAGCAGGCTTTCTGTAAAGAGCTGCTATCAAAATGCATGCAACAGTGAAGGAAGTTAAGCTGCACATATCTTACACACCCATTTGTTACTCTGGGAATAGTGTTAACCTCCTACGAAACTGTAAATTTATCTTCCCTTTTAAAGCTCACAAGAATTTTCAATGATGCTCATTTGTCGTAATACGTGTTGGGGGGAAGGAAAAGCCTGTGCAATTACAAGTTGTCTTCTAGCCATTGCTTATCAGCGTCTGCCTCCTAGTCAGTAGCCTGTTCCTGGCTTGAGCAGTGCAGTGAAGAATGACTCCTGTGCCAGCAGAATGGAAACTCAGAATGAGATTGAGTTTAAATCCACAGCGGGGACTTGAGCACTTGGCACAGGAGATCATAGGGTCATTGCAGTAAGACAGGGAACATTCATGCTTATTGTGTAAGAAATACACCGGCTCTCCAGTTTTCATCTGTTTTAACTGCAGTGCTTCGCATTCTGTGTGTTTGTGTGTGGTATATACATAGCTTACCAACCTGTAGAAAAATAACTACTCCATAAAAGTCTTTGTCTTCTTAAGCCAAGGCATTTTATTTTTACAAACAATAAGTATTTTATTACTTAATTCGTCGCTTCCAACACAGGAGAAAATGGTGGTTTTACGTATTTTTTGACAAATAGAAGATGCATGGAATCCTGTTAAATATGGAAAGATTCCTCAGGATATCAAAACTCTCATAACTGAAAGCAATTGTTTTTCTGGTTGCCACATTTTAAAAAAATGATTTTGTTTTCTAAACTATTGTTTGATTCATGTATCCTTTTTATGTCTTGCGCATACACCATTCTGTGTCTGTTCAGACCATTCTGTGTCTGTTCTGGAGTTATCAACAATATTATATTCAGAAATCAGGATCATTCAGTAGGAGAAGGTTCTGCTAATAGATAGCTCTAGCTCAGAGCTAAACTTGTTTTGTGGCTTGGCCAGGGTAAGCTCCTGGCTGGTCGCAAGATGTTTTGTTTACCCGAGTGGCCGTAGGTTCGGCCGCTCACAGCTCCCACTGGCCGCGGTTCGCCATTCCCGGCCAATAGGAGTTGTAGGAAGCTGTGCGGGCCAGACCACCACTTCCTACAGTTCCCATTGGCCAGGAATGGTGAACCACTGCCAGTGGGAGCTGCAAGTGGCCGAACCTACGGCCACTCGGGTAAATAAAACATCTTGCGGCCAGTCAGGGGCTTACCCTGGCCAAGCCATGGAACAAGTTTAAGAACCCCTGCTCTAGCCTTAGCAGGTTTTCTCCTCTCTGTTTATTCTAGGTTAGGTGGGTTACCTTGTATAGTTCTTGATAAATATGAAATACCAAAAGAGAAAGTGCTCCTTTGTAGAGAGCCAATGTGACCTCTGGAACTAGAGATGCATATTAATCTTGCAGCCAATAAAGCTGCCTGAAAAATACATGAAATGTGTTTTAATAGAATTGGCAGTAATAGTTTCTTACTGTGAAGGGTAGGTGAAAGCATGACTGAAGCAGATAGAAAAGAAACATGTCTGGCTGCAAAGTGTTGGCATTCAGATTTGTGTAGAAAGATGGGTAAAATTTTACAGACCCAGAGATGAGGGGAGTTGCAGTGAGCTAAATCTGCACAAGTGGACCTATTAACAACAGCAAAAGTTGGCTAGCTGAGATCATTGCAGGGTCATTTATGAGCTTTGTTTGTTTTTCTTTCATGTTTACAGAGTACTAATCATCTAGATACTGCACATATTTTGCTATTTGCAGATGCCAGTGTTGAAAGGTACCATCCAAAGAGCATGATGAATTCTTTCATGTGGCCAAATGGGATATAATTTGGAGTGATATTTAATATATGCAAAAGATAATATTGGCTCAATATCAGGGAAAATATCAAATTGTGACCTCCTAAGGGAAGTGCTGGGAGCCTCGTCACTTGTGTCATTTAAAAGTAGTTGGCACAAAGCTCTAGAGAATACTCTAGAATACAGTGTAAAGGAGGATGCATTGGATGACCTAACACTATTAGGTATTTTGTATCTCTTATTTCTAGGATTATGACTAACTCCTAAAAATAACAGAAATAATGGTAGTCCAAAGTGAAGCTGCCATGTTTTTTAAAAAAAAAACACTCTGATTTTCTTCACAGTAAACAGTGATTTCAGTGGCGATACTCTGGGTTTATTCTGCACTCTGAAGAGAAGCGAAGGCTGGGAGGGATACACAGGCATAGAAACACTCCCCTTGAGAAGCTGAACAGAACTTGTAATAAGACTGGAAAAACTCCTTCAGGTGCCTCCATAACTTCCCTGGACAGGGCTCACCTTCTAGAACAGGAATATTGTAAATTGTGATTTACCTGGAGTCCCCTTTGAACTGGGCTTCTCTGACTGCCCTAGCAGTTTACTCAGTAAAGTTGAAGTGTTCTGTGGTCATGCTAAAGGACCCAAAACATCTCTCCAAACATTCATTTGATCTTGCGTTTTTTTCCATTTTTTCCATCTCTGTGTCAGCTTTTTCTTGCCTCCATTCCCCTCATGTTTTCTAGAGTGGCCGTGCTGTTCTACCAAATGAGTCTCTCAATCAGTGGCACACACCCAATCACCTAGTTTGGAACTAAGTTACCCAGTTGAACCTTCCCATTGCACAACAATATTAATAATTTTTTATGTCTTTCTATTATATGAATATCACTATCTTCATAAATAAATATGGTCTTTCTCTTTCTTAGCCCTACATTTACAGTGGTGTATCAGAAATTGGGGCCTTAAAACTGTAGGTTCCTACTTTTCTAACCTTTCATTCTAGTTTTCCATCTTCCACAGGGTTTTCTCTTGTTCTGATTTTATTTTTATGTACTTTCCCAATAGGTCTGCAGTAATGCTACCTTTGTCTTCTGTGTGCAAAACACTAGCTCTTTGCAGAGGTTCATATTTTGTTTGTTCCTCCATGGGATCTGGCTGAAAGCAGCTTTATCATGAGCGGAAACATTAGCATGATGGCTAATTCTCTTCATCGTCTTCATCTTAGAACTGTCTTTGAACAATGTTGTATTCATAAGTGCTCAATATTTACAAAGGTACATCGCCACATAAAGGAATTCATTCATGTTTCCCTGTAACACTGTGCGTGGTTCTTGTTTTGCTCATCTGGCATGAAAAGGTTCTAATGCACATTGTACTGAACAAACAATATCTGCACTATACAGCAGTTTCAAGAGGATTCAATAACGTATTAATACTTCTGCATAGCTAAAGTAGTAAGTGATTACATCAGTGACATTTCAGCCATTGAATGTGGCTTCTCGCAACCTTAAATAGAGAGGCTGAAATGGCTAGGTTTGTGTGGAACCTTTTTCAGGAAGAATCATTAGTTCTGTAGTATACGTCTCAGGGAAAGCCTGCCCTTCAATGAGAGAGGTGTGTTTTTGGGTCAGGAAGCAGAGGACACACACAGGTGCTGAATGTACATCTGGTACAAGAGCTAGATGGCTTAGGGCTGGCAGTATTCACTGTGCTAATGTAGTTTTCTTTAGAAAGGAGTAGTGTGCACCTCACCTATGTTGTTCTGCCGGCCTACACATGCTCCCTATTCCCTGAACCTGTGGTATACTGTATTCATTATGATGAACAAGCCTCAATCTCAGTGCTGTCTTGAGATACCAGTGCAGCTGCCAGTGGAAAGAGGTTCTTTGTACCTGTATACTTCTATGCCAAAGTGGAACTTCACAGCAGATGATAGAATCTCTAACTCATGGAATCTTGGGGACTGCTGAGATGTTACAGAGTGTATAGGGAAGGAGTTGTTACTTTGCTAAATTCCCACAAATACCTCCCATACTGTTTGCTTTACCTTGAGTTATGGTTTTGCTGCAAACTCTTGAAAGAAAGAGACTTAGTGAAGATTTCAATTAAAATAGGCAGCAGGGAGGTACAATAGCAGCACTTGTTATGTTGTGTCTAGGTGAAAGAAGGTGAAAGTGAGGAATATGAACATCAGAGAGCTAGAGTATGTATAATGCTGCAAGATCTGCTCTGCAAAATACTCGCTTGTCAGAGAGACCTGATTTTTGGGAGCAGATCATTTGCTATCTCAAAGAAGACAACTTGCCAGTTTCATTACTTATGTCTCATCTAATGATTTGAACAGGGTCTATATCTAGTAACGCACCCATCCTAAGCTTTCATTAGGTTTGAGCCAAATGTCACCATCTCTTCAAGGGGTGCTGTAAGATTACAATATGTAGCTTCCTTCTGCTTACACATGGGTAAGCTTGTGATAACTTTATTCTAAAATGGATTTTCTCTCTCTCTCCTTTCACCATCCCCCCCTTTTTTACTTGCTTGCAAAGGTTTAATTTTCACAGGCTTTCCAAGAGCATAATTATACTTGATGCCTATAAATACCCAGTAGAGATCAGAGAGAGAGGGAGAGAGACTCGTTTTAGAATTCTGGAGAATTTGCAAATGTAAACTGAAAGCACCAACAGGGTTGGAAGTGTGTGGGTTGGATCACTGATTTCCACTAGGGCAGGCTTTATTCAAGGGGAAAATATGGTTAAATTAGATGCAGGCAGGTATGAATTACTTGCACATCTCTAATGAGTACTTCAAATTGCCTGCTCTTAGAACCTCAATGCATCTACCTAAATTTTGATGGAAAACTAAATCTACAAACAGCCGGTTGCCTGCTGGGAAAAAAATAATATATTTACCTTTTAAAACCTGGGCCTTTCATTACACAGTGTCATGCTAAATGATCAATACATCTGATCAAATACATCACCTACTTGGAAGCTGTAGGTGTACGCAAGATCTAGTAACAAATATTGAAAGAAAAGTGCATCCAGGATTCTGCTCATTCTTTTTGATATTGAGCTGGAGTTTATTGGGCCAACTTCTACTTTCTGTTTCATCATTGTGAATGGTGTAACTCCAAAGACATCTGTATAATAGAGATCAGTTTTCCCTTTCTTCTGGCTAGCAAAGAGGAAGAATAAAATCTACAGTAACATAGGCTGATCACTGTTTGTTGAAGTACCCAGTTATTTCTGCGATTGTCATAAGTGTGAAGTAGCCTAGAATTATTGTTTACCTGTAAGGGGTTAAGCTAAAGGTAACCTGAGAGGTGGACAACTGACCAATGAGAAATTCCTCAGGAGACAAAGGATTTTAAGTTTCAGTTTCTCTCTGGGTCTCTCTCTGTTCACCTCGGCTATGGGATGAACACAGCTATGTCTTTCACTGTAACTATAAGATTCTATTAAGTACTGTAGTCAGTAAGTTTACTTTCTTTTTATCACTTGGAAGGTTCTCAGTGGTGAGTGTTGGCTGGGTGCTTCTTGATATTGTAAGCTTCAGCAGAGATATCAACAGTGGGAGAAAGTTGCCTCGGGGGAGAGGTTTGGTTTCTGAATCCTTTTGTTGATTATGGTAGACGCTGTCCTATTGATGGTTATAAGGGATTTATTCCTTTCTTTTTTTCTTTTATTAAAATCTTTCTTTTAAGAAGCTGACTGCTTGTTTTTCATTGTGTAAGATCCTGGTTTTGGATCGGGCACGTCTCGCAGGAGCAGGCGAGGTTTGGTTTTTTTATTCTCTCAAGCTTTCCAGGGAAGAAAGAAGTTTGGGGGGTTCGTGGAAAGGGAAAGAAGGGTCCCAAACTACCCTAGACCTAGTTTGGTGGTGGCAGTGTACCAGGTCCAGATACAGAAGAAGTTGTGTTCTGGGGAAAAACATTTTAACCCAAGCTGGTAAAATAAGCTTGGGGGGGTTATTTCTTTTTTCATGTGGGTCGCCACATCTGTACCCTAGAGTTCAGAGTGGGGAGGCAATCCTGACAGCGATGAAGTACTGTATTTCAGAATAACACTAGTTTGCTTCAGGGCACATTTTTTGCCTCTTTGCTCAAGGAGCTCCCTGAAGTTTGGATAATATTGTTCTGACATATATGTACAGTGTAGTATTTAGATTGTTTGTTTGTTTGTTTGTTTGTTTGTTTGTTTGTTTCAAAAGATCATTATGAGTCTACACTCTTTTAAACTCAATCTGTGCCATGTCAGAAAACATGAATGGAGTGAGCTGTTATTCTTCTCTATCAAGAGAATGACATTGATGCCCTGCCTAAATCTCTTCACTAGCTATCGCCTTCCCCATCAATTTGAACCTCACAGGGTATGAACCAAAGTTAACTGAAGTGAACAGAAAGTCTTGTTAACACTCATGACTTTAGATTAGGCCCAGATCCACAAAGGGACTTAGGTCCATAGAACATCACTGGATCAGCAATGTAATCTTGTGTTGGGGTATACAAACCCTAAATGGATCATAAGGGGTAAGGAGCTGCTTTGGGCTCCACTAGATCTTCCACACCTGCAAGGCATTCCCAAGCTGGTGCTTGAAAGAAGATCAGAACAGCTCACTTGGCTGCCCTGGAAAGAGAACAAACTTTTAATCTTCAGCTTCCAAGAAAAGGGATGAATGAAGGCAGGAGCTTTGGAAAAGACTGCTGTTCCTGAGGCATGGGTGAGACAGATTCTGATACACCTTCACGGGGATTGCTCCCCTTTATCTCTGACTAACTCAGTTTATTTGTGTTAATTCCCCTGGTTCTTTGTTCATGGACTACCTGGAAGGGGAGACACTTTGAAGTGACTTGGCCAGAGATCCAAGTTCCAGGAAAAGGCAGGCCACCGCAGAGGCAGAGCAGACACTGGCAAGAGACACCAGTGAGGGAGAGCTGCCACACCACGCCTGGCCATGAAGAGGTGGCACAAGTGACTTGATCACTTTACAGTTCCACAAACTCTGAAATAGGCTTGTAGGCTTCCTATACAATGAATGGGAAGAGGGAAGCGAATAAGAATGTGATCCACGAAAGCCAGCATACTACGCAGGGAGTTGCCTGAACTAGCCAATGGTAGATGCTGATGAGAGGGGTGTGTGCTATGCCCCGTCTGTCAGAGATATGTGCCTAAATCCTTGCTGTTGGGAAGCATCTAGTTCTGCTAGTGACCAACAACTAGGAACCCCTCTCCTGGAAGTCATTTGACAGGTATCTAACTCTGCACAAAATGGCAGTGGCTGGGGGTAGAAAAGGATCTCCCTCAGAAAATTTAGCCTAGTGGTTAGGGTAATCACTTGCAATTTGGGAGACCCTGGTTCAAATCATCCCTCTGCCTGATGAGGAGAGAGGATTTGAACAGTCCCACTGGACCATGGGATATTCTAACATGGGTCTCTTGATCTCTCCTGTTGAAATTGTTCCACATGATGAAATAATTGAATAATTAAATATTAGTTGGGTCAGAGAGTGAAAATCATTCCCTAATGTTTAGGGCTCTCACCTGTGGGATGAAAGATGCCTATTCAGATCCCTTCTCTTCCTCTGGCAAAGGGGGAAGTGAACTCGGAGTCTTCCACATCCCAACAGCGCTAAAGTGTGTAAC
The DNA here is from genome assembly GCA_007922305.1 of Dermatemys mawii. Taxonomy (NCBI): domain Eukaryota; kingdom Metazoa; phylum Chordata; order Testudines; family Dermatemydidae; genus Dermatemys; species Dermatemys mawii. The sequence continues at coordinate 32,728,908 of ML677348.1, read as the reverse complement.
AGAGCTCCTCTCCTCTTCAAATCTACCCCCTGCCATTTTGTGTGGAGTCAGGTAGCTTCTGAGCATACCTACTGCATGAGGCCCTGCAAGTGAGATAGGCAGAGCAGTGCCTATCTTCGCCTGCTTTGTGGATCATGTTGGGGCTTAGGTGGGAGATAGGCCATCTATACCTACAGTGGGGCTGCAGTGTGCATCCTAGAGGCAGAAACTTATGTGACTGGGCAACTTGAAGTGAAAAACGTAAGCACGAAGTTGGGGATCTACAGGGTTAAGCGGCAGTCAAGTGGGGCTGTTGTACACTGAAGTGGTGCCTAAAACTGATTTTGGCATCTAATCGCAGATTTAGGCATCTATAGCCCTTTGTGCTTCCCGGCCATATTAGTCACTCTCTACAATTCTTTTCCTGCTTGTAGATTTGCATGTTTCTTCCTTTCCTCTCATTGCCTTTATTTCCGTAAACCTCTTGTCTAACTGGTCTTTTTAACCCTCTTATTTTGTCTTAATGCCATCACCTGTGCTGCATTTTATTCTAGATCTTTCAGTGGGCTTTGGATCCTAGTCCAAATGATTGCATTCTCTTCATTCAAATGATTCCTTAAATCATCTCATCTATGAGGCATTTTAGGGGAAAAAAAAAACTCAACTTGGTGGAAGAAATTTAATTTTTAAAATATATATTCACACAAAGCTGCAAAGTTTTTAGGAACTGATCTTAGAAAACTACACTCTTCCAAGAGGGTTGATTGTTTTGGTTTCCTTCCATGCACGTCTCTATCTAATCTCCATCAAAGTCTGTTGTCGTTTCGCTGTGTTGCCATTTTCACTTAGATTTTATGCAGCGGATGGAAGCAACCTTGTCTTTGCACAAGGCACTTTACAGGAAAATGTACACATGGTCCTGATATAATAATGTATTATAATAAATACAGATGAAAAATAGATTGTGTCCCCCAAAATACTACGTTATCATCCGATGCTGTCACTTTGCAATTATTTAAAACACCCAACTAGATTCATCTTATCAGATCCAGGTCAAAAGTTAAATAAAATGATAGCATTGTAAATGCTAGAATGTTATCCTGGCTCTTTAATCCCTTCTGGCTGTTGCACATTCAATTCATGTTGCCCCACGCAAGCACAAGGGAGGCTTTCCATTACTCTCAATGGAAATTGCCTAAGGGCACATTAAAGAGATACTGACAGGTGGATAGACACATTTTTTTAACCAATCTGAATAAATGAAGCGTGCGTGTCATGTGGGAATGAATGCAATGGCTTTCTGGCCTCTTCTTTTCCCTGCTATTTTTGTTTGTTTGTTTTTGTTTTGTTTTAAAAATATCTGACAACTTTCCTCATCCCGTCAAGCCATGCCTGTAATTTAAACAGCAATTTCTGTTTACATCTAGTATATGCATGTCTCTGGTTGTACCGAGAAGCAGGAATGCATAGGTATGAGTCCTTTGAGTAACGCTGGAAAGTGAAAATGTAAACATAAGCCATCATTTGGTGTATTTCCTCCAATATTGTGTTTTGTGTTTTGAGTGTGTGTGTTGCATGCGAGACCTACTTTGATGGAGGCAAAGACTGGTATTGTCCTTCTAATGGCAAAATGAGTCAAATATAGTACGCATTTATATTTATAATTTTAAATACAGTATTGGAAACAGAATCATACTCAGCTTATTGATTTCCAGTAAAACCAGTACAAACTCAATTTCCAGTCTTGGGGTGGCACTAATCTATACTAAGAGCCTGTTTCATACATTGGCCTTCAAAAATGAAATTATTTCTTACTAATTGATAAAATGCAATCAAAGTTGAAGCTAATAATATACAAAACAAATTAAACATCAAGACCTATTCTGAAATGAAAGGCTCAGTTGTTCCCCAGTTGGTGAGGACTCAGATTTAAATACAGAAGGATTACTGTAATTTTTACATATTAATAAATTGGTTATAGATACAGAAATAATTATTGTATATACTTAGCACAGCATCATATGTCAGGCAACAGGACACCTACTTTATTAAGACGTCTTGAACATCTAGCCTGCTAATTTTTATTTTCACCTGATGTAACATAAAGCAGACATTTGTGTCTGAAGAAATAGTGAAGAGTAGGGCCGTTTAGCATAAAATAAATGGTATATGGAAGATATTTGCATGTTGTGTGCTTTAAGATCAGAAACCTGATAGATTATGACTTGGCTAGATTTCAACAGGAGGTTTTGTTTTTTTTCTCTCTTTCCTGGAGATATTTCTTTTTACTGTTGGCATCAAGCCTTCATATTTATAAATAAGATCAAAAGTTTGGGAAAATCTCAGTCTGCATCTCTTTTCCTTAGTCCCGATTTAATATTACTTACCAGAATGTTATGTGATTCTCTTTCTTATTGTCTTGCAGACATCTTCTGTAACTGGGATAGAGAATGAATATTGTTATATATACAGCAGTGGGGCATGGTTTTAGGCAGGAAAAGGAGGTGTAATTTGCATGAGGTGGTAATAAGGGATACAAGAGAAATGGCTGCATTCCTTACTGTTTCAATCTTGGAATTTTTTTAATTGAAGGATAATTCCATAGAGATTATAATATATTTTTGTGGGGTTAAGGCTCCATAGATACACAAGGGCAGATCCTCAGCTGGTGTAAATTAGCATAGCTCCATTGACTTCATTTGGAAAAAAAGTTGTAGCTAGCCGCCGTGGCATAAACTAATCTATACTGATTTACATCAGCTAGAATCTGGCCCACACTTTCAACCTGAACTTCTTCATATCTTTTGTTTGTTATTATCTTTAGCTAACTAGTACAATAGGAGAGATTATTTTAGGTTTTGTTTAAATTTTCCTTCTCCACATGACTCGCATTTTTCTTGACCCTAGAAAGTTAACATTGACACTTGTTCAAACAGGGATGCCTTAGTGCACAAGACTTTGTGATGTGCTTTTAGGTGCTGTCTGTTCTTGTTAGAATAATTTGTTGCACAGTTCATCTAACTTCTTTGAATGTGATAGAAGGCCTTGCATTGGTTGCTGTAGCTATCTGTGCAAGTAAATGAGTTGTCAGTAGTTACAACTTTTTTTTTTTTCTGTCTTATGAGGCAGTAGTCAGGGAATGCAGGATGGGATAAAAAAAATCAAAGTATTTGGATGCTAGAAATCTGAAGATACCGAGAGGCATCATTTTCACAATTAACCGTGGAAGTTGAATAAGGTAACATTTAAAATGCTTATTCTGTTACGATCAAGGAAAAAAGTGTCTTTTCTTTTGCTGATGCCATTTACAGGTTATGATTAGAGATGTGTGTTGCAGGTGCCCTGTGTACAAGCAGCCTTTGTCTCTGGGAAGATCCTCACTAGGTAAAATAAATCATCTAAAACAATTAAAGAAATTAAGTGAAGGTTTCCATTTTTTTGGCAGCAAGTGACCCTTACCCTGAATCATTTTGGGTAGTAGTAGGGTGAAGAGACTCTGACTCGCATGAAACTGGAACTCTGGGTGGGGAAAGTCTGAGACAAACTGGCAAACTGAGCAGAGCTTTTGCTTCTCTCCTCTTTATCATATTTTTACGTTGTACGATCATCTTCTCTTATTCCTACATCCTCGGTACTCTGGAATTTGCAGACTTATAATGAGCTGGAGACATACAACATGTATCTGACTATCTACTCCAGGGATCAGCAACCTTGGCATGCAGCCTGCCAGGGTAAGCACCCTTGGCAGGCCCAGCCGGTTTGTTTACCTGGCATGTCTGCAGGTTCAGCCGATTGCAGCTTCCACTGGCCGTGATTTGCTACTCTGGCCCAATGGGAGCTGCGGGAAGCGGCGGTCAGCACCGCGCCGCTTCCCGTAGCCCCCATTGGACCAGAGCAGCCAGTGGGAGCCGCGATCGGTCGAACCTGTGGACACAGCAGGTAAACAAACCGGCCGGGCCCGCCAAGGGTGCTTACCCTGGCTGTTACACCAGAGGACTTCTTTGTGAAATGGACTGGAGAATCATAGTTTAGAAGAAATTATTTCCATGTGCTGCAATAGCTTGAATAGTTTCAGTACGTTATCCACTATTGTTATAATTATGTATCTTGTGTAACATTTTCTGAGTGTGCAACAATATACGTGCTAGTGTTAGCCATTTGATGCTGGGATCACAGACAAAATTACTCAAGGCATTTGGCGAGCTTCATTAGGAAAGGATGCTGGAAAATGTTCTGGATTATATTTCTGCAAACTTCCTGAGAGACAGAGAGAATCACTCTTGTCTTTATTTTGCTGGAGAATAGCAAGTTCAAAGATTATCACTGTCTCTTACGTGTTTCTCTCTCTTTCTGGTGCTATGCATTGTCTGGCACTAGTCACAGTGGAGATAGGAAAATCTTTAACATAAAAAAACTCTCATTCACAGATGCATGCCAGTAAGTGCTTTGCCAACATTGCTAGGAGAAGCAAGGAAGTGTTGGGTGGCTTTCTTATCAGAAAAGCCAGCACAAACCTGTTGAAGGGGGAAGGGAAAAAATGGACCAGATCCACAATCTCAGCAGGACTTAAAGAGGACTGAAAGCTACTTAACACCAGCCCTATTTCAGTTGCTCCTGCTCAGCAGTCCAGCAGTTCTGGCCAGCATAGAGGCTTCTTGGGGGCTGTTCTCTACTGCACACATTCAGACAAGTTCTGAGGACTGGAGAGGCAAAACGGTAGCATAAAGCAACTTGTGCTGTCCCTGCTCAGGTGTGCCAAGTGCTGCTCTGGTACATCTGACCTCATCCATTTAACAGACAATGCAAATATTTCTGGTTAGTTGGAATGGGGGCTTCCTGTTACCCAGATAAGCTTGTTTGTGGGATGGGCGGCATTATTTCTGCAGAGCAAAATTCCCGCTAACATTTGTGGGGCTATAGAAAGTGATAAGATCCAATATAATATTGCATTTCTCTAGTGCACTCCATAAAACAATCTTCAAAATATATAACCCTTATGTGTTCCAGGGATATAGCATTTCACCAGGCCCTAGGAGGTACTGTACTGTATGCCATATCACTTCAAATGGTCCATTGAAAGTTTGGGGGTTGCTTTATAAATCATGGCTTGTAGCGTGCCTTAGGGCATGGTACTTGTGGGGCTGCAATGATAACTAAGCTACTGAGTATGTACTGTACAGCTACCCATACTTACTTCCACATAAAATGGCACATTTACACATAAGACGAGCACAAAATGGTCCATGTGGAACTAGCTGCACTTCAGGCAAAGTGTCCTTGTAGTGGTCTGAAATGTGAAGTGAATTCTATTTTAAAGGGTACAAAAAAGCAGAAAGTTGATCAGTATTCTCTTTCCCATTTCAGGGCAGTGGGAGGTTTGGCCTTTGTTTCTTTTAGGAATGAAGCGATTTTCTTTTTTTCATGCGGCCAAGCCCATTTTCAAAGGAATACAAAGTAAAATAAAATGGTGGGAAAGAGAAAGGGAGTCCAAGCCTCCTGAGGTTGATTGGTGTGTGTGGAGAGTAAATTCATTTTATTTAGCATAACATGGAGGTTTCTGCTTGGCTGGGTGCAGAGAGAGAAGGAACTGATTTTATCTTGCATGTGCTGAAGTGACAGAAGTACCGCAGGAAAAGTGTGGTCTATTTTTCTTTCACTGTGAACAATCCTGCAAAGGCCAAGGGGCCGATGACTTAGTAGGTATATTCTTAGATGAATCTCTATTGATTTACAACATGTGCATGTCAGTGGGCACAATGGAGGACGTAGCACATGATAGTCAGCAGAGAATTCTTCTCTTCATCTTGGATTTTTGGACTGGGCTTAGTATCATTATGCAGCCTTTTACGAGTTTTTAACAACTCTCACAAGGAGTTGAGCAGCAACTATATTAAGATTTGCTTTCTCACCAAAAGTAGCTTTCTGAAAGATGCTCAGCAGTATACACCTTGCTAAGCAGAGCAACTTGAATTACTCAGACTTGGCCATTCAAATGCAAGTATCACCCATATGCAGTGGCTTATCTGACAAAGTTATGAATCACAGATGGCAATAATGAGTCCAAAACCAGAATCACCTTCTCTGAGTCTCAATCTGTTGTTGCTTATGCTGGTGTAAATCAAAAGAAGGAACTTCACTGAACTAGTGAGACTACTTGTGAAAATAAGGGATTTACATCCAGTTCACAAGAACAAAAGTGGAAAAGTACCCCACAGGTTAAAATGCCCATTGAAATTACTGGTGATATTTTTACATTGTTTATAAAACTATAGTCAGGTATCTTTCATAATCAAAAAATATTTGACTCTCACAGAGAACTGAGGAGCATGTAATCGGGGGACCTGTACAGCTTGCCTCTTCCTAAATAGATGAGGTAATTTGGAAACTGGCCTCTCCAACATGTAGCTTGGTATGCATTAAGCCCCCATTTTAATTTATAGTCCATAATATAGTTTCTTTGGCAGGGATTCACAAATCTCCATTTCATCCGTACGACTGCTGCATGATAATGGAGCTTTCTCTGGAGCTGCCTCTATCTCTACTAAGCCTGCCTCTCAGGACACGTAGGCTTCAGCTGTAGGAATATCACCCGATGCCAGTCTTCACAGACGTGTAGCATTATTGAAAATGTGCTGGTGCCTCACATTATTATGCGGGTCCATAGTCGTTAAAATTTTATCATATAAACCCTGCTGTCTGCACTGAAGAAGAATTGGGAGCCTTGGCAGAGGATGATCACATATTTTATCAGAATCTTCCGAGAGGGAAAAATCAGCAGATTCAGAGCAGGAGGGAACCAGGACAATATTCTCTTTCATTTAAATATAATACAATGTGAAAAACCCCTGAAATTGACATTTATCTACTGTAGTTCATTTTATCTTTTCCCCCAGAGTAGCTCATTGTCCTATTGTTGCATGAGAGTTCAAGCCAGTTGCACATGGTATCATTTTCATTTGTTTCTCTTGGAAGGCAGATATTAATTGAAGGGTGCCAGTGAGAATTAAAGCAAAATAAAACAATCTATTGATTATAATGTTGACTTATCAGTAGTCAACCTGTCATGTCAGTAGGTTTAGAGGCTGTCTGGTTCTGCTTAGTATGAATAAAGATTTAAGTGACTAGAGAACTAACTACACAAAATATTCTGTAGTTGAATCAGTCAAGAAAAGGTTTAAATAAAAGGAAATAAGCTTAAATAAATAAATAAAACCATGCTTAGGCCAAAATCTTTGGATTTCCTTATTTGCCAGCCAAACATCCTTCCATGGCATCCACAACAAATCTGATTTGATTTTGGGATTTTCTCTTGATTGTGAGTACAGCAGAAATACCGCAGCAAGAACAAATAAGAGACTTCGTTTTTCTTTTTTTAAAGTGTTTTCTGTAGCTCAACTAACTCATAGATATTTGGGATTGGTAAGAAGAATGCATTTCACACATTTTGAAAATTGAAGAGTAGAACTGAAGATCTACAGTTTATAAAACATCTAATAAATTTTAGGTGCCTTAATTTTAAGACAACTAGGTACTATTTTTAAGAAAGTACATGCAATGATGGTTGAAGTCAATGGGAGCGGTTGGCAACCATCAGTTCTGATGATCAGGCCATAGGTGTCTCCAGGTGGATACCCCAAAAGCAGTACTTAAAATGGGTTGATACTTAAAGTCAGTGGACACTTTTTTGTGAACGTAAATGCTAGTAACTTTCAAAGTGCTATTGAGAGAGTTAGAATCAGAAGTCGTGAGTTCCTGGCACCCAGTGCAGTGTTCAGATGAGGAAAGAACAAAAAAGAACTTTTTTAAAAAATAAAAATAAAGACACTCCTGATCCGTTGACAGTATGGAATATGTTCCCTTTTTCATGTCATGTAATCACATGGTTTATCACATGTTAGGCTGAACTGAATGAATCAGATTCACAGACAGGAGGAGGCAAACCCCTAATGTCCCAATAGTAGAACGAGGTTGTACATAAAATGAAAGCTGAAACTGGGTTTTTTGCTGTAAAGCTCAGGAACAGTGTCAAAGTCTTCAAAAGTAATTAAAATAAATCCACAAAAAAACTAACTGGTAAGTAAGGAACCAACATTGTTCATATTTTCTTGTTCAGAAGTAAAGTTTGCCCCTAGAACTAACAGCTCCAAGTCTTGCATGTAGGCTTCTTTTAGATTTTTCTCACCACACATTTTCATGTGGCAGATGGTGTAGATCTGAGGGCTAATTAGTAAATCCTTATTTCTATAAGTGTGCATGGCCTCTCTGTAGTTTTACTCCACTTAAGACTTAGAAACTTTCTTCAACTGTTGTCATTTCTTCTGGCTTAACAGGAGAACCTGCAGCTTTTTGGCCTTTTATCAGTGATGGGCCAGCAGTGCCAATTCTACATAAAATTACTTTTTATAGCAGTTTGTCGCATGTCCTATAATGACTTAAACAACTGTTTTAATCAGTTGAAGTAGTGCATGATGTCATGCTGAAGGAACCCTGGGGAATTACAGGCAAGCAAAGAAAGTTCAGTGGTCAAAGATGTGTCTTTTTTAATGTGTGTTCTTATCTAATACATACCCACTTATACTATATGAGTGAATCTATATGTGCCAAACCTACATTTTAGGTCTTTGACTCTTGGAAGTGAGAAGTTGCCAAGCAGGCTCTGTAAATGCAAGACCCACTTCTTGTGTGGAAGCCTACGCAGCAGAGTCTCTTCACATCTCCTTTCTCTGTAACACATGTCCTCTGTAGACCCAGGACCTGGGGTAGGGAAGGTTAGTGAGAGGAGCATGAGTGCTAACCTGGAGCCAGTGTAGAAGTACAGATCATCTTGACGGAGGCCCTTTCACAGCTGGCAAATCTCAGGGGATCGGTGGGCTCATTCCACAGTGTTCAAAACCGTGAATGATAAATGATTCAGAGACAACGCTGCACAAGGAACCTTAGGCCTGGGCTACATTCGGGGGAGAGGGTCAACCTAAGATACGCAACTTCAGCTACATGAATAGCATAGCTGAAGTTGGCGTATCTTAGGGCAACTTACCTGGCCGTCCACATGGTGGTGGTTACGGCCCTGTTAATTGGTTACCACATAGGGGTTACATGGCTCCTGGGGTAGGTTGTCCTCAGTTTACCCCTTAGGATTCAGCGATCCCTGAGTCCTAGAACTCTCCCCCAGCTCCTGCAAGAGGGACAGAGGGTGCAACAGGGTGAGGACCTCAGCCTGCAAGGCCCACAGGTCTGACCTTAGCCAACAAAGGCCACAAGGTTTCAGCCTATAACATGAGAACAAGGCCCAGCACCCAAAATCCCCTATTTCACCTCTGGGAACCATTCACATTATTCTCTTAACCACACTGGAAACCAGCCACAAGTTTCAGTGAATAAATAGCTCCACTGCAGTACCTCAGTTAGGTGCTAAGCACATTCCTACTCAACCCACTGAGGCTTGAAGGTGCAGCAAGAAAAGAAAAAGAAAATCGCTGGTCTTCTGCCAATTGCCGCAAGGGAGAAAAAAAAATCCTTACTTACTCCCAAATGGGTGATTGGCTAGAGCAGGGGTGGGCAGACTACGGCCTTCAGGACACATCCTGCCCGCGGCTCCTTCCTGACTGGGCCCTGAGCTCCCAGCAGGGGAGGCTGCTCCAGGCTCTCCCCTGCAGCCCCAGTGTGCCACGCCACCAGCATTCTGGCCCGCAGCTATGGCCGGGCAGGGCTGGCTCCGGTGGGGCCTGAGGTCCTGCCTCTCTCAGCGGTGTGGTAAGGGAGTGGGGCTGCAACCTCCTGCCAGGCAGCATGTCTCACTCCGGCAGGCCTGAGCGGTGTGGTAAGGGGGTCGGAGCCAGGTCGGGACCTGGGCTAAGAGGCAGGAAGTTCTGGGGGTCTGTCAGGGGACAGGGGTGTGGATAGGGGTCAGAGGAGTCAGGGGACAGGGAGCAGGAGGGCTTGGGTAGGGGTGGGGTTCTTGGAGGCAGTTAGGAGCGGGCAGTCAAGGAGCAGGAGGGCTTAGATGGTGTGTGGTTCTGGAAGTAGTTGGAGTGGGGAGATCTTAAGGGGGGCAGTCATGGGACAAGGAGCAGGGGGTTGGGTCCCTGGGGGTGGTTAGGGTGGGGGGTTTCCGGAGAGAGTAGTCAGGGGACAAAGAGCAGGGGAGGTTGGATGGGTTGAGGGTTCTGAGGAGGGTGAGAAGTGGGAGGGATCTAGATAAGGGGCGGAGCCAGGCTTCCCTACCCTACTCGGCCCTCCATACAATTTTTAACCTCAGTGTGGCCCTCAGGCCAAAAAGTTTGCCCATGCCTGGGCTAGAGCCACAGCATTTGCCAGGCTGGTTTCCCATTCCTAGTTCGGATGGGTAGGGTGGGTTCCTCGAACAGAGCCAAGAGAGGCTCCATCTGGTCCCTGCTCTGGGCTAAATTCTGGGAGCTGGGGTTTGGAGAATGCTGGCCAATCAACACTCTTCTTCCTCACTGGCCAATGGGTATCAGAGACTCCTGGGGGATGAGCTTCCTATTGTTCCTTGGTGAGTGTCTCCCTCCCTTGCCACTGGGACTGTTCCTCTTTCCCTTCTGGCATTCCTGGCGAAAAGAGCACACTCCAGATGTAGGCTGTTGTAGGAAAGCATTCAGCACTTCTGTTTTACCAGGCACAGTACTTCGTTTTTATCTCTTTCTGCCAGTACTCTAGCAGGAATTTACGGGAGGGATAGGCCGATGTTCTGTGAGAGATAAGATATTATAGTTCACGCACTGATTTCTAAACAGTGCATAACAGATTGATAGCACAGCAAGTAAACAACAATAACTACTTCTCTGCCATACATGTCCACAGCTCTCACGAAGGGACACTGCCATGCGAAACCTTTTCTTCCATGCAGTGCTGCACAGCTGGGCATGGATACCATAATTTAAAGGCCATTAAACACAATTCCAGCCAACCTATTTTGAATCAAAATTTGCGCTTCAATGATCAGTCTGTGCTTTGTCGTTCTTTCAAAAAAAGTCAGCTGAATTTTCCACCAGATTTGTAACGTTCTACATCCTTTTTTTGTTTAAATGACTCATAGTTTTCCCATTGAGCCTTTTACATGGCAGGACAGAACTGTTCCCTGGCTGAATTAAAGGCAGAAAACATAAATGGGCCACTCCAGGCTTCCTGGAAACAATTTAGATGAGGACAATGTGCTAACAGTTCCATGCAGTTTTCAGAGGCTGCTTATTTTGCTGAGTCACTGACAAGCTGTCACATCAACAAGAAAACAATTTATTTCAATTAGAAACTCAGATGCACAATTTCCTTTAAATATGGCTGGGATAAATAGAAATTCTATTATATTTCACTGCTGTCTTTCTTTTTCCTGCAAAGGAGTGAGTACCTCTAGAGGGAAGCTACGTATAGTCTCATAAACATCAAACTTCTTTCATTTTTATTTTTCTTTAAATATTTCTGAACTATCTTTTCTAAATTCATTTTCCTGTTGGCTGCTTGTCACTGGTTGCCATAGCAACAACCTCGTGTAGCAATGAGTCTGGGATGCCCAGTGTGAACATCCTCACATTTAAGCCTTGCCAAGGCTAGCTATTAATCCAGGGCTCTCTACTGGTTCAACACAATAAGATTGCTCTAATTTTCTCCTGCCACGCTGCTTTCCTGAACTGGTAGCACTTTCCCCATGTGCATTCCTGTCAGGCAACCCACCGTTAATTTTCATGCTTGTGATTCTTAATTTGGCTGTGGTTATTTTCAGGAACTGGACTATCGGTGTCTTTAAGTGCCTTCAACAAAATAACTCAAAGAAACAATTACTTAAATCCTGTTTTTAAGGATAGCCTCTCTCTCTCTCTCTCTCTCTCTCACACACACACACACACACACACACACACACGAGAAACTTGTTCTTTAGAAATTTACTACAGGCTGTTTATAATCGAAAATTTCACTTGCCAGTAATTCTACTCTTTGATGTTTTTGAATCACTTTACAAACCATAGTGAAGTGATTCCCTTTTCAATGGGTTTGAGGTGTGGTGGGGAAAACCAGGAAACTAATGCAGAGCAGGTCTGGATGATAAAGGACTTAGAGCCAGCACTCTAAGAATACAGCAGTCTTAAAAATATTTCAAGACTCTGCACCTTCCCTTTAGTCAACAGCAGCTGAAAACTCTTTTGTAAAGCAGAAGTAGCAAAGTGGTTAAGAGTAGTTGGGTGGGAAATGAGAGCTGAAGGAGAAAACTGCAGTGTAGTGAATGGTTTGATTTGCTGAATAAATTGCTATTTTCAGATTCAATTTGTATCAATAGGCAAAGCACTGTATACCTGCAGAGCCTGTCACACTTGGTATCTAGAACTCTGACACAGCCAGTCTTAAACAGTCTTTTCACTGTTGTCAATAATTATAGCAACCCACCCTTACCTTCCCCCTCCCCCCCCCCACAAACAGACCTTGTTGGCATTGGCCTTTTATTTTAAAACATTTAAAAGTAGTGTTTTTCCTGCCTGCTTCCTGGAAAGGAACAATTCACTCTATAAATACACAGAATAATGTAGCTATTCTCAATGGGTATTTTTCAAAGTAGCCAAGAGGTGCTGCTCATTCGCCAGAAAGATTTAGCTTTATTAAATGTGACTGAAAGCTGGAAGCATAATGTGCCGTCTCCCTAATGCACTGAAAATTACACTTTGTTAATTTACAACATATGATGTAACAAAGAGTGGAACAAGTTAAGCGTGTAAGTATGTACAATTACACTCAGACAGTTAACATTTATTCTCCTTTGCAATCCATATAGTTTTTCAGGATTGAAAATATTTGGCTTTTAGGTATGGCTGTTTTGCAAACCCTGCTGGGTTTGTTTTGTGTGAGTTCACAAACTGAACCCTGCAGGTTTGTTTGGAGGTTGGAAGAAAATCTCTGTGGGTTTGGAGATCTGAGTTCAAACTGCTGTGATTGGGAGGGAAGGAGAAACCCAGCTGCGGCTTGCAGGGGGCATCTGTGCAACCAGCGTCAGGCCACGTGTGATAAATTTTTGAGATCATAGGCTATGTGCAAACACCAATCTTAAGCATAAGGCTCTGTTTAAGAAGGCTCAGTACAAATAATTTCCAGAGTCCCACTTTGTATGTTAAAAGCAGTTGGTGCTTAAGTTTTATGATTCAGTATCTTTGTTGCTGAGTGCCAAATTATGCTGGCCTTGCTCATCTATATAATTCCACTGACTCTAATGGAACTGTTTAATGAATAAGGCTTTGGCCTGTATGTGTGTAATATATATGATTTTATGGAATGGTCTGCATATATCTAGGTCAGTGATAGAACAAATACAATTAAGAGCATGTGTTTCCATTCTATTTCCTTGAAATTCATGAGATTAAATCTTGAGTATCAAAGCATACATTAAAAGCTTCAAATATTAAGATTCAGTTTAAACTATGACTTGTTTTGTGAAAATAGCAGACTCTTTGGGATAGGGAACTTGTCTTGTGTCCATGACACTTAATGAACGCTTGTGATGTTATAGAAATAATAAATAAGTATCCAGACTATTATTTATTATGTTCAAAATGTCAAAGTTCAGTTTTTAAGAGAGATGAAAGAGGACAACAATGTAAGAGTGACATTCTGGCTCTATGAAAGTTGATAGAAAAAATCCCATTGACTTGAAATGAGTCCAGGATATTCACTGTATACATTTTCTGGTTTTTCTGTTTCTTTGCACTGCTGAAATTTTTGCATAACATCACTTTTTAAAATATGATAGCCTACATTTTGGAATAAATCTATATAACTTGTTAGCAAGCGCTTGTGAGAGGGAGAAGAAAATTAATTAAATTTATCTTTAAAAATCCATATGTGTGCATGTTTAAATACTACAGCATTCTACAGCAGTTTTGTAACACTGCAATAGCATGTAAACGGTAGTGTTTTAAGGACCTGATCTTGTACCACGAAAGTCAATGACAAATTTACCATTGCCTTCTGTGGGAACAGAAGTGAGCTTTTTATAAATGCATGATACGGGGATACCATTGTATTTTTGGAGAATGAGGGGAAATTTGAATATCAGCAGAATCACAGGTTTGGTTTGTATAATTCCTCCTAAGTATGTCTACACGGTAATTAGACACCTGTGGCTGGCCCATGCCAGCTGACTGAAGTTTGCGGAACCTCCCAGAGGTTAACTGGTGCAGACAGCTCCTACCTCACAGAGTCCTAGAGCCAGTGGTGCAAGTAGGGCGGTGTGGTCCGCCGTACCAGTAAGCTATTTATAGCTGGTATGCCATGCCAGAAAGACACAGGATGAGCAGAATGTGAGGCAGCGGGATGACCCATGCCCGCAACTCCTCCAGCACAGCTGTACTGTCCCCAGCCCTTCCACGCACCTGTGTCTCATGAGTCCTGTCTGGGGTCTCTACAGCAGGGCTGGAGGAGCTGCAGCCCCACATCCTGCTGCTTTCGACACTGCGGTTCTGGGAAGCCCTGAGATTTGATGCAGTGGTAAGAGGACAGGGCCTTCCCACCAGGTAACATGGGATGGATCATGGGGATGGAAGTGGGGTGGGAGCACGGGGTCTTGGTCTGGGGGCGTGGTGTGGAGAAGTCATGTGAAGAGTCATGTGGTGAGCTCACGTATCCTCCTCCCTTTAGGTAAGAAATGAATTCTACTTGCACAACTGCCTAGAGCCCAGGCTCAAGCCCAAGCCCGGATATCTACACTGTAATTGAACAGTCCCTTCGTCTGAGCCCCATGAGCCCAATCAAGCTGGCACAGGCCAGGCCAGTGCTGGGTGTCTAATTGCAGTGTAGACATACCCAAAGTATAAAAGCTTATCCAAGGCTTATGTGGATCAAATATTTTTCATCTAAGTGACTTTAGGGACAAACTTGTTTTCCTTTTTAAAGTTAACTTTAAAGTTTGTGCTTTGACTCTCAGTTTATTCTGGTATAACCTCACTGGAGTTACTTCAGTGTTTCCAGCTATCACTGCATAAAGGGGCAATTCATTGTTCCTTCTGGTGAGCAATTGTTCTCTGCACAATGCTGTAATTGAGAGGAGAATCAGACTAGTATTTGCTCTTAAGAAACCGGGTGTCCTGAGTGGGTTGGGGGGGGGAAGATTATAAATGATTTATCTGCTTCTGTTGTATGGTAAGGCCTGGTTATCGTCTGGGTTTTACCTCATGTTGTCCTGCATGTGTGTATATAGTGGACCAAAGGGGTAACTTTTGTCCTGACCCTGCAGTTTGTTAAGCTCGAATGCAGTTGACGTCAGCATCCCGCAAGATATGTTCCTTAATGCAAATCTGTGTCTATTTTGCTCAGTGCAGCAGTATGAATAAATTTTGATATGTTATTCTTAATTACAGTTGACATTTGTGAACCCGGGGTCAAGCCAGTTGCTGTAAAATGGCTACTTGACAAATTTGGAGCAGGATTTTTTGACATAGTGTCATCAAAGACCATTGGAAGACACTAGAAACTAGTTTTCAACCTGCCTTAATAATGGTTTAACACTCTAATGTTTAAACCAAATGTTTGATATTTAAATATTAAATATTACCATTTTCCTCCAGGCTTTTAAACCAACATTAAAGCAGATTGAACACTGACTTCCTGCCCTTTACACTTGGACTCTCCCATTGCCCCTGTCACAGTAAACATATATTTGCAGTAAGATGGCACTCTCTACAATGGCCTGATTCTCTTCCCATTGAAGTCAATGGAAAACTGGTGCCAAGTCAAGGCCGAGACTCAAAAACACCAATGGCTATTACTCATTTGAAGAAAGAAATGCACTTCTGAGTTTATTCATGGTGACGAGTTCTTGTTACCATGAAAACTAATGAAATTTTGGGCTGGACAAAGCTGATGCAGCCTTCCTTTAGAGGTGTTTTCTCACCACTTCTGAGGGAACTTGAAGTTCAGGATAAGAATGAGATGCTTCAGCTTGGATGACATTTAAATGTCCTCGCTAGTATTGTATAGGGTGTACTGTTTTCAGTGATTGCTACCTTGTGTTGTGGTCAAGAATACATTAGTCATATAGAACGTACATTGAAAATTTCTGAGCAAGGGAACTGCCTGTGTTGAAGGAAACATGACTTTGTGTGTACAGTACTCTTAATAAATAAACAAGATGGCTGAAAATAAATATCTGACATATTATTCCTCTCTCCTCCCAACAGGAATAACTTGGCAAGGCCCTTAATATTAGCTAAGCTGTCATATTCAAAAGTGGCAAACATATTAATTATTGTTAAAGATTGAAGTCACAGGATGTATTTGGCATCCTGTTCATACAGCATGGAATTTTCTCATTCTGTTTTTCAATACGCCATTTTGCTTCAAATATTGTAGGAATTCATCACTCGTTGTAAGTGGATTTGTCTGACTTCTTGTCAAATCAGTGTTCATTTACAGAAATGTATAAGGCATTTTACCCTTAAGGCATTTGGTTAGTCAGTGCCAGCATGAGCTGCCAGCTTTTACTGATTTTACGATGCCAGCTGCTTTCTTGGTGAACAGTCTGCTCTGAGTCTTCCTTTACTTTCTGAGAGCTTTGGGCTCCTTTTAATCAGCTTGTTAACCAAAGTGAGGCATCTCCTCTTTGAAATCTTTGTTGGACTGTTCAATAGAAGATGACAGAGGATTGATTTATCTTTTTTTTTTTCTAGGCATTTTTATAACAAGACAATAAGAAGCTGGCACTGACTTGCTTGAATATCAGTCTTAGATAATGATTCAAATAATTCTGGTGATAGTTTAAACAAAATACTGGTAAATATGATCATAAGTAAAACCTGGCTATTTCTTGAATGGTTGGGCCAGGTATGATAGTTTGCTTGTGTTTGTGGATTATTTGTCATTGGTAATAGTTAATGGCTTTGGATTGCAATTATTGATGAAGAACAGTTGAATCAAAATAGCTACACCCAAACAAATTAAACTCCTGTAATGGAATTACTGTGCTGGGTGCATGAGTATTCACTGGTGCGCACACACAGTCTCCCAGAGGTATGGCTTCTTGATAGATGGTGAAGAAATCATTCTGAAAGGGAGTTCAAGGGTGTGTCTGCTCTTTCTTCCTCTGTGGGAAATGAAAATGTTAAGTAACTGCAGAGCAAACCCAGAAGCAGGAGGGGGACTGGTTTTTTAAAGAAATAATAGTTATTTTGCTCACTGACTTCTTGCCTGCATCCTCATTCCATTGATTGTTTGTGCTAGCTCAACAACAAGTAGATTGCAGAATCGTATAACATGCCCATTCTGGCTCGCTGATGGATGTGTATTGAGGTAGAAACAATAGTCGCCCCTTAGCTTAGGATGAAATGAAGGGGCAGGGGGAGGGAAATGGGAACATTTTTAATCTTCTACAAAGAGAGGGATATTTTGCATGATGTCACATTACATTGTGCTCCCTTTTTACAAGATGTTCTTCACAACTTGCCTGGCAAGGTCAAAATGAATGATAGTACAAAATGTGTGTAAAATGTTACCTGATTAAGGTTGCTCTCCAGCCACATTGTGAAAGTGTAAATGACTAAACTGATAAGTGAAGAACTAAGCCCTTCATCACTAAGGTCATGTCTACACTACCACTTATGTTGGCAAACATGTTGCTCGGGATATGAAAAATGCCACCCCTGTCCCCGAGTGACATAAGTTTCCCCAGCATAAGTGGTGGTGTGCACAGTGCTATGTCCACTGGAGAGCTTCTCCGACCGACACAGCTACTGCTGCTTGTAGAGATTGTTTTATTGTGTTCACAGAAGAGCACTCTCCCATCAGCACAGAGAGGCTACATGGGTGATCTTACAGTGACTCTGTTGTGTCACTACAGCTGAGCCAGTGTAAGCTTTGTAGTGTAGACAGGACCTAATTTTCTTGAATGCTTGAAGTCAAATTATAGCATTCAGAGTGAGTGGAACTGGAGGCTGAGAGGGGCTTATGGTGACTCCAGGACAGTGATGAAAGGTGTGGATGTGTAATTTAAAGTGGCATCTTTATACCTGTGCAAAAGACCAGTGTGATTTTTTTTTCCATTTCTTTTTCTCGTAGGGGAAGGCTAGCAAGTTTACAGCATTTTTCCTTTCTTTGCCATTTAGCCTCTTAAACAGTTGTTGTTACTGCTGTGCAGCACTGCTGCTGCTCATTCTGTCACACACATTCAGGACCTGGTCATGCAGCCGTTTCACATTAAGCATTCCCATTGACTTCACTTGGAGAGACTTGCCTGCAGCAGCACAATCATTTCAAATTCCGTGCAATAACTGGGGTTGGTTCTTATTTTATTTGAACCAGGTCTCCTGCTGCAGTATAGCTGTAAATTGGAAAGCTGCTTAAATCCCATTCTGAATTTCCTTTTTGAGTGTGCAAGTTTCACTTGAGTTTTAAACATTTTTTTAACAAGGATTATTTTTTGTATCGTGTACCTAAGTGAGCAAACTGAGAAATAAATGTCACCAAAATTCAGGGCCATTTGATCTGATTTTTCAGCTTAGTTCATTTAAATGGTAAGATGAACTAAGATGAAATGGTAATCTGACCTACAAAGGTCAGATCTGTAACTTGACTAAAGTTTGGGATGTTAGGATCCAACATTGGTTTATGCCCAACTCTGTTAAGAGTTGCTATTACATAGCACCCAAAGTGTTGATATGTGCAGTTCCTCAGCATCAGAAAATGTAGGGCCTGATTCATCATTGCCCTGCAGTTTCTTGTTTACCCCACAAAGTGGGTGCAAAACATGACCAAATCAGAATGCACGCCTTTTGTACTGGAGTAAAGCTATAGGACAGCCATGACTAAAGCCTAGATTATTCTGGAACATTAACACGTTCCTTCTTCCTCCACTGCATTATACTGTGCCCAGCAATGTGGGGCAGACCAACAGCTTCTTTGTTACTTTCCAAACAGAAATCTGTCTGACTGACTTTAATTCCCTATGATGAGGGATAGAGTTGGTGCAACTGCTGGGTGAATTGCATGATGAGCCTAAGGTGACCAGGTGTCTGGTTTTTGACTGGAACACCCAGTCAAAAAGGGATTCTGGTGGCTCCAGTCAGCACCACTGATGGGGCCATTAAAAGACCGGTTGGCGGTGCTGTGGCGCTAAGGCAGGCTAGTTCCTACCTCTCCTGGCTTGCACTGTGCTGTGCCCCGGAAACAGCCAGCAAGTCCGGATCCTAGGCAGGAGGGCCACAGGGCTCCATGTACTGCCCCCGCCCTGAGCACCATCTCTGCACTCCCATTGGCCCGTTCCTGGCCAATGTAGCTGGGAGTGGGGGAGGATAGTGCCTGCAGGCGAGAGCAGTGTGCAGAGATTCCTGCCCCCACTTTCCCCTGCCTAGTACCCAGACCTGCTGGCTGCTTCCGAAGGGCATGCAGCATGGTGCCAGGGCAGGCAGACAGCCTGCCCTAGTGCCCTCCTACCCCTCACTGTGCCAGTGACTGGTAAGGCCGCATCCTCAGCCCAGAGCCCTCACCCCCTGAACCCCAATCCCCTGTAGCCCCCTCTAGCACTCCAAATCCCTTGGTCCCATCCCCCAGCCTGGAGGCCCCTCCCCAAACCCTTCAGCCCTACCCTGGAGCCCACACCCCCTCAGTTAGAGCCCTCACTCCCCGCCCCCCCAGTCCAATGAAAGAGAATGTGGGATGGGGAAGGTAGTGAGCGGGGAAAGGGCCTTGGGGACAGGGCAGGGTTAGGGTGTTTGGTTTTGTGCAACTAGAAAGTTGGCAACCCTAGGTGAGTGCAGAGAGCACTTGGCCTTGACTCAGATGTTCCCGCTCTGCCACACACACCACAATGCTGCCCCCCGCGCCTTTTATTTATTTATTTATTTTTTTAAAAAAAAGGTGTTCTGAGATCTGCTTGGTAAGAGCTCTCGCTTGTTCCAGAACAAAGTGGGACTGTGGTTGTTTCCCGTCGCTTGTTTAAATCTTTCCTAGGTTGCATGCCACTCGTTCAGCTGTCAGTGTAATCTCACAGGAGCAATGTCAAAATTATACACTTTGAATAGACATCTTTTAAAAAGAGGATTGTTGCTATCTCCCACTTTCCACTAAGAGCCGCTGGAACAAAGTTTTTAATACAGGAAATAAAAAACGCTCATGCTGCATGGCAACCCTCCCCAAACAAATGCAGATCATGGCATAATGTCCCTGATCACAGGCAAGTGGGGCAGAGAGCTTTTCTTTGCCATGCATGCCCCGTTCGTATGAGCAAGCAGCATGCTGGAGTGTACTGGAAGCTTGTTTTCTGAAGTGCTGGGAGAGCAGGGTTTGTTTAAATTTCAGTACGCTTCTTGCTCACAAGCATAAGGCAGACAGACACAGCAGGGAGAGTCGTGTTACCTGCAACCTTTGTGACCCAGCTTGTATTCAAAACAGTTGGTGGTAAATCAGATATTTGGCTCGCCTCTCTTGGCAGTTTCAAGTGTGTAGTCTACTGACGTGCCATTTCGGTCCACAGGCGATTTACACACAGTTACCATATGCATCAAGGAGGGGCTAGATCTCATTTCATTTTTAAAAAATAAATGCTTGTGAAAAATTTCGGAGTGGAGCTAAATTCATCTTATTTTTAACAGACTCAGCTGAACACAGCAATGTATACATAGTAAGAAGAGAAAATTCATGAATCATAATATTCTATTCACAGTTTCTCTTGTTTCCCAAAGTGCAGAGCTGCTATGTGTTAAGATTTAGAAGTCAATGCATTTGCCTTTCAACAATCAATAGCAGTTGTTGATCTGAGTTGTTAATGAGATTTAGGCTGCATCCACATTTAAACCTGGTATATTCAGCAGGAGATGGACTATGCTTGGAAAATGGGATTTCTGTCATGGTTATAATGAAGTTTTACATGATTGAGCTGAGGGGACACGACAATGAATCTTCCACTTGACAGAATGGAAGCTAAACCACACAAGCATTCTCTCTAATGAGGAAGCATAAAAGCAGTTTCTTGCTGAGATTTCAACTAGAGCCCCTTATATGAGCAAATGGCTCTTGGGTGGAAGTACTTGCCACTTCTGTGTTTGAAAACCATTTGAAAGTCTTTTTGAAGCACAGTGTGATTTCACAGGTGGCTTGTTCATCAGAATGTTAGCCACTACTGGTGTAAAAGCAGCAGATTACCTCAAAAGTGACAGGCCTGTGTATATACAGTGTCAGTTGGGGGATGCTCAATTTAATGTCAGAGTAATCTACACACCCTGGGTAAATTGAAACTTCACCAAAATTAGAATAGAATAAAAGTCCCCAAATAATGTACACATTACAGTTCTGATCCATAGTAAACTTCCGCTTATATTTAGGTTTTGCTATAGGGAAAAATGATTGGGCTCCCCTGAAATACATCCTAGAATACTCAGGGAGCTGACTGGGGAGATATCTGAGCTGTTAGTAAGGCTATGATTTAATGACAGGTGTTTTTAGTAAGTCATGGACAAGTCATGCGAAAAAAACAAAAAAGCACAGCCTGTGACCTGTCCATGACTTCTACCATAAATACCACTGACTGAATCTTGGGAGTGGGGGCCCCTCCGTGGCGGTAGCACTGGGGATCCAGTGGCTGCTCCAGCTGCTACCGGGTCGGGGAAGAGAGCCTGAGGGTATGGGGCAGGCGCTGTTCTCACTGCCCTGGGACCACTGCTGGGAGCCACCAAGCTCCAGCTTCTCCAGCCACCCTGGGGACCATTGCTCAGGTGTTCCTCAAGGCCAGCTGCATTGGCTGCTCAGGCGGTTCCCTGGACCAGCTTCCCAGGGCTGATGGAGTAACGGCCAGGGCTACTCCAACAGTGCTGGAATGGCTGTCCCAGGACTACCCAAGCGACTAACTCTGGGGCCAGCTGATTGGGCAGCCCTGTGGTCAGGCTCATTGGCTGTTGCAGCAGTCGCAGGAAGTGACAAAATCTGTTACTTCCTCAACCTCTGTGACAAACACGGAGCCCTAGTCATTAGCTATTATCTTCAAAAAGTCACAGAAGATAGGAGAGATTCCAGAGGACTGGAAAATTGCACTTTATTTGCCAATCTATAAAAAGGGAAATAAGAACAAGCCGTGGAATTACAGTCCAGTCAGCTTAACTTCAGTACCCAGAAAGGTAATGGAGCAAATAATTAAGCAATCCATGTGCAGACACCTATGACCTTATGTTCATATAAGTAACAGTCAGCATGGATATGTCAATAACAAATCACGTCAAGCCAACCTAATAGCTTTCTTTGACAAGGTAACAAGTCCTCTGGGATGGGGAAGCGGTAGATGCGTTTGTCTTGACATTAGTAAGGCTTTTGTTAGTCTCTTATACCCTCCTCATAAACAAACTAGGGAAATACAACCTAGATAGAGCTACAATAAGGTTGGTGCACAACTGCCTAAAAACTGTTCTCAGGGAGTAGTATCAGTGATTCACAGTAAAGGTGGAAGGGCATATTGAGTGAACTCTCTAGGTCTGATTCAGTTTAATATCTTCATCTGTGGTACAGATAATGGCATAGACAGTACACTTCTAAAGTTTGCAGATGATACCAAGCAGGGAGGCGTTGCAAATGCTTTGGAGGATAGGATTCAAATTCAAAATGATCTTGACAAACTGGAGAAATGTTCTGAAGTAAAAAGGATGAAAAAAAGACAAATGAAAAGTACTCCCTTAAGAAGGAACAATCAGTGGCACACATATGAAATGGGAAATAATTACCTTAGAAGGAGTGCTGCAGTAAAGGACCTAGAGGTAATAGTGGATCACAAGCTTAATATGAGTCAACACTGTGGCCCTCCCAAAAAAGGCCAAAAAGAGGGGGAAAAACAAAACAAAACAGCTTTCTAGGATGTATTAGCATGACTGTTGTAAGCAAGACATGGGAAGTAATTTTTCTGCTCTACTCAACGCTGATTAGGCCTCAACTGGAATATTGGAGATATTTCAGGAAAGATGTGAACAAATTAGAGAAACTCTAGAGAAGAGCAACAAAAATGATTGAAGGTCTAGAAAACGTGACCTGTGAGGGAATTGTTTTTTTAAAAAATGGTTGGTTTAGTCTGAGAAGAGAAGACTGAGAGGGGACATAAGAGTTTTCAAGTACATAAAAAGTTGTTACAAGGAGGAGGGAAAATAATTGTTGTTCTTAACCTCTGAGGATAGGACAAGAAACTATGGGCTTAAATTGCAGCAGGGGCCTTTCAGGTTGGATGTTGGGAAAAAACTTCCTACCTGTCAGGCTGGTTAAGATAAATGCCTAGGGAGGTTATGGAATCTCCATCATTGGAAATTTTTAAGAGCAGGCTGGACAAACACCTGTCAGGGATGGTCTAGATAATACTTAGTCCTGCCATGAGTCTAGGGAACTGGACTAGATGACCTCTTGAAGCCCCTTCTAGTGCTATGATTTTATGATAAATAGTTGTCAGCTCATTGTTCAACACAAATAGAAGAAAAAAAAATGTTCCACTTTTTCAAGCTGAAAAAAAGAGAATTTCAACAGTTTGCCTCCCCCCCCCCCCCCCCCCGCCCCCGTGGTCTTTCCTGATATATGTGTTTCATTAGCCTTTCTCATGCTTTGACTTAAAAAAATCCATCTTTTAAGAGCCTTGGAGGTTGCATTCCTTAATTTGTCCTCCCCAGCATGCTAAGGGGAATTCTTTATGTAATAAACAGACATAAAATTCTTCAAGATAGCAGCTACTGAAAGTGCGGAAAATGAGGGAATAAAATACAGGAAGAGTATTCTTAAAGAAGGGCTATTGTAATTTCGCACCTAGAAGTCCAATTGAGAAATGAAAAGTTCCTCAGTAGGAAGCTTGTCTTCATCATGAAGCCAGCACTCATTTTTGTGTCCAGTGGCTAACTCATTCAAGGGATGTCTGTCAACTGAAACTGCAAAGATACTGTGTGGTAGGACAGGTGTGAAGTGCATTGGCAGAGTTACTGGAAGAAGCTGAGCCTGGCTGAAGACAGTTGTATGTCAAGATCAAGCTGGTCGTTCAAGTTATCACACTTTCCGTGCGGATTCACTTTAGCCAACTTGCCTAAAATTTAAGATAGAAAATAGCAAAAAAACTCAGCAAGTGTAGCTCACTATCTCAGAATTACAAGATGTCAGGTGAGCACTCGAGGTGTGCTATTGATCCCTGGTAGAGCAAATAATCTCAGTATTAGTCAGCAACACTGTCCCAGAGGAGGGATCGTAAAGCATCCAAAATCATTGCTTAGTAGTTGCAGATTACTCAGAATTAACTCTGCTGGTATTTTGCCATGTTGGGTGGTCTAGAAATAGACACAATTCTTATTTGGCTGGTGGAATTAAGGACAATATGGGACAAAGTGTTAAGGTTTGCAAGAGCAATCATGCGCTTCTTTATCTTTCTACATCTTTTTCAACATTTGCCCATGGGTGATTTACTTTACCGTTTTTACTCTGTTCCTGCTCTACAAATGTTTCTCTCCCTTAAGTGCTTGAATCCTTTAAGTCCCTTACCGTCTGCAGCGTCCACCCTCAGCTGATATTTCAGCTTTTGCCATACTATGTTGCAATGCAGACTGACTGAGGGAATGTTAAATCACACCACACTGGCAACAGAGGAAAAAGCTAAAGAAAGATGACTTCTGAAATGTGTAGAAAATATTTATTGTTTTTAATTCAGCTTTGCACTTCACATAGTGGGGGTAAACTGTCAGATACTACACAGGTTGGGGCCATATAAATGGATAGGTTGGAAGCCATATTGTCAGCCAGATACAGCATCATGGTGTGTAGGTGAGGATGCAGCATAGGTCTGTCAGTAATGGCTCCCTGATTCTAGGGACCAGCCCTGCAATAGCCTTGGCATAAGTTAGAACATCCTGGGTGGTGATCTACATCAGCTGGCTATAAACTTCCAAGTGCCATTGACCAGCAGGAAGAGACAGTGCAGTGTGCTCCATTCCTTTCCCCTTTTCCTTTCCGTATGTGCCCCCAAGCAGCTGGAGTGACAAGGTGAATTGGCATAGAAATCTGCTACATTAGCTCTATATCCTCTGGATACACCCCTTTGTCAGTGGAATCCTCACCATGTGAGATCCACTTGCTTTCTGCTCCCAGAGCCTTCTGAACTGAAACAGACTATTGGGCCGGAGAATATTGCCTCGCACATTAAACTCCAGCAATTATGGAGGTTAGGAAAGGGAAATAAAAGCAGAGCTCTCTCTGGTACTCATGATCTGGAAAACAGTGTGATTCACGAACTGTTTTAATTTATTTGTGAGTTTTCTGGTCATCAGTCACTGAATAGCATAAACGAGGTGAAACAATGATTCAGAATTTGCTTATCAGTGTTCATTCAGCAGGAGAAATTGTGCTGTCCCAGAGTTTGATTTTGCTTTCCATCAACTTTCTTCCTTTCAGTGATAAATTAAGGAAAAATACTCTGAGTAATAACTTGTCTGTTTGTATAGCACAAGATGACTTTATGGAGGCTTTTAAACACGATTAACCTTTGAACATTGGTCTTCCTGCTGAAATGACTGCTGGCTTGGAGCTATGTCATGATCTCAGGACCCAGTCTTACCAACCCTTATCCACATGAGTGCTCCTTCTCACATGTGAATAGTGAAACCCACGGGCCTAATGATGGAACTAGGTGTTTTCAGATAGATCTGGACTTCCAAGACCTTTGTATGTTAGCCCTGAATAATAGCTGAAACTGAGGCATGTTATGAATAAGTTTTAAAACACATAAAAAATCTATTTTAGTTTATTTGAAAATGCCTACATTATTTTATGGGAATATCAATGAACAACTTAACTGTATTTTGGGCTGCATAAGCTCCAAAGCCCAAGACATATATAATGTGCACTCTTAAGGCCAACCACCCAGGATGTGTTTCAAGAACAGGATGCATGCTTAAGTTTTTCATGCTTGTTGTGTTTTTTTTAATGACACTGTGGTAGACTTAAAATACACAAGTGTGAATCGTAAAGTTCAACTATACATGCATAACATTATTAACTTTTAAAGTTCATAACTTTAAAGCCATGTTTGTAGGAAAATTGTTCTAAAGTTAGCAACTTCTAAAGTCTCAATGGGATCTACAAAACAACATAACTTGAAGTTTGTCTTCTATCATATTTTTGATCACACAAGCACAATGTATCTGACTGAAACCTGTGAGAAAAACAGCCTCAAAAAACATTAACAATAGCTCAATTTGCTCTTTGGGGCACTGGGTGCGGGAGAGAGAAAAAAATGGTAAACACATGATTTGGACATGAGAAAAACATGGTAAGTTTCAGCCCCAAATACAAGTTTCATGTGAAATTTCTGAGCAGCTGGGTGGGAGAGGGAAAACACAGTCAGTCTGTTTGAATAAAATTAGTCTCAAATAGTAATGCAGTTTCAGACTGAAAAGCTAAATTCTCTGCTGTTCCAGAGTGTTTGTGCTTTTCCATCATCTCTTCCTGTTCAATGCTGAATTCTTGTTTGCATATGGTCATGATTTCCTCAGACTTTTACATTTGGTATTGAAGTTTTCAGTGCTTGGTTTCTATAATGTTTGAAATGGAAATCTCTCCTGATGTTTGAGTTATGGAGTCTGGAAAAAAACATTCCTCTCTAATCACCATTTTCCCCATGCAAACAATGCATAATGGTTGAATTTGAAACTTCAAATTCAGTATGTAATCAGTCCTTAGTTCTTTTGAAAATGTTGGCCACAAAATTAAAAGTGACTACTGATGTCCGGATGCTAGAATTTTTTGATGCCCAACTTGACATCTCAAAGGCCAGGTGTTTAATGCTGAGCCCCTTAAGGTGATTTGAGTTGCTCAGCCAAAAACTGAAGGTCCCCAAATCACTACTTGCTTTTGAAAATCTTGGCCACGTTTGGTTGGATAATGATAAAGCGCCAGATTATTACTGGCTGGTATGCAAGTGCTCTGTGTATGCATTGGGGTGCCTGCAAGTGGAATAAGGGACTGTCACATGTTCACTCCCTCCACTGCATTCTCAGAATGTCTCCACATCATTGCAAAGGGGTTGGAAAGGGAGGGCTCTGTAGGCAGCTTCCCAACACAGTGGAGTTTAGGGAACGATCAAAGCTTCCTGGGGTACACTGCCCTCCTCAGTCTCCCTATGGGGCAGTCACCATGGCTGCCGTTTGGTGAACACGTGCACAACATTGTACATGTAAATGTCTCATTGAAACACAGCACTCCTAAAATACCACCCAGAATTTAGTGTTTTTATGCTATTTTTTTCTGTGGTGCAGAGTATTCCTCAAATTCTAAGCTTTTAAAACATTTTTTTTAATATGCATTGCCATCCTTTTCTGTTGCCATGATACAGCCATCATAGTGTAAGCAGATGTGTTGCTTCCTTGTCAATGCTACTTGCAGGAAAAGTCTCCAGAAAGCAATAACAAAAGTGTCTATGTACCCTTTCCATGTCCTTCTTTCTTCCCAAGCATTTTAGTAAAGTGCTAAATTCTGTCCCCTCCACATTCATTCCGTGGAATGCGTGAATTCTGTCCCTGTGTCTACTTTTCCCCTAAATGAAATGTGAACCTCAAAGATTAGATTGTACCATTTTAATGGTAAGATTATTAACAAAAATAAATAAATAAAAAAAAATAAATTAATTAAAAAAAACAAGCAAACAATGTCAATGTGATTGTAAGGCTACTGTTAAGTCAGAACATTAACAAATATTTACTTACACATACCAGGCATTTTGCAGAAGATATTTTTAAAAAAATAGTGTGTGTATGTATTAGCTACGTTTAGCTATACGGTATAGGTAAATTTTAATATATAGTTTACAGGTTTTTCAAATCTAAATACTAAGCAGAAAGGGAGTGTGGAATCAATTGCAATAGTTTGCGATGATTATTTAGGTTCTTTCATACAGCAAGGCTATTTCGACATCATTCTTTGCTTTTTAAGATGATTGAAGGGTTTAAATTGGAAGACTTGAAAGAAGTCAAGAGGAGCACTTGATCATTATTGTAACAGTTCGTAACTGAATCTGTTCTCCTAAGCAATATTTATGCTTATACTATTCTTTCATTTATTATGAACTACCAAGATAGACACTAACATAATGTAAGTGATAGTCAGAAGGCATACCTTTACAATTAAAGAGCCCAAAATATGTACAGGAATTGCTGTATTTCTGCAAATGTACCTTCATTATATTTTGTATTTGTGTTGTATTAAACAAGAACAATGCTTTTTTCCCAGTAAGTAGCTTTCACATGAAAGAGATTTCATGGTTTTTATTGTCCAGTAATATTTCCCCCTAAGCCCTGATTCTACTCACATTTAAGAAAGTGAGGAGTCTTTTGAGCTCTCATCCAGAGCAAGACATGAGAAGTAATTCTTCCACTCTACAATGCACTGATTAGGCTTCAACTGGAGTATTTGTGTCCAGTTCTGGGCGCCCCATTTCATGTAAGATGTGGACAAATTGGAGTAAGTCCAGACAAGAGCAGCAAAGATGATTAAAGGTCTAGAAAACATGACCTGTGAGGGAAGATTGAAAAAACTGGGTTTGTTTAGTCTGCAGAAGAGAAGACTGAGAGGGGACATGATGACAGTTTTCAAGTACATAAAAGGTTGTTACAAGGAGGAGGAAGAAAAAAATCATCTTAACCTCTGAGGACAGGACAAGAAGCAATGGGCTTAAATTGTACCAAGTGTGGTTTAGGTTGGAGATTAGGGATAACTTCCTACGTGTCAGAGTGGTTAAGCACTGGAATAAATTGCCTAGGGTGGTGAAGGAATCTCCATCATTTGGGAATTTTAAAGAGCAGATTTGACAAACACTTGTCAGGGATGGTCTAGATAATACTTAGCCCTGCTTTGAGTTCAGGGACTGGGCTAGATAATCTCTCGAGGTCCCTTCTAGTTCTGTGACAGACATTTGCAAGAGGGGACTTCCTTTGTATTAGTGCTATCAGTTTTAACTGTATTTTTTTGATGTCAAAACAAACAGCATCTATTTCTTCTCTCTTTTTTCATAAAAAATTGTCATATTGTTGCCAGTTAGTGTCTTCCCTTTTGCTGATGATTATTCTACTTTTTTTTAACTCTTGCTAGTATAAGGATCAAAGGAATGAACATCCAGAGTTAAGTGTCCATACCCTTTTTGAATCTTGCAACATTCTTGGCATCATTGACATCCTGTTGGCAGTGAGCTCCACGCTATTTGTGCTATGTGGGAAAAAAAATACATACTTTTATCAGTTTTGAACCTGCTGCTTTTCAGTTTTATTTCATGTCCTTTTCTTCTTGAATTCTGAGGCAAGAATATAGAAGCTCCCGATCTACCTCTGCTTTGCTACTTATAATTTTGTATACTTTTATCATACTCCCTCTGATTTATCTTCTTTCTAAGGTAAATTATTCCAATTTTTTCAGTTCCTCTTCATATTTATTTCCACCCTGTTTATTCTGATGACTCTTAACTGGACCCCTTCTAATTCACTAATATACCTTTTTTGAGATGAGGTTATCAGTAGTGTACACCATAATCTAGATGAGGACAAAGTATGGGTTTTATATAATACTATTCTTTATTATTCTCCATCTCATTTTTATGCATTCTAACATTGTGTTGTTTTTTGACTGCAGCTGCACATTGAGTAGAGCTCTTCATTGAGGTGTCTACAGTGATGCCCAGGTCCTTTTCTTGAATTTATGTTGTTAATTTAGACTCCTGTAAAGTTTGAGTAGTTATATTCTCTGCCTCCAACGTGCACCACTTTTAATTTTATCTGCTGTCCTGATATCTATTCACCTAGATTGGCTAGGCCCCTCTGAAGTTCCCAGTTTTCACTGGACTTGGCTAATGTGAACAATTTTATGTTATATGCAGATTTTGCCACCTTGCTGCTCACTCACTTTTTCACATCATTAATATATATTGAATGCCTGAGCCCTGTTTGGAACCTTGGGACACCCAGTTGTTAACTTTTGCTGTACCATTTATTCATACTCCTTGTGGGGAGTGGTTTTTGTTTTTTATCTCTGTGAGTTTTTGATCCATTAGCAGTACTTTGCTTTTTACCTCATAACTACTTAATTCCTTTAGTAGCTTCTTATGAGGGACTTTGTCACTACTACAGCTATTCAAATGAATCCAGCAAGGTTAAGTGGCTGTTTCCATCATGACTGGATCAAGCATATATATGAGACCACTAAACTATGTCTGTAACTGTGAGGAATAATGACAGAAGATGGGAGATTAGTGAATTCAATCAATGTTTTAGGCAGATGCATTAAATATTGTTACATATTGGAGTGGCATTGATCACATCATTTCCAAACACTGTCTTAATGAGAGCCCTGGCACTTAGGAAATTAATCAGGATCCCACCCTCTACACTTTGTGTGAATGGAACATGAAAGAACGGAAGGTGAACTCTAAGCAGCTATTTATAGAGATCTTATCTTTCTTTCTGAACATGACTTGAACACAGATTTTTTTTATCATTGGGATGCACATATGTAGTTCATTATAATGCTCTTTTTGTGAGGGGAGAGGGGGAAAGGAAATACCTATTTTTAGGTTTAAAATGTCCTAAAAATCCCCTAGCCCTGCTCATTTCCTGGTATCTCTCTTTTTCTTTCATATGCTCCCCATCCTCACCCTGAGAGAATAGTATCTGGCCATCAATCCAAACTACCTTCAATCCATACTAGAATCCAGGAACTATCATGCTCCTTCAGTGAGAAGATTACTTGCTTGACAAGGAAAGCTTGTCAGGCAACGTGGAATCAGAAACAGATGCATGCTACCTCCCTCTTTTCTTTCTGAATTCAGTCTGTGGACGCTAAAAGAAATCTAGGATGTATGAATGAAGATGTGACTCACCACTTACAAATTACTCCCGTTCTGGCTGGCAAAGGAGTCAATGACAATTAGGACTTCTTGTCTGATAAAATCGTATTTGAAGGAGGGATTGTACCTCCCACATTAAAGCCTTAAAGTCCAGTCAACCCTAAAGTTAACTCCTATGGATGAAGTGGAGATTGCCAACTGCTACCTGGTGTCAAGTCTCTCTTTTCTGAACAAGTTTATTGAGAAAATCTGTCCAGAGCTGGTACACAAACATTCCTGGTCATATATCAAGGTATGGCACAGAAATTTCCCCAATGGATATATGTGGATTTTTCATAGCCATACAACCTTATTGTCATTTGTTGGCCTTTCTGTAGCATTTCAGAGTCCATCACAAGATGTCAAGAGGTCTAGAAAGGGATAAATAAAATTATCTACAGTGACCTCCTTGCCCTCCATAGCAATGCAGAACTTATCAAGTGTTATTGATATTAAAACAGAACCACTTTAATGAAGATGTATAACTTTACTCTTTTGATGGAAGACTGAAAAGAAAAATTTGCTTGATACTAGTAATCTTGTTGATTTTTTTGGAAGACATTAAAGTACTACAGCATGGATGCAATAGAAGAAGTTGAGTAGGATAGGAGAGCATAATTTGTTCAGACATTCCTCCTATTAATGAAGGTTAGGAAATCTGATCAAAAAATGGAAAGTCCATCATGTGATGTAAATGACCCTCATATCATTTATTTACAAAGTACTAATGTCAAATACTTGAGCTCACAGCAAAGAACCATCCAGAGACAAATTTGCAATTTGATTCATAACAATTTTGCCAGCCAAACCTGAGAAACCTATTTCATGTTAGGCAAATGAAGGCTCAGGTTTTCAGCCACTTTGCATTTGGAATGCACATGGGGAAGCCTTGGGAGCACCTTGCCGTTATAGGCTGTCTCAACTCAGAATATGTCATCTGTGTATGCTTGAGTGGAATATATCTTCTGAAAGGCTTTCATGTTAAATAGCATAAAGCATGAATATATGCTTCTTTCAAGAGTGCATTATTTGGGGAGAAAAATCACAGAACATTTGTTGGTATGTATTTCCGAAAGCTGTCACTCATTAAATGGTGCTTCTAGCCCACACAATTTTAATGTAACCCACCATGATTTAATACATCAAAGAAATAAAAGGTAAAATATTGCCTGGGGCTGTTTCTCCTTAAGGAACAAACCCTGAAAATACTCCAGTACAGAATGGGAGCATTTTTCACAGACCTTTTTTTTTTTTTTTTTTCATTCTCCATTTCACGCAGAACCTTCATCAAAACTAATGTGAACATAGAGAAGATTTATCAGAGGCTCTCAGGCAGGTTTCTTAGATCTCCCTTGCACTGAGAACGGTACACATCCATCTGCCTTCCCAAGAGATTAGCAGCAAATCAGAACCTCTGACAGATATTATATTTTAAAGAAAGCGTTTTTAATAGCTTTTGCTCTTCTATCCTGTTAGCCTCCAATTAATGACTGGTAATAGTTCCCAGAAAGTGGTGTTTAAAGTTTACTGTTTTAATATATAGAAGAGTAAGTGAAATGACATAGTGTGAGTGAGTCATGAAAGGATTTAGAGTGGAGAGGACACTTTTATGGTACATTTTGAAAGATCCTGTTCCATATTTTTAGACCTATGAAAAACCCATCAATTTCCATTTACATGAGTATCAGCAGGTTCAGTCTCACATCTTTTGAACCCGCTCTCTTATGCTCTGGCTTTTAGGTTCATAGTAACACTAAACTAAAGATGAAGTCTGAACAGAGGTGACTTGTTTTTTCTATTTTGTTGCTAAGCAAACAAGTTTAGTTAGGAGATTCCAGAGATGAAATTTGCTATTTACTGAAAACTTGTTCGTGAACTCTCTGGTAAGTTTTCTCTAGAATCCAGAGCCAGCAAAATGCTTCAGGAAATGTTACTTTAATGAACCTTGACCAGATTCATCATATAACCCAACAACTGTGAGAGCAGAATCTGCTCCATGATCTTTGATGGACAAAGACATTGATATAATAATTTGATATCATTTTTGTACAGTTCTAGTTATGCAGATCTGCATAAGATAACCTGCGATCAGGTGTGAAAAAACAAAACCCTCGAGTCAAAAAATTGTATGGTGGAATTATATGGTTCTTAGAAAGAAACTGCTGAAAATTGTAGTGCTAGATGGACAAATCCATTAATTAATGTTAGTTACAAATTCATTTCATATTGTTTCAATTTGGAGAAATAGAGAGTCTAACAGGTGATGTACAAAATATGTTACCAGTTAGCTATAATGAAAGGAAATTCCACTTCTACCTGTCTCTGATTACAAAATACTTGCAGTTTCATACATACAAGTGTCTCTGATTCAAAAAGACTGATATTCTTTGTGATGTGATATAGATATAGATATAGTATAAGACACTTAAAAAATAGTATATAGCAAACTATACTTTGACACCACATGATATTATTCTCATGGGAACTCCCTTTTAAAAACATAATGGCTAGTGTTCTTCTGTCTAATAGATATGAAACTCAGGGTTTAATCAGTGGGAAGGCGTATTCTATGTCCTTTTCTGTCAAGAAAATAAACTGATGTCATTTCTTGCAATAAGCTCATGCCCTGTGTAGTCAAGTCATTATGAAAAAGAATCAAAGAATTTTATCTCTGCTAAAAATGCATAACTTGTTAAGTGCAAGCTGATCCAGTCCCAAGACTAGAGTTCCTATATTTGCCTTTGTAGTTTTCTGAAAGGGACACTGTTGTATAAAAGATGATACTTAATAAAATACATTACCTGTGTGCTTTAGTCAGTGGAACCTTTTTATATACATCTAATAAGGGCAGAATGTCACTCCTTAGGTCTTATTCGGCTTTTGATTTCAGTGGACATGGTATTCATTTAACTATACATTCTTTTAGACTCGTGTAATAAAGATTCTATCTGAGCTATGGGCAAATGGAACAATTGTGTAAGACAGAGACAGCCTGTCTCTATGCTCACCAGTGCCACACTCCCTATGAGAAAACAAGATAATATTTGATAAATATGTTGGTTAATCCCATTTTATTTGGATAGCTAAAGGCTGTCTGATTGCTATAGAGCTGACACAAGCCACCATTTTTTAGTTTTGAATACTTGGTTCTTGTTCTGACCAAGTTTAACTGAGACTTGTTGATTTATGGCTTAAGGAGCTGGTGACAATATGTAGAAACCAGCAGTTTTAAACTTAAATTATGTGTTTAAAGAAACTGAATACATTCCTAAATCATCCAAAATTGGAAAGCAGTGATGGATAGAAGCAAATTCAGTATTCCTGGAAATGATTGAGACCTATCACCAAGGTGGTGGTGGTTGAAAATTATTGGCATGGGATGCCTCTTAGGAACCCAGTGTTAAAATAAATTTCTGAACTTTGCCCTCTTGGTAATAACAGAGTTCCCAGAAGATGAAATCCTTGCCATCACTGCAGTAATTCACACTTTTGCTAATCTCAGCAGAAAGGTCTATTGGGCATGGGAGATGGACGAACCGTCTTATCCCTTGCAATCATGTAGTCCAGGGGTGGGCAAACTACGGCTCCTTATCTGACTTGCGGGATGGTCCTGTCTGCCTGGCCTGAGCTCCCGGCAGGGGAGGCTCCCCTGCTCTCCTGGGCCTCAGCCCTCTGGCCTGCTGCTCCTGGGCTGCAGTGCAAGCTCAGGTGGGGCCTGAGCTCCTGCTGCTTTAAGAAATATGGTAAGGGGGCCAGGCCGATGGCCGGGGAGAGAGGGTTGCGTAATGGGCGAGGAGTCCCAGGGGTCAGTCGGGACAAGGAGCGATTGGATGGAGCGGAGATTCGGGTGGGGGGGGGGGGTTGAGGGATGGGGAACAGGGGGTTGGGTAGGCATGGGAGTTCTGAAGGTCTGTCAGAAGGTGGGGGCAGTGTGGATAGGGGTTGGGGTGGTCAGGGTACAGAGAGTGGGGGGAGTTGGGTAGGAGGTGGTGTCCTGGGGGGGCAGTTAGGGTAGGAGGTCTTTGGAGGGGGTGGTCAGGGTACAGGGAACAGGGTGGCTTAGGCAGGGGGTGGGTAGGGGTCGGGCAGTTTCGGGAGGGGGCGATCAGGGGACAAGGAGCAGGGGGGAGTTGATAGGTTGGGGATTCTGAGGCGGGCAGTCGGAGGCAGGAAGTGGCAGAGGGTCAGATACGGGGAGGGGCTAGGCCATTTTGGGAGGCACAGGCTTTCCTGCCTGGTCCCCCCTACAATTCTGAAACCCCCATGTGGCCCTCGGCACTGTTACCTCTAAGCTGTGTGCATGTGTGAGCGCACACAGATCTTAAACCCTGAGCACGTGGCGAAACACTGTGCGCACAAAAATTTGCACAGAATAATTTTTTTGTGCACATGGCCTGTCAAAAATTAGAGGGTACATTGATCCTCGGGCCAAAAAGTTTGCCCACCCCTGATCTAGTGTGACATCCTGTGATTTAAAAGCTGCCAGTGACGTGGCACCATGCCTGAGGATTCAGATTTATTGGCAGGCCATAAGGAGCAGGGGCAGCTCTTATTTCCACTGACAGTGTTTTAGCCAATTCTGTAGATTGCCACTTTATTTTGTATAGTTCTTTTTTTTTTTTTAACAAACAATATTCTGTGCTAGTTTAAGTGGATACATATAGATATATAAAATAGAGGGAGAGACAAAGTAAGAGGTATGAACTAGGCAAGTGGGGGGGGGAGTGAGAATTACTTCTTATCTGAAAATAGATGGACAGTCAATGAGTCAGACTGTTCCTGTTACAGGAGGACTTCCTAATAACAGGAACTGCAGAGGTTAAGTCTTTCACAGAAACATTTGTTGTGAAGGAACAGAAAGGAGACAAGCCCTCAACAAGTGGAGTGAGTGAAGAGAGCAATATAGTTTGAGAAGGTCTATGAAATATATGCTGAATAACTCCATAATGAACTTTAAAAAAAGGGTCAGTTTTGGTCTTGGTAATGAATGAAGTGAGTTAATGGAGTTGTTTGATGCAAGTGAGATGGGCATACTTGACACAGTATGTGCACAAAGATGGGTAGCATCGTAATAGACATCTATCTCCAGGCTGTTGGTATGATACTTTCACAAATGCTTGTGGATGTGTATGGACATTTTTATTATTATTTATTCACTGTGTTAAAGGAGCAACAGAGATTGGAGCAAGTTTTAAGCACTGTACAAACACAGAAGAGATAAATTCTGCTCCAAAGAGCTTATGTGCAAAATAAACAAGACAGTGGGAGGGGAAATAGAGGCCCAGAGAGATGAAGTGATGTCCCCAAAGTCACACAGTGTGTTGAAATCTTTTCCTGCCATTCCATGGATTGTAATGTGGTTTACATGAGTTAGAGAACACATTTTGGCCACTCATTTATGAGAGCCTTTACTTTCAGTGATAAAACAACCATTTCTACTTACAAATGGTGGTATTCTAGTAAATGGGCTCATTTTCATTCATGAGGAACCAGTGGCATTCTTAGAAATTAGTTCATCTACACTATTTATGGCTCTTCTATTTTTAATTCATTTTGATTGTTTTTGACACCTTTTAAAGAGAACTCAGGAATTTTGCAACCAGCTGTCTGCAAATTTATTGGGTCATTAGTCACTGTACATGTGGCTGGGACATCTCAATTTTTCATCTT
This sequence comes from Dermatemys mawii, assembly GCA_007922305.1. Taxonomy (NCBI): domain Eukaryota; kingdom Metazoa; phylum Chordata; order Testudines; family Dermatemydidae; genus Dermatemys; species Dermatemys mawii. The sequence continues at coordinate 32,692,412 of ML677348.1, read as the reverse complement.
CAGAACTGAAGGTTACTAAAGGACACTCTTCTACAGATTTAATTTACAGTTAAAATCTTTTCAGGTGTCTTCATAGGATATAATGGGCGGAAAGGTAATTTCTAACCGGAGCTCCTTTGTGGATGCCTAGCTAGATCTAAAATAAAGAATTGTGATGATATTTTTGAATAAAATTGCTTAGATCTGGTCTGAGCTGTCTGTCTCCTTGAGAACAGTTGTATCCTGAGAGGGCAAACGCTGAAGGTGAAATCCTCGTCCCATGAACATCAAAAGGAGTTTTTCCATTTACTTGAATGCAGTCACCTTTTGTCTCCTCTGCCTGGATGTGACCTTAGTCACTCGCAGCAGATCTGGAGGTGTTGAGGGTTTATCAGGCCTTATTCTGTGAGTTAGTTCCACTGCTTTCTGGTTGGTGAAGACCACTAAGGAAGTACGAGACTCATTGTTGGTTGAGGGTCAGTGTTTCCCATTGTTGGATTAGGGAAGCCTTGAAAGTGGCCATCTTGGGATCAATCTATATTCAGCCCTCTTTTTTTTGTGGGAAGGAGGAGGAAAGATGACTGAATAGATTGGAGCAAGGCATCTCTCATGTGTGGAGTCCTCAAATTTCATTGTCAAATTTTAAAATATTGTCAAAGTTAGGTTTTCATTCCTGGCATGGGACAGGAACTGCCCTAGCTATATTGGCTTATGATACTCTCTCAGTGACATATGAAGATAAAGTGTCCATGCTAATTAGCATAGTTCTGTCTGTAGCCCTTGATCCTGTTAACCATGAAGTTTCCCTGAAATGTCTGTGTTCCCTAGCAGTGTTGGATGTGCCATCGTTCTGAGTTCCTTTTTTTGGTAAGATATCTGAAGGTAGTTCAGAGTAGCTGATCTACAGGGAGTTTATTCTGTGATCTGTCACTACTCAGTGAGTGCATAACATCTTTGTGAGGGGTAATGAGGAGTCATGAGCTGTGCTGCATTTAGTATCGCTGTCTGTACCACTTTATTGTTCAGAATTTGGGACTATTATTAGACAGAACTTTATGGAGCTCAGGTAGCAACTGTAGTCAAGAGCAGATATTTTCCTCTCTGCTCTTGATAAAAGGAGTGCAGCCTTTGATTTCATATGTAGGGCTTGCTATGGTTAAGTAATATCTATTATGCTTCCTCCTGCTCTGAAAAAATGATCAGGTACTCGCATGTGTCCTGATCAGGTTCTTTAGTCCTGTCTAAAAACTGATACTGGGTTTGGTTCTCTACCACTTCTTATCTTTCATACTTATTTACAATTGTGCCATGTGGTGTAAAGTGCTACCATTCTCAAATGGTGATATTTTACATCCACTTTGAATTGATGTAAAGTACTACACAAAGTGTACAGCAGTAGAGAAGCCCAATATTGATTCCCATTTGAGAAGATGAAATTGCCTGGCCTGCTTGAGTTCTCACAAGGATGACCAAAATAACTGCTGTTTAAACTGAGTAAACTCCTCACTCTTCCTAGTACCAAAGAAAATCTGATTCAGTACCAAATATAACAAAAATAATCTAGTGAAACAAAGGTGGCTATATAAGAGATGCTAATATTTTAAAGTGTTTTTCTGATTGCATAATAATAAAGGGTTTAACAAATAACAATAAAGAAGTAAACAGCATTTATAACTTCATCCTTTTGTAGTTATACTTTTTATGCAAGATATCAGTTTTAAAAGCTCTGGAGCAAATTCTGTTCAGTTGCACCATTGTGACCCTGGGATAACCCTATTGTTGTCAAAGTTATATATACTCGGATAATAAAGGGAGAACATTTTTGCATCCAGGAAGTGAATCAGATCACCATATAGATAGAAAATATTCATCAGAAACTACTCATTCTGAGGTTATAGTGTACTACATAAAAACTGTGGCTTTATTACCTAAATAGAGATAGTATTGAGTACAGCCTTACTCAATATGGTTCTTTGATCACTTTTACTAGCAATGAGTATATCTTTCTGTTTTGTTTTTACACCACCTCATATTCACTACTACCTCCCTCTGCTAATATTTTACTGTTTTAAAGGAGAAAGTACTTCTTCTTTCCTTTGAATCAGATACAGAAGTGTGCCTGGGGTTGACTTTCCACTCAGAATTTCATCACACTCATATGCTTTGTTTTCTTAGTTTTGGTCTTTTATTGTACACATCTTATAGGGTTGCCAGGCATCTGGTTTTCAATTTAAATGTCTGTTTGAAAAAGGGACCTTGGCAGCTCTGGTCAGCACAGCTGGTCAGCACAGCTGACCAGGCCAATAAAAATCCAGTTGGCCACAGTGGTTGGCTCCGCATGGTTCCTGGAAGCGGCCAGCATTTCTGGCTTCTAAATTCAGGAGTGGCCGGGGGGCTCCATGCGCTGTTCCTGCCCCAGGCCCTGATTCTACAGCTCCCTTTGGCTGGGAACTGTGGCCATTGGGAACTGCAGGGACGATGCCTGCAGAGCCTTCTGGCTGCACCTCTGCCTAGGAGCCAGAGGGATATGCGGCTGTTTCCTGGGAGCCATCTGAGGTAAGCACCGCTTGGAGCCTGCATCCCTCACACCCACCCAAACCCCAACCCTCTGCCCCAGCCTGGTGAAAATGACTGAGTGAGTGAGGTTGGGGGAGAGCGAGTGATGGAGGGAAGAGCGGTGGAGTGAGCAGGGGCAGGGCCTCGGAGAAGTGGTGGTGTGGGGCAAGGCTGGGACAAGGGTATTTGGTTTTCTGCAATCAGAAAGTTGTTAACCCTACATCTTGGGCATTCATTTTCTTATATCCTGGAAATTGCCATGTTCAGAGAAAGTTTTGGAAACATCTTCCCCTTTAAGCATGCTCTTATTAGTGCAGTAGAAACACATCAGCAGTACAAGAACAAGAAGCACAGACTACAAGAGAGATAATTTAAAAATATCTCAATTCGGTATTTTTGCACATTGGTATTACAGTTTGTTTTCCTATTGCAAAAGAGCATTGTCACATGTGTGGAAATGGGACATTGATGCACATTGAACTCTGAAATTTTTACTCTTCTAGGAAAAACAGTGCTAAGTATATTTGTTTATTCAATGAAAAAATCAAGTCCACTGCCCGTTGTAACACTTTGTCGTTTTTTTTTTTTGTTTTTTGTTTTTAAGGAGCAATACTGTTCCTATTGAAATAAATTAGATGAAACCTAAAAGACATATATTGAAGGATTCAGCTGTGCCATGAAAGTCTGGTATTGTATCAGTGGTGCTAAGCTGCACTACCTCGCAGTAGGCCAAAGACTTAAAGACCACATTGGTCGCTCAGAATTTTGGGTCTGGGTTGGAAATGGGCAGGGGGAAGTAGGAGGAGTTAACTAAGGGACTTCGTAACCATTTTCTGAAGGCAAATCATACATTGATACTGACATCAGTTCTGTAAGGGGACACAAGCCAAAGTGGTGTAGGTACTGCAAAGAGGCATAGAGAAGGGAAAGAATAATGGAACAGGTCTGTCAGCCTGCCTTTTGTGCTCAAAGCAGAAAACAAAGTTTAAAAAAATTAAAAACGGGAGCAAAATAAATATATTACACATGCTTTGTGTGCTTAACAATTCATAAACATAGTCTGAAATATGGTAGCAGCAGAGTGATAAACTTACCCTCTTTTCCATTTTCTCAGTAGTGGACACTTTCACGCAACAGCACTCAAGCACAGCTCCGAACGGCAGGTGTTTTTCCCATACTGGGAGTTCACTGCCCTTGTTTTGTTAGCCTCAGCATTTTGAAAGCATCTGCTCACACACGGTGCTTGTGAATATATCGCTGTCCATGCTGCCTTTGCCTTTTGTATTTACGTGTGTCTTATGCTTCAGGGTTTCTGATGCCCTTGAGAAGCTGTGACCATTCTTTACATCTTAGAGTTTCAATGCATTTATTAAGAAAGAATCTGGGAGGCCTGGATGAATTTATTCTATCTAATATTTAATAAAAAACATTAAATTAAAAATGTGACTTATGCGGTGACATGCTCAGTATTACCCTTTCAAGGTTTAAATTTGAGAGATATTGGGCCCTCCTGTTTGAAACGTGACATGTTATCAATCTTATGCCTGGGTGACAAGGCCACTGATGTTTTCCTGAGGCAGTTGGTTAATAATAAATTTTTCATTGCTGGCATGTTTAATAAATTGATTGCAACATTTATACCCAGTTTGGAAGTTTTACAAGTTCCTTATAAATATCAGTAATGATAATAGTTAAGAATAGAATAATAAATTTGTGCTCAAAGAACCCAAGATCAATGAAGCAAATTAAATCTAGCTGAGGCCTCTACTGCTGCTTTGAGGCTTTTTTATATCCTAAAGTATACCCTGTGTGGATAGACCTATCTGGTGATTTGTTGAATTTCTTAGTGTTTCACTTGTCATATTAATTTAAATCTTTAATCTGCAGACATGTCAAGTGTATCAAGTGGCATATTAAATCAATATTATATTGCAGATGACGTCTCTGAAGAGGTTACAATTGTGTAGTGGAATGTAATAATAGGAATAATAAAAAGAAATTGCATTTTGATCTTCCCACACTTGTTATCATAATGCCATTCACCCTTTAAAAATAAAAAAGGAAACACACAGCCGGTTTCATAGAGCTTTGCCACACATTCAAAATGCAAAGTAACAAACAAATAAACATCACAAAAAAATTCAAATGGGGAAGACATGTCAGTTACTATTAGGAATCTAGAAAATTACATCTATGAAGAGGGATTCTGTTGCTAAACAAGCATCAAGTTGGCATTTAAAACAAATGGTTATGGTCTCATTAGAGTTCCTGATAGGGATAATATCATTAAGAGAGTTAATAAAGGAGGAAGCTACAGTTATCCCTCACTGTTTTCCACTGCCTTTTACCTTGTGTGTGCAGTCATTTATGCCTGTGCAAAGTAGGCATAAACCACTGTCATTCTAGTTTGGCAGTGATCCTGTTAACAGGCTCTTTGCATAGGAATAAATGACTATGGAGTGGATAGGGCACTAGACTGGGACTTGGAAGACCTAGGATCTATTTCTTGCTCTGCCACTGGCCTGCAAGGTGACCTTGGGCAAGTCACTTCTCTTCCCATTTCTCTATGCCTCGGTTTCCCCATATGTGAAGTGATTCTGACCTCCTTAGTAAAATGCTTTGAGATCTATTCATGACAAGTGTCGTATAAGACCTGGCTAGTAGCATTACACAAGAAGAATGACAGCGAAGAATTGGGCCTTGGCTTTCTAAAGTCTTTGGTTCTGACTCATTACATTGTTACATCAAGTATTTTGAAAGAGAGATACAGACCTGCTTTTAAAGGCAATGCCTTACAAAAAGCTTTTTCATGCATTTACAATTCAAAGTAGATATTTTTAAAATGGGAAAAAATTGTCCATTATCATTTGGAAGATAAAAAAATCAGATCTGTGAGGAAAACTATCTGGTTCTAGACTAACAGATGGAGGGCCTGATTCTGTTCCCCCTTAAAACACTTTTAGACCAACTGGCATCAGTGGAGCTACTCCTAAGATACTTTGAGAATAATCAGTTTCAGTGTGTATGTGTGCACACATATTAGTTACTAAATCTGCAAGGAGCACTACTAGATTCTGTAGGGGTGGTGTATGGTGTGGATAGCTTTCTGAGTGCAGATTTACTATAAGAGTGTTCACCATAGATCAGGGGTGGGCAAACTTTTTGGCCCGAGGGCCATATTGGGGTTAAAAATTGTGTGGAGGGCCAGGTAGGGAAGCCTGACCCCGCCCCTTATCTAACCCCCACCCACTTCCCGCCCCCTGACTGCCCCCCCAGACCCCCCGACCCATCCAACCCCCCTTGCTCCTTGTCCCCGATTGTCCCCTCCAGAGACCCCCCCCACTCTACCTGCCGCCCCAGAACCCCACTGTCTAAGCCCATCAGTTCTTTGTTCCCTTACTGCCCCCTCCTGAGATCCCCCCCACCCTAACCACCCCCCCCCGGGACCCTACCTCTCATCTAATCACCCCCCTTTGTTCCCTGACTACCCCTTTCTGAGATCTCCCCACCCTAACAACCACCCCCTGGGACCCTACCCCCCGTCTAAGCCCCCTTGCTTTGTTCCCTAACTGCTCCCTCCCGATATCCCCCTACCCTAACCACCCTCCAGGGACCCCACCACCTTACACACACACCCCTCACCGCTTACCTTAATCAGCTGGGTGCTCCTCAATCCGGGCCCCGCGGCTCCACGTGCTTGACCCGACTCCCGGCCAGGGAGCTTGGGACCCGCGGCTCCATCCAGCCCCCAGCTGGGGACCACGGGGCCAAGTGGATCCCCGTGCTTCTCCCGGCCCCGGGCCAGGGAGCGCGGGGTGGACCTGGCCTGGAAGCGCGGGGCCCCGTTCCTCCTGCATTCCATCTGGCCCCTGGCCTGGGAGCATGGGGCCGAGCGGCTCCCCATGCTTCTCCCAGCCCCTGGCCAGGGAGCGCGGGGCAGGCCTGGCTCCCCGCGGCTCTGGAGCTCCACCCGGCCCCGGGCCAGGGAGCGCAGGCCAAGCGGCTCCCCGCACGTGGAGCAGCCCCCGGCCCAGGAGAGCAGGGCAGCCCTGGCCGGGAGCGCGGGGACCCGCGGCAGGCCGGCCCAGCTCCAGCTCGCGGACCGGATGAAAATGGCCGGCAGGCCACATGTGGCCCACGGACCGTAGTTTGCCCACCCCTGCCATAGATGCTCTATTAAGATTTGTCTTTGAGATACAAGAAGTGCAGAGAAAGGCTTACCCCAGTAATTCTATCAACCTATAGGCATTTAGAAGTGAATTTGAACATATAGTATCTAGTCTCTTTGCCAGAAACTGAAGGCAAATTTATTAAGTTATATCTTACTTAAAATACTAGACCGATCTGGTTGTATATAAGTAAATGGAAAAGAATGAAATGGAAATGAAAAAGAATTGTTTTCTTCTTTATTCTGTTCAAGAGATTAATTCTAATACTACAGGCATATGGAATGTACCTAAGTTTGTATGAAGCATGTACCTTTTAAAATTTCCCCTGTCCTGCAGGAAGATAGGAGGGACCCTTTTTTTAAAAAAACAACAACAAGGTATTCAATAGATTTACTCTGCAGGACAGGAGGGATTTGAAAGGGCCAAGAATTGAATACAGTGTGAGTAAGAAGCTGCATTATTATAGATGTTGGAATCCAGTATCCATATGGAAGGAGATTTGGTTTTAAACTGTATCCTCAGTGGATTCCCACTCCCATTTTATTAACATGAATCTCATATGTACAATTAACTACTATTCATTTACTGTTCTTTCACTCTCTTTCTCTCAGAGCCACTTAGTTCAATACACCCTGGTTTTCAGGGAATCTTGAAGTGACAACTAATCACATTTCTTCCACTTTGCTGCACAAACAGATAGTTTTGAATGAGGAAAAAATTTGCTGCTCCTGAGTAAAAATCTTCTTTTATGGTGATCCATCACAGTATTAAACAAACTCACCCTCACTACTCTTGGATCCAAGCCTAAGAATGCACCCTTTCCTCATTTAGTGTCTACCCTCTTTAGGTTATGAACCTTATTTTTCACTTAAGTATAACTTAAGTAGCCTCTATTTAATACATCAGTTGCAGTTTAAAAATCAGCCCCTGTTAACAAACTACTATGTGAGGTCCCACAGTTACTTCCTGTTCTAAGTAGATGGCAAAATTGCTTTTCTCAGACGTATACGACTAAGTTGTTTCTTCTATTTTAATGCTGCTTGACTGTCTGAGCACATGAAAGCCAGGACTCGTTTTTCTGTGTTTTTTTTTTTTTAATTTGACTGTTTGAATTCAGCTTTCAAATGCCACATTTTGGCATTCAAAGTGCACGTTCTTCTTTGTGAGTATTTGAGCATCTTAATGTGGGATGTTGGCACCCAATCTTTAAAAGTGGGATTAAGATGTTAATGATAGCACAGTGATATCAATTTTTTAAAAAGGGGAAATAAAGATCTAGATGAAGCTTAGAAATTCAGGTTTCCTTTCTGAGTTCCCAGATTTTCAGGCGTATTATACAGGAACACAGGAATTGCCATACTGCATCAGAGTAGTGTTCCATGTAATTCAGTATCTTTTCTCTAACAGTGGAGAATACTAGAAGCTTCAGTGGAAGGTGCAGAGAACTCCAAAATGGACAATTTATGTAATATCTTCCCCACAGAGGAAGTTTCTTTCCAAGCCATCAGTTAATGGTTGGCTTATGCAGTGAAGAATGAGAGTTTATATCCCCCCTATATAAAAGAATGTATTCTGTCCAATGCTACTGTGGAAGTTTAATCCTTTTTTGAATCTTACTGAGAACTTAGCTTCAATAATATCTTGTAGTAAGATGATAAAATATATTCCCTGGCATCAACTTCCTCTCTGTCTGGGGGTGAGTCGCTGATTCTGATGAGAACATATTCACCAGAGTCTCTCCCGGCCTTAATGGATGTGATATACCATTTTTTCCCCCTAGAAGTGGCCAGTTTCTTGTCCCCTAGAATGGAAAAAAAATGTGCTTCATCCTCTCAACTCTATTAATAGTGTTTAGCTACTAATGGATTGGTCTTGCAATATTGAGTTTTCACCTGCTGATAGTTACCAGTTCAGTCTTGATTCAGTGAGATATATCGATCATTTATGGACCGTGGACAGATTTCAAGGCAATGTCTCTTGGAAAATAAAGAAGAAAGGATTATCTGAACTGTGATCACATAAGATTTATAACAGATGGGTTGAAGTAAAAATAATATTTAAATAGACTGGTATGGATTACAGGAATATACTGATTAATGAAATAATAGGCAATAGGTCAGCTCCTCAGCTGATGTAAATAGCTACCCTGAGGTCAAGTAGCTAAGGAATTGGGCCAGTAGCAAATCCTAAAGGAGACTTACAAGTGAAAGAGTATACCAAGGCACCATCGGTTTGGATGTTCAGAGGAGTGTTCAGATCTGTATGCTGAAAGGGCAGGGATGAGAGTTGGTATATGAAAGCAAGTTCAAAACAGAATATGAAGGAAAATGTGCATATTTCTATCATTTGTTACTTGAGAAAGGGAAGCTGCTGGGCTAAGAAGGCTCGTACTTAAATCACAGCTCTACTCTGGAAATCGACTGGGTTTTGTATGCACCAGGCTGGGACAGATAGTTTTTATTCCTTAATGCAGCTGTCAGCCCTGCAGAACCAATACAGCTATGGGAGAGTAAATTGGACTCTTTTGTGGCTCATGAAGCATCAAAAGAATTGTTAGTCACTTCGCATTTTCAAGACTGTTCACCTCACTGTCTTCAAATTAAGTCTTCAGTTACACACAAGCAACCCCACTAAAAGCAATAGGGTTTCACAAGCACAGTTGAGAAGAGCATTCAGCCTGCAGAATCAGTATTGCTGGTGGTCATTCATGAGCTAGAAAGGCAACAGCCTGGCTTTCAAATAGCATGCTGAGACTACAGTGCTGGAAGATAAGCTGAACAAATTTTGATGGGCAGCCAATGTGGAACTGTGCTATGCCATTTTTGCAAAGTTCCTTTAAAGAGAAGAGCAATATTTGAAAGTAGTTAGATGGGCATCCTGCTTTCAAAAATACAGAGTGATCTCTGAAAACATTACATTTGAGTGAGACATTACAAGTGTCTTTGACATATGAAATTTTCTGAAACTTTGAATCTTGATTTTTATTATTATTTTCTTGCGAGCTTTCCACTTGTTTAGCATGGTTACAAAAGGGCAGGGTGAGCCTGTGTGCGTGCATGCATGTGAAAGGGGACTATTGTCCCCTTACTTAAACTCAGTCAGGTTGGCTAGGTCCCAGTACCAAAAGAAAGGGAAAGGGCTGATGGGAAAAAACAGGACCCTGAGACTGATAGCCCTCAGAAACAATGGGGAGAGGCCAGTGCTCCAGGTCAGCTTAATTGACAGGACGGGCAGGCTAATCAGGGAGTCAGGAGGCTAAGGGGGTCCTATCCTCAGTGTGAGCTGGAATTGCCTGAGTCTGACAGAGTGGGGCCGAGTTAAAGAAAGAGCAGAGCCAGGCCAGCCAGAGGAGCCAGAAATGCAGCCCAGGAAGCAGGACAGTGCCAGGAGCAGAGTCATAGAAACAGACCACAGAGCAGATCTGTGCTGGGAGGAGAGCTGCAGCAACCAAGGCCAGAGAAGCAGCCTCGAGGGGATGGATACAGAGAAGCAGCAGTAGCCGCAGTGCTGAGGCAGAGTAGAGCTGAAGCTAGGGCTGGAGCAGTTGGGAGCTAGGTGCCGTGAGCAGCTGAGGAGAGTGAGTGGGACCCCGGGCAGCTGTTCCAGCCCAGGAAGATGCCCCCAGCAAAGACACCTTGCAGGCCAGACTTGGAGAGAGGATTGTAACCATGACGGGGTGGGGGCAAACACTGGGAAGAAGGGTCCTGCCACCTAAAGCCTGAGGGCATATGGCCACCGCCAGAGCAAGTGTTTGACCTGCAGCATCCCTGCAGCACAGCCAGGGCCTGAGAAGGAGGCCTGTGAGGAACAGACTGTGAACTTCCCTTCAATTCCAGAGACTTCTGCTTGTGATGTTCCCATGCCACAGAGCAGAGTTACATGTTTTTCTTTAACTTTTCCTATTTTTTCCTTATTTTTTTAAAATTGATTGCTTTTTAATAAATTATATTTGCTTTGAACTGTACGTAATGATGAATGGGTCAGGGAAGCAGAGAGAGCATCCCGGAGTGGGGACACACCAGCCTCTGCCCTAAGTAACCATGACAAGATTGGGGGTCGAGCCCCCCAGGAATCCCAGGCCGAACCTTGTTGGGGTCACAAGGACTCTGCCACATAGGAGAATGGAAGGGGAGCCCTGAAGGAAGTGGGAGCGAGGACTCAATCCTTTCGCTAGCCCATATCCCTGTGAGTAGTGAATAAGCCAGGAAAGTTCCCCACAATAGTGGGACCATTTCCCCCCCTTTACATAAGCATGTTTATCATAGTATGCTCCAGAATACAGGGCCTGCTGTCTCACTGATAGAGATAATTTTGTGGACGTAATCATTTGATGTTCGTTTTCTAAGCTTGCTTGATCTTGTTTTGAAGTATCAAGATTTTTCTATCTCAGGAGAAGAATAGAAACAAATGTTTTGCTGGGAAATGTTGCATGATATGTCTAATTTTTTTTTCCCGTGGCTTGCCTTCAAACCCCCCAAAGTTTCTTTACCAGACATTTATCAAATCCAGTTAAGGTGCCATCAACTCTCTGTAACACAATATATAGGTAAGTTACACTCTTGTGGCAGACTAACAAAACATATCAACCTTTTTGCCTTCCCCCCAAAATATTTTTCCCCCCCAGGTTGAATGCAGCATGTCACAAATGAAAGTTGTTTTATTTATTTAACTAAGTTGTTTTGGAAGGTAATTGCTTCCAACCTTTCTTTGAGGTATATTACTCTGGGAAGCTATGTCTATGCCTCCTAGGGAAAGCAGTGGATATCCTGCAAAGAAGTAGCTTTCAACTATTCCAACCTGCAGGCTATAGCAGTACTAACATTAATATTTCTACTACAAACTTGTTCCATCATGCTTCTATTTCATTTCCTAGGTTTTTTTCTCCTTTAATATGCTGTGAGAGTCTTTGGGAAAAAAATGTGGCAGTTGCTGGTATGTCAAGAGCGTAGAAGATTAGACACTGTCACATGAAGTGAGAAAATAAATTCTAGCAAAAAATTAGGTATCTAAAATAACTTACAAGTACATTGGGTTGTTAGCTCATTATTCCTAAGTGTGGCTCAAAGTAGATACTTGGAGAGTCTATCTTGTAAAGTGGCATTATGAATGGGACTTCACAGGGGCATGGGATAATTTCATAAAGTGCTATTTCCATTATCAGAAAGTTGTATTCATTATTTGTGAGGAAGTTAGTTGGGGAAATAAATTGAAATTAAACAGCTCGCATTAACACCTTTTGAACAATGAAAGCAGAATGGTGGAATCTATTTACTGTACTAGCTACGGTATTTAATTCAGGGGAAAACCGGTATATATTAATAAAAATTCTAACATTATTTTTGGGACACTGACCAGCACCAATTTCACAGACACATGTTGTGGGGTCAAACTGCTGTTAGCCAGGTGCACAGTTATGGAAAACTAGGAGCTATTTTGCTCTGCAGCCTGATATGGGGGAGTCTTCACATCCGCTGGTTTGCATCTGCAGACTGATTTGCACATAACCAAACAACACAGAAGACTCAGCTATTGATCTTTTTACACAGTGGGTCCCCTATCTCCTCAAATGCCAGCAGTTCAATCGGCACACATCCTAACACCATGTGTATATACAAAAGGCTTGTCATTTGATTCAACTGCACTTTGCTTTATTTGCAAGGACCACTCAACAGGCCAAACAACACGCAAGCTGCACTGCTCAAGAAATGTAAAAGAGAACAGTGTATCTGGATTGTGAGAATGGCAGAATCTGTGATGAGACAAAACCAACTATGAAACATCAAATTATGTTTAAAAAGAAAAAAGCAACAACAAAACCCAATCAGGAAATTCCTCCTTGACCTCACATTGTGATAGAATCTAATCCCGCAGTGCCTGAGTTCTGAATAAGAGAGTGACTTATACAGGCCAGTGGCATCTTATGTGTATTTAACATACGCGTATTTGGCTTTACGCGGCTGGCAAAAACAGAAAAAAAAATAATAAAAAAATCCAAGACTGTAAGTGACCCCCGTTGGAGTGGGGGTTGGGGCTTGGTGCTGGTGGCAGCCCGTGGCAGGGGTCAGGGGTTGGCAAGCAGCCCATGGCAGGGATCGGCCGGCAGCCCGCTGTGGAGATCGGGTCTGCGGCCGGCAGCACACCACCGGGATCGGGGCCAGCAGCCTGCCTTGGGGATTGGGGCTGGTAGCTAGCCGCAGGGATTGCGGCAGGAGCCGGCAGCCCGCCGCAGGGGTCAGGGCTGGAGCCCAGCCCGCTGGGGATTGGGACTGGGACCAGCAGCCCACAGCGGGGGCCAGGGCCGGAGCCCAACCCGCCGGGGATTGGGGCTGGGACCAGCAGCCTGCCGCAGGGATCGTGGCAGGAGCCATCAGCCCGCAGCAGGGGCTGGGGCCAGAGCCCAGCCTGCCGGAGATTGGGGCTAGGACTGGCAGTCCACCGCGGGGATTGCGGCAGGAGCCAGCAGCACGCAACGGGAGCCGGGAGCCCAGCCCACCAGGGATCAGGGCTGGGACCGGCAGCCTGCCATGGGGCCCGGGCCGGGAGCCCGCAGCGGGACTGGGGCTGGAACTGGCAGCCAGCCCGCAGCAGAGGCCAGTTGGCAGCCTGCTGGAGGGATCCGGCCGGCAGCCCGCTGTCGGGGCAGGGAGGCATGATTCCGCCCACCATTTAACTAAATGGGTGTCTTGGCTATATGCGATTTTGGCTATACGTGGGGTCCCTAGAACGGAACCCTCGTGTAAGACGCGACATGCCTGTACCATCTTCTTATAAAGTATCAAAATTGCCCCCAAGTGATCACATCATATGATATGTAAGCATCTGGCTTAAGAAGAATTAAAATGGAGCATATGTAGTTTGATTCCATTTCAAAGAAGAAGAATTGGTCATATTGGACTTGTGAAAGACTCCTGTACACAAAGATAAGCAAAATCCCAGTACACCTGGCCACACAATTCTGGGCCTTACCACTAGCTCTATGAGTGGCTGGACCTGACTGATGGCTGTGAGGATGTTCAGAAGGTGAGACTTCTAACGTGGGCTTAGTGATTGGGGCCAGACTTAAAGGTCAAGTTACTCTTACTTTACCGCCTTTAAAAGGAGCAATTTGGGTCAGCATACTACTGGGAACCTTGGATAAAAGATGGCCAAGGGAACATATTGATAATTGAGCAACAATGGCAGTATTTCTAGAGATTCCATGTGTGCCAGGATCAGCTCATGCCAATGAGTCAACACTCCTTTACTCACTACCTGACAGCAAAGAGGGGTGAGGGTTACTTAAGATACATTCCTGAAGTATTGTGTAGTTGTTTATCCCAGGAATTCCCAGAGATTATACTGAGATCTGTATAATTAGATTAGATTAGAGATAACAAGCTGGTTCAGCCTGATTGGACTAACCTTGTTACCTCTCACCTGCTCCTTGCCTCTTATTTATTCTTGCCTCTGGATACTTCCACTGCATGCATCCGATGAAGTGGGTATTAGCCCACGAAAGCTTATGCTTCAATACTTTAGTTAGTCTTTAAGGTGCCACAGGACTCTGTCACTTCTGTAATTTGTCACTTCTGTAATTCCAGACTAAAATGGCCACCTCTCTGATTACTGAGATCTGTGTGGCAAACACTTCTTCCTCATTATAATGCTTCAAATATAGACCTTTTTTTTTTTTTGTATTCGTTTTAAGAAAACTGACATGAGACAATTATTCTCTCTGATTTTAAATATTTCCTCAGCAGTGATCTTTTCCTTGGGCAATTTTTAAAATAAAAATACACCCCTTCACACTTAAACCTTTTACACTAGTCATCCACTTATGAAACAACCTATCTGACGTCAAAGGAAGTTATTTCAATTGCTGTTCCAACATTTCTGCTTTACTAATAAGTGAAGTAGGTGCTTGCTTGATAACTGAAAGGATAGTAAGTAGGTATGTATTGTCTTTTTAAATATTTCCTATGGTACTTGTCCTTGTACATTATGAGAGGGTCATTTCCTGAATGTCATGGAACACATAGATCTTGCTGCGATATAAGCCAATCCTGAGTTGAGAACAAGTTCTTTTCACGTTGGAAACACTGGCATAGGACTGCTACATAACCATTCACCTTTTAAGGTCAAACCATAATAAATGAAGAACAAATCTGATTCCTGACATTTTTTTTTCCTGACACAAAAATCCTTGTTGACTTCAGTGGGCGCTCCAGCTGTACTACAATGGCAGGACATGACCTGAAATTTACTTGAGGGTTTCAAGCTTTTTTTAATAAGTTATGCTGAATACTGATCTGGTTTTAAAGCAGTAAGTAAGGGTTCCTTTTTTTAAAAAAAAAAAATCAGTACCTTCGTTGCATCCATGATTTGTTTTTTGTTTTTGTTGTTTTGTTTTAAACAATTTTCTTCTTGCAAAGATAGCCGTAGTTGGATTGGAAACTCAGTAATCAGTGACAATAGAGGTTATTTATACAGATTTTTTTTTACTTAATTATTTTTTGATTTGTGAAGTTTGGGCAGTGGGAGGAATCTTTTGTGATGACACCTCCCATAATGCCTGTGCTGCTCAAGGCTATTCACAAGTTACTGAACCTGAGGTCCATGGCTTTAAAGCCTTTTCCAGTCATTTACTGAATGATGCTTATTTACTCTGTTTAGGATTGGGTTTGATATGAGGTCAGCCACAGACTCACTAAGGGCAGGTCTACATTACAGCGGGGATTGACATTGTGAGATCAATCTGTCAGGGAGTGATTTATCGTATCTAGTTTAGGCACGATAAATTGATCCCTGAGCACTCTCCCATCGACTTCAGTACTCCACCACTAGGAGAGGCGAAGGCAGAGTCAACAGGGAGTGGCAGCAATCAACTCACAGGCATGAAGAAGCTGTGGTAAGTCGATCTAGGTATATCAACTTCAGCAATGCTATTCTTATAGCTGAAGCTGCATATCCCCCCCCCCCCCAAGGCATGGTCACTTGACCTGTTTTCAATGTTTTATTTCAGTCCTGAAACCTGAACCCTTTTATCTTGTGCAGCATCAACTGAGAGCAAATCCTCTTGATATGCTTAGTTGTTTTTCTACTTACTTTGTAGTGCTTATGTTTACTCAACATTGCTTTCTCTTTTTCATATTTACAGACATCAAATAACTTCTACTGTGAATTATGTAACTTAATGCCTTGTAAATGTTAACAATCTTGATATGTAAAATATACCCTATTCATAGGTGCCAACAATTCTAGCACGACTGTTCCACAGAAAATGCTAAGACCTGTGTATAAATCTCTCTCTCTCTCAATCTCTCTCTCTCTCTCACACACACACACACACACGCACACTTTAGTGCAGTAGGTGTATGAGTGTGTAATCTTACAACATATATAATATGTGTGAGATCACTGATAGGATAACCAGGGTTCAATCCTTCAATCTTCACTGTCAGGTGAATAGAACTGTGTGGAAATTAGAATTTCTGTTTCATGGAAAATTCAGCAATTTCAGGGTGTTGTGGGTGTTTTTTTAAATTCCAAATTGGGGGGAAAAAGTCAAATTGTGAATTTTACTGCAGAATGGAACTTTTGAAACATTTCAGGACCATCTGAGCAGCCCCAGAGATCCTGGCTTCCTGCAAGCCCACCTACCAGCCAACTGGTTCTGTAAGGAAACCAGGCAGGCAGTTTGGCTGGTCAGCCTACTTGGTTTCCATTGATAGTTGATGGAATCAACACATTCCTGCAGGACATTTTGGTTCTGTCTAATCAGTATTTTCCAATGGAAAATTGTCCTGTGAGAAAATTCTTGACCAGTCTTACATGTGAATAATCCTTCTGGGCCACTTTCTCCCATTTTACTCGCATCCAGTAGTGTACCTATTCATGCAGTATGGTTCTTCTCAGTTTGATTAAGGGTGGCAGAATATGGCCCTATCTAAGCAGTTCTTCAGAAGACACTAGAGCACTGATTGAATGGGTTAGGATTACCCATGAGCGTTGCTTTTTCATTAACATAAATCTGTTACAGTGCTAATGCATATACCATAGGTTATTGAGCATAGTGATTCTTTGGGCAGGTTCACAACAGAGTCACATTGGGATGAATCTGAGGTTCTCAATCTTTATAGTCAATAAACCAATTAATGTATCAACAGCAAAAGCTATTAAGCAGCAGTGCAATAACCTACTGATCCTGCCACTGATCTCTGGATTGCTATAAAAGGAAAATAATGCACTATTGTTTTATTCTTTGTGCTACTGGATCAAAAATATAATAGCAGTTGGCACTAGAATAATGGAAGGAAAGGACAAGTTTCTTTGATATATTTTGTTAAAGAATCACTTTTTTAATAGCTGCTAGTTTAAAAAGCAAGACAACAGCAAAAACCAACAAAAATAAATTGATAGACTGTATTAGCTTGTAAAATCCTTGTTTAGAAAACGTAAATGCCTATTATAAAACTTGCAGACTGCTATCAATGGAATTTAGTGAGGATTTTCATTCCAGTAACTGTTAACCAGTGTAGCAGATTAAGCCACACCTTGCATTTTGTCGCCCTCTTCCTTCTTCCTAATCTTGAAAGCCTCACGTATCATTAACAATCAAGGCAGGCTTTCTGACTGGAACAGTATCATTACAAATAAATACCTTAACACTCTGTGCACGTTAATGCAACAGAACAAATCTTAGCACCAATTTGCAGGCACTAAAACCCATTAGAGCACTGGCCCCAAAAGGGGTAAATCGTTGAAAATGCACTAATTATTACTTGGGCTCTTTGGAAGGATTTTGAGTTGATGCCAGATTTTAATAAGATTTTCAGCAACTGAATTATTTGGGCAGCTCCCAGAATGAAACCAGTAATCAGAGACCTTTTTCTTACTAACTTGAACTGAGGCATTCTGGTTTTGTGGATTTTTTTGTGTGCAAAATGATCCATATTTGTCAGTTCTAGTGTGTAGCACTGGGATATGAAAGGAAACTACCACATTATGATCCCTCAGATCTCTTATTCAGTCTGTATTTTGGATGTCCCAGTTGTATTGCCATTGCCATCTTGCTGCTCTTCAGCAAGCAGCTGAAAAGTAGTAAGCACATATTAATAAGTGGGTTAGTGTTTACACCAATGCAATGACTGGTAAACAGCAGACTTTCTGTGGGGGAGCTAGTCTGTGGAAAATGGGCAATATGTGAATTTATGGCCCTGTCGGATCATTTTCATGGCTAAGGGAATGGAGTATAGTGGCTATCGACCAGCAGAGGATTTATGGCTAGGATTGACTGTCGTTGTTTTGCACAATGGATTGTTTCTAACATCTCATAAATAATGTGCAGCATTTCATTCAAACTGATGAATATATCAAAAAAGGTTCCCCCCTTCTGCTTTGCATTGAAACAGCGGAAACATGTCTTTTATTTGTGCTGCCTTTGCAGCTACATGGTCTGAAAGAGAAGAGAGTAAACCATGCATACATTCATTCAGGTACCTATTTTTTTATATGAAAAAGAAGCCATATGCAATAGGCTGCATTGTTTCTTGGTCTCTCTTTATCTAATTTGAGTCAATGGTAGAAATAGATTCTTTAACATTCTTCTTGTTAGGTAGGAAAATATTCATGGAAAGTAGAGGACCAAATTCTGTACAAGTATAAATGGAATGCTCTCTATTGACTTCAATGGAGTTTCACTCATTTGGACCAGGAAAGAGTTTGGCCCACAGTCTTTAAAATGCATGTTTCTTCAAATAAACTTTGAGAAAAAGTTTCTTCCCTCATCTGTAGTTGGCCGTTCTTGTGTGACTGATAAAACCACCTTTTAGCATTATCCTCTTGCTTATACTGCTGAACTTTATTAATTCATCATAACCCCTTTCAGTGACAACATCAGACTACTTCTACTTCTCTTTCCTTTCTTAAACTTACTACAGTAGACTCTCGATTATCCAGGACTGGATTAACCAGGATGTCAAAAAAAACAGACAAAAAAAACCAATGTGTAACTTGCCGTGCCGGCTCTTGCTTTGTTGCTGCCCCAAGCACAAAAGAAAAAAAAAAGAAATCCACCAAAGCACAGGGCAGCCACTGAATCAACACCCCCCTCCCCCGCCCCCAGCGCAGAGTGGCTGGTGAACCAACCCCCTCTCCCCATATTTCCTATGGATGGTAATTATCCAGGATTTTATTAACCAGGATTAATTTTTTCCCTATCATCCTGGATAATTGAGAGTCTACTGTATCATTGAAAATAGTGGTGGAGGAAAAACTATTTGAAATACTCAGGAGAACTATTGCAATTTCTGTAGTGCTTTCCCCTCATTGATAAGTGGTACAAGTAGTGGCAGAGCTCATGGTCATTTTTATACTGTATGTTTTGAGGAACAGCAAGAAAATCAGGCCTCAGGTTTAGGGCATCCAGCAGGGGTTGTTGTAGATACTGAGAAAGGCCTTTCCATTCATTCATTTAATGTACATTCATTTGTAAATATCGTTTTCAAAGTTCTGCAGTCACAGTAAATGAGGGACTGGCAACGTTGGCAGGTGGGACCACAGGGTAAGCACTCTTAGCGGGCCCCACCGCTTTGTTTACTTGCTGTTTCACCGACTGCGGCTCCCACTGGCTGCTGTTCTCAGTCCCAGTCCAATGGTGGCCGCAGTTCTCGGTTCCCAGTCCAATGGGAGCTGCGGCACCGCACCACTTCCTGCAGCTCCCATTGGACTGGGACGGCAAACTGCGGCCAGTGGGAGCTGCAGTCGGCGAAACGGCAGGTAAACAAAGCGGCGGGGCCCGCTAAGGGTGCTTACCCTGTGGTCCCGCGTGCCGAAGAGATCTGAATTAGAATAGATCTGAATTAGATTTGCACCATTTGCCCCTGCTATATTAATATAGGCAACATGAAGGGGATGACTCAGGTAGTGGTGATCCTCTTGTGCTCAAGTTCAGCTAATTTTACATTGTTATGAAATTAGATTCAGAACCAAACACGTGCTGCTAGTGGCAGGAGGGCCATGAGGGACAAAACACTGAGGCATCTAAGACAATCTGATAAACACACATTGACAATATCACCGTGACGATGACCTTTCCTATTGCTTCCTGTACCTCAGGGGAGAATAAACCATCCCATTACTCTGGGTCCTGTGGATGACAGTGGGTACACACACATCTGCCTAGAGCATTGTGTGAAAGGGAAGTGCTTCCTTAGCCCAATTGTGAACCCAGCATAATAGTCTTATATTTAATACTTTTTTGTGAATCTCCTCTGATCCTGTCCCCCTTTTCTAGTAACACCTACATCTACTGCTCCCTACAGGTGTTCACATCTTGTATTTGAGTGAGCAATTGAGTGTCTTTGAATAGTGCTTTAGCTGTATGAATGTTTAATGGCAGGTTTTACTGTAGTAAAGTATCTGTATCAAGCATCTCATCATTTGAAACACATAATTACCTGATGTGAGCAGAAAATTTGATGCATGTTCATGATTTGTATGTAAAATCTTTTCTTATTGTCCTGATTTTTATCTGCATATTCTGTAAATTGTTTATTTCTAGAAGATCTAGTGTGTATTTTATAGTATAAATTATTAGATGCTAAATCATGTAGTATATGATAAACACAATGGAATTGTTAACTATAATTCAGAAGATCTGGGTTCAATCTCTGTTTCTCAGACTTCCTCAGTGATCTTGGGCAAGTCACTTAAGTTCTCTGTGTCAGTTTTTCATCAATAACATTGGCATAATTATACATTTTATTCCATCCCTTGTTCATCTTGTTATTTAAACTGTAAATGTTTGGGAGGAGGGCCTGTCTTTTAAGATATGTTTTGTGTAACAACTAGCTGAATTTGGCCAAAAATCTCATCGGGGGTCTGTAGATGCTCCTTGTAACAGGGTGCTGGCCAAGAAGCTCTGAGCCAGCTCCTGTTAGCTCTTTTCCTGCTAGCTCAGCTCAGCTCCCATCCAGCGGAATTAATTGGAGCTGGCAGAGTGTGGCTCTTAGGAGGAAGGGCTTAAGGAAAAGCACCTGTGAACCTTACAGGCCAGCAGGATAAAGCTGGTAGGAAGGAAGTGCACAGGGGGAGAGGGAACAGGAAAAGGAGAAGCAAGCTGCTGTTGTTCCAGCTAGCTGCAGGAGCTAGCTGTCCCCCAAGCAGCTAGTGAGTGTACTGTAGTGTACATAACTGTATATAGGTGGTGGTGGGGACTTGCACAAGAAAATAAAAGGGCACTGGTGTTGGCAACAGTGTGGTCTCCAGCTCATTTGTGAAATGAGCAGCGAAGGGCTTGTCTACACTCCTCTAATAAATAAGATGTAGATATGTAAATAAATATTACATATTATAGACATATTTGTAAATATTAAACCATAGCTAGTAAAACCAGCTCCTGGTTTCTGTTACACTATATGGTGAAGCAGAAGGAGAAAGTGTGCAAATATACTATATAGTGTATGTGTTTTGTCACCAATCTAGTTGAACTTCTTCTTTTGAACTCATCAGATTGCTGTGAGGGGATCCATATGCTAAATCCTTATGTGCTTTAAGCTTATAGCATCTGAACAGAGTCCAAGCACTGTCCCTGGGTTTGGTGCTCTAGGTTCGCCTTTGGGTGAAGATCATCTGTCTAGCATTCTGTCCTGAGAGTTGAGATGTTGTGGTCCAGATGACCCCGCAGATACATACATAGCTTAGACACCCTCTCTTCCCGAATTTCAGCTTTGTGAGTGCTCTGGGTTCACAGGTTAACTCTTTGGGGGCATACAACAGGTTTAACATATAATACACACACACCTTGCATATGATTCTAAAACACTGTTTTCATTACTTAATAGCATGAGAAATACACAGGTCTATAAAAAGTAATAAACCCTACATACATTTCCCTGCCTCATTTTCCTCACTACTCTGGAGCATTACTTGGGCTGGGGTCAGGGTACTATGGGGGTCTTCTGGATCCTTCTGCTGCAACTCTTGATTTCTGATCTAAGGACCCCTCTATCTTACTCAGTCAGCTTGCTTCTTCTAATGTTGGTTGGTCCTGCAGCTAAACCGGCCCCTCCCCTGCTATGAAATCATGTCCATTTCCTGTCCAAAACTTCCTGCCTTTCTCTCTAAAGCCTTCCCCCATGAATTCTTTTTAACCTCCTGATCTGTCTCTTCTGTGTCTGAGAATGTTGCTGTCTCCAAAAGCCAGCGCCCGGTCTATGGCCTGGAGAAAAGTGGTTCACCTTCCTTTAGCCAGCCTCTTTAGTGTATCCATTGTGCAGCCACTATAAAGCGGTTAAACTTAACTATTTTCCATTGTCACTAGTCTGATCAGTACATGATACTGGTTCTGCGTGTCCATGATGAATTCCATATTTCCATGGAGATATTCAGTGATACAGCAGTTTTTCATAGTAACAACTTCATAATATCAGTCAGAATTTATAAATTGTACAAATTCCCTGAATCATCAGTGTAATACAAGGAGTCTTTTTAGAATCTGGTGTTGTCTGGAGAGCCCTTTCTCTGCCATCAGAATAAGGACAAACTTACCTTGGAGGCTGGGTTCAATGAATTTCCGCAACCCCCTTTTTTCCCTTTTTACCTCTACCACAACTAATCACATTGCTGCTGTGATCAGCCCTCTCTTTGGCTAAGAAAGGGCAACATGATCTCTAATGCTAATGTGTATCTGTTCTTTGGGTACCACAAGGGATTATCCAAAGAACATCCCAGATCTTACTTCCCTGCTTCTCAGTTCTCTTGGGCTTTTTGTATGGCTGACCTTACTATGGGATTGCTGTGCCCTCTCAACTTATGCTCAGTCTACTATTAAGATTTATTCAAGCACATTAAGATTTATTCCAGCACACCCCTCTAACAGCTTAATCAAAAATAGTGCTGTATTTTTTCATTAAACATTGATTCTACCCTTGAATCTCATGTTGCTCTTCAATTCATAATACTCTCTCTCTCTCTCTCTATATATATATAAGGCACTGATTTTTTGTTTAGAGCTTGTCGGTTATCTTTGCCACAGAGGAGTAGACCTTTACTCTTACTAATAAGTGAGAGGAGAAGTATTTATATGCTGCCAAAAAATTGTCACTCAAGTTAAATCATTCAGGAAAACAGGTAGTATTGGGCTAAGTTCTACAGACCTTACTAAGAGCCTAATCACGTAAGCTCTCCATGCATTGATTTCAGTGGTAGTTCTAAAAATGGGAGTATAGAAAGATTGGTCCATCAGTCCTTATTTGAACTAAATGATCATTGGAATCAATGGACACTTTATTGATAATGAAGATTCTTTACCATTGTAATGCAGTTATAACACAAACTTTGACAGTGAGTTAAGCATTTTGGTGTTGAAGAGTCCAGCACCTCACAATGGAAGTACTCGTTACATTGGAAGACTGAAGTCTTTGAGACTAACGGCTGGTCCTCATAAAACGTAGCTGAAATCAGCGTATCTACAGCCTACTTACCTGCCGTCCTCACGGCGGTGGCAGTTGGCGGCACGCTCCCCCGTCAACTCCAGCTTCCGCCTTTTGGCAAGCTGGAGTTACAGAGTCGACGGGAGTGCTGCTGGCGATCGATTTATCGCGACTTGACGAGACGCGATAAATCGATCGCCATAAGATCGATCTCTCCCCGCGCTAGTGAAGACAAGCCCTAAGATACTCCATAGGGGCAAAACTAGTTGCAATGAGTGTGTAAGAAAAAAAAAAGATCTTTGAGTTATCTATGGTATAGATATTTTTAAAATTATTATTCATGGAAATTCACTGAATTTGTACACACATGCTATTCTCTCTCTTGTAGTCACAACATACAAAAAAGAATGTACTCTTACTACAGTCCCTTTAGTCTACCAGGGTATATAATATCACCAGGGGAAAAATAGATACAAACATGTTTATAAATGTATTTTATTTCTTTACCTTTCAAGGTACAAAACTCTTGCAGCTTCCAGAAGTTATTGCAATAAAATAGCATTCTGGTTACCAGATAGACAGATATTTTATCCATCCATCCATTCACATTGTTCCTTTTTCCTTTAAGATTAGTATGGCTCAAGGAACATGGACTTCTAGATAAATAAATAGTTAAATAGTCTCTAAATATAACCTGAGAAGAGACAAATAAGAATGCCAGGTCTAAAACTGTCAGACATATTTCACCATTTGGCTATGAAACAAGGGCACTTTTTTTATTTTGAATTTAGAAATTTTAGTACAGACATGCATAGCATTAGGGTCCAGTTTTCAGATATTATAAACACTTTTTAGTGTCTATACTGTTACCTTTAGTGACAAATAATATTACTGTAACCCTTCTGCCCATCAGAGTTGGCAGCAACAAGGGCCAGGTTCAGTATCCAGGGGTTCCATTCCAATAACACAATACAAAAAAAACTGCTCGAGCCCCCACACAGTGACCTGGGACAACCATATACCACTCCTCTGGGCGTCTGTAAGAGACAATACTTCCCCTCTCGCAAGCACAGAGTCTGAGTGTACCAAAGCCTTTTAATAACAGGGAGAAACAACGTGGCATTATATTGGGGAAACACCACAAACAAGGTTAATAAACCAAACCATGAACCAGAAGCCCCCCTCCCAGCAACTAGGCCGTGGCCTTCTCTTTGGCTCTTGAGTTCCACAACCCCAAAAGTCACTCAATAGCCCCAAAAGTCCAACAGCCCAAGAATCTCTGTTCTTGGTCAGTGCAGAGTTCAAAAGTCAGTTGGCAGAGTCTTACCTCCAGCCTGGGTGGAATTGGAGGGTAGGGCACGGGGCACCTTACGTGGTCCGAGGCCAACTGCGCCGCCTCTCCGTGAGGTTCCGCTGCAGCTCTCACCGCAATCGGCTCTGCTCCGCTCCGCTGGCTGTCCCACGAACCGCTCTGCCCGTTGATCCGCTAGCTGCTCTGCTAGCCAACACACAGACAGCTGTGCCGCGCCAGTCACTCTGCCCGCAGCACCAACGCCTCCGCTAGTCGACAGACAGCTGTGCCACGCCGGTCACTCTGCCCGCAGCACCAACAACTCCGCTAGCCGTCCTGCTAGCCGACATACAGACTGCTCTGCTGCACCAGCCACTCTGCACTTTTCTCAGGCCCCCCTACTTAAGACAGTGCTCAGTGATTTCTTTAGCTCTTAGGTGATTTCAGCTCTTAAGTGATTCCAGCATACAGTAGGGGAGCCTTAGTGCAGGTGCACCAGTGAGCCCAAAGCAATTTTCAGCTCAGCAGCCTGAAACCAGGCTCCTAATGGAAGCAAAAATTCAATTCTGACATTCCACACTGGAGAGAGGCAGGGTGCAATAGGCCTGAGAGGCCCTCAGACAGAGCCCTCACCAAAAGGTATAGGTGCTTGTCCACCACCTCTCTCAATGTCACAGTGTTCTGAAACGCATGGCCCTTGCCCACTGAGTGCTACCTAGATGATGGCGAGTCCCTCCATCATAACAAGGGCCAAGTACATGTCCATAGTCCTTCATTCACATAATCACAGTAACATCACTTTATCATTCCTGCCCCAATAACATAGAAACTGGGGCTCCCTCATCAGCCGAAGTGGCCATGTGGGCTGCTGTGGGCTCAGGCTAGGCACAGTGGGTGTGTCTATGCAAATTGATCAGCCCCAGAATTATTTTCTAAGACTCACTGCAATTCCCATAGTTCGCCACCAGATGTCAGAATATATCTCATTCCTGACACTGCTTACATCACTACTAATTAGTACTTTAGAGTATTTATGTGTTACTACAAATGTAGGTATATGTATTTATGAACCTCTGAAATCTCATCTCTACCTCTACTTTGCTCAGAGGACTGCACATAAACAGTATGAATACAAAGTACTTATAATAACATTAAATGGGAAAAATAAAGCCAAGTATAAAGATAGCGAAAAGTGCATGATTTGTCAACATCGACTGAAAATCCAGCCTATTTCCCATTTCCAAACACAAAACACACATAACTGTGTATCAGATAAAATTGGCTTTGCAGGGGGAACTGCAAGGTGGTTGGGGAAGGGGAATAGAATCCAGTTGCAGGACCTCTCTGGAGCTGCTACCTCCATTTCCCGGTTATGATGTTAGGCACCTAAATACATATTGTAGATGCATTTAGATGCTGACTGTGGCACCAAATGTCAATTTAGGTGGTGGTGGTTCTTAAGTTTAGGCATCTAAGTGTGAAAATTAGACCCACGTTTATCACAGAATCACTTTTACAGTTTGATTTGAAAAGTTGCTAAGCTCCCCAAGCTCCTGTTGACTTCATCAGAAGTTTTGTGTGTTTGGCATATTTGAGAATCAAGGCCTTGGTTTTAATTAGAGCCAATATTTGAATTTTCAGTGTTTTAAAGATTAAACCTAACTGTAGTAAAAGCTGCGACTTTAATGAAACAAATAAGAAAAAGCATACCTGGGCTGTCTTTTTGAGATATCTGTGATCTCTTTCCACCATTTGTAATGCTTCTTTCTCTTCTTCACCATTATGTCTCCGTTGGCAAAATTAATTCTCAAATTTCTCTACCTTCCCAGTGATGGTAACTTTGTGTGTTTAGTAGACCTTTCTTTCTAGGCCCTTCTTAAGCTTAAGTATAAATAGCATAGGATCAACTGGTTTTGCTTGAAATCATAAACATTTTTCAAAAGATATTTGCACAATTTTTGAAAAGTTCGAGGAGACATTTAATAAAAAAAAAAAAGAGTGGAGACTAATGCATGAGACCTCAAGGAATGTCAGCAAAGAGATTCTATAACATTATTCTTTATGCTGGGCAAAGCGTAAAAGAATCTGCCTGGCAATATTGTTTTTCTTTTTAAGAAAAGAAAAAAAAAGTTTTCTACATTTGCCAGGCTCACAAGTGAATAGTAGGCAAAAAAGATGCTGATGGAGTTGACAGGTCAAAACACAGGATTGTGGTCAGGGAATTCTGAGGTGAAGAGAAGCTTGAAAACAGATATAGATGCAGTCACTAGATTCCACAGACTACTTCTTTTGTAGTTCCTTACAGCAGTGTAGATAGACATACCTGCCAGCTTCCCTAGTATCATTTCCTAGAAAAAAAATACCTTAAACATTTCATGACCTCTGCCTTTGTGAGAGTTATGGATCTTCTTAATGTGTAGGTGGAGAAGAAATGGATATTTGCCACTGTAAGCTGGGTTAATAGGAAGATGCAGGTAGATCCATCAACTCAGACCAAAGTATATAGGGATGGGATAGCAGAGTTCCAGAAGCTGGACATTTCTACAGGAAAAAAAAAAAAAATCTCTTTAACTCCTCTACTTATAATGACTTCCATGTATAGGAATATTGTCTCCTAGTTCTTTCAGAACAGTTAAAGGACAGCAGTCTATGGAGATTATTGTAGGGGTAAAGTGAAAAATGACACTGCTTTACTATTCTACGTATTTATTTATATTATGTGTTCTACCTATACAAGACTGGATGAACCAAATACAGAAGTCAGGGATTTTTTTTCTTTAAAAAAAAAAAAATAGTGTATGAGGAACTCTACAATAACAAATCAGTTGGTAAACGTGTGGGATAGAAGCATAAATTAGTCAGGAAACTTGAGTGTTGATTGAAATTTACTATTAAATGGTAACTTAAGTGGAAGCATAATTAGAGAATGGAGAGCTTTTGGAAAATCTTATCCCCTATTTTTTAAAAAGTGACTTTACAATATTCCTTGCACATCGTTATTCAATCTTAAGTTTGTGAAAAATGAAATCATTAAGGGGCTAATTTTGCCATGCTTGCTCACATGGAGTAGTACTTCACTCTGCAAGTAGTTAAGGCTTCTTTAGTTGTGACCATTCAGGAAGCAAGGATGGCAGAATCTGTTTTGCAGCTTTGAAAATATTCTGCTTGTGTCAGCTGTAGGATTTTGTACTGTGAGCACTTCTAGTTCCTAGTCCATAGTTCTTTTTCACTGTCTTTGCTCTCAAAATGTTTCACGTCTTTTTTTGGAAAAGGGAAGGAAGAAAGAAAAAAGAGAACGAAAGAATAATTAAAAATTGTGTTTTGGAAGGTTAATTAATACTTCTGCCTCTGTCCTCCCTCCCATGCAATTGCCTATATTCATTTTTGAAACACAGCACTTGAAAGTGTTGCTGTGAGGCTCACGTCACGCAGCCCATTCTCCTTTCTCTGTTGGAAGTCACTGGTTAGGCCTCAGGCTTGCCTCAGACGTGTGCACAAAATTACCATTCTGGATAAGTCTGAGCTGATCTTGCTCAGAGCACTACCTTACATGTTAGCAGCTGAAGTCAGAACTGTTTTACTTTCCTGCTGACTAAGTTGGGATTTTCATGAAATAATAAAAATGAGAGTTTGAAGAAGTCTTGGATCATATAGCCCACCTGCATGTATAACACGGGCTGGGCAACCTACAGCCCTCAGGCCAAATGCAGACCATCAGGATAATCCACTGGTGGGCCATGAGACAGTATTTATATTGACCATCCGCAGGCACAGCCGCCCACATCTCCCAGTGGCTGTGGTTTGCCTTTCCTAGCCAATGGGAGCTGCGGGAAGCAGCTCCCATTAAAAATGTCAAATGT
Source organism: Dermatemys mawii (assembly GCA_007922305.1). Lineage (NCBI taxonomy): Eukaryota > Metazoa > Chordata > Testudines > Dermatemydidae > Dermatemys > Dermatemys mawii. Next base: position 32,664,145 of record ML677348.1, on the reverse strand, counting down.
ATAATACAGGTATTGGCAACGTTGGCACGCGGGACTGCAGGGAAAGCACCCTTAGTGGGCCCCGCCGCTTTATTTACCTGGCGTTTCGCCGATCGCCACTCCCACTGGCCCCGGCTCGCTATCCTGGTCCAATGGGGGCTTGCAGGAAGACATGGCTAGCACTGCACCGCTTCCCGCAGCCCCCATTGGACCAGGACGGCGAGCCGGGGCCAGTGGGAGCTGCGGTCGGCGGAACACCAGGTAAATAAAGCGTTGGGGCCCGCTGAGGGTGCTTACCCTGCTGTCCCACGTCCCAACATTGCCGATCCCTAATATAATATAATATAAAATATAATATAATATAATTAATATAATATAATATGCTGTGAATAAAATATCAGCTGTTTGGTACTTTTATTTTAAAATTGCAATATATGTTTGAGATTTTAATATGATGAATGAAATAAGATAATAGGTGAGGTAATTTAGAATACAACATAATCTAATACATAGCACTCATCAAATTAAAATGGTTGATCTGAAATTATTTGGTGTATAGTAGTATTAATTTTTTGCCCTTTATATAATGGTATAAAAATGCTTCTGGAATGGAATGGGGTCTTTCCTTGAAACCTATTCTCTATTTACATTGCTTTGTAATTTGTGTTTGCCTATCGTAGTGGATATTCTGTTTACAGTTGCAAAATCATCTCCTCCAGGAGATCCTGTGGCCTAGAACAGTGCGTTACATTTCCAACTCAGACTGAATTTAGGAGACATGAATTCAGTTTTCCAGAAACCTTTACTAACAGAGGTTGGATAACTACCAGAAATAATGTACCACAACAAAGATCTGAGGTAGTCTAGATAGACCTTGTATTCGGTTCTCATTTGAGTAGCAGCTTGCTATGTCACTTGTCAACATTGCTCTTTCTGGTGTCCTTTAATTGTATTCTGTTTAAAATAAATACTTCAAAGAGACATCTGCTGGGGAAACCAAAGAAGAATCTCTGCAGTATTCTGGCAAACAGATGCAGTTACCCTGCCCTGAGCAGTTATTTAATATAAAGTTGAAGACAACAGAACTGAAGTAGTCATGCATGTTGTTTTCAGTGAAGAGACAGGTGAAGTGACTGGGCCTCTGAAATGTATCTTGTATTCATGCAACTATGAGCTGGACATCATCTTCTCACCCAGTTGCTTTGGTTCTCTGCTCATGTAGTTACACACATGATCTGTAACACAGGACATAAAATGCAAATAGGCTGTTAGCTTTTTAGCTCGGATTCCCCTGCCCCACATATTTGCTCACTTCCTTTGAAAATATGAGACGTTAGAAGGTGTTAAAAATCTTAACTGCTGTGTGTAATTGCAAAGGGCAGATATACATTATTATTAAAGCAAAACCCAGTGGGAGATGTAGGAATCTCAAAGCTATTTTATAGAATGACAGATAAAAAATGACTAAGTAATCCAAGACAAGGTCTACAATGCATGAGGACTATCTACATTCTAAATCTAGAATCTCTACTGATGGGATGTCTTGAGGTTTTATCTGATGGAGGATAGCCTACTTCTGGTGATTAGTTTAAACAGAGCCCCCAGGAAAAAGGCCATTTTACTTGAAGCAAAAAAAAATAATCAGACCTTTTTTTAGTCTTTCCTATTTACAGGGAAAGAACAATTTGACTGTCTGAGGACAGCTAAGTGTAGCTGTCCATGATAGTCGGGTTTAAAAAAATCTGTTGATCAGCTCATTTGATTGAGGATAAAATGTGCAGCCTTTCGTAAATCTCCAGCTCAGACACTCGGGCTTTATGATGCAGTGACTTTACTGAAATCTCCTGGGAAACAGAGATCAGCATTCAACTCATATTTTTTTCCTTATCGGGATGAATTTTGAGCTAAACTTTTTATTTTAAGATGCCTATGTTGTACTCACAAAATGCATGCATACATGGTGAAAGCATGCATTGAGATGCACAAAAGACACATTTGCATGGCTACAGGAAAAGGCACTTGCACACAGAAGGCAATTGCATGTCCAAATACCCCTTTACACATGCAGTTAAACATTTTTACAGATACATACTAGTGTGTGTGGCACACATATTTTGTGGGCACAACTACAGTTATTGAATATTTGACCTGCGGAGTCCATTATCCCATATAGTAGGGATTGGGGGGAAGGGACTATTTCTAGTATATATTGTAGATTAATGTATCTCTTTTATTTGCTGATTGTGATTTACAAAAAGAGACTTGAACTCCTTCTATGTTCTGTGAACCTAGTGTAATTCTCCCTCCCCTTTTTTAAGGCCACAGGCCACCACTAATATGGGGCAAGCTATTGTTAGTGTCAGATCAGAATTCATTAAACTACACTGTGGGATACAGCAGTCCATTATTAAAGCCAGGTTATGTCATAGCTCTGTTGTCAATGAGAAGGTGAACAGTTCATGGAGGATTACTAGTGCAGTCACTCATAATTAGCCTACAGAATGTAGAATGTCAATTTGAAACATCTTCAGACTGTTTATGCCCACAGGGCCTGAAAACTGAGTTTAACATATTGTAGTAGACTGTACTGTTACTTCCTTGACTTTTACTGCTCCTTGTCTCCCAGTGAAATGAGACCTACCTCTCCCCCACCATCCACTAAGCTCCCTATGCAAAAAAATCTCATTTACACAGAATGGGAGTATCAGAATATAATGACATTGATGCATTTTTTTCCTAAGCCTTGAAACAATATTTTCCAGTTTCTGAACCACAGAAAGCATGTTCTATGGTTAGCAGGAGTGTGGATACAGCTGAGGTCTAGCTAAAGTTAATGTGGGTGGAAGTTAATTTGCTTGTCTATGCTCTCTGCATTGTTGTATGCCTCTGTAGGCTTAACAGTTATGCTAGTGAAGTACTCTGATGTCGCAGCTGGGTAGCATGAGTAAGAGGCCACAAGAAGATCATAGTTAGGGTAATTTCTGACTGATGCTGTTAAACCTTGATTTACGCTTCTTCTGCACAGCTTGGCCTATGCTCACAAAACAAAACTGTTGGACTGTGCTGAGATCATATAGTGTGAGTGAACAGGTATAGTTAATGAAAAATACTATGGCATTGAGACTGCAGATTCAACTTGGTTGCTGTGAGAACTGAAAAACAAACATAGACTCCACTATTTTCTTCGATCTTGTACCTCTTGCAGCTCTCAAAACCCTTAAGTTTGTTTTTCTTCTGTTTTGGGGAGAGTGGGAGATTACTATTCAATCAATTTCTGAAGGGCAGATCTGTGCCACCGCCACTTCCCACGGCCCCCATTGGACTGGAGCGGCAAACCAAGGCCAGTGGGAGCCGCGATTGGCCGAACCTGCAGACGCGGCAGGTAAACAAACCGGCCGGGCCTGCCAAGGGTGCTTACGCTGGAGGCTGCGTGCCGAGGTTGCCGATCCCTGGTGTATTAGGTTACCAACCTCTCATAGGTTGGTTGAGACTATTAAACAGGTATCCCATACAAAGTATTAGTTATGCCAAACTGCTAGCTATGCAGTGGCTAAGTGGCGATATAAATTCAATAATCAGAATAGGTATTTTGGAAAGGAAATTAGGTAAGGGCATTTGGATCTCCCATGCAGTCATGTCACTTTTTTATATATATTATTAGATATGTATTTAAGAACAGGAAAAAATGTTTTAAATGGTTATAAAAATGATTACTTAGCTGCCAAAAGCAGCTGATGATAATTTGGGAATTTAGTGTTTAAACAGTTTATATTTGTGTTTATTTCCATACCAGAGACTGTTTACATAATAATTCAGGTTGTCAATTAATCACAATTAACTCACACAATTAACTCAAAAAATTAACCACAATCACAGTTTTAATCACACTGTTAAACAATAGAATATCAATTGACGTTAATTAAATATTTTGGATTTTTTCCCAGATTTGCATATATATTTTATTCTGTGTTGTAACTGAAATCAAAGTGTATATTTTTGATTACAAATATTTGCATTGTAAAAATTATAAACAAAAGAAATAGTATTTTTCAATTCACCTTATACAAGTACTGTAGTGCAATCTCTTTGTTGTGAAAGTGAAACTTACAAATGTAGGGTGTTTTTGTTACATAACTGCACTCAAAAACAAACCAAGTTAAAACCTCAGAGCCTACAAGTCCACTCAGTCCTACATCTTGTTTAGCCAATCGCTAAGACAAATGAATTAGTTCACATTTACAGGAGATAATGCTGTCCTCTTATTAATTGCAACGTCATGAGAAAGTGCGAACAAGCATTTGAATGGCATTTTGTAGCTGGCATTGCAAGGTATTTATGTGCTAGATATGATAAAAATTTGTATGCCCCTTTATGCTTCAGCCACCATTCCAGAGACATGCTGATGATGCTCGTTAAAAATAATGTGTTAATTACATTTGTGAATGAACTCCTTTGGGGAAAATCATATGCCCCATGCTCTGTTTTACCTGCATTCTGCCATATATTTCATGTTATAGCAGTCTCAGATGATGACCTAGCACTTGTTGATCATTTTAAGAACACTTTCACTGTAGATTTGACAAAACGCAAAAAAAGTACCAATGTGAGATTTCTAAAGGTAGCTACGGCACTTCACCAAAGATTTAAGAATCTGAAGTGCCTTCCAAAATCTGAGAGGGGTGAGGTGTGGCTCATGTTTTCAGAAGTCTTAAAAGAGCAACACTGACATGCGGAAACTACAGAACCCAAACCACCAAAAAAGAAAATCCATCTTCTTCTGATGGCATCTGACTCAGATAATTAAAATTAACATGCATTGGGCTTTGCTGCTTTCGATTGTTATTGAACAGAAACCCTCATCAGCAAGCGTGCATGTCCCTTGGAATGGTGGTTGAAGCATGAAGGGACATATGAAACTTTAGCACGCCTGGCACGTAAATATCTTGTGATACTGGTTACAGCAGTGCCATGAGAATGCCTATTCTCACTTTCAGGTGACATTGTAAATAAGAAGTGGGCAGCATTATCTCCTGCAAATGTAAACAAATGTGTTTGTCTGAGCAATTTGCTGAACAAGAAGTAGGACTGAGTGAACTTACAGGCTCTAACATTTTACATTTTTATTTTTGAATGTAGTGTTTTTTGTACATAATTTTAAATTTGTAAGTTCAACTTTCATGATTAGAGATTGCACTAGAGTGTTTATATTAGGTGAATTGAAAAAAAATACATTTTTTACCATGCAAATACTTGTAATAAAAAATAAAGTGAGCACTGTACACTTTTTATTCTATGTTGTAATTGAAATCAATATATTTGAAAATGTAGAATACATGAAAAATATTTATATTAGAATTGTTTAACAGTGTGATTAATCATGCAATTAATCACAATTCTTTTTTAATCGCTTGACAGTCCAATAACAATACCATTGTGGTAATGACATACATCACTACTGTACATCTTTTTTTACATACTCTGTTGAATTTTAGTTAAATATTCTGTCTGATTTTTAAGAGTTCACTATATCTGAGAGAATGCAGTTGTATCATGTCACCAAAGTTTGGATACTAAATTACTTAATTTTTGTTCAGTGAATTTCCTGAGATTGATAGCTTAGTGGGTGAAGATAGAAAAATGGGGAGTGGGGCTAACAACTTAGAAAATCAATGTGTAAAGAAGGTTTCAGTGTATATTTTTCTTAGTTCCGATGGAGGATTACTAGTTCAATAGATTGGCAATGACAGAAGAAGAATTGTCTTGTGGTTGAGGCACTGGACTTGGGATGCAGATGTTCTGGATTAAATTCCAATGATTTCCTCTGTGCCTTCCCCTCAGTTACCCATCAATAAAACTGGAATAATACTTTCTTATTTCGCAGGTACCTTGTTAGAATAAATACAGTCATATCTGGGAGGCCTATCATGATCCCGAAATATAGGGTATGCTCTACACAGCATTTTGGAAACTGGGGAGTGAGCTTTCCAGCCTGGTTGACAGACTTGGCCTAGTGGGGCTTGTGTGAGCACTCTAAAAATAGCTGTATAGACATCACTTTGAAGTTGTGGCTCAGGCTGGAGCTTGGGCTCTGAAGCCACGGGTGGCATCTCTGTCTCTCACTCTCTCTAGCTGACAGCTAAAAAAGAAATTAAGGGCAACATCTTGTTTTAATGCAGGTTTTTAAAAACAGCAATGACCTTTGGAAGTTGCATTGTTTTTTTGCTAGTTTATGACAGAATCCATACTAGCCTGATTTGTCACAACACAGCATCAACCGCTGAGGAGAATTGTAGAACCGCTCTCTGCTTCTTATCTTGTTCTCTTTCATCTTTCTTATTTCTTTCTGCTTTTGTGTTTACCCTTTAGTTCAACCTAAAGACACCTTCAGCTTTACCCACGGGGAGGAAAAGCTAAGAAGAGGTGCAAAAACACATCTATATGAACATCAGTGTGTCAGGGAGAGAGGCGTTCATATCAGAAGAGGATTAATGTCTCTTTTCTAGTGACTGGGGAGTAGGAAGAGGGGTGAGAGGGGAATGGCTGTGTGTAGAAAATGAAATGAGAGGGCTTTGCAGGTAGTATCATTACAGAAAAATGGTATGGTTTAAGGGTTGGAGCAGGGGACTCAGAATTGCGTTTCCTGGGGCGTATTTGGGATTGTACAACTGACTTCCTTGACCTTAGGTAATCTGTGTGTCCATTCACTAAAATAATACATTTACTTAATGTTTGCAAAGTGCTTTGAGGCCCACAGGAGACAAATTATTATAATTAGTAATAGCCCATATTAAGTGGTCCACATTCCTTTTTATACCCATGTTCCTTATAAAAGAGGTTCGGAAAAATGGCAAAACAGTAAAACAGTTGCACCTGATTCTTCCCTAAGTTGCAACTTGCTGAGTCTGGGACCCTTTAAATTGCCACTGGAGCCCCGGGGTAGCAACGGCGGTAGCCGGCAGCCCCGGGGCTCCAGTGGCAATTTAAAAGGCCAGGGGTTCCACAACTGACAGGAGCCCCAGGCCCTTTTTAAATTGCTGGACCCAGTGCAGCTGCTCCTTTTTGCCCTGCGCCCCCATCAACAGCCTTGCCAGTACGGTTGACTGTATACCGGCAGCCACTTTCTTACTGGTACATCGGACCAAACTGGACTGGCTTATTTTCACCTCCCTCCAGGACAATCCTGGAGGGTTGGCAAACCCAGCTAGTATGAGTTTAATGGCAGGTAGACATACACAGAGATCTTCCTAGCTAAATGGAGAAGCCAATATGTGAGAAGGGAAATAGGCATGGAACAGTGACATAGTGACACAACCTAGAATAGGACCCAGCTCTTTTAAGTCCCAGTCCAGTGACTTGGAACATATTGCTTCTCCACAACAATCTGCTTGTTATAAATTATAGAGACTTCCCAGATGATTCTTTGGCGTGTTGTTCACAACTTTTCTGCCATGTTATCAATAACATCTGTGTTTTAACAAATTTTCAGATGAGTTAATTCCCTGGAAGCTTTTATAATATTAAGAATTGTTAGACACCCAGCTCTGATGGCATATACGCAAAAAATAATTAACGCATTATTTTTAAAGACAATACAATACCATGCCATCCTTACTTCTGCACTGCTGCTGGCGGCAGCACTGCCTTCAGAGCTGGACTCCCGGCCATCAGTTGCCATCTTCCAGCTGC